>CM043021.1:98962485-99635597 GCA_023690525.1 Holotrichia oblita | reverse complement strand
GTTTTGTTTCATACACGTAGGTGGACGGCAAAAGGCGGTGAAATTAGCTTTGTTTTGGTTCAGAATTCAGAATGGTTCTAGAGTTGTTGCGCACGCGCATTTACGGTTTAGCGTTTTGGTTAATTCAGAACGCGAACCGAATTTTTAGTCCGATGTTTTGGTTACTGACAGAATCGATTCAGAATGATTCTGGAACCGTTCAAACAGTTCTTGTACTTCCATGAGTACCGATTCGGAATTATTAGTTCGAAATTACGTCATCGGTGCATGTGTTCAGAAATTCGAGTTATTTCGATATGTTCGTCATCAATGGCATTGATATTTACGTTGTCTATTAAAGTTTGAGATTTTCTTCCGTTTGTATTTGATTTGTTCTTTTGTTAATTACTGTCCTGGGTATAAAATTTATGGAAAGTGAGTGGTATCCTAAGACAGAGACAGGATTTGAAAGACTTAGCGCAGAGCATTTGATGTTTTGTTGTTGTTGTGAACACTATTGATATTTTGTTGGTTTGTATTTTAGTCTGTATCTAAAAGATGCTAGTAACAGGCTCCTAAAATGCGTTTTGGTTATGAAAAGTTCGGAACCATTCTCGAATTATAATGTTGTGCGCTTACGTTCTGCGCAGTTCTGTTACTAATCCTGAATTCCGAACCAAAACAAAGCTATTAGATCCTGCATTCGGAGCGGCGCTGATGAGACCTGGAAGGTCAAAACTAATACTTCTAATACTTGATCTATCTTCATTGCAATTCGGCCGCAATTCCAACAATATACTACCATGAGTCATAGACATTGTTTACCTATTGTAGAGATATTGAATTTTGCACTTCTAGGGTTGGTTTTTATGCTTTTGAAAGGTTAAGAACCTCTCACCACAGACAGACACAGAGGGGGTGGTCAAGTGTGATTGGCTAGTACGTTCATGATTGTTTTGTTTATGATATCATTTGAAGGGTTTTTACATCTGTGGGAAAGATTGCTAGCACTCCTCAGAGGCACCAGCTGCTGACCGACCGTGAGCTATGCGGCTTATCAGGGATGCTCAAATTCCTCAGGACAAAGAGGGCGAAAACCAGCTGCCCGCACGAGACCTACACCTGGTCGGGGTCGCCCCCCCTCTCCGCTCTCTCGTTCTTATCCTATTGAGAAGAAAATAGCAATTGTGTTATTTTTTAATGCGCTTTTGCACTTAACTCTAAATCACTGGATGTCCGTCTAGTTCATGAGTAGTCATCCATCAAAATCCACCAGATTTAATTCACCTCCTCGTAGTTCCTGCGAGAAAATTACAAGTGGCATTCATAGGTAGTTGAGGAAGGAGATGACTGCTTTCCACAGATTAATTATAAATCTCAGCTACCTATTTTTTCTTTGTTGATTATCAAAGGTTGGTCCATTATCAGCACTAGCTGCAGACAACGGAAAACCGCTGTGCTGCCATCTGAACTCGTAATTGTAAACTCAACTAGGTAACTGTAAAAGTGTAAGCTTCTTTTGTAATAAACATTTTTCTTTCATGTAGTTTCATCTTCATAGCGACTAATTCATAATTTAATTTACATAGGATGTGTAGGGATTTCTTTAATTTAATTTTTACTTCCCGCACGCAAACGCAACCGGGAAATAACGCGTTTTGATCAGCGATTACAAAAAAATTATTGCATATTTGATTGTGGAACTACTTCTCTTTGTGTTAACAGCTTAACTATTATATACAAAGAAGTTTAATTTTTTTTCAAATTTTGTGTTAGAAATGCTAGAAGGACAAGAGACGGAAGTGACCCCACTAGATTTTGACGCACCAGAAACAGGTAATAAAAATTACAAAAACATACCTGATTAAAATGTATTTTTTTAATTTTTAATTCTATCCGCAGATGTTGAAGAACTACCGATTGAATCGGGTGAGTTTCCCTCTCTCTACAGCCCCTATTAAAGCAATAAAATGTTGAATTTTATTTGTAGTCGTTACAGAACAAACGGAAGATACGACAGTAACTGAGATGACGTCAGGTCCCGAAACAGGTGGCTAAACAGGATTTACTCCATTTTTTTTTAATATTTACATAAATGGTCATTTTTTTTGTAAATAAATAAATTAATTAATTAATTTAAAAAAATAAAAAAATATATTTGTTAATTTTAACAAAATTCAAGCGGGATTTTCAAGCAATCCTTTCAAAAATAAATTCCCAGTCGATAATTGTTCATTTCTTAAAGTTTCCATTTCACTCAAGATTTCTTCATCGGTCATTTTAGTCTCATCAATCGTTTGGATCTTTTTCAAGACGTTAGTGATTAATTCATCGCCATCCTTAAACAAAATAATTACCATAATCGTGTTGATATTTATTAATAATACAAAATCTTACATCGATTGCTTTCCTCTTCAAGCTAAACTCGAAATCGTTGATGTATTTCATACCGTTAGCGAATTCTAGCTTCCTCTGGTGTTCTTCCGCTTCCTGTTAAGAAAAAAGAAATATATAAAATTATAAAATTGCAAGATGTTATTGTCGACATACCTCGAGAACGTCAGCGGGGAATTTTGCAATTCTCGCGCAATGTATGCCGTAGCTTTTATCACAAGGACCTTTTCTAATTTGATACAAGGGTGTTAACGTGTCTTTGGTAACTACAGCTGAGACGTGCAAATTTTGCACTTCGGGGAATTTCGTAGCGATGCTGGTTATCTCGTGGAAATGAGTCGCAAATAGTGAAAACGATTTAAGCTCCTTAACAAGATATCTAGAAATAAAATTAAATCAAATTAATAAAAATTATTAATAAAATTCGCAAAATTATACTCGGCGATAGCCCAAGCTATACTGCAACCATCATAAGTCGAAGTACCTCTTCCTAATTCATCAATTATGATTAAAGAATTTGAAGTCGCGTTCCTAACAATTCCAGAGGTTTCGACCATTTCCAACATAAATGTCGATAAACCTTTGAGCTCGCAATCGCTAGCCCCCACCCTGGTTAAAATACAATCCACTAGAGATATCTCAGCTTCATCGCAAGGTACGAAACTCCCTATATGAGCTAGGAAAACGGCGAGAGCGACGCTCCTCATATAAGTGCTTTTACCTCCCATATTAGGACCTGTTATAATACTCAAAGTAGTCTCCCCTGTTTTAGCTTGATATTATTCGGAATATAAGAGATTCCATCTTGTTTTTCGACGCAAGGATGTCTAACTCGGATCAATTTGAGGATGCCACTACCTTCCGGGAGAATGTTCGGTTTAACGAAAGGAATCGGTGCTGACGTGGCAGCGTGAGCGAAAGCTGTTAGAACATCGACTTGCGCGATCGACATGTTTAAACTTCTTAGGGTATCAGCGTATCCCACTTAAAATTTAAAAAAATATATGTGCAGATATGATTATTATTGATTTTATTGGGGTTGAGGCTACTAACCTGCTACGTCCATTACTTCCTTAACGACATTCTTCTGCAATTCCTCGTAATTAGTACAGATGTCTAAGTAGTCTTCGTTTAATTCCCTCAAACGTTTATCGTTAAATCTGACACCTCCTCGGACGGCCTCCATGATTTGATATTTCTTCTTCCCCCTGAGCATTTTCTCATCTTTAAGGGTGACTTTGTAGAAGTAACCGAGGCGATCTGTGCATTCTAACTTTATCGTTTTACCGGGATCAACTCCGAGGTCGTGGGCGGCTTCTTTGAACGCTCTTTGGATTTTCTCTTCAACTGCTACCTTTTTATTGTAGAGTTCTGTGGGAGGAAATATCATTGTATTATTCATACCGGCAATTATTCATTATTTATACTGCTCATTATTCATACAGGTCATTGTCCATACTGGCCATTATTCATACTGGTCATAATGCACGCACTAAATAATGACCAACTACAATTTGTGTAATATTTGAATAATTAAGTTCTTTCTTTTCTATTGTAATAACTTTATGGTGAAAGTTTGTATTTAATAAGACATATATTGGTTAATTTTTGATTTGTTTCCTATAAATATGAAACAACGTCTAATGCACCACTGCCTACTTTTCAAGAATAAACTAATATCTGAAATTATTGTCATCATGTCAAAGCTACCTTGATTCAAACAAATTTTTAGTACATTAGGGCCAATTAAAGCACTAAATTGACTTTTAGAAAGAAACTATAAGAGATTAAATTCAAATTATTAAGCATTAATGGTATCCACAGTTAGAGATAAACAATAAACTATATAACTAGTTTCATGGCTACCTTGTTTAATCGCAAAATTCATTTTCCGTCAATTCAAGTATAATTTCGTTCAACGTGTTACACATGATTGAATTCGCAAGAAAAAAATCTTTCTAACGGCGTGGAAACCCAACACGATTCCTATAAATATAATAAAAAAATTGATGATGGCCAAAAAGAACCGCAACGTTATAGAGAAATTCTAAATACGCTATTAACTAGAAGATAAAAAGTAGCCTTGAAAATGTGTTCTTAGTTTCTCTCTCCGAAGCAAAATAAAAGTGCTAGGAGTAAAAGTATAAAAAAAATCTCGAACGTCATTTGTCGCAAATCTATTTTTTTTTTTCCTGCAGTTTGTTAACAACTACGGAATTTTAAAATTGATTTCGACGTTTATTTGACACTGACAATTAGCAGTCCATTCTCAATTTTTACAGGTATTATACCCTATTCCAAAAAAAGAGACACAAAATTCTGAACAGAGTAAAGCAATAATTACAAGTAAATCTCTAAATAAATACATATACAGGGTGTTTCATAATATATGCGCAGGAGTTCAGCATGTGATAGCTTGTGCAGAAATTAGAAAAAGTTTATATCAACTTATTCTCTAAAATGCACCATTTTCGAGGTACAGTGTTGAAAAATTAAAAAAATTCGTTTTTTTTGCAAATATCTCCGGAACCGTTTATCATAACGAAAACAGCTTTTGTAAGCATTTTCTACTCATAATAAGCTAAGTTGTGTGTGAGAAATTTTTTTCTTAATTCATAATTGGTGAAGATTGTGAAGGGGGAGTGGTTGTTTTTCTCCCCAACTTCTACGCCACTGGAAAAAGTACGGTTTTGAGACACCCATTTGAAGCGCCAATGTTTTCTACCCAAAAAAGGTACTCTAAAGTTGACCGCTTTCGAGAAAAATCAACTTTTATGTTGAAAAACATGCTCAATTTTTTGAAATAAAAATTTTATTTTACTAAAACGTTAGAACAAGTAAGAAAAGCTTTTCTATAAACTTTTTTTCTAATTTCTGCACAAGCTATCACATCCTGAAGTCCTGCGCATACATTACGAAACGCCCTGTATATATGGAGCACCACATTCGCCTCGGTTGATGTACAAAAAACGGTAACACATATTTAAAATCGTTTTGTTGGAGGATGTGTAAGACCTGTATAAATAATGACCTGTATCAATAACGACCAGTATAAAAAATGACCAACATATTGTGTTATTAAGTATTAAGTTTATGGTGAAAATTTGTATGTAATGAAACATGTATTGGTTAATTTTTGTTTGGCTTCAAATAAATATGAAGCTATATCCAATGCATTACTGCCTACTTTCGAAGGATATATTAGGCAAAATTAATATCTCAAATTATTGTCATTTTGTCAAAGCTACCTTGATTTAACCAAATTTGTAGTACATAATGGCCAATTAAAGGCAATTAACCAATTAAATTTGACTTTTACAAAGAAACCACAGTTACCAGTTACCACAGTTCTTGAAATCACACATTCAGAGATGCTTAAAACGATTTTATCACAATAGAAGGCCAAGACGAAGACAATTCTGAATCAATTTGCTCTAAGAAACGGGAGTGTTTGACGGGGACACAAAGTGTAGACTTTGTGAGATACAACTACGCGATTGGGAGGCACTAGATCGGAGAACGCAAAATCTATTTGGGAGACCCAAAGACATATCTTACTCACTCGGTTAGGGACCTGTATAGATTAGTGGAAGGAACTACCGTGTTAGAGTGGGTGACTTGAATATACAGACGTGACATGATAAGCCTGACGGCTGCAGTGCGGATCTGGTATGGGAGAAAAAAAAAGAAACCAAATATGATCAAGCACATGGATGATGTAGAGGGGAAAGGGGGCGTAAAAAATTAAATTTGGCCAACTAAATATGGTCGGGAACATGCGGGGAATTATCGTACAAGTTTGAGTGCCAAAAAATGGTACTGATCTTTATTTATTTGGTGATTTAATGGGTCAGTTCAGAATATCTGATTGCTTTAGCGTCAAATGAGGGGAATTACCTCCAAACAACCCGTAATGCATTTGTTTGTCAGAAATTTTGAAGACACGTGGACAAAGCACTGCTCACCAGTTACAAAAAAAAAACCTCACAAATTTCAACTCCAAAATTAAATCAAAACGTAGTACATCAAATCTCATCAACGGTTCGTAATGTTGTAATATTGTCTCGATCAATCAGAGGACGTTTAAATGAAGCCAAATTCAAGAGGAGGATGCCAACCAAATTAAAAAAAAAACACCATTGCTTATCAGAAAGTACAAAGTTCAAAGATCTCACATCTCTTAAATGATTGTACCAACTCAATTTGTAGGCTTTAATTGTAATTTAGTTTAAATTTTATTGTCATAAATGAGTTTATTTGAATTTAATTGACAGCATGATTAACGGGTCGATAGCCGCAGTGGTTAGGCGGCTGACTATTGTTGCGAGAGGACGATAGGTGACGATTCTCTGGAGGGACGCTGACATTTTTTCTCAGAGAGTTTAATCGCGGATCGACTTGCCATTCGCTGTTGGGAGCAAAGTGATTAACAGCGCGGCATCATAAAAGGCGATATGATGCTGTCACAAAGCCAATTGAACACAACTTACACACACCAAACTACACCGCGAGAGTTGCAGTGATAGCCAGATCAGTAATACAGCTTACGGAGTCACTGCAACTAAGCACCCACACCATCTGATCTGGAAGACTTCAACGCAGTTGTGTTTGTTGGAGGTTAGTGTATATTTTATCTGCGGTTGGTGCTAGTTGCAGCGGCACCTTAAGCTGTATAATTTGTCTAACTACCACTGCAACTCTTGTTCTGTAGTTTGCATAATAGAATTTGCATTAAAGGAATATTAAATTTGATTAATTGTTCAAAAACAATGGTTATGACCTTGATAAAACTAAAACTAGAAAGCTGGCTTATGAAATAGCCAACTATCGTCATCATTAAATGCATTCCACAACTGGGTAGAAATATAAAATAGGAACTGATGAGTCATATTTTTTAAGCGAGAGAAGTCCATGTTTTGGAGTTTTCTGCCCTGATGAAACTGGTGCAGAAATCCAAACGAATAATAACAGCTAAGAGAATCAAACTATTGAATAAAGTTATCAACTATATAGTTCAACTTTAATTAAATTTGGTTAAAAAAAAAAAACTTACCTTCAAGATCTTTATCGAACGAAGGCTTCACTAGGAATTCACCACGATTAACCAGATCCATATTCAACACCTCTTCAAGCATACACTGATACTTCTCCATATCATCGTAAAAATCCTTAAGCGGATTAACCAAGATCGAATTAATACATTTATTATCGACATTCATCAAAACCTTAATCATCCCAGGCAAACTATTCACCACCTGATAAATCCTATAACAATCCTGCAATCTCCCCTTTTTATTCGATAATTTCTTCGAAAACGGAAGCATATCCGGAGTCCTGGTTAAACAGGACTGTCTCAGCGTCGATCTCAATTCAGCATCTTTAACGATGACTTCGACGATCTCTAATCGATCGGAGATCACGTTTATATCTCGTAAAGGTCGTCTGAACCATTGCTCCATTAATCGGCGACCTTGACTTGTCACGCAGGAATCTAACACTTCGAAAACGCTCTTGAAACTGCTGCGCCCTCTAGCGGCGCCGCGCGGTGGGAATAGATGTAAAGCAGAGATGGCAGCACTATCTAATCGAACGTGTCCATGAATATCATCGGTTTTAATATGGAATTGATTAAAATTATTCTCATCCCCGGTTAAATTTAAATATTTAATTGCGGCTTGCAAACTTCCCATAGCATCTAATTGAGTCGTTTCAGTCATTGTGTAACAATTCCTTTGTTGGCCTTCGGTGAAATACAACAACCTATTTAAATCTTGACTGATATCCGAGGAGTTGAACTCCGTCCTTTTAACTTTTATCACGATTATCCCGTTTCTCGTTAAAATCGTATTTAAAGCGATTAAATCCGGGGATTCACCGTTGGGAATCAGGCACTCTTTAGGGTTAGTTTGCGCTATAAACGTTTCTAATTCGGTGTAAAATTCGTTATCTGTGAATTCGCATAATGAAAATTTAAATTCGACCGTATTAACTGTAGCTATCGCTAATATCTTGTTTTTAACGGGGTTTACTGCCATTACGCAGCTGTTAACGACGGTGGTGCCGCAATTATCGAATAAGATATCTTCGAATTGAGATAAATTCCCCGGGGAACCTTTATATTCGATTTTCCAATCGTTATTTTTACCTGGTGTCGATCTGATGTACACATCAACTCTGTATTGTTTAATTAATAATAATTCCCTGATAAATTTTTCGAAGAGGTGTTTATTGAGGATCATATAGCTGAGTTTCGGTAATTCCCCCATGTATTTGATCATGTTACTGCAACCGGGAGTATTTCCGCTGCTAAAGTCGCATCGTCCGCGTGTACTGTATAGAAATCGTTGTGGTTGAAGAGACTAACTGTAGTTGTCGCTTTCTGAAATTAAGAAAAATTAGTTTTATTAGATTATAAAGGTTGTACTGTATAGTACGCAATTTTTTGTTTTGTTTTGAAGTATGTAGATACATCCGCGTTAGCACATTATTTATTCTTAGTGTGTCATCGATTGTTAATCCTTGAAAGTGAAAGATACTAATTTGTAATCTAGTATAATCGATTTCTTGTAAAATCGTGTTTGTATGCATGCGTATGATGAATCAGTTTGAAGTCATATTTGTTAATACGTTTACGTAATTATAGGGTTTCGTTTTAACCAGTCTTCCTACGCGGATCCTGAACCGAAAAATTGAACCTTGACTTACATGCATAATATAAATATAGTTATGATTGCAATGTTAGTCAAAGGTTGTCTTTAACTGGATAATATGTATGTATTCATGTACAATTTGTCTCCAAATTAATGTCATAACTCTATTGAGGTAATATTCGTCGGAGACCACACCATAAAAGTCCCACTTAAGTAACCTATCAACGTGATATGCATGATTAAATTCAGAAATCCAAAAAAAAAATATTCTAATTCTAACACTGTATAATCCCAGTACGGCTCCTTTAAACGATAAGAAAGCTGAAGATGGCCAGGAAGAATCGAAACGTCGTAGACAAATTTCAAACACAGCATTAGCTAACGGTTTTCAATTCTCCGGAGAGACATTTTTTCGGAGAATTGAAAATCCGGATCGACTTACCATTCGCTGTTGGGAGCAAAGTGCTTCGGCTTAGGAAGTCACTGCAACTAAGCACCCACCACAGATTAAAACAAAAGTCACCTTCCGAACGTGTTTTTCGATTTTCTCTCCAAGGTAATCTAAAGGTCTTAGAAATAAAATTAAACAATCACCTTGTTTCGTTTTCAACCTGCCCTTTATTTCCAATAATCAGCGAAACTCGACAACGAATCAGACTGTACAAGAGTAACGAGTAATTATTTTTTAACTGTACCAATAAAAGGTGACATTTAGCATTGACTTCTAGGACATTTAAATATTAAGCAGCTAATCAAGATAAAAGGACTAGAAGATGCTTTACAGATTGTTTTTGTTTTTATTTCCGCTCTGATCAGCTGCCAAATAAAACCATTGGGGCAATAAGTTTAGTAATTGAACTGTGTATCCTACTCAGCTGTCAGAATTTTGCCACACCCTACGACTATCGAATTATGGCTAAAAAAACCATCCATAGATTGTTTTTGTTTTTCTTTCCGCTCTGATCAGCTACCAAATAAAACCATTGGGGCAATAAGTTTGGTAATCGAACTGTGTATCCGACTCAGCTGTCAGAATTTTGCCACACCCTTCGGTTATCGAGTTATGGCTAAAAAAACCCATCCATAGATTGTTTTTGTTTTTCTCTCCGCTCTGATCAGCTACCAAATAAAACCATTGGGGCAATAAGTTTGGTAATCGAACTGTGTATCCGACTCAGCTGTCACAATTTTGCCACACCCTTCGGCTATCGAGTTATGGCAAAAAAACCATCCATAGATTGTTTTTGTTTTTCTCTCCGCTCTGATCAGCTACCAAATAAAACCATTGGGGCAATAAGTTTGATAATCGAACTGTGTATCCGACTCAGCTGTCAGAATTTTGCCACACCCTTCGGCTATCGAGTTATGGCTAAAAAAACCATCCATAGATTGTTTTTGTTTTTCTCTCCGCTCTGATCAGCTACCAAATAAAACCATTGGGGCAATAAGTCTGGTAATCGAACTGTGTATCCTACTCAGCTTTCAGAATTTTGCCACACCCTTCGGTTATCGAGTTATGGCTAAAAAACGGCATCCATAGATTGTTTTTGTTTTTCTTTCCGCTCTGATCAGCTACCAAATAAAACCATTGTGGCAATAAGTTTGGAAATTGAACTGTGTATCCTACTCGGCCATCAGAATTTTGCCACACCCTTCGGCTATCGAGTTATGGCTAAAAAAACCATCCATAGATTGTTTTTGTTTTTCTTTCCTCTCTGATCAGCTACCAAATGAATCTACTGACGCAATAAGTTTGTTAATGGAACTGTGTATACTACTCAGTAATCAGAATTTTGCCACGCCCTTCGGCTATCGAGTTATGACTATAAAAAAAACATCCATAGATTGTTTTTGTTTTTCTTTCCTCTCTGATCAGCTACCAAATGAATCTACTGATACAATAAGTTTGGTAATGGAACTGTGTATCCTACTCGGCCATCAGAATTTTGGCACATCCTTCGGATATCGAGTTATGGCTAAAAAACGCCATCCATAGATTGTTTTTGTTTTTCTTTCCTCTCTGATCAGCTACTAAATGAATCTACTGACGCAATAAGTTTGGTAATGGAACTGTGTATCCTACTCAGCTGTCAGAATTTTGCCACACCCTTCGGCTATCGAGTTATGGCTATAAAAAAATCCCACTCGAGATGTTGTTTCTCTTTTTTCTCTTTAGCTCAAGTTCGGTTGAAATGCCGCAATGTTTTACCGGAGATAAAATTGTTTATCGCCGATGAGATAGTTATCGCTTAAACTGATTTTGTTTAACGTGAAAACCTGTATTGTTTTGAAAACACGAATATGACATGTATTAAAGTTTTTAAAAATGCACGAAATGATGTATTCGTTTTTAAAAATTCTATATGACATTATGTCAGATACTCAGTCTATGTCATTATCTACTTGTGCGGCATATCATATACATATTTGTAGAAATGTGTGGCTAGAAAGTTGTGGATAACTTCAGCTAAAATAGAATTGAGAAACAATAACATGAAGTATGCCACGACAGAAAACAAACCAGGTTATCTCCAAACCATGGAAACCAAACAAAACATATTCCTGAAAGTGATCTGTGTGTGGTGAGAGAGGGACAAAATCGCTAAGAGTCATATTTATGCTTCGTCCTTGAGGTTGTTTCGAGTTGAGTTTACGAGACAGACTCAAGCACGAACTATAAATACGACCCCAAGTCAGTCCAAATATTTCTTAACTTTTTAATTTGGAATTTGAACAAAAAATTAAGGAGAAATGGAACCAGAATAGAATGAGATGGCAGAACCTCCTAGCAATATTTGAAAGCTCTACCATGATGCCTGTTCTGAAGCAAAATCGTCTGGAATGGGAAGATTGTCACAGTAACAACAGCTCAGAAAGGAGGAAGAACCGCTAATTTTTACCATAGTGGAAGAAACAAAAACAACTTTTAAATCTAATACCTCATGTGAGGAAGACAATGTTAAATAGGAAGTGACAAATGAAGAAATGAGAAGACAAGCAAGCCAGATGGCCGAGAAAGATTTTTTTAAATAAAGAATTCTGTTTTAGAATTAAGGAGAAGAAATTTAAGTTAGTTTTGACAACGATTCCACTGAAACGAAGTCAATTTTTAATTTAAATAATCAGGACGAAACAGTCAAGCTACCTTACCTTACCTTACTGGCTGTACTTTGTTGTGCTTACCAGACTTGATATTGCCATTCGATGGCAGCTTTTTAACCAATTCAATAAGTCACATATTAGAAGTGTTTAAAACGATTATTATGGTATTTAAATACCACTAAAACTTGGTGTTTGAAGCTTTTAAAAGATGATCCGGAACTAACTAGTTTTCTTGGCTGTCTTAGGGGGTGTTTTATTTATTGAATCATTTCAAAAATTTCAAAAAAAAAGAAATTTTGTCTTAAAACATTGATTAACGGACCACGCGGTTTCAACCTTTTTGGTCTCGTCAGCGTTGCTCCAAATGCAAGACCTAATTTCATCGCAGTTCGCCTTACTTACCTACGATTTTTCGGAATTGATTTTGCTTTAGAAGCATTTTTTCTTTTACATTTTGGCGTAGCATCTGGTAACTCATCCCTGTAAAGTGTATTTTATTTAATAAACGGAATCTGTATGAAAACCTCAGGTGACGTCTGAAACTCCGACTTTTTTCGAGAATCTAACAAGTTGGGAATTCAATACTGAAGTCATTTTTTTGTTATTGGTCTCCTCGGTTGGTGGTTTAGTGGACACCAGTAGAGAGTGAGTTATTTTAGAATTTTAATTGATGGGATCTTAAACTGTGAACAAGGCGTTGGTGATGGACGGCCGAAAACTGTTGTTTTCAAAGATTAATCTGGTCCATGATATAGTTCTGAAAGATAGACGAATCACAAATTCATACATAAAAAATTAGGTTTTAAAAAATGGCTGCAGGACGGGTACCACGAGAGCAAAAACGCATTCGACAGGTCACTTGAGAGAGGAATTTGATCATCATTATGCGAAATCCTGAACACTTATGATCCTGAATCAACATCAACAATAGATGGAAGAGATAAAAGCGTAAGGTTTGACCACCCTCTCGAAAGTTTCGTGCAACAGCATCAGCGGAAAAGATCATAACTACAGTTTCTGTTTTGGTGGGATGCCGAAGGATTTATCCTTATAAATTGCGTGATTCCATCAAAGAGGGAAAAGGAGAGGAAAATTCAGACGTAGTGTGCTGTCTCATCAGGATAACCGCTCCTGCCCACGAGAGCTGTGTTTCAACAACTGCAATTGAGATATGATACCAGACTTTAAAGGATGTTTTGTAAATATGGACGAGACTTGGGTTTACCGTTATGATCTTAAACTACGACAGCAAACATCAGAGTGGAATAGAACCCGAAAAATTAGGGGAAACACTTTTTCCAAAACCTGCAACTTTTTAAATAAGAGATCCATGAAAATCAAATTTGGTATACTTCAACAGCATATATTTAACTAAAGAAAATTACAAAGATACTCGCGGGGTCTGCTTTCCCATTCCTCAATCAGAGCTTGTGCCAGTTCCTGTATGGTTAGTGGTGGATTAAGGCGGTTACGAACACGTCGCTCAAGCAAATCCCACACGTGTTGAATAGGATTTAGGTCAGCACTTAACGCCGGCCATTCCATGACCTGAATTCCACGTTCTTGTAAAAAATTTCAATAATTAACGTTATAATAATTCATTGCATTTAGTCTATTAGGAACCACAACAAGATCAGTTCTGTTATCTACATCGACTCCGGCCCAAACTATCATAGATCCACATGTGACCAAATCTATCCATTTCCTGTGTAGTAGAGATTGAGCAGGACGTTTTGGACTCGTCTGTAAACAGTACAGGTGTCCAGTGACGAAGTTGCCAATCTCTGTGATCTAGAGCAAACCTCATTTGCGAGGTCTTCGCTTCTTTTAATCTGTTTCTAACAGTTCGATCGGAAATTTCTATTCCTTGTGCTCGTCTTAGGTCGTTTAGGAGGTCCCTCGCTGTAGCAATATGTTTACGCAGAGAGCAAAAGGTCTTGATAGCGAGTAGTTTTTCGATTTCGACCTTGTCCAGCTCTTCTGACATATCGGCCAGTCTTCCTAAATAGATTCCATAAACGCTAACATGTCGAAATTGGACGGTCGTGCTGAATAAGAGCGACAGCACGAGCAACTTGCACTTCACTAAGATGCCTCATTATAATACTTCTAAACGGGTCGATGGCCGCAGTGGTTAAGCGGGTGACTATCGTTGTGAGAGGACGATAGGTGCCGGGGTTCGATTCTCTGGAGGGACGGTGACATTTTTTCAGAGAGTTTAATCCCGGATCGACTTGCCATTCGCTGTTGGGAGGAAAGTGATTAACAGCGCGGCATCATAATAGGCGATATGATGCTGTCATAAAGCCATTTAAACACAACTTACACACACTAAACTACAGCGCAAGAGTTGCAGTGATAGCCAGACAAGTAATACAGCTTACGGAGTCACTGCAACTAAGCACCCACCACATTAAAAAAAAAAACAAAAAAAAATCAACGAACTGTCATCTTTAGAAGGCTTTCATACGCCAATTCAAAGCATACTTGACATTTTTTTACATTTTGTTTTGTTTTGTTAGTTTGACATTAATTTTGGAACAAGCTGTACACACACGTAAAATTTGACATGTTGTAATGACACTAGAATATTACAAAAAAAAAAGAACTACCTATTGCTCATTATAGTTTTTTTTATCAGAAGTTAGTATTAGTAAATAGTATCAAATACTGTCATTCATTTCATAGCGGTTTTTGTGGTTGATGTGTAAAAATCATTTTCCACGAACTCATTATTAATTAATTCGGCAGATTCTCATTCATAATTTCTTTTTTTATACTTATATAGAATCTATCTATCTAGTATATTATAGTTTTTTTTAAATAACAACAATAATTTATTTAGCTCGCATGCATAATTAAACTAAATAAAATCTATGTCAAGATCTCGAAAGGGGGCTTGACACAACCATGAACTCCTCCTGAATTCTTCCAGATATTCCATAGAAAGTATTTATGATACATACCTTTTAGAGAGAAGAAAATATTACGACTTATCAATAAATTATATCCGAGGAGAGACACAGATTAAAGTTTATTGTAAAAGTCGCACGAGAAGAAGAAAAAAAAATGTTAACGATGGCATTTTGTTTTTGTACTAGATTTTGTTGAACCCGTGACACCTCGATAACAAATTCTATTCTTCGAACTGATACAAGACATAAAAATAAATAATATATACAAACACATATAAGGAGGATTTTAAAACGTAAACATCAATCATAAAAGGAAACAATTTTTCGCTAATTTCCTAGAGATTCCTCGACTAGATAAAATCGGAAGAAATTCGTCATTTCTAAGAGATACCTATCGAGATGACGAACAAAGCTTATTTATTAATATTCGATATTAATTTGTTTATAAAGTTTTTGGTAAACTTGTTACTAACGCAGCAAATGACGGCGACCCGGCTAAGAAGTGGGGATTGCCGAGAATATTGATAATGATATTGAAAATAAGAGCATCGTTTACGCATATGCAACATAACAAATAACGAAGTTCCTACACTGCTATATAAATAAGGAAGGATAGCTGGAGGGGTTCGCAGTGTTGTGCAAAAATTACACCAAATAAGAAGGGATTAGTTATTATAGTAGAGTGTTGGTTTGTTTTAAACGTAAGTTTTTTTTTAATTTTATTTATTTATCTCTAATTTAAAGAATTTTTAAAAAATATAGAAATAATTTTATTACATCAAAGATATAGTAGGGGAGAATGGGGCACCTTTCAACACTTTTTGAAATAATGCTTGTTTTTGCTGATTATTTTTATAGGAATACTGTGATTCATATATTGTGGTATGCCCATGTATATTAAGTTTGAATTCCAACAAGTGTCATGTATATTTATTGGAATGTCTCTATATTACAATAAATTTTTTAAGACCCGCGACATTATTCAAATGTACCCCCGTGATGGGGTGATGGGTGCCTATGGTATTCGAAGGAGAATGCAATTTGCGAACTACATCTCTAACGTCCGCACTGGAAATGTCTTCTATGATGGGATAATAAAATTTCGTTCCTTTCTGCCTCAGAAACTGAACTCGTAGTTCGCTACCATCTGTTTCTTTAATTTGACCAACATAATGAACTTCACTTTTCTTGGTGCAAAACTTGACGATAATGTAGTCATTCACTAACAAACTTTTTTATGGTCAACTTCGGAACATCGGAATTCCTTATCTATAGATTCATCGACAATTCACCGTGATTGTCACTTTCGCTGGATGTTTCCATTGTACTGAAATGATTGGTTGCAACCTTCAATTTCTACGATTTTCTACCTTTTGCCTTCCACTACATTTTTTTAAGGATCTTCTGAAAACAATTTTGGAGCATCTTTTTTTCCTGACCACGGGAGGTAATCTTACAGCTCTGCCTTTGGATACGGACGCACAGAGTCCGGTGAAATAACGGATGAAGGGCATGACTGCGGAACCTAACTCATTGATTTACAAAAACTTCCTGAAATGGGTTGCTGCGCCTGACGAAAAACATTGAAAACGACCCATTGATCATGGGAATTTCAAAATTCTTTCACAATTAGAAATATACTTTCTGGGTTTCAAAAACCCTTTGACAGAAATGCATTCACAGACGAAGACTTCGATGCAGCAAGTGTAACTGATAGGCCAAATCCAAACCTTCCCATATCAATGGGAGGATGCTCTTCTCTACTACAGGCACACCAAACTGAGGTTCACCCACCAACCAGTTCTTGTGACTCAGCATTACCGCAAATCATGCCCTTATCATCCATTATTTCACCGGACTCTGTGCGTCCGTATCCAAAGGCGCCACCTAGAAGTGAGACCTCCCGTGGCATGAAAAAAAGATGCTCCAAAATTCTTACAGAAACTCCTTAAAAAAATGGCTTTGGAACAACAAAAGGTAGAAAATCGGAAGAAATTGAAGGTTGCAAAGAATCTTTTCGGTACAATGGAAACATCCAGCGAAAGTGACAATCCGACGGTGAATTGTCAGACGAAACTATAGATAAGGAATCCGATGTTCCGAAGTTGACCATAAAAATTTGTTAGTGAATGACTACATTATCGTCAAGTTTTGCACCAAGAAAAGTGAAGTTCATTATGTTGGTCAAATTAAAGAAACAGATGGTAGCGAACTACGAGTTCAGTTTCTGAGGCAGAAAGGAACGAAATTTTATTATCCCATCATAGAAGACATTTCCAGTGCGGACGTTAGAGATGTAGTTCGCAAATTGCATTCTCCTTCGAATACCATAGGCACCCATCACCCCATCACGGGGGTACATTTGAATAATGTCGCGGTCTTAAAAAATTTATTGTAATATAGAGACAGACATTCCAATAAATATACATGACACTTGTTGGAATTCAAACTTAATATACATGGGCATACTACAATATATGAATCATAGTATTCCTATAAAAATAATCAGCAAAAACAAGCATTATTTCAAAAAGTGTTGAAAGGTGCCCCATTCTCCCCTACTATATCTTTGATGTAATAAAATTATTTCTATATTTTTTAAAAATTCTTTAAATTAGAGATAAATAAATAAAATTAAAAAAAAACTTACGTTTAAAACAAACCAACAATCTACTATAATAACTAATCCCTTCTTATTTGGTGTAATTTTTGCACAACACTGCGAACCCCTCCAGCTATCCTTACTTATTTATATAGCAGTGTAGGAACTTCGTTATTTTCAATATCATTATCAATATTCTCGGCAATCCCCACTTCTTAGCCGGGTCGCCGTCATTTGCTGCGTTAATAACAAGTCGATCAAAAACTTTATAAACAAATTAATATCGAATATTAATAAATAAGCTTTGTTCGTCATCTCGATAGGTATCTCTTAGAAATGACGAATTTCTTCCGATTTTATCTAGTCGAGGAATCTCTAGGAAATTAGCGAAAAATTGTTTCCTTTTATGATTGATGTTTACGTTTTAAAATCCTCCTTATATGTGTTTGTATATATTATTTATTTTTATATCTTGTATCAATTCGAAGAATAGAATTTGTTATCGAAGTGTCACGGGTTCAACAAAATCTAGTACAAAAACAAAATGCCATCGTTAACATTTTTTTTTTTCTTCTCGTGCGACTTTTACAATAAACTTTAATCTGTGTCTCTCCTCGGATATAATTTATTGATAAGTCGTAATATTTTATTCTCTCTAAAAGGTATGTATCATAAATACTTTCTATGGAATATCTGGAAGAATTCAGGAGGAGTTCATGGTTGTGTCAAGCCCCCTTTCGAGATCTTGACATAGATTTTATTTAGTTCAATTATGCATGCGAGCTAAATAAATTATTGTTGTTATTTTAAAAAACTATAATATACTAGATAGATAGATTCTATATAAGTATAAAAAAAGAAATTATGAATGAGAATCTGCCGAATTAATTAATAATGAGTTCGTGGAAAATGATTTTTACACATCAACCACAAAAACCGCTATGAAATGAATGACAGTATTTGATACTATTCACTAATACTAACTTCTGATAAAAAAAACTATAATGAGCAATAGGTAGTTCTTTTTTTTTTTTGTAATATTCTAGTGTCATTACAACATGTCAAATTTTACGTGTGTGTACAGCTTGTTCCAAAATTAATGTCAAACTAACAAAACAAAATGTAAAAAAATGTCAAGTATGCTTTGAATTGGCGTATGAAAGCCTTCTAAAGATGACAGTTCGTTGATTTTTTTTTGTTTTTTTTTTATGTGGTGGGTGCTTAGTTGCAGTGACTCCGTAAGCTGTATCGCTTGTCTGGCTATCACTGCAACTCTTGCGGTGTAGTTTGGTGTGTGTAAGTTGTGTTTAAATAGCTTTGTGACAGCATCATATCGCCTATTATGATGCCGCGCTGTTAATCACTTTCCTCCCAACAGCGAATGGCAAGTCGATCCGGGATTAAACTCTCTGAAAAAATGTCACCGTCCCTCCAGAGAATCGAACCCCGGCACCTATCGTCCTCTCGCAACGATAGTCAGCCGCCTAACCACTGCGGCCATCGACCCGTTTAGAAGTATTATAATGAGGGCATCTTAGTGAAGTGCAAGTTGCTCGTGCTGTCGCTCTTATTCAGCACGACCGTCCAATTTCGACATGTTAGCGTTTATGGAATCTATTTCGGAAGACTGGCCGATATGTCAAGGTCGAAATCGAAAAACTACTCGCTATCAAGATCTTTTGCTCTCTGCGCAAACATATTGCTACAGCGAGGGACCTCCTAAACGACCTAAGACGAGCACAAGGAATAGAAATTTCTGATCGAACTGTTAGAAACAGATTAAAAGAAGCGAAGACCTCACAAATGAGGTTTGCTCTAGATCACAGAGATTGGCAACTTCGTCACTGGACACCTGTACTGTTTACAGACGAGTCCAGAACGTCCTGCTCAATCTCTACTACACAGGAAATGGATAGATTTGGTCACAGGTGGATCTGTGATAGTTTGGGGCGGAGTCGGTGTAGATAACAGAACTGATCTTGTTGTAGTTCCTAATAGACTAAATGCAATGAATTATTATAACGTTAATTGTTGAAATTTTTTACAAGAACGTGGAATTCAAGTCATGGAATGGCCGGCGTTAAGTCCTGACCTAAATCCTATTCAACACGTGTGGGATTTGCTTGAGCGACGTGTTCGCAACCGCCTTAATCCACCACTAACCATACAGGAACTGGCACAAGCTCTGATTGAGGAATGGGAAAGCAGACCCCGCGAGTATCTTTGTAATTTTCTTTAGTTAAATATATGCCGTTGAAGTATACCAAATTTGATTTTCATGGATCTCTTATTTAAAAAGTTGCAGGTTTTGGAAAAAGTGTTTCCCCTAATTTTTCGGGTTCATTCCACTCTGATGTTTGCTGGCGTACTTTAAGATCATAACGGTAAACCCAAGTCTCGTCTGTACTTACAAAACATCCTTTAAAGTCTGGTATCATATCTCAATTGCAGTTGTTGAAACACAGCTCTCGTGAGCAGGAGCGGTTATCCTGATGAAACAGCACACCACGTCTGAAGAGGAAAAAGGAGAGGATCCTTTTTCCTCTTTAATGGAATCACGCAATTTATAATAAATAAATCCTTCGGCATCCCACCAAAAAAGAAACTGTAGTTATGATCTTTTCCGCTGATGCTGTTGCACGAAACTTTCGAGAGGGTGGTCAAACCTTACGCTTTTATCTCTTCCATCTATTGTTGATGTTGATTCAGGATCATAAGTGTTCAGGATTTCGCTTAATGATGGTCAAATTCCTCTGTCAAGTGACCTGTCGAATGCGTTTTTGTTCGGGTGGTACCCATCGCGCAGCCATCTTTTTCAAACCGATGAAATTAGGTCTTGCATTTGGAGGAACGCTGACGAGACCGAAAAGATTGAAACCGCATGGGCCGTTCATCAATGTTTTACGACAAAATTTCTTCTTTTTTTGAAATTTTTTAAACGATTCAATAAATAAAACGCTCCCTAAGATAGCCAACAAAACTAGTTAGTTCCGTATATTCTTTGAAAAGCTCCAAACACCAAGGTTTAGTGGTATTTAAATATGTACCATAATATTCGTTTTAAACCCTTCTAATATGTGATTTATTAAATTGGTTGAAAAAGCTGCCATCTAATGCAATATAAAGTGTGGTAAGCACGACCAAATACAGCCAGTCACTGCTAAGGTAGCTTGGCTGTTTCGTCCTGATTATTTAAGTTAAAATTTGGCTTCGTTTCAATGCAATCCTTGTCAAAACTAACTTACATTCCTTCTTCTTAATTCTAAAACAGAATTGATTATTAAAAAAAAATCTTTCTCGGCCATCTGGCTTGCTTCATTTGTCACTTCCTATTTAACATTGGTCGTGTTCAGTCAGCACATCGGTAAGTCACCGGTAAGTAATGATGAGTGAAGTACATCACTGAATATCTACATGCTAATAGTACAATACCTACAGTCCAGATATTCAGTTCACTACTTTACCAATCTGTATCTACCGCGGTGACTTACCGATGTGGTGACTGAACATGACCATTGTCTTCCTCAGACGAGGTATACGTTGAAAAAGTTGTTTTTGTTTCTTCCACTACAGTAAAAACAAGCGGTTCTTTCTCTTGAGCTGTTCTTACCGACACAACGACAAGATTCCTTCACATTTTCCACCACAGTTATACACGGTATGTCTACTAGTTACAATCTTCCATAGATATCCCATTCCAGATGATTTTGCTTGAGAACAGGCACCATAGCAGAGCTTTCAAATATTGCTAGGAGGTTTGGCCATCTCATTCTATTCTGGTTCCATTTCTCCCTAAAAATTTTTCAAATTCCAATTGGACCGACGATGACGGTCGTATTTATAGTTGGTGTAAATGTCAATGTACAAATATGTCAAAATGGCGTGCTCAAGCATCGGTACAACTTCAAGCATGAAGGATAAATATGACTCTTTGCGATTTTGTCCCTCTCTGACCACACACAGATCACTTTCAGGGATATTTTTTGTTTGGCTTCCATGGTTTGGAGATAACCTGGTTTGTTTTCTGTTGTGGCATATTTCATGTTATTGTTTCTCAATTCTATTTAGCTGAAGTTATCCACAACTTTCTAGCCACACATTTCTTACTTTTATTTATCGATTAACCAGCGCTTGAATCAGAAATTTATCAGGCCGTCTATTTAGTAAACGCAAGAAATGCGATGAATAGATTGGACAGTTCTTTTTTTAATCGATGCATGCATCGGATGCTCATCGGATTCATCGGCTTTAGGAGTCGATGGAACCGATGGATGTGTGGTGGGGGTAAACATCTGATCGCGTTTGTGTTCATAAATGATCATAACTTTGTATGATTTGTATCAATCTCTATTCCTCTACTGTCAAACTAATCGGCATCTCATCGGGTGCGTTCTTTTACTAATCGGTAATCGTGTTCATCGATGTATGTATCTGATGACGTCATTTGACATCTATCATAAATTAAGCGCTTCATCAGTGCGATGAATAAAAGTACACACCTCATATGATGTGCCGCACAAGTAGATAATGACATAGACTGATATCTGACATGTGTCATATAGAATTTTTAAAAACGTAATACATGATGATAGTCATTTCGTGCATTTCATTTATGGGTATACTGGGTGTCCTATTTTCGATGGTTTTGGGGGGTATCTCACTTATTCGTGAAGATAGAGAGTTGCGGTTTTCGCATTACTGTGCTACTTTTTTGTGAAATGAAAGATGCCGCGAACAAAATTTTCATAGCTTACTTCGTTTTCGAGATACAGGGTGATTGTGAAAATATTGCATTTTGGAAAAAAATGTTTTTTTATGCAGTTTTTTACGTAGACTCCAGTGGCGTAGATAGATTTCCACTGAAGACTGTAATTTCTTAGATATTAGTGAAAGTTATGTTTTTTTAAATGGGACACCCCATATATTTTTTGTCGGTTTGGTTAAGCTTTTTACAAGCTTTTCAAAAATATATAATACTTTAGATATATTTGCATTTTAAATTAAAAATATAATTTTTTTGTTAGTAGGCCATGGCGAATAAAAAAAAAACAACTGCGTCTTATGTCAATTTACGAGTTTTAGGTGGTTTATGTCAGAATAGTGTCAGAATGTAGTTATTAATTAGAATTTTCATTCAAATGCAAATATATCTAAAGTGTTATATATTTTTGAAAAGCTTGTAAAAAGCTTAACCAAACAATCAAAAAATATATAGGATGTCTCATTTAAAAAAACATAACTTTGATTAATATCTAAAAAATTACAGTCTTCAGCGGAAATCTATCTACGCCACTGGAGTCTACGTAAAGAACTGCATAAAAAACATGTTTTACCTTTTCGATAAGTTAAACGATAAATGAGATACGAGGGAGGTTCCAAAATGCAATATTTTCAAAATCACCCTGTATCTCGAAAACGAAGTCAGCTATGAAAATTTTGTTCACGGCATCTTTCCTTTCACAAAAAAGTAGTAATGCGAAAACCGCAACTCTCTATCTTTACGAATAAGTGAGATACCCCCCAAAACCATCGAAAATTGGACACCCGGTACAGGTTTTCAAAACAATAATCAGTTAAAATTAACTAAAATACTTTAAGCGATAATTTTATCTCATCGGTAAAACAATTGCCGCCAATTCATTGGGCAGCTAACCGAACTTGAGAAGAGAAACAAAAACAATGTATGGATGGCGTTTTTTAGCCATAACTTGATATCCGAAGGATGTGCCAAAATTCTGATGACTGAGTAGGATACACAGTTACATTACCAAACTTATTGCGTCAGTAGATTCATTTGGTAGCTGATCAGAGAGGAAAGAAAAACAAAAACAATCTATGGATGGTTTTTTTTTATGCCATAACTCGATAGTCGTAGGGTGTGGCAAAATTCTGATGGCCGAGTAGGATACACAGTTCAATTACCAAACTTATTGCCACAATGGTTTTATTTGGTAGCTGACCAGAGTGGAAAGAAAAACAAAAACAATCTATGGATGGCGTTTTTTAGCCATAACTCGATATCCGTAGGATGTGCCAAAATTCTGATGGCCGAGTAGTATACACAGTTCGATTACCAAACTTATTGCCCCAATGGTTTTATTTGGTAGCTGACCAGAACGGAAAGAAAAACAAAAACAATCTATGGATGGCGTTTTTTAGCCATAACTTGATATTCGCAGGATGTGCCAAAATTCTGATGGCCGAGTAGGATACACGGTTCAATTACCAAACTTATTGCCCCAATGGTTTTATTTGGTAGCTGATCAGAGCGGAGAGAAAAACAAAAACAATCTATGGATGGTTTTTTTTAGCCATAACTCGATATCCGAAGGGTGTGGCAAAATTCTGATGACTGAGTAGTGTACACAGTTCCATTACCAAACTTATTGCGTCAGTAGATTTATTTGGTAGCTGATTAGAGCGGAGAGAAAAACAGAAACAATCTGTGGATGGGTTTTTTTCTTAGCCATAACTCGATAGCCGAAGGGTGTGGCAAAATTCTGATGGCCGAGTAGGATACACAGTTCAATTACCAAACTTATTGCCACAATGGTTTTATTTGGTAGCTGACCAAAGTGGAAAGAAAAACAAAAACAATCTATGGATGGCGTTTTTTAGCCATAACTTGATATCCGAAGGATGTGCCAAAATTCTGATGGCCCAGTAGGATACACAGTTTCATTACCAAACTTATTGCGTCGGTAAATTCATTTGGTAGCTGATCAGAGCGGAGAGAAAAACAAAAACAATCTATGGATGGGTTTTTTTTAGCCATAACTCGATAACCGAAGGGTGTGGCAAAATTCTGAAAGCTGAGTAGGATACACAGTTCGATTACCAAACTTATTGCCCCAATGGATTTATTTGGTAGCTGACCAGAACGGAAAGAAAAACAAAAACAATCTATGGATGGCGTTTTTTAGCCATAACTCGATATCCGAAGGATGTGCCAAAATTCTGATGGCCCAGTAGGATACACAGTTCCATTACCAAACTTATTGCGTCAATAGATTCATTTAGTAGCTGATCAGAGAGGAAAGAAAAACAAAAACAATCTATGGATGGTTTTTTTTTAGCCATAACTCGATAACCGAAGGGTGTGGCAAAATTCTGACAGCTGAGTCGGATACACAGTTCGATTACCAAACTTATTGCCCCAATGGTTTTATTTGGTAGCTGATCAGAGCGGAAAGAAAAACAAAAACAATCTATGGATGGTTTTTTTTTAGCCATAATTCGATAGTCGTAGGGTGTGGCAAAATTCTGACAGCTGAGTAGGATACACAGTTCAATTACTAAACTTATTACCCCAATGGTTTTATTTGGTAGCTGACCAGAGCGGAAAGAAAAACAAAAACAATCTGTAGAGCACCTTATAGCCGTTTTATCTTGATTAACTGCTTAATATTTAAATGTCCTAGAAGTCAATGCTAAATGTCACCTTTTATTGGTACAGTTAAAAAACAATTACTCGTTACTCTTGTACAGTCTGATTCGTTGTCGAATTTTGCTGATTATTGGAAATAAAGGGCAGGTTGAAAACGAAACAAGGTGATTGTTTAATTTTATTTCTAAGACCTTTAGATTACCTTGGAGAGAAAATCGAAAAACACGTTCGGAAGGTGACTTTTGTTTTAATCTGTGGTGGGTGCTTAGTTGCAGTGACTTCCTAAGCCGAAGCACTTTGCTCCCAACAGCGAATGGTAAGTCGATCCGGATTTTCAATTCTCCGAAAAATGTCTCTCCGGAGAATTGAAAACCGTTAGCTAATGCTGTGTTTGAAATTTGTCTACGACGTTTCGATTCTTCCTGGCCATCTTCAGCTTTCTTATCGTTTAAAGGAGCCGTACTGGGATTATACAGTGTTAGAATTAGAATATTTTTTTTTTTGGATTTCTGAATTTAATCATGCATATCACGTTGATAGGTTACTTAAGTGGGACTTTTATGGTGTGGTCTCCGACGAATATTACCTCAATAGAGTTATGACATTAATTTGGAGACAAATTGTACATGAATACATACATATTATCCAGTTAAAGACAACCTTTGACTAACATTGCAATCATAACTATATTTATATTATGCATGTAAGTCAAGGTTCAATTTTTCGGTTCAGGATCCGCGTAGGAAGACTGGTTAAAACGAAACCCTATAATTACGTAAACGTATTAACAAATATGACTTCAAACTGATTCATCATACGCATGCATACAAACACGATTTTACAAGAAATCGATTATACTAGATTACAAATTAGTATCTTTCACTTTCAAGGATTAACAATCGATGACACACTAAGAATAAATAATGTGCTAACGCGGATGTATCTACATACTTCAAAACAAAACAAAAAATTGCGTACTATACAGTACAACCTTTATAATCTAATAAAACTAATTTTTCTTAATTTCAGAAAGCGACAACTACAGTTAGTCTCTTCAACCACAACGATTTCTATACAGTACACGCGGACGATGCGACTTTAGCAGCGGAAATACTCCCCGGTTGCAGTAACATGATCAAATACATGGGGGAATTACCGAAACTCAGCTATATGATCCTCAATAAACACCTCTTCGAAAAATTTATCAGGGAATTATTATTAATTAAACAATACAGAGTTGATGTGTACATCAGATCGACACCAGGTAAAAATAACGATTGGAAAATCGAATATAAAGGTTCCCCGGGGAATTTATCTCAATTCGAAGATATCTTATTCGATAATTGCGGCACCACCGTCGTTAACAGCTGCGTAATGGCAGTAAACCCCGTTAAAAACAAGATATTAGCGATAGCTACAGTTAATACGGTCGAATTTAAATTTTCATTATGCGAATTCACAGATAACGAATTTTACACCGAATTAGAAACGTTTATAGCGCAAACTAACCCTAAAGAGTGCCTGATTCCCAACGGTGAATCCCCGGATTTAATCGCTTTAAATACGATTTTAACGAGAAACGGGATAATCGTGATAAAAGTTAAAAGGACGGAGTTCAACTCCTCGGATATCAGTCAAGATTTAAATAGGTTGTTGTATTTCACCGAAGGCCAACAAAGGAATTGTTACACAATGACTGAAACGACTCAATTAGATGCTATGGGAAGTTTGCAAGCCGCAATTAAATATTTAAATTTAACCGGGGATGAGAATAATTTTAATCAATTCCATATTAAAACCGATGATATTCATGGACACGTTCGATTAGATAGTGCTGCCATCTCTGCTTTACATCTATTCCCACCGCGCGGCGCCGCTAGAGGGCGCAGCAGTTTCAAGAGCGTTTTCGAAGTGTTAGATTCCTGCGTGACAAGTCAAGGTCGCCGATTAATGGAGCAATGGTTCAGACGACCTTTACGAGATATAAACGTGATCTCCGATCGATTAGAGATCGTCGAAGTCATCGTTAAAGATGCGGAATTGAGGTCGACGCTGAGACAGTCCTGTTTAACCAGGACTCCGGATATGCTTCCGTTTTCGAAGAAATTATCGAATAAAAAGGGGAGATTGCAGGATTGTTATAGGATTTATCAGGTGGTGAATAGTTTGCCTGGGATGATTAAGGTTTTGATGAATGTCGATAATAAATGTATTAATTCGATCTTGGTTAATCCGCTTAAGGATTTTTACGATGATATGGAGAAGTATCAGTGTATGCTTGAAGAGGTGTTGAATATGGATCTGGTTAATCGTGGTGAATTCCTAGTGAAGCCTTCGTTCGATAAAGATCTTGAAGGTAAGTTTTTTTTTTAACCAAATTTAATTAAAGTTGAACTATATAGTTGATAACTCTATTCAATTGTTTGATTCTCTTAGTTGCTATTATTCGTTTGGATTTCTGCATCAGTTTCATCAGGGTAGAAAACTCCTAAACATGGACTTCTCTCGCTTAAAAAATATGACTCATCAGTTCCTATTTTATGTTTCTGCCCAGTTCTGGAATGCATTTAATGATGACGATAGTTGGCTATTTCATAAGCCAGCTTTCTAGTTTTAGTTTTATCAAGGTCATAACCATTGTTTTTGAACAATTAATCAAATTTAATATTCCTTTAATGCAAATTCTATTATGCAAACTACAGAGCAAGAGTTGCAGCTGTAGTTAGACAAACTATACAACTTAAGATGCCGCTGCAACTAGCACCTACCGCAGATAAAATATACACTAACCTCCAACAAACACAACTGCGTTGAAGTCTTCCAGATCAGATGGTGTGGGTGCTTAGTTGCAGTGACTCCGTAAGCTGTATTACTGATCTGGCTATCACTGCAACTCTCGCGGTGTAGTTTGGTGTGTGTATGTTGTGTTCAATTGGCTTTGTGACAGCATCATATCGCCTTTTATGATGCCGCGCTGTTAATCACTTTGCTCCCAACAGCGAATGGCAAGTCGATCCGCGATTAAACTCTCTGAGAAAAATGTCAGCGTCCCTCCAGAGAATCGTCACCTATCGTCCTCTCGCAACAATAGTCAGCCGCCTAACCACTGCGGCTATCGACCCGTTAATCATGCTGTCAATTAAATTCAAATAAACTCATTTATGACAATAAAATTTAAACTAAATTACAATTAAAGCCTACAAATTGAGTTGGTACAATCATTTAAGAGATGTGAGATCTTTGAACTTTCAAATACTTTCTGATAAGCAATGGTGTTTTTTTTTTAATTTGGTTGGCATCCTCCTCTTGAATTTGGCTTCATTTAAACGTCCTCTGATTGATCGAGACAATATTACAACATTACGAACCGTTGATGAGATTTGATGTACTACGTTTTGATTTAATTTTGGAGTTGAAATTTGTGAGGTTTTTTTTTGTAACTGGTGAGCAGTGCTTTGTCCACGTGTCTTCAAAATTTCTGACAAACAAATGCATTACGGGTTGTTTGGAGGTAATTCCCCTCATTTGACGCTAAAGCAATCAGATATTCTGAACTGACCCATTAAATCACCAAATAAATAAAGATCAGTACCATTTTTTGGCACTCAAACTTGTACGATAATTCCCCGCATGTTCCCGACCATATTTAGTTGGCCAAATTTAATTTTTTACGCCCCCTTTCCCCTCTACATCATCCATGTGCTTGATCATATTTGGTTTCTTTTTTTTTTCTCCCATACCAGATCCGCACTGCAGCCGTCAGGCTTATCATGTCACGTCTGTATATTCAAGTCACCCACTCTAACACGGTAGTTCCTTCCACTAATCTATACAGGTCCCTAACCGAGTGAGTAAGATATGTCTTTGGGTCTCCCAAATAGATTTTGCGTTCTCCGATCTAGTGCCTCCCAATCGCGTAGTTGTATCTCACAAAGTCTACACTTTGTGTCCCCGTCAAACACTCCCGTTTCTTAGAGCAAATTGATTCAGAATTGTCTTCGTCTTGGCCTTCTATTGTGATAAAATCGTCTTAACCATCTCTGAATGTGTGATTTCAAGAACTGTGGTAACTGGTAACTGTGGTTTCTTTGTAAAAGTCAAATTTAATTGGTTAATTGCCTTTAATTGGCCATTATGTACTACAAATTTGGTTAAATCAAGGTAGCTTTGACAAAATGACAATAATTTGAGATATTAATTTTGCCTAATATATCCTTGAAAGTAGGCAGTAATGCATTGGATATAGCTTCATATTTATTTGAAGCCAAACAAAAATTAACCAATACATGTTTCATTACATACAAATTTTCACCATAAACTTAATACTTAATAACACAATATGTTGGTCATTTTTTATACTGGTCGTTATTCATACAGGTCATTATTTATACAGGTCTTACACATCCTCCAACAAAACGATTTTAAATATGTGTTACCGTTTTTTTGTACATCAACCGAGGCGAATGTGGTGCTCCACCCATATACAGGGCGTTTCGTAATGTATGCGCAGGACTTCAGGATGTGATAGCTTGTGCAGAAATTAGAAAAAAAGTTTATAGAAAAGCTTTTCTTACTTGTTCTAACGTTTTAGTAAAATAAAATTTTTATTTCAAAAAATTGAGCATGTTTTTCAACATAAAAGTTGATTTTTCTCGAAAGCGGTCAACTTTAGAGTACCTTTTTTGGGTAGAAAACATTGGCGCTTCAAATGGGTGTCTCAAAACCGTACTTTTTCCAGTGGCGTAGAAGTTGGGGAGAAAAACAACCACTCCCCCTTCACAATCTTCACCAATTATGAATTAAAAAAAAAATTTCTCACACACAACTTAGCTTATTATGAGTAGAAAATGCTTACAAAAGCTGTTTTCGTTATGATAAACGGTTCCGGAGATATTTGCAAAAAAAAACGAATTTTTTTAATTTTTCAACACTGCACCTCGAAAATGGTGCATTTTAGAGAATAAGTTGATATAAACTTTTTTTCTAATTTCTGCACAAGCTATCACATGCTGAAGTCCTGCGCATATATTATGAAACACCCTGTATATGTATTTATTTAGAGATTTACTTGTAATTATTGCTTTACTCTGTTCAGAATTTTGTGTCTCTTTTTTTTGAATAGGGTATAATACCTGTAAAAATTGAGAATGGACTGCTAATTGTCAGTGTCAAATAAACGTCGAAATCAATTTTAAACCCTTGTACAAGCTTTCTAGATGTAAAAAAGAGTTGCGATCAAGACATCCATTCAATCTTTTTGGCATTTAACGGGAGCATATTACCTGTCAATGTGACAGCTTTAAATGACGATCTATATGACAAATGTGAGTAAAGTAGTAATTTACATACTAAGGTTGAGAAGTTGACTATTATTGCCCGAGTGGCGAGATTAAATCCTGCGGCGCAGCGATTTTTTGTAATAAAACTTATAAAACAAATGTAAGTAGACTTCATTTTGATATTGACAGATAAGTTTTGACATAACTGCCGAAACTAAAAGCGAAGTATTTTTTAGATTATTTTTCGTTTTGTTTAGGTATATATGTCTGAAGAAAAAGATTTTAAATGTATACTACATGAAATGTACGCATGAATGTTTGCATGAATCAAAACGCTTTCATACGAAAACTTATTCAGAATTTTGACGGTTGACATCCTACGGCGATTGTATGATTACAGCATGCGTAGTATTTGTTTTCATTATTTACCTAGGTTAATAAGGAGACCATTATTCACCTCATTAGTACAGAGATTGAGAAATGACATTTCTCGGCGTTCTATTATGTGTCAAAATGCTATCATTTTTGACTACTGGTACAAAAACCATTTTAATCAAGCTTCTAAATTCCGTAGTTGTTAACAAACTGAAGGAAAAAAAAAATAGATTTGCGACAAATGACGTTCGAGATTTTTTTTATACTTTTACTCCTAGCACTTTTATTTTGCTTCGGAGAGAGAAACTAAGAACACATTTTCAAGGCTACTTTTTATCTTCTAGTTAATAGCGTATTTAGAATTTCTCTATAACGTTTCGGTTCTTTTTGTCCATCATCAATTTTTTTATTATATTTATAGGAATCGTGTTGGGTTTCCACGCCGTTAGAAAGATTTTTTTCTTGCGAATTCAATCTTGTGCAACACGTTGAAGGAAATTATACTTGAATTGACGGAAAATGAATTTTGCGATTAAACAAGGTAGCCATGAAATTTTAACCTAGTTATACAAGTTAATTTTTAACTTTTATTAATTTTTATTTTTATTTATTTTTTATTTATTTTTTGTTTTAATACCATTTTTTTCTATAGTTTATTTTTTATCTCTAACTGTGGATACCATTAATGCTTAATAATTTGAATTTAATCTCTTATAGTTTCTTTCTAAAAGTCAATTTAGTGCTTTAATTGGCCATAATGTACTAACAATTTGTTTAAATCAAGGTAGCTTTGACATGATGACAATAATTTCAGATACCTCTTAGTTTATTCTTGAAGAGTTAGTTTATTCTTGAAAAGTAGGCAGTGGTGCATTGGACGTTGTTTCATATTTATAGGAAACAAAACAAAAATTAACCAATATATGTCTTATTACATACAAACTTTCACCATAAACTTATTACAAATGAGAAGGAAGAACTTAATTATTCAAATATTACACAAATTGTAGTTCGTCATTATTTAGTGTATTATGACCAGTATGAATAATGGCCAGTATGGACAATGACCTGTATGAATAATAAGCAGTATAAATAATGACCAGTATGAATAATTCCCACAGAACTCTACAATAAAAAGGTAGCAGTTGAAGAGAAAATCCAAAGAGCGTTCAAAGAAGCCGCCCACGACCTCGGAGTTGATCCCGGTAAAACGATAAAGTTAGAATGCACAGATCGCCTCGGTTACTTCTACAAAGTCACGCTTAAAGATGAGAAAATGCTCAGAGGGAAGAAGAAATATCAAATCATGGAGGCCGTCCGAGGAGGTGTCAGATTTAACGATAAACGTTTGAGGGAATTAAACGAAGACTATTTAGATATCTGTACTAATTACGAGGAATTGCAGAAGAATGTCGTTAAGGAAGTAATGGACGTAGCAGGTTAGTAACCTCAACCGCAATAAAATCAATAATAATCATATCTGCACATATATTTTTTTAAATTTTAAGTGGGATACGCTGATACCCTAAGAAGTTTAAACATGTCGATCGCGCAAGTCGATGTTCTAACAGCTTTCGCTCACGCTGCCACGTCAGCACCGATTCCTTTCGTTAAACCGAACATTCTCCCGGAAGGTAGTGGCATCCTCAAATTGATCCGAGTTAGACATCCTTGCGTCGAAAAACAAGATGGAATCTCTTATATTCCGAATAATATCAAGCTAAAACAGGGGGAGACTACTTTGAGTATTATAACAGGTCCTAATATGGGAGGTAAAAGCACTTATATGAGGAGCGTCGCTCTCGCCGTTTTCCTAGCTCATATAGGGAGTTTCGTACCTTGCGATGAAGCTGAGATATCTCTAGTGGATTGTATTTTAACCAGGGTGGGGGCTAGCGATTGCGAGCTCAAAGGTTTATCGACATTTATGTTGGAAATGGTCGAAACCTCTGGGATTGTTAGGAATGCGACTTCAAATTCTTTAATCATAATTGATGAATTAGGAAGAGGTACTTCGACTTATGATGGTTGCAGTATAGCTTGGGCTATCGCCGAGTATAATTTTGCGAATTTTATTAATAATTTTTATTAATTTGATTTAATTTTATTTCTAGATATCTTGTTAAGGAGCTTAAATCGTTTTCACTATTTGCGACTCATTTCCACGAGATAACCAGCATCGCTACTAAATTCCCCGAAGTGCAAAATTTGCACGTCTCAGCTGTAGTTACCAAAGACACGTTAACACCCTTGTATCAAATTAGAAAAGGTCCTTGTGATAAAAGCTACGGCATACATTGCGCGAGAATTGCAAAATTCCCCGCTGACGTTCTCGAGGTATGTCGACAATAACATCTTGCAATTTTATAATTTTATATATTTTTTTTTTCTTAACAGGAAGCGGAAGAACACCAGAGGAAACTAGAATTCGCTAACGGAATGAAATATATCAACGATTTCGAGTTTAGCTTGAAGAGGAAAGCAATCGATGTAAAATTTTGTAATATTAACAATATCAACACGATTATAGTAATTTTTTGTTTAAGGATGGCGATGAATTAATCACTAACGTCTTGAAAAAGATCCAAACGATTGATGAGACTAAAATGACCGATGAAGAAATCTTGAGTGAAATGGAAACTTTAAGAAATGAACAATTATCGACTGGGAATTTATTTTTGAAAGGATTGCTTGAAAATCCCGCTTGAATTTTGTTAAAATTAACAAATATATTTTTTTATTTTTTTAAATTAATTAATTAATTTATTTATTTACAAAAAAAATGACCATTTATGTAAATATTAAAAAAAAATTGGTGTAAATCCTGTTTAACCACCTGTTTCGGGACCTGACGTCATCTCAGTTACTGTCGTATCTTCCGTTTGTTCTGTAACGACTACAAATAAAATTAAACGTTTTATTGCTTTAATAGGGGGCTGTAGAGAGAGGGAAACTCACCCGATTCAATCGGTGGTTCTTCAACATCTGCGGATAGAATTAAAAATTAAAAAATACATTTTAATCAGGTATGTTTTTGTAATTTTTATTACCTGTTTCTGGTGCGTCAAAATCTAGTGGGGTCACTTCCGTCTCTTGTCCTTCTAGCATTTCTAACACAAGATTTGGAAAAATTAAACTTCTTTTTATATAATAGTTAAGGGTTAGCTGTTAACACAAAGAGAAGTGTTCCACAATCAAATATGCAATAATTTTTTTGTAATCGCTGATCAAAACGCGTTATTTCCCGGTTGCGTTTGCGTGCGGGAAGTAAAAATTAAATTAAAGAAATCCCTACACTTCCTATGTAAATTAAATTATGAATTAGTCGCTATGAAGATGAAACTACATGAGAAAAAAATGTTTATTACATTTCTAATCATCAAAAGATAATTTAAAGAAGAAAAAGGGAGGATAGCAGTTGGATTAGTGCAAAAGAAAAAAGAAGCTTAGACTTTTACAGTTATCTAGTTGAGTTTACCAATTATGAGTTCAGATGGCAGCACAGTGGTTTACTGTTGTCAGCAACTAGTGCGGATAGTGGCCCAACCTTTGATAATTAACAAAGAAAATTACAAGTGGCATTCATAGGTAGCTGAGATTTATAATTAATCTGTAGAAAGCAGTCATCTCTTTCCTCACCCATCTATGAATGCCACTTGTAATTTTCTCGCAGGAACTACGAGGAGGTGAATTAAATCTGATGGATTTTGATGGATGACCACTCATGAACTAGACGGACATCCAGTGATTTAGAGTTAAGTGCAAAAGTGCATTAAAAAAGAACACAATTGCTATTATCTTCTCAATAGGATAAGAACGAGAGAAGGGCGAGGGGGGAGGAGGGGCATCGGTTCTCCGGTCCTCCGACAGGCGGTCAGCTGGTTTTCGCCCTCTTTGTCCTGAGGAATGTGAGCATCTTCTGATAAGCCGCATACCTCATGGTCGGTCGGCAGCTGGTGCCTCTAACATGTGAAAACCCCTCAAATGGTATCGTAAACAAAACAATCATGAACGTACTAGCCAATCACACTTGACCACCCCCCTCTGTGTCTGTCTGTGGTGAGAGGTTCTTAACCTTTCAAAAGCATTATAAAAACCAACCCTAGAAGTACAAAATTCAATATCTCTACAATAGGTAAACAATGTCTATGACTCATGGTAGTATATTGTTGGAATTGCGGGCGAATTGCAATAAAAATAGATCAAGTATTAGAAGCGGACGACGTAGTTTCGACCTTCCAGGTCTCATCAGCGCCGCTCCGAATGCAAGATCTAATTTCACCGCCTTTTGCCATCCACCTACGTGTATGAAACTCCATACAATGTACTAATACCAACCTCTCGCCCTCTAGTGAGCAAGGTAAGAAGTAGCACACCGCAATGACGCAACAGATACAACAAGAAAAGTCGCACAAGTAACAGAATGAACCGCTATGCGGCGCTAGCATTTGAGACGCGGGCTATTCAAATGCGGCAACTTGCCAATCGTGTGCCGACCGTGGATCGCGACATCTATTCTTTGTGTATAATCTGTGACGGCAACTGGTCGATAATATACAACAGGTTCGGCGCTGAATTGCCGTAGCCAAAAGCGAACCATTAATGCCGGAACAAAACCAGCAGCCGACCATCATACTAATGTTTGCTGGGAAGAAGCTTAATTATGAAGGAATTAACTACGCGGGAGGGGGAGGGGGAGGGGGTGAAAGTGAAGACGGTGATCAAAAATTAAAATCCAACTAGAGAACTGATCAATACAGAAACATATTTGACGATCTGAAGAATGATAGCCGGAGCCCTATTAGGATGAATAAGCATTTTATCAAAAATACATAAATTAGCTAACATTAGACAACCTACCCATCCTAATAATAGATAATCATGATAGGAGTTTGTCAATTCAACAAGTTTCCGTGCTTGGATGTCTCTGTTTACATTTCTTTATGTCTTTTTGCAATATAGCCAAACGGACATGGCATTTTGAGCATCTTGGAATTCCATTTCAGAAATTAGAAACACAAAGAAGTGATGAACTTCCAACATATTCTAAATATATGCAACATACTGTATATACACTCCCCTCCCCTCCTCCCCCGCCCACCTCACGAAGACTGTTTTGGTAACAGCGAAAAGAAATGCATGTCCCTACAAGAATCTAAAGTTTTTTCCTCCAGAAGAGAGAGAAGTACAAAACGCAACACCAGAGAAGAAGATAGAATTATAATTACCACTGAAACACCTGCAAAATTGTTTTAGAAGAGAAAATCAGGAAATTGGAGCTGAAAACAAAGAATCAAAATATGAGAAGGCTTTCGTTTTTACACAAAATTATCAGCAGAAATCAAATAAACATGATTTGCCTAATCATACTTTAGTTTTGTCCAATTCTGGAACAGGTTTTTTTTCAAACAATTACTGTTGTTACATTAGATAGTTAGCAACCTTAAAAACCTGAAAAACTGCTTATTTTGTAATTTAGTATCATTTTTGTGTGTGTGATTGTGGAGCAGTCTCCCCTAACTGTTAAATTTTTTTACCTTCAGTGATGTTACCACCTTCTAAACTGCTTCGTTCTCCTGTGGTAAGGATACCTACAATACAAATTATTAATTTTTAAATTGCTGGCTCATCTCATGAGATAGAGAGATAATTAAACTTGAAGCATTATACGACCTCTTCAATTACACTATAGATGTGAGGCTCTGATGAACTGATGATAAGCACAACTGCTTCACGTTAATACCTCTCAAAACAATCGTTTATACAACGTTAGCAATTTCAACTGAAGAAGGTTGGTAGCTCCAAAATCCCTACTTTAATTATTTGACAGCAAAATGTTAGGTTATGTTAGAATTACCTCCTTCATTTAAAATTTCTCACCTAGCATATCCTACCTGCTAACGTACTATCTTCAAACCCATCTTCTCCCATTGTTAAGCGTAAATAATCTGCAGTTTCTGCTCAAATAATTCCCGATTAACAACAAATATAAGATTTGTTTTTTTTTTTTTTAACAGAATCTTACCCATATCCATGTCATCGGCGTAGGTTTGATCGGCACCTACACCTTCAGTCAAACTTGTAGCCGTGGCTTGATCCGGTTCACTTTCTGTAGGTAAATCTGTGATCGCGCTATCGATCAAAGTCTCCGCCATATCTGTGGTGGTCAATCCACCTTCCGTCTCCCCCGCTGTTGCTCTGAAATTTAATTATTTAGAAGCGAAAGCGAATATCTTTTCATATCCCTAACTCTTCAGCGATTGCGTCAATCTTTAAATAATCTTCCCAATCTGCGGTGTCGCGAGGCTCCAGTTCGTATTCTTCCTCCTCTTCAAAGTCCACGCTGTCAGATCGATCAACGTAAAACATTTTACCTTCCTCTAATAATCGTTTCATAATCCTCCTGGTGTAATAGCCTTTATAGGCGGCTTTAATCAAGGTAGCAGCTTTATTTGCTTCTTCGTATGTTACACCGGACTTTCTATAGAGGTAAATAGCGCTCCTAGCGGCCACTCTCCAATCAATTATTCCTGATAGCATCTGTTTCTCTTTATCGTGTCTAGCTTTGAACATTCTGAACGCGTTTTGAACGATTCTAGCGGCAGCTTCTTCATTTTCAATACGTTCGCCGTATTCTTCCATAATAGTAGCGACCATCTCTTGTTCTTCCCCTAATTCGTCGCCTTCGCCTTCTATACTAACGGCCAATTCCGTACCAACTGTACGAAATTAATTATCTAAATCAAAATGTCTATAATAGATAGGTAAAACTTACGCTGTGAGGGCGCATTTTTCTTAGACGCCATGTACTGTTTAAAAGCGTTCTGGATAATTGCCGCCATCCTATCAGCGGCTTGTTTAGTCAAACCAGTTTCCAATAACAATTCAACGGTGGTTGTACCGATTCTGATGATGCTATCGACCAAACGCGCAGCAACTGAAAATCTAGGATGATATACAAATGATGCTATTAGATTCGTTTGGGGAAAATTATACCTCTTGCGTTTTCTCTTGTTATCATTAAAGCATCTAAATAATCCGCTATGAAAGTGTAGATATGTGTAGGTTGGCTACGAATCACCTATTGATCGGAAGATTGAGATTTTTGCGTGAATGCTAGAGGTGCTATTAAATGGACTTACTTCTCGCGAGATATCGCTCATCAATTCTCTTAAACCTTCGGGAACGACGTAGATGTATTTGGCGCAACGTTTTTGTAGCATAGCATCCATTTTTGTTGCTTCTTTTTTCAAATAAAAGTTATCAAAAATAAGAAAAGGGGTATCAATACTGTTTGAATGTCAATTACATATTTCGATGGCATTTTTGTCAAATCTAAAATGTTACGTCAATTATGATTGTTTAAGAGATGATAATTTATCTGGTCAAGTAAGTAATAATGTATTCAATACGTATCTATATCAAAAAGAGTTTTTTACGACAATTATTAAGTTTATTAATTTAAATTGCTTTTATTTCATTTCCCAATTCTAAGATTGGGAACACTGAAGTGTGAGTGCTGCCATCAAAGGAGAAATGACAGTACTAGCGGCTGATTAATATTCAGAAAAACTAAAAGATGTCGCTATCAGTCGAAGGTCTTCCATCTCCTTTCCAGGGTTGGACTTTAGCCCTTAAACCCTTTATGCCCGGTTTTTCAGTGCCGGTTTAAACCCAATTTTTGGTTCAAGTTCAAGTTCAGGGTTTAAAGTGTATTTCAGTGACAGTTAAACTCTGAACCGGATCAGAAATGGGTTTAAGTTTAATGCCCGGTTTTTCAGTGCCGGTTTAAACCCAATTTTTGGTTCAAGTTCAAGTTCAGGGTTTAAAGTGTATTTCAGTGACAGTTAAACTCTGAACCGGATCAGAAATGGGTTTAAGTTTAAGCTGCACTATCTATAGAGTTTAAACCTGAACTTCCACATGAACCGAAAATTGACGTATAAATATAACCTCAATATTAGATAGTTTTGGCGGTATTGGTATAGCCAGTAGCATAGCCCTGCAGTGTAGTAAATCGCAATCAAATATTGTTTAGAAAATGGATTTTGTAGTTTCTTCTGAGGATGAGGACATTATTAATTTTATTGACCACATTAATCGTGAAAGAAGGCCAAAAAATATACGAAATCGGCCCAATTATTTTGATTTTTGGGATGATCACGATTTTTTTGTACGGTTTCGTTTAAAAAAAAATACTGTGCGACGTGTGTTAGCAAATATTAGGGAGATGATAGAAAACCCAACTGACTGGTAAAGATATTTTATACATAAATATTTATTGTAATTACATCAGATAAATTTCACAGGAATTTTTCATTAACACCTGAACAAATGCTACTTTTAACTTTACGTTTTTATGCCACTGGAGCCTTTTTAAATACCGTTGGGGACATAGCTGGTGTTCATAAATCGACAGCAAGTAAAGTGATTCGTAAAGTATCTCATGCCATTGCTTCTCTTCGACCTCAATATATAAATTTACCAGAGGGAGATGAGATACGAGAAGTGAATCAAGGCTTTTACGAAATTGCATCATTTCCTCGAGTAATAGGTGCTATAGACTGCACACATATCAAAATACAATCACCAGGTATGTAGACATCTGTTCTGACTTCTGGTTTAACTACATGTTTTCCTATTTAGGAGGTGAAAATGCTGAAATATATAGAAATCGGAAAGGTTATTTTTCATTAAATGTGCAAGCAGTCTCTGACCATAAATTACGAATTCGAAATATTGTATGTCGATGGCCAGGATCTGCCCACGATTCCCATATATTTAATAATAGTACTTTGCGTCACGAATTTCAACAGCAGGTACATGGAAATAATATATTATTAGGCGATAGTGGTTATAGAAATCGTAATTATTTGTTAACACCTTTACGAAATCCAATAACTCGTGCAGAGAATTTATATAATGAAGCGCATATACGAACACGTAATTGTGTGGAAAGGTTGTATGGTATATGGAAACGGAGGTTTCCTGTATTAGCACATGGAATGAGATTACAGCTGCGATCCATCCAATGTGTTATTGTGGCAACAGCAGTATTGCATAATATTGCTTGCGATGAAAAGGAAGAGGTTCCTCCAGTCGATGCTGATGTCATGATGGATATAGTAGAAGATGTTCCAGCTCAAGTAAATTTTTATAATGTAGCAAGAGACAATAGAACAAGACATCACTTAATTACAAATTATTTTAATAACTTATAAACTGATAATATTTTGTTTTTATTATTAGAATTATTAAATTATTATATACAATTATATTATGAGATAAACATCACATTTTTATATTATTACATATGTAAATGATACAAATTGTATATTGTGTATAGTTATTGTTTTATATTTTCAAATGTTTTTTGTTTAATACGTAAATCTAATTTTACAATTTCATTTTTTAGTTTTTGTTCTTCAATTTGCAAGAGGGCTAAATGTTTCTGTTCCTGCAGAAGATGCATCTTTGCTTGATGTTCTTCTTCCATATTATTTTTTTGAATTTGTAGAACATCATTTTTTACATCGGCTAATGATGACCACTTTTCATTAGTTACAGAACCTGTGACTTTGCGTTTTTTTGTTATTTTGCCTTCTGATACTGCACTAACCTTACTGTTCCCATTATTTTGTAGTGGTACAGAAATTGGTTCTTGTAGAGATGAAGGGGTATACGTACTCCAACACTGGCCACTACTACTTGATGGATCGCTCTGTACAATAATGATTTCTTCATTATCCGCATTTTCTGTATTTAAACAAAATGTATGACAATAAAAAAATAAATTAACAAAGAATGCAATATTTAGGCAAAAAATTTACCTTCGGTTGTGTCGCTATCAAAATAGCTAGGGAGACCTTCTAGCCGAACTCCTAGTAAATCTTTAATATCTTCATCCACCGTGCTTATTTTTATGTCAGACGATGGTCCGCCACCAGTAGCAGTTAATTGGTGGCGGTTATCAGCAAACTTCTGTTTGGTCCTCTTTTTTATATTTTCGTATTTCTTTTTCAATACAAGGGCGCTCCGATATATGTTGGAATTGGAATATGCGTTGAATTCCTTTGCAACATCTTTCCACGCCTCGTCCTTCTCCTTCCACAAAATACGATCTGTTTTTTTCGATTCTATTATATGTTTTTTTTTCTTTATTAAATCGATTAGCATATCAATTTCTTCAGCGGAAAAATTTGCAGCTCTCTTACACGCAGACGTTTCTTCATCCATCTTCAGTGTATAAAACTAATAATCACTTCTCAAACTTGGATGTTATAATCAATTGCCTAGACAAGAACTGACTCTTTAAATTGAAAATAGTTAGAAAGAAAACTGTCCATCCCTTCCACAGTTGATAAATATGACAAAATAGTATTTTATAAAATTACTCGATATTATGCTAGTTAAGTAAACGGAAAACCCAGATGAAACTCACAATATAGATGTACAATGTACATCCATAAAAATAGAAAAGGTATACCTTCCATTAATTTCGCTTTACAAACGAAACAATTCGTGTATTGGAAATTCCTAATGCCAAACCGTAATAAAACATATAGATAAAATTACGGATTATAGGTAACCCTACGAATCTGCTATAGTTGAAGGGGCATATAATAAAATAATAATAAAACCGGGCAAAGTAAAGTAATAATAATATAATAACATAAAAGTTATTTCTATTACATTTGGAAATATATCAAAAGTTACCGCTGACAAAAATATGAACCATTCATTTGAATATACAATATTATTGAGCTTTGGGAATTCCAAGATACCTCGCATTTTGATTGGTTGCTACTTTTAAATAACAAGTCTCCCCAACAATACATCTCTTAAATTCCTTTATATCAGGTTGACCAACATTGCACTTTAGTCTTTAGTTCTAGTTTAACTGAACTGGTTCAAGAAAGTCACTGAAAAACACAATCAAGCGGTTCATGGTTCAAGTTCAAGTTCAGAGTTCAGTTGAACTTTTACTTAAACTCAGACTGAAAAACCGGGCATTCCTCCTAATAGTACGGGACCATCCCCCGTTGGTTGTTACTAATGATTATACATATTATGTCGTCAATAGAAAAAAATAGAAATTTGAGACTAAAAAAGGAAACGTAGGGAGGTAAAAGTGGTTAAAACAAACAAGAAGTATAAATAAAACATGCTCAATATTGTAAAGATAAAAATGTATATGGGACTTCACACAAACAGAGAGCGGACTAGAATAAATCGGTCTAAAGCGGAGTATCAAGCCAATGTATTGGCTTAGGTCATTTCGGTGGTGGTTGAGATCCGAGCAACCCTCACCTGAGGAGGGGGTCTGTCCGGGTCGAGGTGAGCCAGTTCTCTTACCAGGGGATTGTCGGAGCGAGAAACTCTAGTAAATGTCTTCTCGGCCAACGCTGCTGCGTGCTGAAGAAGAGTGGGAATATTCAAGTCCTGATGGATCTGAACATTGCGAACGTACCAAGGCGCGTTGACTATGTATCTCAGGGTCTTATTTTGAAGGGTGTTAAACCTTTTCCTATGGGAGAGTGCAGCACTAGACCAGACCAGGGATCCATAGGTGAGTATTGGCCTCAAAAAAATGGTGTAAACTAAAAGCTTAATTTTTAGACTGAGCTGGCTTTTGCTGCATAGGAACTGGGACACAGCTGACCTCGCAGTTAAATATTTGGCCGCTGTCTCAGCATGTCGCTATCAGTAAAAGCAAAGCACACCCTGTCATTTTTCCATCCTTTTATCATTTAGATTAATCTATGTGTTTTCTTGGTTCAAGTTTGCAAAAGCACTTTTCAAATTCGTTGGCATTTTAAGATGGTATGTACTTTATATTTTAAAAAGTAACTAAATAATACTATTTCACTACGATACACATTTGTGTGGCACAGAATTTATTTGGTTGGAAACACTGAGCTCTCTAATGAAGTGTAGTGGTAGTAAAAAATGCCTGATTTGCTTGATTTTTACATTCTACAGTTAACTACACTGAACAAGTATGTGCTTTCTGTCATTTGGTTATTTCCGTTTGTTGTCATTTTGTTGTTATTTCTCTATTGCATTTATTACCTCCGGTTTTCATCGGGTTTCCAGCATATTTGTAGATTACTAACGTAGTATACATAACCTTTATAGAATCTGTCAAAACATTTTATATGTAAGTTGGTTCGCGCTATGATTGCTGCCACGTTGCGACCACTTAAATGACCAATGTCAAACCACGTTTAGCTTTTTCAATTCCGAGAGTTGGCGCTAAGAGCGGCCGAAGTTTGCGGTCGGTCATTCCCGGACTACCGAACGCCATATTTCAGTTGCTTGTTTATTTTTCGTTTGAGCGCTTGGATTGTTTTTCTACAACTGTTCTTATATCCCAGTTTAAACATCTTTTAGTTTATTATAGTTTTATTAGCAGTAGTAGTAGTACTAATAGATATTTCTAGTTTAGGTTAGAATTCCTTTTGTAAGTATTTCTATTTTTTGCATCAAGCGTTTGTTGCTGCATTTTATTTTGTAGTATTGTAGTAGTAATACTAGTTTTGTTAATACTATCAGCAGTAGTAATAGTATTAATAATAATATAATAGGTTTGGTATCCCTTTATATTTATAATCATCTATTTTATATGGTATTGTTTCGCATATCTGGGTTTCTCTTTCAATTCACTCATAAAATTGTAAATTTACAGTCAAACACATGCACAATACGTTAAAAATGAAAGAAATGCAATAAATTTACTGTTTTATGAGTGAATTGGAACACTAACAAATATTTTTAAAATTTATATTAATTTGAAATTAGCGGCCTTACAAAATTAGTTTCTTCATATCCTGTAGATGGCGCAAAATACGGTTTCAGCTGTTGGTATTGCAGTGGCTCATCTATATTATCTTTGATTGCTGCCAATAACTGAAAATTTTAAATGATTCACCCTTCACTTGACTTTGTTCAACCTGTATATATTTCATTGATGATATTGATTTAGTGCTGCCATCTAGGGAGAAATGACAATTCTATCAATTGATTAATATTTGAGAAATACAAAAGAGGTCGCCCATAGTGAAAGCAATACAGGGGTAAGGAAAAATTCAAGAATACTTTGTCAGCAGTAGTTTATCGGTGGTCTTACTTTTTTTTTCCTAGGGTTGAATTATGGGTCCTTTAAGGGTGGGTTTATCAATGTGAGGATAAATAAATTAACTTGCAGATAAATTGATTGAGTGTTAAATAGAAGTTATCTGCAAGATAAAGCATTGTAGTTGCTAAATTTTATCTGCCAGTTACTTATCTAACACTTTTATTCTTAGCTTTGATAAACTCACCCTAAGTCGTCTATTTTCAATGAAAGGGTCTTCAAGGCTTATGGATTACTAGAGTATGTGAGGGTCGTATTATCCACTGTTGTAAGGTTCTTCTTCTGCCTTTTACCCTAGGGGTGGTTGATCTGAGTCGAGTTCTAAAAGGTGGGCTATCAAAGGGTTGGTTGAGGTGCTTGTCCTACTCAGTATCTTCCTAACTAACGCTATCAAATGATCCTTTAATGACGAGAGATAGAGGATGGATCGTAGCTGAGCGTTTCCTACAAAATCATAGGGCTCCTTTGATAATTCTGTTTTGTTGTACTTCATATGAGTGTTTGCGATGCATGTTGGTTCAATGTAAGTCGCTAGTCCAACGTAGCACCAAGATATAGCGTTGAATCGCTCCAGGGGAGACGAAACTCGCTTACAAAGACGCTGTCGTACGGCAAACGGCACCTGCTCGTAAATCGGGCCGCCACACACTTATTCTCATTGAGTCTGTTTCCACCTCGACCCCCTCGGACAATGGCTTATATTTGTCTCTACAGCCTAACGCATAAAATTTCCTCATTTCTATAAATGGTCGTCTTAAGAATAAAGTAGGTGCAAGGAGAGATCCTTGCGGGACACCTGCTGTAATTTGTTTTCCTGTGGATATAGAGGCTTCGTGTTAGACTGAGAAAGAACGATTGGAGAGGTAAGAGAGCACGATTTGAACCATAATATATGTGACAATCATTCTTGCAGATTTGGTTTTCGTTGCTTCGCAATGGGATTGTAGTATCATTGCTACTACAGGTCCTTTTTTTGTTTTATTATAACAGCAATAAATAAAAAAAAACAAAATCGTATTGTATATTTCTCTTATAAAATATAATTACAGATTATGTTTCGAGTATTTCCTTACAAGACTAAACCAACCGTTGGTTTCATTTCGAGTGATGTTAGGATGATTGTGGAGGTCTGGGAAATAGGGAATATTGAAGGACACCTTATCACCTTTCTCATCAGGTCGCCTAAAATTAAAACATAACAACAAACAAACGCCAGAGCTATTTAAGTCTCCTTTTAATCGTAATATCAATTCAAGTTTATACAATAAACAAATAAACAAAAAAAAAACAGCTGCGCACAACAGGCACATCGTCTCATAGCTAAACTAAATAAATAAAAAATAAAATTACTTATTATACTAGAAATTGTAGAAATATCACAAAACAAATTATAATAATCTCTATACGTTTATATATATAAATATATGTATATAAAAAAAAATTATAACAAGACTAGTAACACAGTGACACATCGATACAATATCACTCAAAATTTTTTGTGCTATCTAAACATTAAACGTAACTTGAAATATATAATAAATACTTCTCGCAGTTAAAGCTAACATCGAAATACTGGAACATTCATGTTAATTATCATATTAAAAAGTAGAAAATGCCTCAACGTAATACTGGAAAATAATTTCACATAAATAGTGATTAATCTCCTACGTACTCTGTTTTACGTGTTAATTAAATTTAATATCGGTAACTGTTTATATCATCGTAGCCTGCGAAATAGAGGAAATTCAATAAACCGGTTTAGCTGATTTCGGTATTTGTCGAACCCTAAAATTAATTCAGAAATAAATCGGAACATCCCTTTCTAACCGCAGGCAGGAACTTACCTGTAATTATTATGCACCTCGATTGTATTCCTAGAAGCTTTATTATACCTCCCTTCCAATTCAGTTTTCGAGATACCTCGCATAGAAAAACCATGCGGTGCTAACTTAACTACGATCCTATTGTTTTCCGTATCCTGTTTAATAACATTTTTCACAGCCGCTTTTACTTGTGGACATATCGTTGGTCTAACGTAATCTTGCGTAGTCCTGATTGGCATGTCGAGCTTCAAATCTAACACATTCTCCGCCTTTAAAATAGAATTACATCATTATTATGATAACTACATAATATGGAGAGTGGAAGGGATAATTACACGATATCGCATCCCTGAAGATGGTATAGCGTGAGTTATGGCGTAATCCGAAATCGGTCTCCTATAATCGTGAGCCACCGGTCTATCTCCGGGTCGGAAGAACCGTTTCTCCTTCTTCAACAGCCAGTTGTCGGTGTTCTCGTCGAATTGGGCTAGATTGATTAGGCGAGATCTTTCCTCGGCAGGTACGAAATTGTCGATGATTAAAAATTTTTGGCGTAGATTCCTAAGAAATCTCGGATTAGAATGAAACTTTCATATCATACAGGGTGAGTCACACTATTCGCTCGGTCTCTTATGCCTAAACGTTGAAAATGATTAACAGCGGAGCATTATAAAAGCAATATAATGGTGTCACAGTATTATAAAAGTGATATAATGCTGTCACAATATTATAAAGGCGATATAATGCTGCCACAGTATTATAAAGGCGACACAATGCTGTCACAATATTATAAAGGCGATATAATGCTGCCACGGGGCCATTTTAACATAACACACAAAAGCTACCCAACCCACCCCAAAACTGACAGAATTTGTTGTTTATGATCAAAAAAAAAATACGACCGACATTGATAAAGCAGTGCTTTCACTCCACCCCACTCCTTTTATACTTACATGGCGGCTTCATCGTTCGAATCGGCCAACTCTTGCCGCTCCTTCAGGTACTCAACGTGATTATCCTTAATTTCCTGCCGGATAGATTGCAATTTGGTATGAAGCCTCTTCAGTTTTTCCCGTTTAAATTCAACTTCCTGTTGAAGATTCGCAAAAACCTGCTTCAACTCCAGACACGATTCCTCCTCCAATTCCAGCTGCTGTTGCATCTCAATCTCGCGCTTCTTCCTAGCGGCGATCTCCGCCCTCTGCTGCTCCAACCTGATCTCGTTCTCGTTAACGCTATCGATAATATTCTTCCCACCGTGGACCATCTGCTTCTCCAAACTGCGCAATTTCTTCCCCAACTCGTCGATCTCCATCTTGCTCAATTCTAATTGCTTCTCTTTCTCCTTCTTCTCCTTCTCTTTACCATCGTCGTCTTCGCTATCCGAGGATTCCGCTTCTAATTCGTCCGTTTCCCCGTTGAGATCTTCCGGGTTAAATTTGCCGTTACTTTTCTGCATGATTAACTGCCTGAGTCGTTCGATTTCCTGCTGCAATTCTAATAATTTAGCGTCTTTAACGTCCTCGTTCTTAATCGGTTGGTTCTTAATAGATTTCGCCCTGTAGGCGTAACGCAAAGTGATGATCGTTTCTTCGTAATTCATGCTAGCAGGTCCAACGTTAGCGATCATTATCGTCTTACTATTACCACCTAGGGAGTCTTGCAATAACCGAGTTAATTTGGAATCTCTATACGGAATGTGCGCCGAATTCTCAGCCAAAGCATAAATAACATTTCCTATAAAATAATCGATTTTAAATAAAACAGTTATAAGAAAATAAAAATTGAATTATTAACCTAGCGATGATAGGGATTTATTAATTTTACTAGCTTCCTTCAATCTTTCGCCGGTAGCTCCGGTTTTCGATTGTCTTTCACTTCCGGCTAAATCCACCAGATTTAATTTCCCCATTTTGACGGATTTCTTCTCCGCCTCGGCCATCTCGATCGAGATCTGGAATATGGCGTGAGATCTGGAACTGTGCTCGTTCATGTTAGTGGAGCCGGTGGTTCGGTTGTGGTTGCCGATCTTCATCGCCCGGATCATGTCGGAAGCGCTCTGACACGTTTGGGAATGGAGATGGGAGACGAAGACGCCTTGACCGGTCATCTCGCGTAATTCTAGTGGCTTCGTGTTCTTCGCTTTTAAGAGATCTCTAAATTTCAGATAAAAAAAACATATTAGTATTATAGAGACGCCAAATCGTACAGATTGCTACAGAGATTTTTTTTTTGTTGAGACTAGTATTAATAATGAGTTGCGTAAATATGTCACACAAACAATCAATTATCGCATTTTTATCTCGATTTAAAAGAATACAAAATCCTAATTCAAATCGTATAGCATTCAAATCTAATTTAAATATGGCGCTATTGGAAATTAGTACCACACTCTACTAATAATCATCTTTCGTCAAGTTGGTACTCTTTTTACTGCTAATTTCTCTACGGTATGAACGCAATAAATTCAAATAATTACGAGAAATCATAGAAGGAGAGCAGAGAGCACAAAATTATAAGGCGATTTGGTCGAAAATTGGAATTTATGCTGTTTAGACATGAATTTTAATGAAAAAATTGAATTTTATGTCGTAAAAGAAAATAATGACTCAATTTTAGCCTTAATAACCAGTATTAATTGACTTGCCCATTACTATTATAAAGTCAATGGGAAATACGAAGCTATATTTAAAGAAATTGGCAAAATATTTTCAAACCTGATGCAACAATGTGAGTTTTGGAACGTCCCTTTCGATAATTTTAGTTTCTGAAACATCTTTTTCGCATTAAAACAAACAGTGCACTTTTTTAGGAATATTTCCAAGTTAATGTAAAAAAAAAACTACAGAGCAATACGATGAAGATTTACAAAAATAAATCCAAATTGCAAGGTTAGAAAACAATCAGCAATGTTTAATTGGGGAATCCCACATGTAGAAGAGAATTTTATAGTAGATCAGCATCGCTGTGACTCCACACTATTATTACTAAGTCACCTTAGCTGCGAACTTGCCAACACAAAACGAAACGTTAGTCCCAAAATCATTCACAAAAATAAATTTGAAGAGACCGTTAATAGTCTGACTGTACGAAGACTTTTAGGGTAGGGGTTCCCATGGCACAAATACAAGAGCTAAAGGAACCAAACTGTTGGCCAGAGGGAACATATATGTATAAACAATTTTAGTAGAAAGATAAATCAACCAACAAGAATTACAAAAAATAGCGCTACTTGTATCGATAATTGCTTTTCTAATATTCAGGATTCGTTACTAAATGCACGAGTTGTTATGTTATCGGATCATTGTTCCTTGAAAATAGACGTTAAATCAGTTATAGTTTCAACAAAACACAGCTTCCGATATGTTCCGAATATTCTTTTCAGAATTTATTAGGCTTTTCATTAAGATGTGTGAAACAAAACAATGCAAACAAGATGCCGATTTGATAAATAAAGTCCACCAGTGGAATAACGAACCTATTTCGCGCGATCGTTGATATTTTATATGCTGGGCCACACGAACGTGCTCTGCGAGCTCTTTCAAACACCCGCGCTGCACACTTCTCCCCCTTGACGGTCTAAAACTAAGCCGTGATTTTAATAGGATAGTTCGCCGCATTTTCTCCAGCGCATAGGCAAAAGATAGATAAAAACGACACTACATTGAACAGAAAAGGAACATTCTAAAGCCCCATCTATACAACTTGTAGAAAAAGTAACCCATGCAAAGAAAGAAGAACTCTATAATACAGGTTTCATTAAAATGATCTCGGGTGCGCGGGTAGTTTAAATATAAATTTCTGTACTTCTATAATGAATCTGTGGAATTCCGTATACCTGTAATTCTACATATCACCAAAAATTGACAATTCCCTTATGCGAAAACAGAGAGTTCAATTTAGGCGATATACAGGGTTTCCACGGTCGAGTGGGACATAGGGAAAATACATGTAAAAGCGGTTTTCGGTGAATATTATCTCCCTAATACTACTTCATCCAAATTTAAGTGCCGAATATTATAACTGTGTTAACAATGAACATTTCCACAATCATAGTACAAAGAATCTCATTTTAATAAAGCCAAAAAAATTATTATTTTTAAACCTATTGTACGTGAATTCCTAATAAGGCTTTTAACACGTTAGTTAGTGCAAATGGCCGTGGCGCAGACGTTCACGCGACGCCTTAATAACTTAAGGCACAGATTGTTTGGGGTTCGAATCCGAGAAATGATTTTATTTTTTTTTAATCTTGATTAAGTTTTGTTGTTTATTTTGACAAATGATTCGTCGTTAGTAACAATTAAAAATCGAATAATAGCACGTGATCATTTTTGTTATTGTAAAAATTATTCATTATTTACCTTAATCCTCAAAAAATCGATTTTATAGTCTTCAAAATCTCTGATTTTCGAACCCTAAACAATCCGCGCATTTGCGTTATTAGGCCGTCGCGCGAACCATTGCGCCATGGACGCTTGCACTCACGTATTAAAAGCCTTATTAGGAATTCACGTACAATAGATTTGAAAATAATAATTTTTTGGCTTTATTAAAATGACTTTCTTTGTACTATGATTGTGGAGATGTTCATTGTTAACCCAGTTATAATATGCGGCCCTTAATTTTGAATGAAGTAGTATTAGGGAGATAATATTCACCGAAAACCGATTTTATATGTATTCTCCCTATGTCCCCTATGGCCGTGGAAACCCTGTATAGAATTCATTCATTAGAAAGACTTTTAAAATCGAACAGAACTGCTAAAAACTACAATGCAATGAAGAACTCTAAAACAGCTCTAAAATATAAGCAGAATAATGGCGGCAGGTGCATGTCGATTGTCACCGACAAGCAGACGAATTCTAACGAATGTGCAGTGAGAAAATGCGGGACATTTAAGAATTTTTTTAACAGCTCTATGCTATCTATTGAAAAAGAAAAATATCTCCGAAATAGACAATTTTAATGATACAGTGATTATAACATTTGTGAACCGAAAAGAACGTAGAATAGACTTAATTTATAAGAAATACTTTGTTAGATAAATAGTGCCTATAGAGACTCTTATTTTTTGCGAACCGAAAATAACATCGAACAGACTTAACTTATAAGAAATAATTTTTTGTTAGCGAAGTAGTGCTTAGTGCGTGACTCTTATTTTTCTTGTGTGGCAATTGACAATCGTTCTAGAAATCCAATATTTCAATACGGAAGGCGGAGAAAGGACGATAAAATCGATGGGAGACAACTCCCTTACAAGATAATTTTGCCGCCACTGTGAACCTTAATAACAATTCTCCCGGACGATTTTTTGGTCCATTTTAAAAAGAAAACTTCACATGAACGTATGACCTTAACGTCTATCAAAATAGGTAGCTGAAATTCCGTACGAACGCCACTGGTGGAATTAAAAAAAAATGCGGTTCACTCAATAATGCCTCTTGATACATAGTACACGTATACCACATTTCATTAAAATATCTAAAGTAGTATTACAGGAATTAATGAAAAACTATTTATTTTTGAAAACTTTACCACCCTGTATCTCAAAAGTTAAAGAGGTCGTACGTTCATATGAAGTTTTCTTCTTAAAATGGACCAAAAAAAAACGTCCCCTAAAATATTGACATTCAATTAGGAAACACCCTGTATATGGAATGTCATCACCTTCGTTAGAACTTTTCGACGTTCTTGAAATTCAACATTTCTGAAAACTTGTAGTTATAACCGACATCATCTGGGCTCGTCAGAAAAAATATTTGTGCCATTGTGCCACTTCCGGTTTACCGGAAGTTGACGTCAATTTTCTTAATTTAAATCGCACGGTATATTTTTGATGAGTTTTTTGAATTGGACATACAATTCTGCATCAAAAAACTTATTAAAACACCTTATGTAAAAAATCAGACGTTTTTGAGTTGTTCAATTTTTTTCAAATATAGGACCAAAATCGCAACGTTTCATTCAAAATTCTGTATTTTTGAAGACATTGCAGCTAAAGACCCCATATTTGGCATGTTATTAGCCGAAATTGCATACATCAAATTTACGTCCTAAAATTTATAATAGTTTATACAGGGTCGTCCAAAATTAACGTTCATTTCAACCAACTTTACTTTCGATAAAAGTAACTTTTTTTTTTAATGGAGCGTCCTATATATTATTGCATATCAATTATTTTGGCATTCAAGGATTACTAAGAGTTTAAATGCATTAAAAAGCATATTTTTCGGACTTTCACCAGAAAAGTACTTATAACTCGGAAACCGTAAAGAATACAAGCTAATATGTCTAATAAGGAATGATAGAGAATTATTAAGTGTATTCAAAAATGCAATAATATATATAGGGCGTTCCATTAAAAAAAAAAGTTACTTATCGACGTAGTTGGTTGAAATGAACGTTAATTTTGAACGACCCTGTATAAATTATAATAAATTTTAGGACGTAAATTTGATGTATGCTATTTGGGTTAATAACATGCCAAATATGAGGTCTTGAGCTGCAATTCCTTCAGAAATACAGATTTTTGAACATAACGTTGCAATTGGCCCTATATTTGAAAAAAATTGAATAACTCAAAACGGCTGATTTTTGACATAGGGTGTCTTAGTAAGTTTTGATGCAGAATTGTATGCCCGATACAAAAAACATATTCAATAATAATAATAATAATTATTATTATAATCCTGTACTTTATGTTCATATTTTGTTAGACTATCATGATTCAGTCCACTGAGAACTATTAATGTGTCACTAGATCGCTAATGTACGCGAGAAACAACACTGGTCCCAGGATCGGACCCTGAGGCACTCCTACACTACTTTCAGCAAGATTAGATCGGTGGCATCTCATACAGAATTGTTCGAATGTAGTTGCACCAAGAGAAACATAATTGAACTGATGAGCTGAAATTGATGTAGAAGATTGATTTTCTCGCAAATTTATAAATAAAATATGGGTCAAACTTACGCAAAAAAAATAAAATAAAATAGTAAAACGTTTATTTGGGGATAATTTCAGCACAACTTACCTGATTTCTTCCATGTATATCTCTAAATATCTTACGGAGACTAGAAACTCAACGCCCGTCGTCCGATTAATATGCGACCAAATCTGTTCGAAAGCCCTGGGGATGATACCGCGATTATCATCGTCGTCTTCGCCTTCCATCGTGAACGTTTTCCCCGTCCCAGTTTGTCCGTACGCGAAAACGCAACCATTGTACCCTTCCAGTACAGAAGCGACCAACGGCCGAACAGTCTCATCGTACACACTCTGTTGCGTCGAACTGGAACAGATTTAAAAAAGGAAAATCACCCTGTATATCGTTTTAATTAGTAAACACGTAAACGCAATATAACAGTAGAATTTCTAATAAAGCACGTAATTTTATTTACTTAAAATGTTTATCTAAGATTCTATTTTAGACCCCAAGGTTAGAAGTAGTTTTGCCAGCCTTGCATAGTGTTGCCTCACGTATCCACTGTTTAAGTTTCATTTCAATGCCAATTTAAATTTCCCTAATAAAGGAGTACTACCGGAGATACTATTGTGTAGAATTTTGGGCGCAATTTTTGGCCGCACAGGAAACTATGCCTTGAATATTTATCATTAATACAACATTTAAGGTATCTTGGCGTTTAAATTTTGAGGTAATTTAATCGATTACCTCATCGCTGTTTATCTTCGCGATTTATAAAAATATGTCAAAAAAAAATTCGATTGTTCTACACAATAAATAACGACATCGTCTGCTCTTATCTAGATTATTTAGATATGGATCTTGTATCATCAATTATTATCAATTTACATATCAATTTAACCCATTAGAGTGTATTGCACGCAATTATTTTCTAATAAAGATGTTTTGTAATCGTTATATTTAATCTTTATATTGAAGCGCATAAAATTACAAAACAAAAAAAAAAAAAAAAGATTTTATACCCAACATATGGTAAAAATGACGTAATTTATACATTTATCTTCTCTCACAGAAACATGTTTCACCATATAAGGATACTAAATACCGCATATTAACTAATTTCAGCAGTAAGCTGCGATTTAATCAATTTTTTTGACATTTTTGACACATGTCATTTATTCAAATTTTATTTATTTTCGAACCACCCTGTATATACAATTTTAAAATTTCGAACGTTATCTTAATAAAAAAATTATAAAAAAATAATTTTAGATTCCGATATTATCATATTTTAAGAATAATAATATTAAACTGAAATAAAAAGCACTTACTTCCAATCGTAAACCCCATCGTATGTAAATATCTTATTCTTCTCGTTATCAGCATTCGCCTTAGGATTTTCCACCTCGATGACACCCCGTTTAGGATAAACGCTGACCACTTTCGTGCATTCAGCATCGACTTCTTTCTCGCTGATCGGTCTGCACCTCACAATAACTTGCACCGATTCATTATTCACTGCCCTGGTCATTTTCTATTCGATGGGTAAAATATAGAAACACAACACAATGAACACAATAAAGTGGTGGCTTACACAATATAAACAGATACACTTAATTAATTGCAAATTTTTGTGAAAGTTTCGTTTTTTTTTTTTTCGTTGTTCTATGAATGAATCATTCGCGCTCTACAACAGTAAATGTAATAAGTAATAAACTCGCGATACAAACATTGCAGATGTAGAAACTAATCATGTAATAGGGGAGATATTATAGAACTTACTGCTTGCTGTTGGACGCTGCTTTTTTCCCTATCACGATCCATGTTTTAAATGTGATCTTCCCGCTACATAGCTTTATAATCTTTCGGACGATTGTTAATACGTTTAATTACATAATGACAGTACACACGTATGACACATTTGTTTAATTTATTGATTTCTTGCTGCCCGCCACAGACATATTCAAACTTGGTTGTCATTTTCTCTTTTTTTGTGTTTTAATTGCATGGTAGGTGCTGCTCTCTCACGACGTAAATTGAAAACTCGACGAATTACAGGAATTTATAATACAGGAATCTGTAATTATTAGGTGTAGATTTAGTTGCCTACTATAGTAGATGTATTGTTTTAAATTAATTAAAATTATTACTTATTTTTGTGGTATTTTAAGCAAAAATTAACGGGACAGTTTTTATCTATTGTGACAGTACTTTGTGGAATTATACCAACCACTAAAATATACACAACATTAATGACAGATGGAACAGAGAATGGACAAAATAACAGCCTTAATTACAAAACTAAATTAATGTCAAAATCGAAAACATGTCCCATTTTATATTTTAAATATTAAATACAATAAATCTGATATTAATGTTCGATAAAACTTGACAAACCCCACGAATAACAACGTAGCAATTGCTTCGTTCAGCAGAAGTCAATAATTAGGAGTTTTTTTTTGTATTTTACCAATCATGGCAGAGTGCTACGTAGCAACGCTCACCTATTTATGTTCGGCTGAATGCAGTCTGATGTGTCTTGCTGAAATATAAATGGCGGTCAAATTAGTTAATATTAGTTATAAGTTATAGCACGTCACCAACGTAAATCACGTAAAATATTGCGAGGTTGTCAAATAACTTGATAATCACATATGATTAGTTCTTGTCACTGAATACGACAGACGAAGGTCTTCCCTCTCATTGCTAGGCTTGGACGTTGGCCCTTAAACCCTTTTGTCATCTACTTAGTACTGGGACAGTAAAACAGACATAAAGTAGTTTTTTTAATGGTGTAAATGTGACTTTATTTGCAATTTACAATAGGAAATGCATATTGTCCTAGATCATTAGAAATAGATAGTACAAACACTATTGTAGCTAAAATTTGTAGTCAAATGATCCTTTTTCGTTCTTATTTATTAATTTATTTGACTTTTAGTGACTGTAATAAGGTAAAGAACTTGTTAAAACAATTCTTTTTTCACCACAATATGGTTTAAAACCATTATAGCATTCTGTTGAGTACGGAAGCTTATATTATTTGAAACCATTTGAAACTAAAGCAAATTGGTTGCTCATAAGCTTCATAAGAGGAGCAAAAAAGTACACAAAAAAACAGTTTTTTGTAATAAATTTTCACAAAATGGTTTTGCGTAAATGCGGCTTCAAAGTGATCTGTCAACACCTGTCAACGTTTTGTAATCCATAAAAAATGACAACTTATAGAAAAATTTCAAGCGAAGGAGGTTGGTTGCGTTAAAATCGCTGTTGTGGCTCAATTTTTTTTATCGAAAGTTTAAGATTATTATGATGTTGAATTATTTGACCGCAAAAGAGCAGGGGTTGGGGACTCTCAAATTGACGTCATTTAATATTGTTGCACACTCTCTTATCTTGGCCGGTAAGTAAACGCGAACAGTCGGTAAGTAGGTGCAACTACTACACCAACATTGTTGGCATTTCTTGACAATTTCCAATTTTCGAAGAGAGAAGAATACTTCCACATGCTCCCACGTTTCTTTGGTGTACATTTCTTGTCAATATTTTATTAAATTCTTGTTTTGCGTTGCTTTTAAGTTTTATGTATTTTCGGATATTTTTTATTTTATTTTATAAACTTTAAAAATATAACCTGAACTTAAGTTGATCATAAATGTACACCAAAGAAACGTGGGCAGCCAGGGTTGAACGTGGGAGCTCTTCAGAAATTGTCAGCAAATGACTGTTGATGTAGTAGTTGCTCCTACTTACCGACTGTTCGCGTTTACTTACCGGCCAAGATAAGAGGGTGTGCAACAATAGTAAATGGCGCCAATTTCCAATTCCAACCTCTGGTAATTACGCGAATATTCCGTTAGATGGCGCCAGCAGAGAATTTAAATATGTTTATAGGATAACCAATGTATGTTTATTTGACATAATTCCAATATGTAACAGTCCGCGCCATCTGAGAAGCGTTTTTTTACGTAAAGATACGATTTAGTCCCCGCCCGTTATGGAACTGTTTAGGAACATTTCTGCGCGTCAAAACATCGAAAAGACTGATTTATAATGCTTAAAAAACAACGAGAAGTCGCTATTAAAAGCTACAATTTCTGGAATTTTTTCGTTTTTGACAGATGTTATACACATCATGTTATGTACAAACGTCAGAAATGTCTACATCAAATTTAAAGTATTTTTTCGACAAAGCTCAAAATTGGAAATTATTATATCTGATCCAAATTTTTACTTTGGCAGTTTCGACGGCGACGGCAGTGAAGAACACTACCGATTTCTGTAAGATTAAGTGTAACTTAAGGAAGAACATCTGCTGCATATACGCCCACGATGATTTCGGTCCGGGTTGTAACGATTTCGGGGACGATCTACCGTTCACGAATAAAGAAAGATTATCAATACTGCATACGCACAATACGTTTAGACAGCAGGTCGCGGTAGCCGGTTTCCCATACAAAAACCTGGACAGATTTACAGCATCGGATATGCACGTGTTAAGCTACAGTAACCAATTGGAATATTCGGCGAGCTGTTGGGCTAGGCAATGCAAAGCGTCGCGTAGCAGATGCAGGAAGGTTGAGGACGGTCTCGTGGGCGAAACCATTTGTTACATAACGATAAGGGAAGTGTTCGATAGTCAGGTGCCGGACATTACTAAAACCTCGTTGAAAGCTTGTTTGGAGCAAACGGTGTCCAAATTCCAGATCGATTTCACGGAAGAATTGATCGCTAGTATAGAATATCCGTTGGGTGGGGATGATGAGATGAATAGGGGGGCTGTACAGATGATTTGGGCGAAGACTAGGTATATAGGGTGTCACAGGATTAAATATAAATATCCCCAGCCGAGGCCGCCGTTTAACGAGGTTTATATGGTTATATTGCATGTGTGTCACTTTTTTCCCGCTTCCGAAGACGATGGGACGATATTTACGATAGGGGTACCCGCGAACGCGTGCGAAGATGAGGAGAAACCCAATACACGATATCCGTCTCTGTGCGGTGTTATTAGGAACTTATCACTTGATCCTTGGCAGGGGAACAGTAAACGTAACACGTGGGATATCACTGTGAATTCGATTCTTCTGTATATGTTGTATAGATTTAGATGATGTATGGTTTTTAGAAGTGCGATGTTATCTAATTATACATGTTGGTGCATTTAACGGAAGTCACGTAATTGGTATACCTGTGTTCGCTGTGATTTTTGAGGGGTAATCTTAGATTAAACATTCTAAGTTAAAGTTTATCTTTTTAATGTATTGAGAAGTAAAGAAATTCTTCTGTAGTGTAATTGCCACTCTAGTAAATAAATGTATTTTATAGTGCATTAATGTTTGTGAAATTGTATTCAATTTTATATCAAATTCAAGTAGAAATACCAACAGTAATAAAACGGTTATTGATTATAATTATATTGCAAGCAACAAGTGATAAAAGTTTATGATGCAATGTTCATATAACACTTACAATAAGATATCATTGCGTATTGTTAATACAACTTAATGGAAATGTCAATTTATTATATAAAAGAAAATACGTCAATTTAGTAAAATCGACAAAATAGGAATATATTTTACATAATAGGATATCCGTGATTGAATGGAATAATACAGGAGATGTTAATGCAATGTATGAAATGGTATAGAATTAAATTCACAAATTTAATAAGAAGCGATAAATGGGAGGTGATCTGTCCGGATCCAACGTTGATAGTCTGTTGATCAGTGGATTTCGGATCTATCAATCCTTTCCAACGTCTTCTCGGCCAGTCCAAGCATCAATTGCTCAAGGGAAGGCAGCGCATTCCTCGCACACAGCAGGGGAAGACGAAAACTCCTAGCGCCATAGAACCTCTCAATAGATCTGCTCACGTGTGCCCGCAAGGTTAGTGGTGAGGTGGATTTTTTGTGTGTGTAAATAATTGCTGATTGTATAATTGATGAATCGTGGAATCAGTGGAAAAGCAATGCAATGGATGCAACAATATCAAAAGAAACAACAGAAGAGGTTAATACAGGCAGAGACATAAATTAGCTCCGATTTTAATTCAATATACTAAATTGAAGTTGCTGCAATTACACAAAATTCTATTCTATCTGAGACGCACACGCTTTTTGTTTTTAACTTTTTAACTGATTAGTTACTTAACAAAAATGTTAGAGATTTGTGCAGATGTTAAACACAATAAAATGGTTTAAAATCTTAGACGAATGCCAACATTGTCACATGAAAAATCCTTTTTTTTTAAGGTGGTATTGGTGTGGTTTTTTATTTATATATTTCGATGTAGTCCCCTTCGAAGACCAATACACTTTTTTAAAAGGTGCTTCAATCTCTTCAAGCCTCAATAATCATCTGTAGCAGCGATGACCTCCTCATTTGAGGCAAATCTCTTTCCTGACAGCGATTTTTTTAGGTTTGGGAATAGGGAAAAGTTGCTATGGGCCAATAAATCGCTTCCTTTCTGCAGATAGTCGATGAGGGAATTCCAAAACCTTTTCGGCCCATGGGACGGTCTTTGCTTTCTTCGGAGCTGATTTACCCGAAAAAGTCTCGGTCTCCGGTATGTAGTGGTTACGCAACGAATGAAGAAATCTTTTGGATTGCGTTGAATCCTTGCCAGACGACACTCCTCCGAAACAATCACCCGATTTCGTTTTTGTTCGCGCTGCCATGCCCAAGATTTCGTTTAGGATATATGGCCAAAGCTCTTTCAGCTTCAATCGGCAATCGGCGAACACGATATCATGAATCTTGTCGATCATTTCATCGTTGATGGCGGTTTTTGGGCGTCCACTGCGTGGATGGTCACTTGTGCTTGTGCTGCTACGTTTGAACTCGCTCACCTAGAAGCTGATGGTCGAAAATAATGGAGTAGATCCACCACGACGAACCTCTAGAAAAATATTTCGATTTTATCCATTTGCTTGCTACACAAAACACATTCTTAAACAACAAGTATTGACAGTAGACGTCTGAAATTTTAAAGGAAAAGAAATGATTAAGATCATCCAATTCCCCACGTTCACAATTAGGGGATTCCAAAATATTGAATTTATGAAGATGATAAGGGACAAGACAATGACCAAAACAAAGTCTGCAGATAGTAGAAATAAAATGTTTAGAAACATTAAGAAACCACGGTCGAAAAGGTACATCCTAGGAACTAACTCATAAAATCTACCATGGTTGGAAGAAGAAGAATGTCAAAACCCACGTCACGACCTCCTCAAGTCATCCTTTCTCAACGAAGACACGAGATCTTCTAAAAATAGATCTAAACTAATCAAATTTAGCCAGGGCATCCACTCACAAATCTTGTTCTAGTGGGGATGAATCACAATTTCAAATTTTTTAAATAAAACATGATTCGTTCGAACAAAACCGGTTTTGTTCGCTGATCAGTGTTAAATAGAAAGTACCTATAGGTTGTTCAATAAGTTTCTAGAATAGCCAGAAATGTCTAGAAATGCCAGACCGTGTCGAAGGCCCTGGCTAAATCTAGGAAAACAGCGCCCAGGGTCTCGCGGCGTTCAAGAGCCTTTCGATTGAAATTCCGTTGAATGACCTTCTCTGAATCCGAACTGTTCATCCTGTATGATTTCCGTGATGAAGAGCTCTTCCCTGAGTCTCGCGAGAATTACGGATTCGACAATCTTCCCCAAACAGGAGATCAAAGAGATAGGCCTATAGCTCTCCGGGAATAGTTGGTCTTTCCCGGGTTTCAACATGGAGACTACTATTGTGTGTTTCCACACAGATGGGAAGTGACAGAGGCGAAGAGATGAGTTTACGACACGGACCAAGTGGAGGATGGCGTCAGGGGGCAACTTTTTGAGGGCTGTGTTGGAAATCTGGTCGCTACCAGGAGCCTTGCCGGGTTTGAGGCGTTGAATGATGGACTTTACCACATCTTCGGAAGTGAGGGCAAGATCTTCTCCCTCTAAATCAGGGAGGCCGCGAAGACACTCCTGCACGATGCCAGCCGTCTCGTCGCCGGAATCCACGTCAGCATTGGACTCGTGAACAGATTGCAGATGGTTCGCGAGAATTTCTGCTTTTCCAGAAGGCGAGTAGGTAATGCCATCAGGGCCCTGCATCGGTCGAATGCCCTCAGACTTGCTTTTGTTCAGCTTTAGGGCTTTTGCCATGTTCCACAAGGAATCGCCGTCAGTCGCGAGGCAAGACACCTTATTCCACCAATTATCCTCTCGGAATTCTCTTAGAGAGGTCCTTAGTTCCCTAGAGAGCGCGTTATTTGCATGTGCTATATCGACAGGGTGGCCAGTTCTTTGGGCCCTTTTCTTCGCTCTGCTGCGATTCTGCAACAGCTCTCGGAGGGAGTGTGGTAGCCATTTATTTGTTTCAGGCCTAGCATATGAGGTGGCAGTCGTTATACTGATCGAGATGTTGCTGGTCAGTCCAGAGGCGGCAGTTTCCAGATCTTCGATGGTATTCAATTCGGGATTATTCCCGAATGATAAAGATTTCATTTTTGTTTCGAAGGACTTCCGGTCAACCTTGCGGCGTAGGGAAGTGGCGGCCGAGTGAAGTGACCCAAAGAAGCATTTGGACATTATTTAGAAAAGCGTAGGATGACCGCTAGAGGGCGTAACTGATCACCAAAAACTTTAATTCTTATTTTACGCAAAATTTACCAACTTAAGGTCTATCATAAATATGAAAATCGAAATCTACTGAAAATTTTGCATATTTTACATCGGACAATTTTTTTGTATTTTATCAAATACAGGGAGGGGAGGAGGGGAAACTTTGTATTGAAGAAACGCTTATAACTCCGGTTCTGTTGAACCGAATTTTACAAACTTAGTCTCGTTGAAAACAGCATTAATCCTCCAATGTAATGCTTCCAAATTGTAATTAATCTAATAAGTGATGTGCGTGCTAGAGGGCGCTGTTTATTTTTTGTCGGGAATTTTGATTTTTTTTCGAAAATACTAAATGAAAACATATATTTTTGACAAAAAATTTAAAAAGTAGGCTAAATTGCCAACAAATCAATGAAAACCGGGTATCGCTATCTTTTACCAATCCGAAGATATCTTCAGAATCGTGTGGGTGGTAAAATTTTTTTCTATAAATTTAAATTATTCTGCTTCCCCTGAACGGAATTTAGCAAATTTGGTCTTATTAAAAAGGATTTTCATTGTTCTATGTTTAGTGATTGAAGCTGTTTAATTTTACCGTGTCGGGTACCGCTAGAGGGTGATAAAGATATTTAAAATATTTAAATTTTATGATTTATAAAAAAGAATATGCACAATTTTCAGTAGATGCCGAATTTCATATTTATGATTGACGTTAAGTTGGTAAATTCTGCGTAAAATGAGAATTAAAGTTTTTGGTGACATTCTTAGTTGGACACGCGGTATATACCGTAATAGTAATAATTTCAACCGCTATGTATTGGTTATGCGGTTACTTCGGTAGTTTTGCTGTCATTCAGTTTAGTACATATTACGGACACACTGGCGCTAATATAGTCACAAAATTGACGTGGCAATTGACACCTTTTTTCCATCGGTGTACAACTGACTGATCGCATTCTCTCCCGTTTGAAATATGGTTATGATTAAACTGAGGAAGTTTATCAATCAATTTATAATCGAAATATTTTCTTTGTAACAAAATATTTGAGTGATTTTGAGTAGATGTTCCAATTATATGAAAAGCAGCTATAGTCACAATACAGTGTCTTAAACTCTCAAACAAAAATTGTCCCAAAGCAGTGATTTTGGTGTGATCAACCTCCTTAAGTTCTATTTCCGACTCTTACTGTTTGTCGTGTTTTTTTTTTTACGTTGGTACACATATTCTACAATTTCTATATTGTACCGGGTGATTCAAACCCATCTGTCTTTTTTTTTTTTGGTAAGGACATTTTAAAAGCTTTGTATACAGAAATGCACTAAAAACTCCGATAGATGGCATCGCAAATAATTATGTAGTGCAAAGCTTCTATCATATTCAGTTAATCACTGTCAAATTAGTTAATGCTAGACGATTTGAAACGAATACATCGAAGAAACTAGAATAGAATTGAAAAAAGAATGCAAAAAGATTTAGAGAACGAGGTGTCCTGCAAGGGTCCATATTGGGTCCTCTTCTATTTGTTATCTATCATCAACGATTTGGAAAGAAACTTATCTGTCCATACGCTACGATAGATACATCTATGTATGAAGGCATATTAATTACCTAGCTGGATAGTTATGCTGGTACAGCTCTTTCGTTAATTGAACACAAAATACTAACCTGCTTTTATATCTATTTTCCTTCTTCTTTTTTTTCCCCCGATTACGCCCCCTCGCTCGTTTGTTAGAATTGATTTTCACCTCACGTTTATCTTTTTTTTATTATTCGGAGTTCTGAGGCAAAACTTTAAAAAGAAACGAGGCTCCTCCTTTGAAATATCTACCGAAACGTTAAGGAGACAAATCCTATCTCACACATTTCAACCTAAATAAGATATCAACATTCAACCTCTGTATACGATCAAACAAGATTCATATTTGATAAAACTGTAGCTTTGCTTTCGTTAGACTAAATTCCATTCTACACTTCTCTCCTCACAACGGTCCTTCTAAATTAATCGCAAAAACGTATACGGTTCATCTTAATTCTTATATTAATTCAAATATAAATCTGGATCCAAAAAAAATATCTCGTTATAAACTCATTTACATAAAGTACAAAAAAATAATCATTTTGAATAACATTTCATTTCCTCACACACCAAGAAAAACAGCTTAAAATTATTGCTTTCGTCGGCGAATTTTGCAGCAGCAGGTGTTTTCGCATTCGCAGATTATCGAATAGCGCTTATTACGGTTGGCAATCTGGAAAATACACGCGAATCAGGTTGAAATATTTAAAAGCTGCAGGTAAAAAATTCGCGCATTTTGTTTATATATGCGGAAATGAACGGGGGAAACACGTGATACGCCTAGATTTCGAACGGTTTTTGTCGCAGGTGTATCGAGTTACTGAATTTTAAAATTCCTTTTTGTGTCATGTCTATTTAATTTTTTTTCCAGTCGCATTGAAATACGCCCAGATTTACGAAAGAAATTATTCGATGTAATTGAGGTAGATTATTTTTTTGTGAGTATACTTAATTGATGAATCGTGGAATCAGTGGAAAAGCAATGCAATGGATGCAACAATATCAAAAGAAACAACAGGAGAGGTTAATACAGGCAGTGACACAAATTAGCTCCGATTTTAATTCAATATACTAAATTGAAGTTGCTGCAATTACACAAAATTCTATTCTATCTGAGACGCACACGCTTTTTGTTTTTAACTTTTTAACTGATTAGTTACTTAATAAAAACGTTAGAGATTTGTGCAGATGTTAAACACAATAAAATGGTTTAAAATCTTACACGAATGCCAACATTGTCACATGAAAAATCCTTTTTTTTTAAGGTGGTATTGGTGTGGTTTTTTATTTATATTTTTCGATGTAGTCCCCTTCGAAGACCAATACACTTTTTTAAAAGGTGCTTCAATCTCTTCAAGCCTCAATAATCATCTGTAGCGGCGATGACCTCCTCATTTGAGGCAAATCTCTTTCCTGACAGCGATTTTTTTAGGTTTGGGAATAGGAAAAAGTCGCTATGGGCCAATAAATCGCTTCCTTTCTGCAGATAGTCGATGAGGGAATTCCAAAACCTTTTGGGCCCATGGGACGGTCTTTGCTTTCTTCGGAGCTGATTTACCCGAAAAAGTCTCGGTCTCCGGTATGTAGTGGTTACGCAACGAATGAAGAAATCTTTTGGATTGCGTTGAATCCTTGCCAGACGACACTCCTCCGAAACAATCACCCGATTTCGTTTTTGTTCGCGCTGCCATGCCCAAAATTTCGTTTAGGATATATGGCCAAAGCTCTTTCAGCTTCAATCGGCAATCGGCGAACACGATATCATGAATCTTGTCGATCATTTCATCGTTGATGGCGGTTTTTGGGCGTCCACTGCGTGGATGGTCATTTGTGCTTGTGCTGCCACGTTTGAACTCACTCACCTAGAAGCTGATGGTCGAAAATGATGGAGTAGATCCACCGCACGAACCTCTAGAAGGATATTTCGATTTTATCCATTTGCTTGCTACACAAAACACATTCTTAAACAACAACTATTGACAGTAGACGTCTGAAATTTTAAAGGAAAAGAAATGATTAAGATCATCCAATTCCCCACGTTCACAATCAGGGGATTCCAAAATATTGAATTTATGAAGATGATAAGGGACAAGACAATGACCAAAACAAAGTCTGCAGATAGTAGAAATAAAATGTTTAGAAACATTAAGAAACCACGGTCGAAGAGGTACATCCTAGGAACTAACTAAATAAAATTTACCACGGCTGGAAAAAGAAGAATGTCAAAACCCACGTCACGACCTCCTCAAGTCATCCTTTCTCAACGAAGACACGAGATCTTCTAAAAATAGGTCTGAACTAACCAAACTTAGCCAGAGCATCCACTCACAAATCTTGTTCTAGTGGGGATGAATCACAATTTCAAATTTTTTTAATAAAACATGATTCGTTCGAACAAAACCGGTTTTGTTCGCTGATCAGTGTTAAATAGAAAGTACCTATTAGGTTGTTCAATAAGTTTCTATGAAAAACACGATTTTATGGCTTGAAATGCTTTTTATTATTCAAAAGCTCAATACATTTATTCCAACGTTCCTCCGATTTATAAATTCCATCCCTATTGTGGTTTTCCGGAAGGTCTGCAAAATACTAGTCTACGGCTTTCCACGCATAAATTTTTTAAGATGAGAGAACAGCTAGAAGTCAGAGGGAGCCAAATCTGGTTAATATGGTGATTGATCAAGCAACTCATACTTCAATTCATTGAATTTAGCCATTGTTAAAACACTTTTGCGAGCAGGCGAATTGTGTTGATCCATCCAATTGATCCAAAAGCTTGCAGTAATATACAGAGTTGATTGTTTTACTAGTTTGAAAATAATCCACCTACAATATCTCTTTAGCATCCCAAAAAACTGATGCCATAACCTTCTTTGCTGATTTTTGGACACGAACTCGTTTTGGAGCTAAAGAACCAGGTTCACACCATTCTTTAGCCTCTTATTTTGATTCAGGATCATGGTGATAGACCCAAGTCTCATCCATAGCGATGAATCGACGTACAAAATCATTTTTATCCTTTTTAAAACGCTCCAGATGTTGTTGAGAAAGTCGCATTCGAATGTGTGTTAACGAATGTGGCACCCATTGTGCACACAGCTTTTTGAAACCTAAAACTTCACTTAAAATATGCCTAATGAGATGTCTAGAGCTTCTACAAGATCTCTCTCAGTCAATCGACGATCTTCCAAAATCAGATCCTGTATTTTTGCTATGATTTCTGGTGTTGATGCACTTTTTGGACGTCCTCGACGTGGATCGTCACTTTTAACAGTCGTTCACGAATCTGTTTTCGTTCTACACCTACAGATTATTACTAACAGAACATACATAGTGTTCAAGTCGAAGTGCACCGGGTTGGCAACACAAAAATCCCTGCTTCGATGAAAAATAGGTCATTTTTATTTTTATATGTTGGACAGCTTTAAGTTAACCCCTCCTACTACTGTCAGTTTTCACTGTCATTATTGTATTTGTTTTTGTGTGGTGATTCTATCAGCTTTTACGTTTATTTAGTAAATTTAATGATGATCAGTATTTGGTTTTTTTTTTAAAAAAAGTTCTCAATTCAGTGATGGATAATCTTGATATAAAATTTTCATTTTTGACAACTTTAAACATAATAAGAATGAAGTTAGCCAGTCAAGGCAGGCAATATTACAGTCATACCAAATTAAATCTGGTGTTGCCAACCTGGTGCACTTGATCTTGGACACTTTGTACTTCAAGTGCACAAACTGATGCCATCAATATGGTGCACGTACCGTATGATGACCAAATCGTCGAAGAAAGAAGAGATTAACCATTTAACACGTTGACAGCTCAAGTTATTACACGCTACAATAAATATATTAAACATCGTCTTATTTCAAACAAACTTCGTTCAACACACCATATATATATACAATACACTCGTTCCTACAACAGATTCGAGCCTATTCATGTAGACGTGTACGTTCCGACTGATGAATTTTCTCCCCGAAAAGTTTCACCGTCATTAAAAGTTATCAGCGATGTTTCGCAAAATTTCGCACAATACGAAAAAGAGGAAAACAATGAGGAAGCAGAAAAAAAATCTTAATAAATTACCTGCTTATATCCCGCTTGTTTAGTACTGGCTCGTTATTTATAAGATATTAATAGATATAATCTTGTGAATACCTTCGCTAACAGATATATATACAGTCTGTCCCGTGGGCACAGAGGGTTTTCGTTGATTTAGCCGATTCAGTGACGGTCGTGAGGATCTTGCGAGGACCGAGCAAGTCGCAGAAAAGGAAAATAACTTCAAACACGACAACCCGAAAGAAGCCTATAAATACATAAAAAATTGCGTACAGGCCATAAGACAAGACACTATGGACAAGGTACTTCGAAGAGCTCCTGGTAGGAGAAAATCAAGTAGACAGGGAAAGTGCACCACAGCAACCGGACAAAACCACTTTCGAAGAACCACCAACCATAGATGAAATTAGGCAGGCCATACAGGCACAAAAAAATAACAAATCTCCTGGCTACGATAGCATTCCTACGGAGCTATATACAGGGTTTCCACGGCCAAGTGGGACATAGGGAGAATACATGTAAAATCGGTTTTCCGTGAATATTATCTCCCTAATACTACTTCATCCAAATTTAAGTGCCAGATATTATAACTGGGTTAACAATGAACATTTCCACAATCATAATACAAAGAAAGTAATTTTAATAAAGCCAAAAAAATTATTATTTTTAAACCTATTGTACGTGAATTCCTAATAAGGCTTTTAACACGTGAGTTAGTGCAAGCGGCCGTGGCGCAGACGTTCACGCGACGCCTTAATAACGTAAGGCACAGATTGTTTGGGGTTCGAATCCGAGAAATGAATTTTATTTTTTATTTTTTTTAAATCTTGATTAAGTTTTGTTGTTTATTTTGACAAATGATTCGTCGTTAGTAACAATTAAAAATCGAATAATATAATAGCACGTGATAATTTTTGTTATTATCGATTATATATCGATTTTCTAGTCTTCAAAATCTCTGATTTTTGTAGTGTTATTGAATTTGTAGCATTATTGTTGGAGATAAAAAATAAAACTAATCTGCCGGGATTCGAACCCTAAACAATCCTTGCATTTGCGTTATTAAGCCGTCGCGCGAACCATTACGCCACGGACGCTTGCACTAACTCACGTATTAAAAGCCTTATTAGGAATTCACGAACAATAGATTTAAAAATAATAATTTTTTGTCTTTATTAAAATGACTTTCTTTGTACTATGATCGTGGAGATGTTCATTGTTAACCCAGTTATAATATGCGGCCCTTAATTTTGAATGAAGTAGTATTAGGGAGATAATATTCACCTAAAACCGATTTTACATGTATTCTCCCTATGGCTCATTTGGCCGTGGAAACCCTGTATACAAAGGAGCATGGCACAGACTTATAGAGCAATTGCACCTATTAATAGCCAATGTTTGGAAATCAGAGAAGATCCCCCAGGACTGGCACCCATATTAATCACACCCGTCAAAAATAATGATACAATCGTTCCGTTTAGTTGATCGTTGACATTAATACCCTTATCAATAATAGATTTATGTTTAGGAATATTTTACGAATCGACTTTTACTACTCGTGGAAAAAAGAGAAACGTCATGAATACGACATATTTTTGACGTAGTTTTAACGGCATTTTATTTCTATGTAGAAAACTGACGTTTAAATTATGATAAATATGCGTTACCTCAAGGACATAATCGTTCTTTTTATATCTTGACGTTATTATGATGTTCAACCATCTAAAAAAAAAAAACCTAAAATTTACGTGAGATAATTGTTGTAGCAGCACCACAGAGCTGTCATCCTGTATTTGTGAAGTTAAATAGCGATAATAAAATGGCAAATATAGGCATTTTACAAACTTATTTAGTCAGTAGGTATTTAAAGGGTTAACTTTAATTATCAATAAAACTGACCGTAAGCCCAGCTATATTTTTAGCGTCTAATTTTCCGTTTTACAATCACATTTCGTTTAGTTTAAAACGGATAAAGTTAATATAACGCTTTAATATAGCTTAAACGACCGGTTTTCTTTTTTTTAATGCTTAATTGCGATGAAATTAAATCAGACGTCGACGTAGGATACACTCATTAATAACACTTGAATATGATTGAACTGTTTGTACCGATAATTTTATGGAACATTGTATAATAATATTCGTCTTGACGTTGACGTTTCAACTCTTGATCCTCTTAGGATTGTCATTCGAATCGTTAAGAATTAACTGTAATTGATGTTTAGATTCGTGTAATGTTGTAAAGTACGATCTGCATCGGAAATTAACGTCAAATATAAAGATGAATTACAAAATCGAACTTAATACTTAGAAATTGAGCTTTTGTAAATAATAATTCGAGTTGCGTAGGATGTGTGCAATATTGCCAAGTTTATTATTATTATTGAACATAAAAATAATATATTTTTCGCTCGAGTATATATTTTCTTGCCTTTTTAATGTATGTATATATGTAAGTAGGAAAAAAAAAGTGGAATATAAAACATAGAAATACAAGAGAGCACTTAGAATAATCCCTTGGCGTACCTGTATCAGGATGGAAACGTTTTTAAAGCTTAACTTTCCTTGTCAAGGTGAAGTATTATAATTTATACTGGCATGCAATATTTCATATAATAAAATTATGAATTCTGGTTTAAAATATGAATTAACATATGATGATAATCTGTCATATCTGAAATCAGTGTTACCACCTGAATATTGCGTATTGCTTAATCCTAACCTAACCTAACACTCTACTATATAGGTATGTAATAATAAAAAATTGGGGTCCCCGGTGAAGATTGATTTTCTCCCAAATTCAGTTTGGGATGTAAATTTAAGAAATGACGTCATTTTGTTTGACGGTGAGCTTTAAATTTCAATCAATTACATCAACTGAACATCTTATGATGTCAAAAAGATGACGTTTCGGTTAAAAAATCACGGCATTTTTTTATCGTCTTAATATCAATAACATTCTGATGTTTTGAGCCTCTGTATTAACAGAATACATAATGATTTTATGAACAAAAGATATAAATTTGCTCTTATAATAATCAAAATATTACATTGAAAGTACTCATTTCATCCGAACATTTTTTTTTTAATATTGACGAGAATATAACGGGAAATGCATTTTAAACGAAATAAAATCGATAAATAACACTCTTAACGTTATATAATTAACGTAGATATATACCTATGTATATCTATTATATATTTATTGCATTTCAGTCATCGCCAGACTTGCCCGATACCTACTGTTGAAGACACTCAATCATTTTCCTAACGTTTCTGCATCGTCAACTTAAAACTTAAAATAGTTTTTTTTTTTTCCACCTGCAATTTGTCCACTTCGTAATCCGTACAATTAAACGACAAATTCACGCTTCGTCTAAATTAAGATTGAAATAAAACGTGCGTCATTCTATTTATTACAAAATATTAATTAATTTTCGATTAAATTAATTTAAATTTTTTAATTTGACGTTTAGCAGAATGACCAACCGTCAAATATAGAAATATCTAAATTTTTAATGGAAGATTGATGTTTTGACGTTTCATTTTAATTTTTCCAATATGGCGGCGCAATTTTCGGAAGAATCAAGTTCTGTCAATTCTTACCGTGTTTATTCCGATTATCTTTAACGTGTTAAAGCGTCCGTGTGTACGAAATATGTATGTATAGGAAAAGGGACGTCGGTTTTGCGCGTGTACGCCACGCATCGCGGCGCCTACAGAACCATCGTGAATACGGCTATAAAAGGCGGCACGCTACTTTCCAAACATTCTTCCTCGTGCTTTTACCACCACTACAAGAACCGGAAGGCGTTAGGAAGTTGTAATATCCACCTGAAGAGAAGACAGGAGAGAGCTGACAGATTCGTTTCTTCGAATTTAGGTGAGTTTTTTTATTTATTATTATTTATTGGTATTAATCTTGTATGGAGATTAATCTTTAGAAATTTTCCGATAGCGTCAAACTTCTTGTATAATGTAAATTTTAAAATTCCGATCGTGTTTCGGCTAGAGTTCGCGGTCCCTTGAAATACAAAAAAGTTAAATTAGAAACTTTATAATCGAAATGAAAAGGAATTGAAGGAAGGCTCATATATTTCGCGGTTTGTATTTTTTATTAAATTCGGATAATTTAGTTAGGTACCCAGTTCGAGTTCATGGCAGTTTTATTTCAGAGATAACTTGATGTATTAATAATTATTACAGATTTATTGAGTCTATAATACGAGTCAAAATAACTTGCCAAAGTTTATATTAAAAGTGTTTCCAAATTTTGCCAAAAATGATGAGATGACGTCCTTCTTCAAATTTTAATCTTGTTTGTTCGTGTTCAAATCAGATTTTATTTTGGTTACAGTAGCGTTAGCAACATATGTTGGCAATTAATTCGGTTTAGGTCGCATGCAATGGTTGTTTAAATAAGGTATTTGGCTGATGATGGGAGCCCGTGCTCTCTCGAAACACATGTCTCGAATAATTAATAAAATGTTGTGGTGTTGGTTTTATCGATGTTTTATCTGTATACTACGAGGTAGGAGCTCGGAGTTCTTGACATCATTTATTGAATTTGTGCAAAAATTAGAAAGAAAATCAACCTCACTAAACACAAATCTTTTATTATTTATTTTATTATTTTATTCAGCAATTTTGACCCATACATTGTTAATATTATATTAATTAATAATTATGAATTTATATTTTCTTTGCTCTTTTTTTTTCAAATAAAGTCTCTTATTATTAAACACGACAAACCAGATTATGACCAATTTTCTATGGCAAGATCTTCTAACTGTGATTGCAGAAATTCTTGTATCATTGTTCGATACCGTACTCCATTAACAGTAACTGCTTTGCCCGTGACATCTTCAAAAAAAAAAAGAATCCAGTGCTTCGTTCAGAAAACATTATTGGTCACAAAACAACGACTTCTTGATCAAATTGCACGTCCTCTCGAACAATATATTCTCCTCTCCAAAGGGGAAAAAATTTTGCTTCGTAGCTCATGGCAGTTTTATTTCAAAGATAACTTGATGTATTAATAATTATTACAGATTTATTGAGTCTATATAGGAGTCAATTATATTAAAGATGTTTCAGTCTTGTTTGTTCATGTTAAAATCAGATTTTATTTTGGTTACAGTAGCGTTAGCAAAATAGGCAGCAGAGACAAGCTTTTTTACCAACTAAATATGTTTTTCATAAAAATAAAAATAAGAAAAATTTAGGGTCGAAATTGAACTAGAAGCTTGATTCTTTTTTGACAAATTTCTTAAGAAAATGTGGGTCAAACTTGAACTTAATAAATTTTTTACAATGATATTTCGGATATCCAAAGAGTCGATTCAAACGTTAGGAAACTAAATCGAAAGAAAATCCTTTTGGTTTAGTGGAAATTAAATAATCATACATGGATATTCTCAGAAAATATAATACGATTTAATTCTTCTTCTTCTTTTTTTATATTGATTTAGTCGGTACTCCTGTTCTTGTCCGACGACAAAAAATTCTTTGAGCTGGACTAGAATCCATTTTGTTTGGAGTGTTTCACCAATGAAGTAAAGCATACCAAAAATCAGATCTTTCTTGATCATTTTCTTTAATATTTTAACCGTTGCCTTGGCTTTACCATTACCTTGTTGGTGATGTCGTGAAGATGATGATTTCCATCTCTTAATTCACCATGTTTGTCCCATTGTCTACACATATTCTTTTTGGTACTCCATATCTACTAAAATTTAATTTAATATAATTCTATAATACTTTTGGATGGTAAATCTTTCAGGAAGTTTACTTCAAAAAAGTCTGAAAAATGATCTATTGTTACCAAAATTGTTTTTTTCTCTCTGTCATACTTCTTCTTTCGGATATTTTTTTACAAGCCTTTTAAAAATGATTCATTTCATTACAACAATTACACTTTTGATCAAAAGCTTTGCAGTCATTCGTGCTGCTTTAAGCTGACTTTATTTACTTTGGAATTTGAAGCAACTTCTGATAATTTCCTCAACTGGTCCTCTGCAATTTCATTCACTCGAGAGGTATTTATTACTTCATCAAGGCTTATGTTGTCCTATTTAATAAATTTAGACCTCTGTGAAGTATTCTTCACACCTACAATCAATCTATCTTTCAACAATTCTTCTTCCACGTCTTCATATTGACATTTCTTAACAAGCTTTCTTAATTCGTATTATTAATTAAAACACACTGGTGGTTTGTGATATGTATATTATTTATTATGATAGACAACTGTCATGCGTCCCCGAACTAGCGGCCAATGGCTGACTGGCACGTTGACAGGTTGAGAAATCGTCGAAATATATAATTATTATATTTTCTTGATCTATGTTACCAAAGTTCTTCACTGGATCTCTTGGTGCAGAAGTAGAACACTAAACACTTTAACCCACTAAACACCAAACAATGTCATCTGAGGTATTATAAACACACATACACGAGAAGGTATTGTGGAAAAATTGTTAGCCTACTATAGAAGCAAACAAAATTTAAAGATCAAAATATTTTATTATTCAAAAATAAATCTTTATCTTGCTCTGAAGACCGACCTTTGTCTCCCAACAAAGAGGTGATGGAACCTCTTTGTTGGAAGACAATTTACGACCTCTTAAACTTCTTTTTTTCAATTGAGGAATTGAGGAAAGACGTGATAGTTGGACGGAGCCAGATCTGGTGAATAAGAGGTGTGTTCGACTAATTCGAACCCCAAAATTACGAATTGTTTGCATGGCCACATGATGATGATCTGTGTGGACTTGAGGCATTGTCCTCGCAAAAACAAAACATTTCTGGACAACTTTCCAGGTCTCCTCTCCATCATTTTTCTTTTCGTAGAATGGTTCCTAACGTCGAATAATGATTTTCCCACCCTTATCCAGAAAATCAATAATGATTACTCCATGGTGATCCCAAAAGAAAACTGAAGCAAGAACTTTTGAGCAGACTTTTGAACACAAAACCCTCTTAGGAGGACCAGACTGTCTTCATCCTATCGATTATTGCTTTGTTTTTGGATCGTAGAAATGTCTCCAAGTTTCATCCATACTTACAATATGGTTTAAGAGGTCTGCATCATTTTCAAAAAGTGGGCACAGTCCAGATCGACGCCAACTATATCCAAGTCGGCAGTCTGAAGCTAGCAATTCAATTTTGCACGGTTGCATGCTTCCCTCTTAACCTCTTTAAATAAGTGGCTCGATATTCCAATTTTCCAATCTTTGAAATTTTTGAGAGAATCTTGTTTTTGGTTTGGCTAGATTTCCTGAATTATTGAAGAATTGATTCAGTTTATAGACTATAGAAAGTAGACTTCAAAAGGTCGGCAAAAAGTTTCCAATATGTTTTTTTTGTTAAGTTTATCAATTTAATAATTGATTAATGATTATCTTTCAATTCCTCAAATATTTCCACTACCAACTTCAACATATAATATTATATATTCTGGAATAAATTGGTATTGAATTAATTGTTGTTTTATTGACCTATAAGTGGAAATATTTCAGGAATTGAAAGATGATTAATGATTGAAAACCTTGTATACAGGGTGACATAGAAAAAAGTACATTGCATAGTGCCACACAATAGAGGACACTAAAATAAGAAAAAAAGTTCCTATGAACATGGGTCCGCAAGACCTTCGGTTAAAAGATACGGGGTGTTGAATTTTTTTTTAATTTATTTGCTAAAACAATGATTAATTAAAACAAAAAATTAAGTTTTTAGAAGATGTTCAAATTGTTGCCCTTGTACTTCAATACATTTTTCCATTCTTCTTCTTAATGATTGACGGCATCTTTGAAATATTCCTGGGTTATTACGAAATCTATCTATTCTTATCCACAATTGTTCTTCATTATGTATTTCTACAGCATAAACTTCATTTTTCATAAATCCCCAAAATGAAAAATCGAGGGGATTAAGGTATCGGGACTACGAGCTGGCCCCCCTCGACCAATCCACATATTTCCAAATCTCCTGTCCAAATATTCCCTTGCCACTCGAGAAAAGTGAGCTGGCGCCCCGCCATCATGCATGTAATACATTCTTCCAGTAATGGCCAATGGGACATCCTCTAATAATGTGTTTAAATCATTCTCCAAGAAATTTCGATACAGTGCACCTGTCAATCGATTAATCGATCGAAATAATTGTCAATTATACCTGCCCACACATTAATTGAAAACCCATATTGGTGACTTCGAATTACAGTTTGATGAGGATTTTCATCACTCCAATGGTGCATGTTATGTAGGTTCAGTATACCATCACGACTAAAACCAGCTTCGTCAGTAAACAAAATTGATGAAATAATGTTTTGTCTTTGGTTTTGCAACCATTGGCAAAATTGTACACGAGGAACAAAGTCATGTTCCAATAGTGAATGAATTTTTTGGAAATGATATGGGCGAAGAAGTTGTTCTTTGAAAATTTGTCTAACTGATTCACGGTTAAGATTTCGTACCGCTGAACTTGTTTTTCTGGTGCTTGTTCTTGGATTATTTTCTACCATTCGTAAAACAGTTTCTTCGTTTCGCACAGTGCGACGAGTTCTGGAAACCCCACTATTCAATTTTGGTTTTCTAAAACAGCCATCTTCTCTCAAACGCCGATGCACATCAATAAATGTTCGAACATTAGGAACTTGTCTTAAAAAGGATATCTTTCTCGATAAATACGTTGAGCTTCGTAAGAATTTGATCTAGCTTCGCCGTAACACATAATCATGTCCCTGTATTCTTCAAAAGTGTAGTGAACCATTTTTGAAAGCAAATTTGAATAATCAGTGAGAAAAACTTAATCACGAACACAAAATTCCTCAAACAACAATTACATCAGTTTGACAAGTGTCATTATGACACATTATTCAATTGTTATTTTTTTGATTAATTAGCGTGCATTGTCGGCTTTCAGATGCATTTGTACTGGGACCATAGATATTCAAAAAAAAAACCCAAAAAAGAAATAAAATTCAACACCCCGTATCTTTTAACCGAAGGTCTTGCGGACCCATGTTCATAGGAATTTTTTTTCTTATTTTAGTGTCCTCTATTGTGTGGCACAAATGTGGACTTCATAAAACATTAGAAATGTAATCAGAAATTCTGATACTTCCTCTGGAGATTATGGATTATCTATTTCCAATGTTAATCTATGATACACCCCACCAGGAATAAGGGTAATTATATCGAAGTTGTCTTCACCAATAAATGTCATTTCCTACTCCTCTAACATTTGGTACAACTCACAACAAGTTTTTTCGTTAGCAAAACTTTGATCTCACATAATATCTTAATAATTAGAACGTTATCTCCAACTTATGTTTAAATGTCCTTCAATAGATGTATGAAACCAATTTTAAAGCACTATCTACCTATTGTCGCGTAAGTGTGAAAATACTCACCACCTTTAAGTCGGCTGTATTTGTATAGTAGATAGATTTCAGTCGGGAGAAACGGTTGAAGTCGATAAATATTTGTAAACGTGGTAGATGATAGAGTACACTTTCTGTTCAACTCTTTTATTAAAATAAAAAAAAAAAGAAATTTTTCTCCTCTTTTATTTTTTCTCTTACAAAGGAAAGGAAAGGTAAAATCATCCTCACTCAATTAACATCAAAGGAATTCAATCTTTTAAATTATTTCTTTAATATTTGGACAGCTCTACCTCTTTCCCGTTCAAACTCCTTTTCCACTTCGATGCGTTTTATTCAATTCATTTAGGAAGTATTGTCGTCGTTGTCCAAAACTCTTGTTTCAAACGAATTTTTTAAGATGATTCTTGTTGATCGGATTTGTTTTAATTGCCTGAAAACGCCTTTTAATTCGATATATTTTTTTCCTCACCCTTATTTTGCTTCAACGGTGAAAATTCCTTTCGAGCGGTTGGATACCTACTTATAAATTTTTTTCCAATTGATTAGAGGATTATTCGTCGAGAGTGAGTTGCAAAAATGTAGACGTGAGCTAAATTAGAAATTAAAACTATCTATGGGTATTAAAAACTTTCAATCCAACGATTTTCATTCATTCCTTAAAAGGAAACTGAACTGCACACAATAAAACAATTGAAGCTTCTGTTTTAATTTTCCAATTTAACTTTGAATCACTTTAATAACTCAAAATTAAGTTTCATCGCTGGGTAATTCAGGTGAGGTGTCTTATCTTTCAAAGTGTTACCGTTCTGTCTAATTTGTGGGTTGTGTCTTTCGACAAAATCCACCGCGCGGAATAGGTAGGAAATCGTTGATTAATAATTACATTCGTGTACGACTACTACAGTTGGCGACAACAAAGGTGCACGAATACCCTCCGCGATAGTTACTTTGTGCTTGTTCATTGAGTTGCATGTTAACAAGTTTATTAACTACTTTAATGGAATAATTATCATGTGTAAATATGAGGGTGGAGTTGTTAGATGCTGTGCCGTTATGAAATAATAACAAATTAGAGTAGAATTATGATTATGTAGTGTGTTATTATATAGCCAAATTTTTTGGCTTAATAAAGCAGTACATTTTTCAAACTTTATAGCAGATATGTTTTCTTTTCACTTTTCTTTTCACTTTGGGATTGGGAAGAACATTCCGAAATTAAAGTCCAACAGTAGTCAGCAAGCATCTCGCTATTCCACGCGCCCTGATAGCGTTTTTCAATAGTGGAAATATCCTGATGAAATCTTTCCCCATCACCCCCGTCACTAACATCTCCAAAATTCGGGGGAAAGAAGTTCAGGTGCAAGAAATGTATTTTAAGACTCATATTACAGCCTAATACACGGTTGTAACTTTTAACAAGTTCACTACCTAACAATTTCCTCGTAATCTTCAGATTTTTTATTTCCTAAGAAATTCTTTGTCTCACTTTTAAATGCATCCCAAGCAGTCCGTTCTAAATCGCTCAAGAGTTAAGTCAAATTCTCGATCCTGTTGCAACAGATTAATCTGGGGTCTGAGATCTCGAACTAGGTCATTTAATTCCAAGTGATTTATTAAATGATGTCCTCTTGAGATGGCAAATATTCTTCATCTGTGTCACTGACAACTCTGAAATGTATTCTCCTATCCCGATTTCAACATGTTCTTGGTTCGAAACATCCATAGCACTTGGTACTGGCAAAGCTTCCGAATCGAGGAACTGGACGAATGGCAGAAGGTGAATTAGTATAGGTAATTTTATCCTTATTTTTACTGGAAAACCCGAAGGTCTTTGTACAGCAAAAGTAGCATAGTCTGTCGAATGACCCTTTTGTTCTCGCCAAATCATAGGCCTACCGAATGACATAGCTATGCTCTTATCTTTTATCCAGCTCCTCAAAGTAACAGCACATCGTGCACAGAGATTGTGAGGGGTCCACAATTTGTCTTGATTTCTAATTTTTAATTTAAAATAAAGGTTATACGATTTTTCTATTAACCTGGGTAATATTTCGTCTATGCTGTTGAACGGTGAATTCTCCACATACATAACAAAAACTGTGCTTCTGGTGGTTCTTAGCTTCCTGGGTTGTGGCTTCTCGGAGTCTTCTGGATGGATCTTCCTCGCTGTTGGTATCTGAAACTATAGTAACAAAGATGTTAATTTTATCAATTATCACTGCGTGCGGTGCTTGGTGGGCTCCATTGGTTTTTTTTGCGATAGCACTACTCGCGAGTGCCTTGTCGAAGAATCCTCGGTCGAGTTTCTTCAAGAACTCGTTCAGGTCCTGGACGTCTGCCGCTGTAAGTTCTCGAAGGACTACCAGCAAGGTACGTCTAGGAAGTCGGAATATAAGTCGCAGAACGCGATTTTGCACTCGGACTAATGGTAGGATGTGGAATGGAACCGCCGTGGCCCAAGCTGGGCTGGCATAGGTTAGAATCGGATGGGATATAGCGAGTGCAGTCGACCGATGGCCCTGTTCCTAGCTCTACCTAGATGCTCGGCGAAAGTTAGCTTCCTGTAGAGGATCATTCCCGGGTATTCGATCCTTTCGCTCCAGTCGATCTCCGTCCGAAGAACGGTGATCTTTCGGGGCGAGGGTTGACATATCCGGCTGAACGCAATAGTTTGCATTTTCCTCGGATTTATGGTCGAACCGAATTCGGTAAAGAATCCCTCGATTCGATCCAGCTGCGGTTGGGCAAGCTGAGCTGCTATCTCGGGACTCTTCGAGGTAGCCACTATAGCGGTCTCATCCGCATAGATGGGAATATCCGCAACGTAAATGCTGAACAGTGTCGGGCGCAGTGCCGAGCCGTGTGGAACTCCAGACAACATTTGCCTCTCTGATGAATCCGTTCCGTTAACAACGGTGTGGAATCTTCGGCTTTCAGGATTCGCGGCTGAAAGCCGGCTATCCTCATCTTCGACAGCAACCCTTCATGGCGGATCTTGTCGAACGCTTTCTCCAGACCCAAGGATACCATAATGGTCGTCTGGTTCCTGTTGAATGCGGTCGTGACGTGATCCGTGATCCAGAATAGCTGCATCGTGGTCGAATGTCCGGATCTAAATCCGAACTGGTCGTTATCCATGAGATGGCCTTCTTCCAAATGGTCGCTCATTGGTTTGCTCATTGTCCCCAGCAACGATATCAGCCGATAGCTCTCAGGGGAGTGCGGTTCCTTCTTAGGTTTTACTGCTGGAATGATCCTTCCGGATGTCAGCCGGAGTGCCGCATTAAAGATCGCCGTCAAGTTGACTAGCAGCTTGAGCGGCAGATTTTCGAGGCCTCCATTGGGAATGCCATCTTGCCCAGGGGCCTTCCCGTTAGGGATACCCTTGATAACCTGCAGGACCTCTTTGGGAGTCACAACGACAGGTGGACCTGGGTCCATCTAGTCGATTTCATGCAAGGTGGTCTGGAATTCTCTCCCCTGCTCGGGATAATTACGATCGTTCCTACAAAAAAGAAAAAGTTGAAGATGGTTCCGCGTTTCCGAAACGTTGAAATAACAATTTTCGACACATTTCGCTCAAGAAGACATATTAGACTATTATTCAGATCGAAATATTGTATACATTTTTTTGTTTGAGGAATATATTTTACAATTATCTATTTAATCTGTTTGTCTTATCTGAGGACGGTAAAGCAAGAACAAACTGTAATAGAGCGAAAACTTTTCCAAACTTTTTCTTTCTCGATTTGAATCTATGCAAAGTAGTCAATTTATTCTCCGTGAAAATAAAGATCTAGGAAATGGCTAAATTGCTTCCCTGATTTGTTTGTATAAACAATCCTTCTTTTTTTTTTAAAAAGTATGTATATCATAAATAGACAGTTAAGGAACTTCTTGACAAGTTTCAATTGAAATTAATTGTATAATTAAAAATGTATTGATCCGCAAGAAAAAAAAGTTTGAAGTAAAAACCAATTAACAGTTGCGAACTTTCGGAGGTGAGTCAAAAATTAAGATAAAACGTCCCCCCTGTACAGTATCTCCAAGAGCACAATATCGATAATTATAGACGCGAATAAGATAGAGAACAAACTGTGTACCTATTCGATGTTTAGTTTTCGAACTAAATATCATAATAGCATTGTCTAGTCCTAGTCGGTGATAATTATCTTCGCGAACATTTCAAAACTCCCCGGAATCGAGTTCAGAATCCCCCATGCCGCGATCGTCCACTTCGGCTGATAGTCAGTACTACTTATATTAAATGGAATACCAACAACACTGCTGCGATTTACGTTGAAGATGCTCAAATCAGCGTGAACTTTTTTTTTTCAATAAAGAGAGATGTTTATGACGTCATGATATCTCATAAATAAATATCTCTCATCACGTTTAATCTGACATGGCGACGCAGCTTAAATTCGACCTCGCTTGAAGTTGCATTTTTTTTTTTATTTCGCTTCAAACGCTTTCCTTTTCCACGGTGGGCACCGATCCATTAACTTTCGAAATCTGGTCCCTGCCTGCTAATCGCAGCGTGCTCGCTTCTTTATTAACCGACCGACGAGAGTAACCGGCTCTGAACAGAATGTAGGAAGCTGACTTGTAAAAGTCAGGATTTGACAGCTTTCCTTTTTTTCTTCTCCTTCTTATTTCTAAAATGGGGGAAAAAGAAACTCATCAGTCTTTTTCGTAGACTGTATTCTGTGTACTGGAAAGATATCGTTGGCGTATTCGTAATTTTAAATAAAATAAGGATTAAAATCGAAAGAAGGACGATTTTTTTTTGTTTAAATAAAGCGAGAGGATACAATTATATAATTCTCGTCTCTTATAGCGATAATAAAGGAGAAAATTGTATTGATGTATTTAAACTGGAATCGAAAGACGCAATCGACTTTTGCCGTTCACTTAATACCTATTTTTCAAGTTGGGGAGTCCCCGACACAACTAGAGAGTGTCGATTTACACTTTTGCCGGTGAATCGCTATTGTTGGGATTGTGCGATAGACGGCGCCAGTAATAGAAGCGTTTTCGATCCTTTCAAATCGGATTTGTATGCGAATCTGAAATTGATAATTGAATACACGGATATATTGCAAAAAAAAGAGAAAAAAATTGAATGAATCAAATAGTGCATGTTCACGCGAGAGATGAATGCAGTAAATGTTTTTGAAACGGTCGTTTTAAATGTAATAGTGAATGTAGATTGTAAGCTTTTTTGTATATTCGGTTCTTTTGATTTGGGATGTATTGTTTTGGATCTGGGATGTTGCATGCAAAAAAAAATGTACCTGATTATAATAGGAATTGTGTATGAATGTGTGTGAAATCTGCGAAAAAATTTATGCGACTCGGTTTCCTGAAAGGCGACATCCAGAAGCGATCAGTTTTACCAGACTTCTTGAGCGCTTTGTTGAAACAGGAAGCGTTAACTAAGAAAAAAAAACAGAAAGAACAAAGACAGCAGCAAATGACGAAAATGAGTTGGCAGTTTTATTGACAGTAACTGAAAATCCAAATACTAGTCAAGCAAATGTGGGGCAAGAGGTTGGAATAAGTGAGAGGTCTGTCCAAAGGATTCTAAAGAAACATCATTTTCACTCGTACCACATTTAGTTGCACTAGGCTCTGTGTGAAAATGACTTTTAGAGGAGGGCAGAGTTTTGTACGTGGGCACAATTGCATGTTCAAGAAAATTAATTTTTCTTTACGAACGTACTTTTTTCTGACGAAGCAACTTTTCACAATAGTGGATGCGTCAACAGACGCATAATTCTCATTATTATTTTGTCGAAAATCCAAGAATAGTTAGGCAAATAGATCGCCAACAACGCTGGTCAATAAACGTTTGGGGAGGAATTATTGTTCGAGAACATGTGGTGGGCCCACATTTTTTTAATGGTCACCTTAACAGTCAAATATATTTGGAATTTTTAATAAATGAGTTACCAAGATTAATCCAAAATTTACCTATAAACATCCACAAAATAAGTCAGAGTCCTGTTAAATAATCAATATGAAAACAGATGGATTGGAAGAGGGGGAGCAGTTCCTTGGCCTGCAAGGTCTCCCGACCTGACAAAAATAGATTTTTTTTATGGGGGTTATGTAAAAGAATTGGTTTATAGGGAACCTCCAACCACTGAACAAAACATACGACAAAAAATTGTCGGCGCGTTTGCATCAATCACACACAGAATTGGTAAATGCCTTCAACAAAATGGAAGACAGTTCGAACATCTATAAAAAGAAGAAATTTGTTTTATAATGTTAATTCGAAAATATATTTTCCAAGCCTATTTTAACATTGAAGTGATCTGTTGTGTTCTGTTGGTCATTTTTGTAATTTGTATCAATAAACAACATGCTTGTTTTTCCATGGCCGCCATTGTTTCTTCATAATACGCATCTGTCGTGAAAATCCAAAAAAAACTGGAAATATCTCGAAAACCGTTACAGATAGACACCATAATACCTGTATAAAATTGAAATAAAATTAAATTTTACATCCATTTATGTAAAAATTACTATACCGTTCTATTTAAAAAAATCAAGATCTCCATGATTTTAGAGTTCGAAAATTACAGATCCCTATTTAATAATCATGTCATTTAAACGCAACAATTTTCTAATAAAAGACGTGTACTCTTTCATGCTTAAGCGAAAACTGAAAACCTCATCTGTCTAACTTGAAACAGTTTCGGAGATATTTTCAAATTTCGAATACGCTGCTACAGTTATTTTTTTTTCGAAAACGTCATGTAATTCAAAAACGATGCGACTTATACCTAATTTATGTCTAACAAAGTGCCATTTAAATTTAACTAGGAATCCAAAAGTGCAATAATATATAGGGTGTTCCATTTAAAATATCAAAGTTGATATCTACTTCCTGAATTACTGAAAATATTTTCTTAAGGTAGGCCCTATAATATAGTATAAGTGGGCAATGAATGAAATTCTTAATTTAATTCGTTAAGGAGCTATGGAAGCCTGACGCACTATTGCAGGACCCTGTATGAGGGTTTTTGACCTTACTTCCCAGTCCATGCAGAACTCATCTCTGTTTCTCTGCAATTACTGCTGAATGGAATTTCTTTGAAATGACGACAAAATCTTCTTGCAATGAAAACGATTAGCTGTTTGAGTCCATAAAAAAATTGAAAGTGTGGTCAAAATAAGACTGCAAAAGAACATAATTTTTTGCAAAATTTTATAATCAGCAACGACACAAATTTTCACCTTTGATAGGAACATTCAGGTTGACCAAGAAATAAGATTTGTTAGGTGTTTTGCAGCATTTACTGCTACTGCCTTGTTTGAAGCAGATGAAGAAGGTCCAACCGACTTCTGTTTGAGATGGTGACCATCTCCGTTAGGAGGATCTATGTTCTTATCAATGTATTATTTCAAACACTATGGTTAAGAAGGAATAATAGAATACAAGCAAAAAACTTATACTTTAAACAGTTCAGAGAAAATTATAAAGGTGATGAATACATTTGCAAGCATGAACGGACAATATATTAATATTAATAATAAACAAAAACGGTCCTAGTATGCCGCCCTGTAGTACCCCCTTAATTGGTATATTAGATATAATAGCTTGGTCACAATCTGGAAAGCTTATCAATACCACTGTTGACGTCTCTGTGAAAATAGGATGTGTTAATTATCATAATTAGTAAGAAAGATGGAAAAATTAAAACGATAGATCCAAAAAATTGAAAAATTGATAAAAATTTTAAAGATTAGAGGAGTGCTGCCACACAGTTGTGTAGTTAGAAAAGTGGAGAGTTAGGTTCCTTGAAAGTCAGTGGAAGCACTGCGATCTGGAAGAAATAATAGATCAGACAATTCATTTTTATTTTGTATCAAAGGGAATCTTAAAGACAGTTGAGAGATCACCTCGATGGATTTTCAAGATACTATTGAGGGTTCGATATAAGAATTTTAAGAACTTCCTCGACTTATGTCTACATGAAGATAATTTTGGTGCTATTGCTAAATCAGATGTCTTTAGAAACATCAAAAAGATCCGTTGTTGGTGCTAATTTGCTGTAACATTAGATAAACTACATTATTTATTTAATTTCTGTATTGATAATGTTGCAAGCATTAACTTCTTTAACGTCACAAGGGAAGAAATTGAAAGAATTGTGTAAATCTTTATCTTACTCGGAAAACCAGGCTTCCGTCACCTCTTTGTTGGAAGACAATTTAGACAGTTTTTTGACTTCGCAATGTCCAGTAGGTGTGTAACAAAAATTACAAATCAAGACAAGTTGTGGATCCCTCACAATGTCTGTGCACGATGTGCTGTTACTTTGAGGAGCTGGATAAAAGGTAAGAGCATAGCTATGCCATTTGGTTGGCCTATTGGCGTATTTCTGTATATCGAAATCGGCAGAAAGAACTGTCACAGTATTTTTCAACTGAAGAAGGTCTTGACGGTTTAATGCGAGAATTAGGTTTCAAACACCAACCGGAAGAATGACGTGTTTTTTTAGATGCTTCTAAATTGAGTTTGAAAGCTGTCCTTTTACATACAGGAAACATCTACTCCTTCCATTCCTGTTGGTCATGGCGTGCACATGAAGGAAACATATGATAATATGACACGTCTCCTTGATAAAATCAATGACAAAACCTTTAAATGGGAGATCAGTGCTGATCTCAAAGTAGTTGCAATTCGACTTGGTCTACAACTTGGATTCACAAAGTATTGCTGTTTCTTTTTGTGAATGGGATAGTCGAGGGTGAAATTTGCACTATATACTGTTGAGCAATGGCCAACCGGAATACAATATACTCCTGGAGAAAAGAAGGTAGTCCATAATTCGTTGGTGGAGCCTCATAAAATACTTTAACCGCCATTACACATAAAATTAGGTTTGATGAAGAATTTCGTCAAAGCATTGGACAAAGAGGGACCAAGATTTCGATACCTTAAACAAAAATTTCCTAATATATCTGAGACAAAACTTAAAGAGGGGATTCTTATAGGACCCCAGATTAATCTGTTACAACAGATTCGAGAATTTGACGTAACTCTTGAGCGGACTGCTTAGGATGCATTTAAAAATGTGACAAAGAATTTCTTAGGAAATAAAAAATCTGGAGATTACGAGGAAATTGTTAGTGAACTTGTTAGAAGTTACCATGCATTAGGCTGTAATATAATACATTTCTTGCACCTGAACTTCTTTCCCCCGAATTTTGGAGATGTTAGTGACGGGGGTGATGGGGAAAGATTTTATCAGGATATTTCCACTATTGAAAAACGCTATCAGGGCAAGTGGAATAGCGAGATGCTTGCTGATTAGTGTTGGACTTTAATTTCGGAATGTTCTTCCCAATCCCAATATAAAAGAAAAGTGAAAAGAAAGACTTTCTAAATACGTCCTAGAATAGCATACAGTGTCGAACAGCCAAATGGAATAAATTCGATAACAAATAAATGAGGGTGTATTGGGAAAAACGCTTGAACACGTCGATCTGATGTGACAGTGGGTTCTTCGGAAAATTCTAGACATAATTCATGTACAATGTCCCATACCTATCTTCAACTGTTTCGGAAATATTAAGTGTTTTCAGATTTATTACAAAAACTAACATTAAAAAAAGAAAATTATTTTATTTCACAAATGCATTGCTGCATTACACTAAAAATCTATTTCCCATTTAGCTCTTGATATTGATGAAGTAAGCAAAAACCATTGCTGCGTTCCTTTTTACTGATATGAAATTAAAAAAATACAAAGACCGTTTTGTTTATTTTCGTAAAAACTCATAGCCTTAGCAAGATGTTGTCTGCTTGCATGACAGTAGTGATCAGTAGTAATATGAGAAAAATGGTTCATTTAACAGAAATGCACAAAATAACCATTCTACAAATGATTGGTTATGGAGATAACACACGGACACAAATGGAAGTTTCTCGCTTATTTCACGAAAAATTTCCAAATTTGCCGCCTGTATCCCAAGGGACAATTAGCAAAATAGAAAAACAGTTTTGCGAGCTTGATCATGTAAGACATATTAAAAAAGTAGCTGCCAATGCAGTAAGTGATGATACGAAATTGGATATTACGCTTGAGTTTCAAGAAAACCCACATAATTCTGGTCGAAAAGCAGCCCCACTGTTCAACATTAGCCACACATCAATTTTTCGAGTATTAAAGGAAAGTAAAATGAATCCCTATAAAATGATGCCAACTCAGGAGCTCATGGAAGACGATTTCGATAGGGGAACGTATTTTTGTGAACAGATGATGGCAATGTTAGATAACAATGTGATCCAATTAGAAGATATTTTATTTTCTGATGAGAGCACATTTACACTTCACGGCCATGTTAATCGTCAAAATTGCCGCTAGTGGTCTAACGAGAATCCTCACTGGATGAGAGAGGAACATGCGCAATATCCTGAAAAATGTTTGGGCAGGAATTGTTGGAAATCACATCGTTCATTGATGGTAACTTGAATGGAGATAAATATTTAGAACTGCTCCAAAATAATGTCGTGCCAACTTTCGCAAACTTATATCCTAATCCAGCAAACCCACAAGTTCCTACCAATACAGTATGGTTTCAGCAAGATGGAGCACCGCCCAAATTTCCAAATCAATGTCCGGCAGTACCTGAACCAAATTCTTCCAAATCGGTCGATAGGAAGGCGCGGATCGATAGAATGGCCAGCGCACGATCTCCTGATCTGACGCCATTAGACTACTTTTTGTGGGGATATGTCAAAAGTCTTGTATACAAAACTAAACCCCTCAACTTAGATGACTTAAAAAGACGAATCACGCTTGCGATTAGATCAGTCACGCCTGAGATATTGAGTAATGTTAGAAGACCAGATTAGCATGTTGCCAAGACGTAATGTAGCGAATTTGTGAAATAAAATAATTTTCTTTTTTTAATATTAATTTTCGTAATAAATCTGAAAACACTTAATATTTCCGAAACAGTTGAAGATAGGTATGGGACATTGTACATGAATTATGTCTAGAATTTTCCGAAGAACCCAAAAAATAAATAATATGCAGGGGTTTCCATTTAAAATAAGAAAGTTGGTATTGGCCACTGTCACATCAAATCGACGTGTCCAAGCGTTTTTCCCAATACACCCTCATTTATTTGTTATCGAATTTATTCCATTTGGCTGTTCCACACTGTATACTTAGTTAGTGTTAGTATTGTATGATCAATATGAATATTAAACTATTACGTCAGACAAATAATAACTTCCAGTTTTTTACGAATTTATTTACTTTTATATTATAGAGGACGTTAATGATAATTATACGTGTTGGTAACATTGATGTATAAAAAGATATCAAACTAAAGGCTAAGCGTACGGTTACACCACACCTTCGACAATAGATAAAATCAATTGGGAATATGTTAGTTTCACCTGGAATACATTCAGGTATTAATTTCGTTTGTTTGAAAGTTTAAGTGCAATTTTCATCTCTTATTTTGTTTGCTGGGACTTATTATAGATGTAAACATTGCAAAGGAGGACGTGATACTTACGGTAAATTGTTTTACGAGGTTATAACTTCTAATTAGACCGTTTTTAATTTTCTCCGAACGCGGTTTTTATTTAATTATGCTACATAGTAATTACGTGGAAAAGGCTAACAATTTTATCGGTGCGTTTTTATTTTATTTTCGAGAATGTTTAATATTCATATTGTTTAATTTAGTTATTTCTTTCGCGGCAATATTTTAACAGTATACGATTACAACAATAAATTTATGACCTTTAATTTATCATTGAATTCGAGTCACCTGTTCCAATTCCAAAATCTAAATTTTTACAGGATTTTGTGTAATGTGCTATGTAACTACGGCAGTTTCTAATCTGATTAAATAAAATAAATTCGCTTACATGTTTGAATTAGATATGCGGGACGATTTAAATCATTTTAGTTGACTGGAACGATAAGCCGGTCTTAATAAGGTATCCTCTTCCAGTTTAAAGCGATAGTGAACAAGTTCCAATTTCCTTCAGGAAATGAAAGGAACAATACTTGCGATGCGGTGGAAATTCTTTCCTCGAGGATATCTAGATTTAATATTATATTAATTGTCAAACTCACCTTAGCAAGCTAGTACGTGTAAAAAAATAGGATAAATAAATGATGCAAATAAACAATGGATATATGGACAGTAATGTAGCGTTATTGATTCGGGGGTATTTCAAGTTTGCTCTGAATGGTTGACATACATCACAGAAATGGTTCGGTGTTATATATATGTATATATATATATAATATATATCGCTAGGTATATTGGAAATGTTATTATTGAGGTAGAAGGAAATACTTTTCGGTTTTCCCATTGTCAAACGTGAAAACATCTTATAAATAAATAAGATCGTTTTCCTTGTTCTCATTTCTTTTTTTATATTCAATAGTGCCAACAGCAACATTTATAAAGTTAATATATTTTTTATTACATTATTATTATATTAATGTAATTTGCATGTTTGCGAAAGAGAAACAAGTTAGATTTAGCTGTCATGTAAATGTCACTTTTATTGACGTTATTATTGCTGTTTGGAGTACAACATTCTAGAGCTGAAGTAAGTACGAATCTTACGGTGAAAGAGGCATCAAAATCGCAGCTACCACGAACTCAAGTTTCCACATTAATTAATGGATCTACAGCAGATAGGTACCTACTCTTTATTCCAACACTCCCTCTAACCAGCTAAAAAGTAAAAAAATCTAATTATTTGGACCGACAACTTCATTGGTCCAAATAAAAACAAGATAGTTGTATTATTTTAATTTTCTCCAAGCATCACATGATGTCTTTGAGGTTGTCGAAAACAAATTCCTCGTAAAATGAAAACTACGCTTGGTGAAGACTGGATTTTAGAACGTTAAACAAATTGTACACTGAAACAAAGTTTTATTAAAAGAGAAAAAGATGAAAGGATCAGACTTCCAATATTGTTCCAATATAAATGATGAGTTGCTGATATTGAATGGATGAATTAGATGAAAGTCTAGTTGGAAACAGTACTAGTGCTGAAACAAACAAAACGATCTGGTACAGCTAAGTGAGAAATCGAACGACAATATGCACGTCATCTGAATCACCAGAGATCATCATATCTTATTCAGGTGATAATATAGATCGCAATGATTGCTGATGAACCTGAAGGTTGACACCATAGTTTCGGCGTTGGACTTTTTCGTTTGTGCTGTTTTAGAGGTCAAAATTTGTGCTAAACAATATAGAAATCAGATTTGATTAAATTATCAAAATAACAGGTAGCAATATCAATGGACCACTTTCATCAAAATACCTGATTCATTCAACTTAATACTCTCAAGATCTTCTTCTCTAAATTACTTGTCTTTGAAATTCACGACCAAGTTAGCATTAAGCATTCTTCCAACTGACCAACTGATTATTCTTTTCCCTATTGTAACATTCACACATTTTCATTCTTTACTAGACTGATGTCATCTGTCCAAACGATGCCCAAATTGTCAAAACTTTCTTTCTGAGTTTGTATTTGATTAAGATCAGGTTTGCTATGCTTGCAAAAGCCATACATATAGTCACGTCTTCGTTATATAAGTCTAATCTAATCTAATCTGATATTTCCTCTAATTATGGTGTTCAGGATTTGTCAATTGTTCTTTTGCATTCTTTAAATCAGATTCTGTCTTTGCTGAATATTCTTAGGAAGCTGTTACTAATTGTCCGCTGTAAAGTCATGCAGGCCTCTCATGTACTCCTCATTTTCTTCATTATCTATTTATTCAATATTCGGTTGATGATGCGATGTTGATGATTATTTTGAACTTTTCAAATTTGTCTAAAAACTAACCTTGTTTTTCGAGTAATTATTGGCCCCCACTAAGTGGCCAGTCTTGAAGAAAAATATTGCCAAACAACGTAAAATCAATAGCAGACTTACTTTTCCTGTAGTCAACAAAATTTATACGTACGAGCAGGGCTGTATATGCAAGATGGCGCAAAAGTAATGTCATAATTTGAATTGGCTGCCATTTTATTATAAATGAAGAAAAAAGAGCTCTGTTTTCACAAAAAGTTTATTTGAAAGTGCAAAATTGATGATATTAATTGGAATTTGGATTGTGTGGATTTTGAATTGTTGCTCGAAAAACATCTGGCTCCAAATTGGCGATTTCTTCTCAAATATTAGCTTTTTCAAGAACTGCAAGGTTCGTGATTTGTTGTGGTAAACTCGAGATTTTAAAAAGTCCCAAAGGAAGTAAGTTTGGTGCCGTTAGATCTGGCGATCAAAATCTCCATAGTTGCCCGAGATGTGTGAGTGGTTGCTCCGTCCTGTTGAAACCAACAATGATTGAGACCCAATGCAACAAGTTACGACAAAAAAAAAACTCGTCGTCTTGCATTTCATTTTATGTGGATTATCTGTGCTCCAGAAACGCAAATTTTGTTTGTTAACATAACCCTTTTAAGTGGAAATGGGCTTCTTCGCTTATTATGGTTTTTGATACGAAATCATTCTTTTCTTGAACAAAGTTCCACCAGAGTATGGCAACAAGTTAACCTTGTCCAACGATCAGCAGGCAGTAATTCGTGAACACTTTGCACTTTGTTGGGGAGCATTTTTAAATCTTTCACCAAAATTCGTTACAACGAACGTTTGCTGATGCCTAATTGTGTGCATCGTCGTCTCTTTGACAGACTGAAAATTTGTCAAATAAGCAGTATAACAATAATTCCACGTTCTCGAGGTGTTTATCGCTCTATATCTTGTTTACAACTAATTCTCTATAGGTTTGTTTTGGACGATTCTAGGATTACTACGCAGGCGTAACTGCAAAATTGTGTTTTTATTTTTTCAGAACTGACTATCAATTCCCGATTCTCTGTTTTGGTTGCTTTTGCGAATTAGTTCGGAACCGTCCTAGATTAGTCCTAGCAGTTCTTGCTCTAAAGTAGGTACTAATTCTGAATAAATAATCCCAAGCATGCGCCGTGAGTGTATAGACAGTCTAGACTGATCTGAGTGCTGTCATCGTTCATCGACACGAGTGACAACTGCTATTTAGTTACTAAGTTTAGATAAAATTCCCTAGGCTGCTAATAAGTGTTTTGGTTATTCAGAATTCACGATTAGTCTAGAATTACAATATTCTGCGCAGTCGTTCTGCGCAGTTCTGTCACTAATCCTGACTTCTGAACCAAAACAAACCTTATACAGCGTTAGTAAAAAGTCCCGGAACGGTCGAATAACAATACGTCCAACTTCTTGTTTTTAACGGAACGCCCAGATTTTTTTAACACTGTTGAATGCAAAATAAAAAACTACGTTCATGAAGTATTAAGATTATAAGTTATTTTTATTCACAAGAAAACAGTTAAAAAATTAAAAAAGATACTTGTCTATTCAGGTTGCGATTTGTTCAAAATGCTCTCCATTTACAATTTAACCAAAATGTAAACGGTCAGTAAAATTTCTTATTGAATTTTGTATTTGTTCTGGAGTGATGCGATTGGCTTCTTGAACTATTCTCTCTTCCAATTGTTCAAGATTACGGGGACGATATTTGTACACTTGACATTTCAAGTGACCCCAAAAGAAAAAATTTAATGGCGTGAGATCTGGCGAACGTGCTGGCCATTCGATTGCTCCTCTACGTCCGATCCAACGTTCCGGAAAAATTTCATTCAAATAATCGCGGACATTATGGGCAAAATGGGAGGGGAGCTCCATCTTGTTGAAACCAAAAATGTGCATTACGATGATCACCTATGTTTGCATTTGGAAAGAGGGCCGGAAGTGCTGGAACAACCTCATTTCGCAATAAATTTAAGTAGACGTTGCCAGTTAAATTTCCTCTTATAAAAAATGGTCCTATGATGTTTCCAACAAGACCAGCCCAGATATTCACCTTTTGAGGACGCTGTGTATGGATTTGTTCAATCCAATGCGGATTTTCAATTGACCAGTAGCGACAATTATGTCTGTTCATAGTAGCGTTGAGACAAAACGTTGTCTCATCTGAAAAAATGATGTGATCTAAAACATTAGGCTGCTGCTCGATCAATTCCGTCATTGTTTCGCAAAAATGTAGTCTACGATCTGGATCATCTTCAGTTAACTCATGGACGGTGTTGATTTAAGAATTTAATTAATTCTGTTGTGGACACGTGATGATGATTTTCTTCCACTGTAAGCAACACATTCAAACTAGTTTCTCCATCTGTTGGTGTTAATGGACGTCCCCTTCTAGGAAAATCCTTCACCTGACGAAAGACTTCAAACTTTTGAATTGTTCGGCATACCGTACTTTGACTAATGTGATGATCCGGATAAACAGTATTAAACAAAATACGAACCCCTTCAAAAGAACGTTGACGATCACCGTACCCACGCGGCATCATTAATATCTCAATTCGTTCTGATTCAGTAAGTTTTACTGCCATTTTCAAATGTGTCAATGTCTAAAATAAGTAAATTTATAGCGATGCAAAACTTAAAACGCTTTTAAAATTGTCAAATGTGACGGCAAAAAGAATGCAAACACTAAACAACAACTTTTTTCAAAGGTACCTTGTTTTTTCTGTATTAGGACACTTTTTTAATTTTTTAACTGTTTTCTTGTGAATAAAAATAAACATCTTAATACTTCTTGAACGTAGTTTTTTATTTTGCATTCAAAGGTGTTAAAAAAATCTGGGCGTTCCGTTTAAAAAAAAAGTTGGACGTATTGCCGATTAAACCGGAAGTGAAAAAAATATAAACTCCATACCAAATTTCAGAAATCATAATTTTCAAATAACAAAGTTATTCGACCGTTCAGGGACTTTTTACTAACGCTGTACCTATATCTAATCATAAATGTCAAAGCACAGTGACATTTGGCGCCATCTGCAAAAATGGCAGCCAATTCAAATTCTGACATTACTTTTGCGCCACCTTGTACAACGAAACGTCAATATAGATATATAAAAGTACACTTTCGACATGTAATAATCGATTATTAAGCCACTTTCTTTCAACTATAATAAATGGAATTGATTAATATCGGAATAACTCAAAGAAATTCCTCCGTATTGCATTCGCACTAGACTAGACGATAAATCTATTTTAGTCGAATAATACACTACCACAATTTCAATTGCTTGAATTCCGCATATTTTTATTCCCATACATGCATACATATTAAATTCCTCTTTACCTCTAAATTACCAGTTATGTTTAAATTGATTAAATTCATCAAAGGCTTCTCATGGTTACAAACGGAACCATCTTATTGGTTTGTAGAGTTTCATTTTAATACAATAAATTAAAAGGAATTCGCGTCGTGAATAAGACGATCTTATAATCCTCTCCATTCATAAATATCTCTCGTGTTGTAATGAAATTAGGCGAGAGAGATATGAATTCATTTCCACATATCTATCTATATCTATATAGTTTGATTACTGTATAAAATTATGTTTTCCTTCGTACTGTAACGAGTTAATACAATGAATGAGATGAGCTGGTTTTCTAAGATAATTAATGGTTGAAAGAGTAGATCCATCATTCGAGGGTACGTCGAAATTGTGCAAGTTCTGTGGAAGTTCACAAAATGGATTGTTTTTGTTTACCAGAATGATTACGTTCAAATCTAGTCAGAATTAGAATTGAAACTAGTTTCGATGTCCAAACATCGAAGGCAATATTTACAAAGGGGAAAAATTTTCGTCGTTATGCCGGTAATATCGGGAATGAATTTTAAAATCCTGCAACGAAAAAAAAAAAACAACTTTCTCGGATGGCTATTAGGAAATTTGCGTTCTACCGATGTGAAAGGAAAGAAAATAGCCTTCCTTTATAAACTGACGTAACAAGCAGGCACATGTATACATATATAAAAATGATTTTAATCTGGGCAGTGCACGCACGTTGAGCAAATTGGAATTCAACTGTTGATTTTTCTTTGATTGAATGTTTGAAGTCCGGGGAATGGAAGATAAACATGGTAGAGACTGGTGAAATAAAAAAAAAAACGTTATAGAGTTTATAGTTGGAAAATGAAACGTTTAAGTGGAAGTTTTCAGCTTTTATATCTTTATTGCAGAGTATTTGTTTCAATTATTTATGTTAAGACACACTCATAGAGGACGAAACGAAATTTGGCATTAATGCTCTTTAACACAATTAATAAAATCCTCTAAGGAGATGAAAAGAAGAACATCTGTTTGAATGTTTTTTTTTCTTTTTAATTCGACTTTTAAAGGGATGAAAGGGAGTGAAAATTATTTATTAGATATCATAAACTTGCGACATCATTATTAGAGTCTCGGCAAAGAGGGGCAAGTTTCAGTGCAGAGCGAAGAGCAACGTAGAGGGGGTGAAGGTGTCAGGGAAACTCGAGCCCTCGAAAGCCTTTTGTTACTGGTTTCTTGCTCTACTACTAGTGATATGATTCAGCAATATTTGCAAACGAACAGATGCTCTCTGCAAGAAGCTGCATGCACATGCAATGTTCTCAACCACCAATATTGCTGAACTCCCCTATTGTATACTACTTTTTTTCCACAGTGTCAACCATTTACTCTCTATCAAATTAGAGAAGACACTATTTCTAGTATTATGGATAAGTTTCCTGATAAGCTTACCTCTGATGACGGCAACATCCTCAACTTCCTAATCAGAGCCACTAAATTTACCAGAATTATAAACTTAGCAATACAGACATCTTCCTTTCCTGCTAAATGGATATGTGGCCGAATTGTTCCTGTATTCAAGAGAGGTGATAGCAGACAAATTTCAAACTGCCGGCCGATTTTCCCTTTAGGTATCAAATTTTGCAAAAAAAATTGAACAATAAAGGGTCGATCTGCTACCACAAATTTAGCCTGCTTCACACAATACACGAATGGGGTGCTGATTTCTCCGAGTTTGTATAAATTGATGAAATCTAATCGATTACAATACGCTGTCAATTCTGGTGTTCCCTAAGGTTCCAATTTAGGGCCTTTGTTGTTTGCATTATGTATGAAAGGATCTTTTCCCCACTAGCTTACGCAGATGACATTAAACTATTTTATGAGATTACTAAGCCTAGTGATGCCATTAGTGCTCTTGTGGAATGGTCTCAGAACAAGCAATTAACTTTAAACGCTGATAAATGTGTTGTGGTGTCATTCTCTTGGCAAAATGCATCGATTCTGTCACATTATTTGATAAATGATCAGCAGCTCAAGAGAACTGACTCAATAAAGGACTTGGGAGTGATATTTTGATTCGGAACTATCCTTTAATAAGCATATTGAAGGCATCTGTCTTTCGGCTTCGAAAACGTTGGGCTTTCTCATTCGTGCCAAAACTTGAATACGCCTCCATTATTTGGTTTCCTTTCTACATGTTGCAGCAGTTTCCTATTCAGCGTGTACAGCTTCGATTTTTTAAATCCAATCACATATATCCCAATTGGAATACTTGTATACCTTGTAATTGGGGTTACCTGGAGTACCGTAAAAAGGGGCTACTTTGTGCAGGTTTTGACGTATTTTTAACTCTAGGGGCTGTATTATTAATCGAATCGACTTGAAAAAAATCAGGGATAGCAATACGGGCCTATGATCTGCCGTAAAATGGTTTTTTTTTCAATAAATTAAGTTTTAAGAAAAAAAAATAACAAAGTGGGTGCCAAAATAGCCCCGTGTTTGGGGTTACATTGGCACCCTAACAGAAAAGTTAGAAAATATAATGTAGACCCATCATGGGGTTACTTTGGTAGCAATTTAATTATTTTTTAAGATTTTAAATAAAAGATTCAATATTTTTTATTATAATGTTTGGAATATTTTTGAAGGCACAAAATTAAAAACATAAATAATATCAAAATGAACAAAACACATTCATCAAACTAAAAAATTATATTCTTATTATTTGGCACCGTTGAAGGAACTGAAACAACATTCTTGGTAAAAAATAAAAATACACCTTCCCGCTTAAGCCTTGCTAAAATGACTATTAATAATCTTATTCACATTCCCCACAAGTATAACATTTGTTTTTCGATCCTCCGTTACAAACACCGCAAATCCACTTTGAACAAAGAATGCATAAAATCCAGTCTGGTCCAGTGTAATGAGACCAATCAGCAGCACAAATTCCACATTCATCTTCATTTTTGCTTCTTGAAGATGATTCTGTTGTCGTTTTTTTAAATTTCTTCATTTTTTCTTTGCCTTTAGCTCTTCCCTTAACCGTGTTTTGTTTGTCACTATTCTCACCTTCAATTATTATATTTTCCTCGTCTAGCCTGTCTCCATTGTCTTCAAAATCAATTTCGTTGCCGGGTATAATTTTTTTGCCGCGTGTTCTTTTAGAATTAGAAACCGTTTTTTGTCCACGTGTCTCCTGAAGAAACTCTAATACACTATCAGTCAGGATAGAAGATGTTTCACTTGTTGCAGTTTCTGGCAGTTTAGATAAAGGTTGCTGCGGATCATACGGAAAAATCCCGGTAGCACGAAATGCGGATTTTAAATTGTTTTCCACTGTTTCATGCACAGATCTCCACAACCGGTTTAGAAGATTTGGAAAGTGTTCCTTGAGAAGAGTGCCTTTTACGCGACTCGTCCTTCTCCAATCATCCAGAATAGCTCTCCACTTCTTCTTCATAGGAGCAAAGATAGCAACGTCTAAAGGCTGCATGAAGTGGGTTGAATTAGGGGGTAAGGGAGCCTTGCCATTACAATTTTCTTTGATGTGGGGTAGCATGAGTTTGAAGAACCATATCTCAAATAAATTCATATCGAACCAACCACTGCTGCTGTTATCATAAACTGACCCTAACGGTGCACCAATAGTCCAATTTTCGTAGATATTGTTGGCTTTATAGACAACCATTGGTGGTAGGAGGATTCCATTTGCGCTTCCACAGAAAATTACACTTATTGCTGAACGCGAATGTTCTAGAACCCTTTCAACCCTTTTGGTACCCCTACGAACTAGCACTTTTTTCGCCCCGAGGTCATCACTAAAGTTAGTTTCGTCATAGTTAAACACTTCGTTGGGACTAACAGATTCGAGAATATGTTTAATGCTTAATATTAGATGCCAGTCGAATGCTAATGTTATTTCTGTTAATATATTTTTCAATGAAGTCCGGTCCTGGCCTATTGTTGGGCCATTCAGGAACGTTTCTGCCTTGTTTTGATACATATTTTTGCACAATATCTCTGGTGTCACTAACAGTAACGGGGAAACCCCAGTTTGCGACCTGGTTGATGGTGTCCGATATTAGGGTCTCCTCCTGTTCGGTAAGGATGGTTGGGTGACCTACACGTCTCTCATGCCTCTCAAGTAGCTTATTTTGAAGAGTTCCCCTAGGATTTTCCAGCGTTTGGAGGCTTGTACCTGCGACAACCTCCCCAATCTAACAGCTTGCACTGCATCGGTTAAATCTTGCTTTGTATAGTTTTTATAGGGCCTTGATCCGGGTAACCGCGTGTAATTTCGCACCATATTTTGCGGTGCGGTGAGTACTGACCCAACTGAACAACTCTCAGCGGCTGAATATCAAAACTAGCCAAGCCAGCTTAATAAAAGCAAAGGCGCGCACACGCTGCCATAGATGCCCCGTGTGTCAAAGTAGCCCCGTTTTACGGTAACTCTGTTTTGACAAGCGAGCATCCATTATCAGAACTACAGCTTCATCATTTGATTAACATGATTTGACTCATTTTGATTTAGAAGATTTGCGATTCTTAGATTGATGATGATTCAAAATTTTAGTTGGTCATTTTGCTTTCAAGTCGTCTATTGTCTCGACTTCCTAGCTGACTTGCTAAGCCTATCTGCTTTAGAAGGTTTAGAATGTGAGATGGCTTGCTGTTCCTCTTCTATTTCGTGGGATCGTAGGTGCATAGCACCCGGAGAGGTTGTGCATGGAGGTTTCATCCTCTTCCACGTAGAAACGGCATTCTGCTAGCCCAATTGCTCTCATTTGCCTTGGAAGCCGACAATGACCTCGTAGGAGTCCTGTCAGTAAACGAAGTTTATCCTGGTTGTAGGTTCCTATATTGCCTCGTCATTCCAGTGCTTGATTTTCCTTTGATCAGCTTCCTTTTTTTTTTATTTCTCTAGTATTGTGTTGTGGCTGATTCTGCAAAAAGTTTTGGGCTCCAAAGCATATTATAGTTCCTGCTTGAGATTGTGCCGTTACTTGAGTACACGATTTTGACGTAAATGTCATGGCAAATATGTCAAAATCGCGTGCTCAAGCATCGACATAACTTCAAGCACGAACTATAAATATGACGCCCAGACAGGTAATTCCAAGCCATTTTTGAGCTGATTGGACTGATGTAGTTATGAGGACTTACGAGGGAGCGTTTTTATATTCGCGGAATGGAGGATAAGGGGTGGAAATAAAAAAACCAAATTATTTTTCTTTTTCAATATATTCACCTGCAAGACGGATACATTTTTCACATCTTTCAATTAATTTATTTATACCCTCATAAAAAAAATGATTTCTCTTTATCTGAAAAATACGCCGAAACTGCCTCCTTGACTTCATCATCGGCAGTAAATTTTTTACCCCGCAGCTCTTTTTTCATTTTCGGAAACAGGTAATAATCACTCGGGGCCGGGTCTGCGCTGTAGGGTGGGTGATTCACAATTTCGAAGCCCACCTTATGCAGGGCAGCTAACGCAACGCGGCTCTTGAGTACGGGCGCGTTGTCGTGCAAAAGCAGCACACCTTTCGTCAATTTTCCCCGTCTTTTCTCTTTAATGGTTTCTTTTAGTCGCTCTAATATTGAAGCGTAATATTCTCCGGTTATAGAAGCACCTTTATCTTTATAATCAATCAACAATATTCCTTCCAAGTCCCAAAATACCGTTGCCATGAGTTTCCCAGCTGATTGTGACACTTTAAATTTCTTGGGAGGTGCTGTGCCCTTTTTATGCCACTGCATGGAGTCTTGTTTGGACTCAGGTTCATAATGATGAACCCAAGTTTCGTCGACTCAATACACCATCCTTGTCTTCATTACAGAGGTCCAAAAATGCATGCGAACACTCGACGCGCTGTTGTTTTTGCGGCGGCGTGAGCATTCTCGGCACCCATCTTGCGCTGACCTTAGACATGCCGAGATGATCGTGTAGGATTTTAAAAATTGTTGTATCGGATACTCCAACCATTTCTGCGAGTTGTTTCTTCTTTAGTCGAGCATCTTCGAGTACAATTCTTTCAACTTTTTGGATAAGTGCTGGCGTGGTCACCTCAATGCTCCTGCCCGGCCTCGGGTCGTCTTCAAGGGATTCCCTTCCTTGTTTAGATAAACTATGCCACTTGTACACCATGGTTTTCCTGGACGAGAGTCGCCGTAAACCAATGACATCTCATTCATTATGGCACGATTTTTCTATATTTCACTTTTCACTCCTGATTATGTTACTTGGTTGACGATAGCTCAAAGACTAACTGTCTAATAACAATGATGCACAGGCCACGTCCCCAATGCGCCTGATCCCTCCCCCCCCACAACCCGCTCATTCCGTGAATATAAAAACGCTCCCTCGCACAATCACAAGTTTTATTTTGACAATGTAAAAATTTTCAATTTCAGAAACCTTAGTATCATGTGTGTGTGTATTGCTGCTTATAAATTCGCTTCTTTAAATATTGTTTAGTTTGATCGAACCGATATAACACGAACATAATTCAATTTAAACCTATTTACATCACAGCTAATATTAGTAGAGTAACAATGCAAAATCAATTTGTTTTTTTGTTTTCTTTCGGCTGTCGTTTCTGCGAATAATAACTAACTAGAACATCAGCGAATAAAGGCTGAATACAAAACACGAGGTAGAGAGTAGCGTTTGAATCTGATAACTTGCTGAGCTTCCTATTTTATTCTGCAAATAAAATTTCTAATACGAGAGAGAAGCGGAATCGTTTCACCTTGAATCGCTGAAAAAATAACTATACAGTTTCAGTTATTTTTCATATTATTCGATAAGTATGGTTTCCTTTTTATCGTTTGTTTCCTTTGTTCACCATATTGTGCGAACGCAAACTTGCTTAGTCGCAATAGACTTATTACATTGTCGTAGACAAAATAAATTTACATATTCCTCGTTATTCCATCGAAGAGTGAATCCCTGCGGATTTCGTCGCGTTCTCAAAATTGTACTCGCATGTCCTTCGTTTGTTTCGTGCACGATCCTAGTATAGCCGATAATAAAGTTGATTTCCATCGCTGGGATACCTGCAGTTAATCTTACGTTACTGGGGGAGGGGGAGGGGTGATGTGTCCGTTATTACATCACCATAATAATGGGGTTGCAGATCCAACCACCCATGCACCTTATTACGTAGAATATGCTTCGGGCTTAAAGTGGGATTTTTGTTATCCTGCTTCTCCTCGATTATATTATATTACCTATACTTAATAGATAATTATCGCTAATATGTATGTATATACTTGGATTAACGGAAGTGTTTTGTAATATAATATCGATAATTAATCCGAATAGATGCATTAACTCAGCGACCTCTACGAATACAAACAAGAAAGTTTGTAATTAACGATGATGTTTTTTTTTTTTTCAGATTACCATAAATTAAAACAATGCAAAGATATTCAGCTTTAAGGTGTTTATGTGCAGCTATCTGCGTGATGGTAATCATCGCTGAAGTTGCCACAGCAGTGCCCACATACACCGATTACGAAAGTAAGTACATATTTGAATGTGGTGTTGTATTGTTTATATACAGGGTGGGGCACATAAGTGTTATAAAGTGTTCGGGAAGGCAGTCATACTGGGCCACCCAATACCATTATTACGGATTTTAAGACGAATTCAGCGACCTACAACACAAGGTCATTGTAGTCACGCAAAGTATGAAAATAATCGAAAAATATCGTAATAATCAGCACTAACTTAGGTTTGGGTCTACCTACAGAAGATGCTCGAAGTGACCACCCTCCGCTTGTAAGCAGTGGTTAATTCTCTGAGGAAACGACCGTCTAACGTTATTTGTGGTGTATTTTTGGGTACATGCTCGGCGTATTCTTTCTCTTATGTCGTCAGGCGTGGTAGGTGCTTCCGCCATTACATGTCCTTTGACAAAACCCCAGAAAAAGTAATCCATTAGTGTTAGATCTGGCGAACGAGATGGCCAAGCAACAGTAGCACCTCGACCTATCCATTTTTCATTCAAAAATCTCGTTCATCACTTGTCTTGCACATAGAGCATAATGGGATGGTGCACCGTCGTGTTGCATCCACATGTTTCTGCGAACTAGCAGGGGCACGTTTTCCAGTAATTCGGGCAGTACGTTTTGCAGAAAGTTTGCGTAAACTTGCCCACTTAAGTGACCTTCACAGAAATGTGGACCAATGACGTGATCGCCGACAATGCCGGCCCAACAATTAATGGATCGCGGATGTTGATATCGTACAGTTCTCGTCCATTGAGGATTCGCATTTGCCCAGTAATGCATGTTATGTCTATTCACATTTCCCGTATTTGTGAAGTTAGCTTCGTCAGAAAAAAGCACATGACACGATGCAGTGACATACAATACGGATGTAATTTGTTTTTTTTTTATGTGTGGTGGGTGCTTAGTTGCAGTGACTCCGTAAGTTGTATTACTTGTCTGGCTATCATTGCAACTCTCGCGGTGTAGTTTAGTGTGTGTAAATTGTGTTTAAATGGCTTTGTGACAGCATCATATCGCCTTTTATGATGCCGCGCTGTTAATCACTTTGCTCCCAACAGCGAATGGCAAGTCGATCCGGGATTAAACTCTCTGAAAAAATGTCACCGTCCCTCCAGAGAATTGAACCCCGTCCCCTCACAACAATAGTCAACCGCCTAACCACTGCGGCCATCGACCCGTGTTGATGTAATATTCTTAATACAGATCGCCGACTAATTCCACTCTCTCTTTCCATTTGCCTGGTGCCCGCATGGTGATTTTGTGCAGTAAAAGCTAAGATAGCAGCCTCATTTTCATCAACAATCGGTCGACGTTTGGCTCGTGTTTGTTTCATTGTACCGAAGCGACAGAAACGGTCAGCTAATCGCTTAAATGCCATGTGCGATTTTTGTTGCCTGTCCGGATAACGAGCCGCGTACAACTGCTCAGCGGTTCTGTAATGTTTGCGGCATTCCCCCAGCACCATTAACATATCAAAATATTCTTGATAATCATTCATTTTCGCGATCCAATGTACTCACAATAGTAGGTAATGCGTGACACTGACAGTTGTATGCGTTGACAGTTGATGCTGATTATTCCGATATTGTTCGATTTTTCGACTATTTTCATACTTTACGTGACTAGAATGACTTTGTGTTGTGGGTCGCTGAATTCGTCTTTTTTTTTTTTTTAATGTGTGGTGGGTGCTTAGTTGCAGTGACTCCGTAATCTGTATCACTTGTCTGGCTATCACTGCAACTCTTGCAGTGTAGTTTAGTGTGTGTAAGTTGTGTTTAAATGGCTTTGTGACAGCATCATATCGCCTTTTATGATGTCGCGCTGTTAATCACTTTGCTCCCAACAGCGAATGGCAAGTCGATCCGTGATTAAACTCTCTGAAAAAATGTCACCGTCCCTCCAGAGAATTGAACCCCGGCGCCTATCGTCCTCTCACAACAATAGTCAGCCGCCTAACCACTGCGGCCATCGACCCGTTAAAATCAGTAATAATATTATTAAAAAGAAAATACATGGTTCCATTTAAAAAATTGGAGTTGACATTGACGTAGCTTCTACGCCTACACCGATCAAAAAACTAGGTGACCCTGTATGACTGCCTTCCCGAACACTGAAACATTTTTCGATATGATTAATCGTTTGAGTGCTATTGCTCTGTAACACTTTATATGCCCCACACTGTATATTCCCGAAGTTTAATTATAGACTCGGATTTTTTTTTTATCTAACTTCGATGTAAGACTTGTAAAGAAACCACGTCAGCGGTTGTATTGTGTGGAAAGTTTTCGACTCGCGTTTATTACCCAAAATCCCCGTCATTTATTAAGGAGGGAAAGTTTAAGTTTGTAATTTTATAAAAGATACAACGATGGGGTAGTATTATATGGGAATATTAAAGTAGCTTCCTCAACTGAAAATACGTGTTATAATATTATAATTGTTCTAATTTTGTCTACGCCCCTATCATCAAAGTAAATACCAATGTTCAAATCAGTAAATGTTTAATAATGATTTGATCCACTTTTCCCTGTTGGCAATTTTTTTGTCACCGAGTCATTTTTTCAAGTTTTGAAACGGAAAATAATCCGAGATGGCTCAATCTGACGAATAGGGTGTGTTCGGAAGCAATTAGAAGTTTACTTCATTGACTTTGGCCATCGCGATAACACACGTGTGAACTTGATGAAACAACTCTAAATAGGACCGTTTTATTCTTGATTTCATTACTCAAACACTTCGATAGGTTCGCATAATCCTCGCCGTTGATTGTTTTTCCTTTCTGAAGATAATCAATGAAGATTCTTTAGACCCGATTCTTCCCTTTCAGTCCATTGTTTTGATTGTTCCATGGTCTCAGGTGTAAAGGTCTCATGTTTCATCCACTGTTATGCATCGACGTTGTGAGAGAGACGTCAAAATTGTATGACGTGCAAGTCCAATTCTTGAAACGTATGACGTCGCAATTTCATACCTGAAATGGTGAACTTATTTCTCCTGCTTTTTACCACATTTATGACACATGGATTCATATTTTGAGCAGTCTTTTTGCAGCCAAAGTTGGCAGCTAAGACATTTGATCCAATCCGCGTCTCTTTTAGTGCAACTGTATAGTTCACCGCACCCTACACAACAACACGCTTCATCGTCTACGTCGTCATCATCGTCTTGTAAGTGGATATCCAGTGATGAAACGGAGGTTGTTTGTTTTTGTTGTCGCTTTGGTTATGGCTTTTCCATTGACCTTCTTTTGAGCATTTGCTCCACTCTTAACTAACTTATTTGTTTTGTTTTAAAGTTTTCTGTTTCGTAAGTTGATGATGTTTTCTGGAGAATTTATAACTTCAGCTCCAGCTCTGCAACTGCTACTTTAAATATGATCCAAGAGTTTCACAAGGGTTATTGGAGAGGTTGTTGTGTTGCCACTGTTGTAGTAAGATCTGTTGTTTCTGTTGAGGATTGCATGTTTTCCTGTGAATTCTGTTGTGAACAGTCCATTTGCTGTGAAGCTTGTTTGTATTCAAGTCCGTGATTGTTACGTCGCTTACGTAGTTTTGAAGCCCAATTTTCAAATTATATTGAAATAAAATCAAGCAAACGATTTATAGAATTATCTATGTAGATATGGCACCGCTGTAAAATAATCAGCTTACCAGCAGAGGACCCTCTTAAACTCTGCTAACCAATACTTTACACTGTTGCAAACGAAAGAGCAGTCATCATCAATGATATGTATTATCTTGTTACTCTTGTCGGTGTGTAAACTCTGTCATTTTTTTTCATGTTTTCTACTATTACAAAACTTCTACCACAGGCTATAAAGGAATAAAGAGGAATTGAAACGTATCCATAAACACAAATTATATGCTTCCAATGATAAAAAACTTGATTTGGGCCTTCTTTTTCCCATTTACATGACTGATCATTTCATGTACGAGTGTCTAAGGTTTTCAATTTTTTTTGTCTTTTAAATCCTTTATGATAAAATAATTTTTTTGAAGTCAGTGAAATATTTTTACAGTTTCTTGTTAAGCTAGACTTACTCATTTTTAAAAAGCAATACTTGACAGGTGGACCCCATTACGATCTACGCATCGAAAAAGAGTTTACCTAAAACAGCAATAGACATACGAGCATACAGTATGATTGGTAGCACCATCTTTCTGGAATCACATAATCTCTGAAAATCGAACCAGTTCTTGTGTCAAAAATGTTGTGACATTGTTTGTGCAACAAAACACAGTAACGGTTTGTAAGCAGTGCTTTCGAAGCTTTTCAACTTGCAGTTTGAGTAAGAAGCTTGGTATCCATTACATCTCCGAATATCGAGCAGAAAATAGTGTAAACGAAGGAAATTGGTAGAAAATTTTTTCAGTTGGTAGCACTGTGTAGTTGATAGGAAACAGTTTAGGGTTATATTTATAGTTCATACTTGAGGTTGTGTGCATCGAATTGGAAATCACATAATTGGCTGCTGTGACTTGTTGATACTTTGTCACTTATAATAAACAATTTGGCACAACAGATTATTACTAACAGAAAATACATAGTGTCCAATTCGAAGTGCACCGGGTTGGCAACACAAAAATCCCTGCTTCGATGAGAAATAGTTCAGTTTTATTTTTATATGTTGGACAGATTTAAATTAACCCCTCCTACTGCTGTCAGTTTTCACTGTCATTATTGTATTTACGTTTTTGTTAGTGATTCTATCATCTTTTGCGTTTATTTAGTAAATTTAATGATGATCAGTATTTGGTTTTTCTGAAAAAAAAAGTTATCAATTCAGTGATGGATAATCTTGACATAAAATTTTCATTTTTGACAACTGCCGGGGTGGGATCCTGTTTGGGCTGACCTAGATCTCCTTTTTTCCGATGATGCTCCGGGCCTGGCGGCCGGGGACTTTAACGCCAAGCATGGTTCGTGGGGTTGCAGAATTGTCAACGGGTATGGGAGGGGACCCCTTGAACTATCTTGCCCCCATCCCGGTGCCTGTACACTCTCCGAACCTACGTTCTTTCGCCCCGGCGTCAGGCCGGACATCCTGGATATAGTTTTATCAAAAAACATCCCAAACATCATGGATGTGCGGGTACTCGCGGAGCTGTCGTCCGATCATGATCCCATCGTGCTCTCGTTTGGGGCTGGGGCGGAGTCCGCCGCCACTCCCCAGGGTTGACTGGAAGTCCTTCGAAACAAAAATGAAATCTTTATCATTCGGGAATAATCCCGAATTTAATACCATCGAAGATCTGGAAACTACCGTCTCTGGGTTGAACAGCAACATTTCGAACAGTATAGTGACTGCCGCCTCATATGCTAGGCCTGAACCAAATAAATGGCTACCACACTCCCTCAGAGAGCTGTTGCAGAATCGTAGAAGAGCGAAGAAAAGAGCCCAAAGAACTGGCCACCCTGTCGATATAGCACATGCAAACGCGCTCTCTAGGGAACTAAGGACCTCTCTAAGAGAATTCCGAGAGGATAATTGGTGGAATAAGGTGTCTTCCCTCGCGACTGGCGGCGGTTCCTTGTGGAAAATGGCAAAAGCCCTAAAGCTGAACAAAAGCAAGTGTGAGGGCATTCGACCCATGCGGGGCCCTGATGGCATTACCTACTCGCCTTCTGGAAAAGCAGAAATTCTCGCGAACCATCTGCAATCTGTTCACGAGTCCAATGCTGACGTGGATTCCGGCGACGAGACGGCTGACATCGTGGAGGAGTGTCTTCGCGGCCTCCCTGATTTTGAGGGAGAAGATCTTGCCCTCACTTCTCAAGATGAGGTAAAGTCCATCATTCAGCGCCTCAAATCCGGCAAAGCTCCTGGTAGCGACCAGATTTCCAACACAGCCCTCAAAAAGCTGCCCCTTGACGCCATCCACCAGTTGGTCCGTGTCGTAAACTCATCTCTTCGCCTGTCGCTGCCGGTGTCCATTCTCGCCCCGAGCCTGTTTCTAATCTTCATGTCCGATCTCCCGAGATTTGAAGATGTGGAAAATGCCATCTATGCCGATGACACCGCCATATACAAGGCATCTACGAGCGAAGAACTGCTCCGCAACAGGCTCCAGCTCTCATTTGATGAGATCCTCCGCTGGGCCTCCAGGTGGCGTCTACACATCAATAAATCCAAATGCGTCGCTATTCGTTTCATGAAGAGGCTTAGATCGCCGCCAAATAATATTATCGTGGATGGATTTCGGAGTCCCCCTGGAGTCCCTCGGTATTGTATTTGGGGATGGGGTTGGACTCACGACTAACCTTGCGGGCACACGTTAGCAGATCTATTGAGAGGTTCTATGGCGCTAGGAGTTTCCTCCTTCCCCTGCTGTGTGCGAGGAGTGCGCTGTGATTGAAGATCAAAATCCTCCTGTATTTAACGTTCTTGAGACCGATCATTACATATGGAGCGCTGCCGATCTCTAGCTTGGCGAGGACGAACTTCAAGAGGCTGGAAGTACTACAGAATAGGATGCTGCGAATGATTGCGGGGGCCCCGTGGTTTGTCCGCAATCAACAGATTCGTGACGACCAATTTTGTCGAAACTTCTTTTGTAGTAACTCACACATTTTGCTCGAACTTCTAAATTCCACCGTTGAAATTGGTAAATATTTTATAAGAAGCCATGATATTTAACCTTAATAAACCTTAAATTAAGACACTTCCTATAATTGATAATGACTTGCTTAAGACTTCCGAAGTTTATTTTGTGTCAGCAAACATACTTAGTTTTCGGTTTTGTTTTAGTTTACTAATCCAACTACTATATCACCTTGTTATATTTATCCCGTCAATTAAGTCGTTAATGTGCACAGCTGAAATGCATTTAATTTCGACGGTGACACATATTACCATGTCTGTTGAAATAATAGTACTGCTGGGGTTTGTGTTAATTAAAAATTGTTTCGAAATAAATTGATAGATTATATTAAAACTTAAAATGATAGATTATTTTGTTATAAAACTGATATATTAAACACAAACATTTTCGCCTTAGTTTATCATGAAATCAATACCTAATTCGCCCCCATCAATTATTCAAAAATTCCACTATATATAAATTGATTTTTTCTTATCGTAAAATCTATGAATATTTCATGGAATTAAAAGTTTCTACATTAATCGGATTAGCGCTTTTATAGTTAAAGTTGCAAGTTTGTAATATGAACATCGGCAATTGTACTTATGAATATAAACAAGCAGTTGTATTAATGTAGAAGTTTTGTTCATTTCTCTAATCGTTAAGGTGGTTAGGATGCACGTTATATTTAACGATCTTTCTGGAATCGTTTAGTTTCTCAGTTGTTGCTATTATTATTATTATTATTATTATTATTATTATTATTATTATTATTATTATGCCAATTCATATTTTGTCCCATTATTAAGTGAGGATGATGTGGTTCGTTTTTTTAGCTGAATTTACATCGAATAAATCACCTGGACATGATAATATGCATATAAAATATATAATTCGATTCAAAGAAGTTTTTATCGTCCCGTTACAGTTTTTGTTTAATATGTGCATATCAAATAGTGTTGTGCCGGATGCTTTTAAAATTGCATTAGTGTGTCCCATACATAAGACTGGATCCTACAAAAAATTTTCTAATTATCGACCTATTTCTTTACTTCCTTCCCTGAACAAGATCCTGGAACGCCATATCTCGAATACTCTACTGAGTTTTTTGATAAAGTATCAAATACTTGATAAAAAACAATTTGCATTTCAGAGAAGGAAGGGTACTCTAACCCTGCTGCAGGATTTTGCAAATTTCGTAAACACTAAACTAAATGAGCAGAAACATGTTGTCTGTTTGTTTGTTGATTTTTCGAAAGCCTTCGACTTAATTAACCACGATATACTCTTGAAGATGTTGGAGAAATGTGGAGTGAGGGGTTTAGCCTTGGGATGGTTTGAGAATTACTTGTCTCACCGCAAATTTAGAATTAAGGTTGGTAATTATGTTGGAGATGAGGAGCCATTAGTGAATGGTGTCCCCCAGGGCAGTATACTTGGTCCGTTACTGTATCTGCTGTACGTGAATGACATAGGTAGTTGTTTCAAAAAGTGTGATTATTATCTTTATGCGGATGATACTATGATTGTGTCTGGCCATTACAACCTAGAAAACGCGATATTAAATCTGCAGGAGGACCTAAATAATTTTCTGGTATGGGCTCACAATAAGAAACTTTTGATAAATGGAAAAAAAAACTAAATGCACATTCGTTCCCCCCATATGGCTGGTTCTCTTTCCATCGATGTTGTTCTACATAAAGATGCTTGTCTAATTTCGTTACCTCGATTGTGATTGCACTATGAAGATAGATGTAGTTCATGAATTTAAATATCTCGGTCTATTAATTGATGAACACTTTTTATGGAAAAAACATATTGATATGTTATGTTCCAGACTTAGACTCCTTGCTCATCAATTTTATTTCGTTTCAGATATGATACCTCTGCGCACTATGTACACAATCTACTTTGCCCTTGTGGAATCAATTATCAGTTATGGCATTACGGTTTATGGTGTTGCGTCGAATTATTTGTTAGATAGACTTACCTCAGTACAGAGGTTAATATTGAAAAACATGTCAAAAGAAAATGATCCCGGTGTTGACTTGTTTAAGAAAAGGAATGTCCTTTCTGTTGATAAACTGTTTCAGTTTAGATTACTTCTAACTAATTTTTGTGCTTTTGACCTATACAATACAGTTGATCATGATCACTTCACTAGAGCGAGGGAGAGAGGTACATTAGTGGTGGCGGGACATTCCAACAAGTATGGGCTGAGGAAATTGGATACTTTGTTACCCAATGTTCTGAATAAATTGCCTATGGATTTGCTAAAGATAAAATCTATTGGTGTTTTCAAGAAGAAACTAAAACATTTCTTGATACATTCTTGATTTAATATGTGGTTGTGCGTAGTTCTTATGTTTACCGTTTTCCGGAATTTTGTTTATTTGCACACTGCTATGTGAATTTATTATTTTTTTTGTGTTTTTAGGTGTGGGTTATTGATATTGTTGCCTTACTGCTGCTTCTAGTGCTGGATATCGACTTATTGATTTTTATTTTTTATTATAATTTTTATTTTCTTTTGTTTAACCTTCGGTAATATCATAAATAATTTGTTGAGTTACTTCACTTCACTTTTCTTTCTTTGAATTGATTTGTGGTTATATACCGCTGACAAGCGTCCATTGTGACGTTTAGCAGGTTTTCCACCTATCCACACTGGTGTTTTTATATGTTCAGTTATTACGGAATTTATTTGAATACTCTTGATTCATTACTCTGTTGTACGCATTGTAACTTGTTTTTTGTTGGGGGCACGTGGCGGAGATCACTCTCACTTTTCGTTTTGCGGTTGTGAGATGATTGCTGCTCGTTGTCTCGCGTGAGGATTCCCGGGATGCCTCTCTTCCTTTTGGGAGGGGTGCAACCTTGGTTGAGGTGGAGTATGTGGAGAAACAATATTAAAAAAAAAAATGCAACTATCGCTATCCGAGACATACGTTGTTTGGTATATAAAAAAAATTTTAAAGAATTTTTAACAAATTTTATTAAAGCGATGTTTTAAGAAACATATTGCAGTATTAAGCGATGTTTTATTTATCTCCCTTATTCACGAAGCACTCTGGTGCACCACCCGGACAATTAGGATTCTTCCGTCCAGGTTTCCTATTTAAAAAGAAGGAAAAAAAGTAGACTTAGTTTATAATCAATAAAAAAATATATACTTACGCATCTACCATATAACTGGACATGATAATAAATGCGGTGCAAATAACATAGAATATGAATGAATGAAATTTGACCATTTTTACCTCTTTTGCGCAAACAAAGAAGGAATTAATTGATATGCGGTTTGCGACTTCTTTTTTATAACTTTAGTATTTAATTACCTATTCTACTGTTTTAATTATGTATTTTATTATCGATTACAATTCTAATAAGCGTGAATTCAATTGTTATGATGGTAAGTTTATATTAATAATTAAAAATGAAAAACAAACTATAAGTCTTAAATTTAAAGTGGTTTTATCTCGAAAGTTACAAAGATCAAATGCTAGGATATTGTGTACGATGTACGATGTAATAGAAGCGAATTAATATTACAGTACCTACGGCTTTAGAAGCTGGCAACTCAAAGAACTAAGATGCGGGGGTTTCCCTAGTTACATATTGTTATACGAGAAAGCTAACAATACACCACATATATGCTGTATATAAATTATATAATGGTTGGAATGTAACTAGGTGAATTAATCATGAACAATAGCTTGATATACAATACATTCATATCTGTACCTCCGAAAGAGATATTCCGATATATGTAGAAAAAGAATTAATCTAAATAGACTTATGTAGTCTTCAGGCTTTCACGGCAGAGAACCCGAGAACCGAAGAGCAACCATAAATAGACTTAGATTGCAAAAGAAAAAAATCTTGTTCGATCAGGATAATGCGCTCACAAAAGTTAGTGATTTGAAGTTATCTACCTATCCACCGTGCAGACATCTTCTTCAAATTTTCGACTAATCGCACAATGTCTTCAGTTCGAACTCTAATAGGTCGTCCGGACTTTGGGTCATCATTGATTGACTCTCGACCACATCGAATTTCTTTTGGACCGTTGCCTTCTTTTTGTTGAAATCGCCACTGCAAGTGAGTGCAATCAAAATAGATTAAGCACTAGTAGCAGTCCACATGGTTTCGACACATCGAGACATCTAGCGGGACTGACAATCCATGAATTGTCCAAACTAAATCGGCATCTGCTATGTACCTATCATATGAGATCAGATTTCCTAATTTGAAGCTACCTGCACAAAATTAGATTAATAAAAACAATTAGAAGTCTTGTGAGTGATTTCAAGGACTGTGAGCTCGTAATATAGAGATAAAATATCAGTATCATCAACACCACAACTTTTGATGAGCCATGGGTTCTCGAAACACGTGTCCCGAGTTATTAATTAAAAGAAAGACTTTAAAGATAGTTTCTCAATATTACATCTCAATGTTCAATAATTTCTGAGCACAAAACTTCTATTAATTAATTATTATTAATTCTATTAATTAATTGACGTGGGAAAATGTTAAAGAAGTCATTGAGGCTGTTTTAGCAGATTTACACCACCTTCCCCTCCGATTCAAGCTTTCTATTCTGGCACGATAAGTACCAAAACTTCTGACAAGTTCTGAACTCGAGACTTTTGAAGTTGTCCAAGAATTTATAACCAGAAATAATCTTAAAACCACCACCATTTAAGAACAATAACGTTAGGGAAGAACTGGTGGTTATCATTTATAAAAAGATATTGTTTGTCACTGAATAAATCTGAGGCTTTAGGAGATGCACGAAGAATAGTTAAAGTTGCTTCACAACAACTGCTCGAAGTAGAATGAAAGACAAGGAGATTTCTAGTCAGTCATCTGCAGAGGAACTATTTTTATCTGAAAAACTAACTCCGACTCTGAAGGACTATGCAATGGGGTTGGCCAAAAATACCCTACAAAAGGTTGCTCGCTCGGAAAACCTTCTGGTACGACACTTAAGGGAGTTGGATGAAAAAGCTCTTCCAATCATATATTAATGGACGTCTTCGGATGCATCTACCTATCTATGTTCATAATATTAACGCCAAAGCAATTCTTTTTCTTGTAAATATATGGGAGGGGAGAATGGCGGGGTTTAGTGGCATAACTTAGTTGCCAACTTTGATTCCTGTTCCTTTGAAACAAAACCCTTCCTATATCTTGCAAGATGTTGATGCGGATCTGCTTCCATTGTTTTTTAGAAAAATCATGGCACAGAGCGAGCTTGGAATCCAATTGACGCAGACAATGTTAAGAAACTCGTTGAGGCTGTTTGGGACTGGTTTAATTCTTCCGATCCTAATCAGCTTTCTATTCTGGCACGATATGTACCAAAACTCATGACAAGCTCTGAACTTGACTTTTACGGACACAATATTTAATTTGGACTTTAAAAAATTGTTTTCGAAAGAATGAAAAGAGTTTACTGTAAATCTCAAACACTTGACCAACATGAACTACGGTTTCACACAAAAACATTCTATCTTGAAGATGCTCTGTCAATTGGAATTTTGAAAAAGGATGGGTTGATGACAAAATTGACTGCAGAAAGGAATGGAATTCTGATGAAAGTTTTAGACTCCCCTTAAAACTGTGAGCACGATGAAGTGCCCAAACAGATTCTGAACTGTGTCTGTTAAAATTTAATTTGGATGGAAAAAAGTGTTTTACGAAGAAGAAAATAAATTATCAACAAACCAGAATGAACTACGCATCTGAGAAAAACAGGGCTGTGAATGACGTGTTTGCTAAAAGATTAGTTGATGACAAAATTACTGGAAAGGAATGGAATTTAATGACTTCAGTTAAAACTGTGAGCACGATGAAGTGCCCAAACAGATCAGAAGTGTGTCTATTAAGCCTTCAATTGAAGAAAAGGTCGTGCTAATTATGGACAAACATGAAACGCATCTGAGTAGTTGTGATGACGTGTTTTCCACATTGCTCTTATAAATTACAACGTTTTGATGTTAGTGGTAGTTTAATGTTGTGGAAGAAGGCCTTCATTTTTATCAAAATTACAAAATCCTTTGACAGAAACATTTTGTTTTTATCAAGGAAGTCTCACTGCCTGTTATTACTCAAACTCTTCATTATAGGAGAAATATTTTTTTCGTCTGAAAATCATTTAATCATTCCTGAAAGCTCTGACAAGAAGGAATTTTGAAAAAGGATGGGTTGATGACAAAATTACTGGAAAGGAATGGAATTCTGATGAAAGTTTAGACTCCAGTTAAAACTGTGAGCACGATGAAGTGCCTAAACAGATCAGAAGTGTGTCTGTTAAGCCTTTAATGGAAGAAAAGGTCGTGATAATTATGGACAAACATGAAACGCATCTGAGTAGTTGTGATCATGTGTTTTCCACATTGCTCCTATAAATTACAACGTTTTGATGTTAGTGGTAGTTTAATGTTGTGGAAGAAGGCCTTCATTTTTATCAAAATTACAAAATCCTTTGACAGAAACATTTTGTTTTTATCAAGGAAGTCTCACTGCCTGTTATTACTCAAACTCTTCATTATAGGAGAAATATATCTTTCGTCTGGAAATCATTTAATCATTCCTGAAAGCTCTGTTAAGAAGGAATTTTGAAAAAGAATAGGTTGATGACAAAATTACTGGAAAGGAATGGAATTCTGATGAAAGTTTAGACTCCAGTTAAAACTGTGAGCACGATGAAGTGCCCAAACAGATCAGAAGTGTGTCTGTTAAGCCTTCAATGGAAGAAAAGATCGTGGTAATTATGGACAAACATGAAACGCATCTGAGTAGTTGTGATCACGTGTTTTCCACATTGCTCTTATAAATTTCAACGTTTCGATGTTAGTGGTAGTTTAATGTTGTGGAAGAAGGCCTTCATTTTTATCAAAATTACAAAAGTCTTTGACAGAAATATTTTGTTTTTATCAAGGAAGTCTCACTGCCTGTTATTACTCAAACTCTTCATTATAGGAGAAATATAGCTTTCGTCTGGAAATCATTTAACCATTCCTGAAAGCTCTGTTAAGAAGGAGTTTTGAAAAAGAATGGGTTTATGACAAAATTACTGGAAAGGAATGGAAGTCCCTAAAAACAAGGAACAAAATTAAATCAAATAAACATCCAGAATTCAATCTAATATTGTACTGTGTGTTTATTACGAATTTTTTAAATATTTTTCCTAACAGAAGATATAAGAAGAAATGTAGTGGTCACGTAAGGATTTCTAAGAAAAAAGTCCCAGCACAGCGTAATCAGGAATTTCATGTATGGTTACGTAACAGCAGCCACCGAAATTACATTTTACTTGATTGAAACAGGGAAAAAGATTAAACCCAACGCTGGAGAAAAGGTGCCTCAAGGGGAGGGTTACTGGCGTGTTGCGATTACATCCACAATCCATCAGCTTCGGACTTGTTGTAGGAATCTAGAACTAACAGTTTCATCTAATATAGTGAGGAATAAAATTGTGGCAATTATTAACTCGTCCTACGTTATAATTTTTATTGAGTTTGGCGTTAAAATAATTTGGATTGAATAGTAACCGTTTGGCGGCAGTTTATTGCTTTCAGGTGACAAGAGACTGATAATTCAATGCGATTCAATTCAATCAATCAATTCAATTAGACTTAATTAGTTTTGTGTGGTTAAAAATGATTCTGGGAAAAATATTACTATATAGTTACACAACAACCTGAGCTTATGACAATAGTGTATTGATTATGATGTGAGTGATATCCTTTCCGTTTTAAAGAGGGAAAAAAATTCTACTGACGCAGTTAGTACACTTCGTTTCACTCTTTTACAAACATTATTCCGCATGAGAAGCCGGTTTCGTAATTTTTACGTTGAAAAGATTAGATATAGTAAGCGGTAACCGCATATTTTATCTACCTACATACAGGTGGGGGAGGGGGGGAGACATCGTTTTCCTACCACATTATATCCTAACATTGATTTATCCAAAATTATTATAATAAGTTACGTATTAAACGTTTTCCCAGCTCCCTAAATGCTGGTCATGTTACGACTACGCGCGAATATTAGTTAAATTTCGACGGTAATTCCCCGGCGATAGACCCGCGTTAATATTGGCTATTTTGGAGGGATCAAAGGAGGAAATTACATCAACGAATTATAACCAATTACATACATCAATGATGCTTACGATAGATTTAAGTTGAAGGATAGTATCTCAACATTTATGTCTAAACATAATTTACTAATTTCGTAATGAAACGGTGAATTACCCAACAAATTCGAGCGTTGATATTCTTTTATACATTTCTATATATAAACGGGAACCTTGATAGAAATCAAGATTACCAAACTTTAGGCCGTGGAATCGATGTCATTCATAATTGTCCATAATTAGCACGACTTGTTCTTCCCTTCTGATCTATTTGGGCACTTCATCGTGCTCACAGTTTTAACTGGAGTCTAAACTTTCATCAGAATTCCATTCCTTTCCAGTAATTTTGTCATCAACCCATCCTTTTTCAAAATTCCCTCTTAACAGAGCTTTCAGGAATGGTTAAATGATTTCCAGACGAAAACTATATTTCTCCTATAATGAAGAGTTTGAGTAATAACAGGCAGTGAGACTTCCTTGATAAAAACAAAATGTTTCTGTCAAAGACTTTTGTAATTTTGATAAAAATGAAGGCCTTCTTCCACAACATTAAACTACCACTAACATCGAAACGTTGTAATTTATAAGAGCAATGTGGCAAACACGTCATCACAACTACTCAGATGCGTTTCATGTTTGTCCATAATTAGCACGACCTTTTCTTTCATTGAAGGCTTGACAGACACACTTCTGATCTGTTTGGGCACTTCATCGTGCTCACAGTTTTAAACTTTCATTAGAATTCCATTCCTTTCCAGTAATTTTGTCATCAACCCATCCTTTTTCAAAATTCCTTCTTGACAGAGCTTTCAGGAATGATTAAATGATTTTCAGACGAAAGATATATTTCTCCTATAAAGAAGAGTTTGAGTAATAACAGGTAGTGAGACTTCCTTGATAAAAACAAAATGTTTTTCTCAAAGACTTTTGTAATTTTGATAAAAATGAAGGTCTTCTTCCACAACATTGAACTACCACTAATATCAAAACGTTGTAATTTTTGAGAGCAATGTGGCAAACACGTCATCACAACTATTCAGATGCGTTTCATGTTTGTCCATAATTAGCACGATCTTTTCTTCCATTGAAGGCTTAATAGATAGACTTCTGATCTGTTTGGGCACTTCATCGTGCTCACAGTTTTAACTGGAGTCTAAACTTTCATCAGAATTCCATTCCTTTCCAGTAATTTTGTCATCAACCCATCCTTTTTCAAAATTCCTTCTTAACAGAGCTTTCATGAATGATTAAATGATTTCCAGACGAAAGCTATATTTCCCTATAATGAAGAGTTTGAGTAATAACAGGCAGTGAGACTTCCTTGATAAAAACAAAATGTTTTTCTCAAAGACTTTTGTAATTTTGATAAAAATGAAGGCCTTCTTCCACAACATTAAACTACCACTAACATCAAAACGTTGTAATTTATAAGAGCAATGTGGAAAACACGTCATCACAACTATTCAGATGCGTTTCATGTTTGTCCATAATTACCACGATCTTTTCTTCCATTGAAGGCTTAATAGACACACTTCTGATCTGTTTAGGCACTTCATCGTGCTCACAGTTTTAACTGGAGTCTAAACTTTCATCAGAATTCCATTCCTTTCCAGTAATTTTGTCATCAACCCATCCTTTTTCAAAATTCCTTCTTGACAGAGCTTTCAGGAATGATTAAATGATTTTCAGACGAAAGTTATATTTCTCCTATAATGAAGAGTTTGAGTAATAACAGGCAGTGAGACTTCCTTGATAAAAACAAAATGTTTTTCTCAAAGACTTTTGTAATTTTGATAAAAATGAAGGCCTTCTTCCACAACATTAAACTACCACTAACATCAAAACGTTGTAATTTATAAGAGCAATGTGGAAAACACGTCATCACAACTATTCAGATGCGTTTCATGTTTGTCCATAATTAGCACGAGCTTTTCTTCCATTGAAGGCTTAATAGATAGACTTCTGATCTGTTTGGGCACTTCATCGTGCTCACAGTTTTAACTGGAGTCTAAACTTTCATCAGAATTCCATTCCTTTCCAGTAATTTTGTCATCAACCCATCCTTTTTCAAAATTCCTTCTTGACAGAGCTTTCAGGAATGATTAAATGATTTTCAGACGAAAGCTATATTTCTCCTACAATGAAGAGTTTGAGTAATAACAGGCAGTGAGACTTCCTTGATAAAAACAAAATATTTTTCTCAAAGACTTTTGTAATTTTCATAAAAATGAAGGCCTTCTTCCACAACATTAAACTACCACTAACATCAAAACGTTGTACGAGGGCGGATCAATAAATACCCGTGTTAGGAAAGAAGACGGAAGTTTTTCACAAAAATTTTTTTTTTCAACGTAATCACCTTTTAGTACAATACACTTTTCCCAACGTTTCTGCCATATCTTTAACCCCTCCAAAAAATACGATTTGTCAAACTACGCTTACGTCTCGACGATAACCTCCTCGTTTGAGCTGAATCTTTTTCCCCCGAGCCACGTTTTCATCTTGGGAAACAGAAAGAAGTCGCAGGGAGCCAAGTCAGGCGAGTACGATGGGTGCGGCAGCACTTGGTAGTGCAGTTCATGCAACTTTGCCGCGACAATTCTGGATGAATGTGCTGGTGCATTATCGTGGTGAAACGGCACTTTTTTCTTAGCCGTGTCTCCTTCAATTTTATATCGAATCGGTCCAATAATTCACTGTAATACTGTCCCGTGACCGTTCTTCCTTTCTGCAAAAAGTCCATGAGGATTATTCCTTTGGAATCCCAAAAAATCGTGGCCATGACCTTTCCGGTCGGTGGGACCGTCTTTGCCTTCTTCGGAGCAGATTCACCCCGAAAAATCCATTGTTTCGACTGGCGCTTGGACTCTGGCGTATAATAATGGATCCAGGTTTCATCGACGGTGACGACTCGACGCAAAAACTCCTGCGAATTTCTCTTAAAGAGGTCCAAACATATTGCTCTTTTTCCATTTTATCGAGAAACACGAAACACGTGTAATACAAATGGCTGCCAAATAAAAACTAACGTATGAATCAGTCTGAAATTTATTATGGTGTTGTCTGACAGATGGTAGTACACGACGGTAATGCCAACTTTCCTCAGCAGCGCCACCTGTCTTCAAACACGGGTACTTACTGATCTTCCCTCGTAATTCATAAGAGCAATATGGCAAAAGCGGCATCACAACGATTCAGATGCGTTTCATGATTGCCCATAATTACCACGATCTTTCCTTCCATTGAAGGCTTGACAGACACACTTCTGATCTGTTTAGGCACTTCATCGTGCTCACAGTTTTAACTGGAGTCTAAACTTTCATCAGAATTCCATTCCTTTCCAGTAATTTTGTCATCAACCCATCCTTTTTCAAAATTCCTTCTTAACAGAGCTTTCAGGAATGATTAAATGATTCTCAGGCGAAAGCTATATTTCCCCTATAATGAAGAGTTTGAGTAATAAGAGGCAGTGAGACTTCCTTGATAAAAACAAAATGTTTTTCTCAAAGACTTTTGTAATTTTGATAAAAATGAAGGCCTTCTTCCACAACATTAAACTACCACTAACATCAAAACGTTGTAATTTATAAGAGCAATATGGAAAAACATCATCACAACTATTCAGATGCGTTTCATGATTGTCCATAATTAGCACGATCTTTCCTTCCATTGAAGGCTTAACAGGCACATTTCTGATCTGTTTGGGCACTTCATCGTGCTCTCAGTTTTAACTGGAGTCTAAACTTTCATCAGAATTCCATTCCTTTCCAGAAATTTTGTCATCAACCCATCCTTTTTCAAAATTTTTACGGTAATGCTTTCAGCGTTTGAGATATTACAATAAACTCTTTTCTTCTTCGTCGTAAAACACTTTTTTAACGTCCAAATTAGTTCAGAACTTGTCAGGAGTTTTGGTACATATCGTGCCAGAATAGAAAGCTTAGGTCGGAGGGGAGCCTCGACGAGTTTCTTAACATTTTCTGTGTCGATTGGATTCCAAACTCGCTTGTGCCATGATTTTTCTAAAACAACAATGGAAGCAGATCAGCATCAACATCTTCCAAGATAGAGGAAGCTTTGTATTTCAAGGAACCTCCCCTCCACCCTCTCCCGCATATTTACAAGAAAATAGTTCTTTTGACGTTAATATTATGAACATAGATAGGTAGATGCACCCGAAGACGTCCATTAATATATGATTGGAGGATCTTTTTCATCCAGCTCCTTTAAGTGTCGTAGGTATTTTTGGCCAACCCCATTGCATAGTCCTTCAGAGTCGGAGTTAGTTTTTCGGATAAAAATGGTTCCTTTGCAGCTGACTGATTAGAAATCTCCTTGTCTTTGATTCTATTTCGAGCAGTTGTTACGTTGGCTAAAAAGAAGATTATGCAGCTGTACCTTACTTATGACAAAGCTCGTAAAGCCTCAGATTTGTTCAGTGACAAACAATGTCTTTTCATAAATGATAACCACCAGTTCTTCCCCAGTTTTATTGAAAAACTGAAACTGATAACCCCGACTGATTTATTTTTTTATTTTTGAAAGAGACTGTAGATGACCACTAACGCACGTTAATTAACATTGCTCTACAAGTAATGTACATAGATATATAAATAAATGCGTTCTCAAGAGATACTGCCAATCATACCAAAGAGATACGTGCTTCTCATTCATCCTTATGAATACTTTATAAAGTTGGAAATTAGGAATTCCTTTTGAAAATAACTTGCATTGCACTCGGGACGTTGTTAACTCGAAGCAAAAATGCTCGTACTGCATAATAATTTAACATTATTGTGTTAGTGTCATTTTCACAGGTAATCTCTTAATCAGTATAGATAATAAATCTCCCAGGGAATCCTTGCGTATAAATTATACACCCTTCAAAAAAAAAAAAAAAAAAAAAAACGGATCATTTTACCCTCCTAACATCATCACTTTTACAACGTTATCGTAATTAGCGGTCAAATTTCCAACGATACGCGATTAAACCGGGGTTTCCGTTACTCCTCAACTTATTCCCCGTCTCTCTAGGTAGGTATATACGTATACTACTTTACCGGCTTTCGCGCTGAACCTCTCGTAAAAGCTGATGCCGATGCGGAGACAATAAAATGCGTTATCGAACCCAATTCCGCCTTAATGCCAGGCCACCTTTTCCTAATTAACAATTTTGACGTGATCCGCGACGTTTAATAACGTAGAGGGCGTGGTCGAAGATGCTCACGTTACATTCGATCTCTCTCGTAAACTCTCAGATCATTAATCATGTAACGATGAAATGTAGATTAGTTTTTGTTGTATATATATTAAACGTGTGTGTTTAATTTTTTTCTTCTTCTTCTTGTTGGGATTAAATCCGGTGGCAATTGTGTAAAAGCGAGGTTACTATTCTGACGTTACTATTCAAAATATAATAAAATAGAGGAAGCGGAATTAAATGACCGCACCTGTATTTTTCCGGGAAATTTCTCCTTTCCTACAGGATCACTGAACGATAGTTTGTTATTGCTCAGCGGTAAAGATTAACAACGCGTGTATTCGGTGAAAAATAACAATAGAATAAAACGATTATGACCTTATTCGAAGCTATAAAATGGAAAATTTGATCCTATTGACTGCGCCACTTTAATATAGGTAATGAGGTTTTTACATTAATACAAAATTAATATATTTATAACGGAAATTTGGTTTAAATTACGATATTTGTGTTGTGGTATTCGTGTCAAGGCCCATTGCGAAATTTAACAAATTACGTCTCATTTAATTCGGTCTCGGGAAAGGTTCGTCGGATCGATTGATTTACGATAATATTCCGATGAGGTCGGCGACGCGCAAAAAAAAGGAAAGGTAAGTTTCATAAATCTCGTCTCTTCGTTAGCGTTCTAAATGCGTGTTGGTATTATTCTTGTAGATATGAAGCTTTCGATTGAGAGGGGGGTCAAAGTCGGTGATCGGATTGTATCGATATATTACACAGGTGTATGATATGTGGGTATTCGAGGATTAAAATTAAATATGTGTGGGTTATAAATAAAGATTGTAAATTGTAGTGAGTTAAGCTGATCAGAATTTAAAAAAAAAGTAAGAGTTTGATTGAAGAACTTAATCATTTATTTTATCTAAAAAATTACTCATTCTAATTCCTTCAAAATAGTCTCTTCCAGAATAATAATTCTGTTTCTGTTGGTAACATTTTTGGCGCGAATTTTAAAGTTTGTATTCCAGGAATGATGCAACCTCCTGATGTTTCGGCTTTTAGGCAATTCAAATGGGATATTTAAGACTCTTAGAAAAATTTTGCCCAAAACTAATCAACATGATGATCAGGTAAAATTAGTAATGATAGGTCTGTGGAGGAAAATGATCCATAAGGAATATGAATACGTTCAAATTGAGTGAGCACCTCTGCTAAGTGGAAAGGAACAAAAAATTTTAATTCAGCAAAAGAAAAAAACACCAGAAGCAACTGAAGAAAGGAAAGAGGATGAGGAGGAGACAACATTGAATGGCGTTAAAACACTTAGAACCAACACATCTCCAGCAAACACTGCAAATTGTACCTTTTGGGGATAAGGTTCCAATTTTGGATGAATTATGTTTCTTTTGCGTCATCATCGCAGCTTGATTTTAGATTGGAGCAATGCCTAGCAGCGATTTTAGATCTGACAAAGGCTGGATTGGATGAAATTATCCAATTAAATTATAACTTATATCCAATTTCTTTCCATTTCAAAGATAAAGTGGAAGAAGAGATCCAGTCTATGGTCTGTGATGGAATTATTGAACCAGACATGGTAAAATACGTCTTTGTCTGGATGCAAAGGAATTAAACAAGATCGCCAAGAAGCAGTATAATAATCCTGAAAACACGGAATCATTACTGAATAAATGTTACTCCTATAACAAAAGGATATTTACCAAGCTGGATTTAAATATATAGGTTTCTCTATCAATGGACACAATTTCATTTAGATCATCTTCAGCGTTGATTCATACAATCAAGTAACCATACCACCTCGGAATCAAACCTGGCAGCTTGTAGTGCTCTAAGGACAGCTTGGCTGTCAGGTACCCTTTACTCGCGGGTAGTTTAGAATGCCCTCTGCGCAAGCTTGGAAGATGGATCGAGATTACGATTGGTAATGTCAAAATTTCTCTTTTGTGCTCTGATTTTTTTTTTTCGCTTTCCAACCACTTAGATTTCATCTTCATTTGAATCTAATACAAGTTTCAAAGTGTGTTAGTGTGTTTAAGCACCAAAATTGATTAGTGTAATGGGAGTAGAAGACTAGAAAAAGAACAGTAGCTGAGGAAGACAGATCGCCTAAAAAAAATCCGCTTTTGGAAGTGAACTTTCAAGATGATTATGGTTTTATTACGTCATAACAGTAGTCCCTTTTGTTCGATCTGTCCCTTCTTCGGTAGAAGAGGGCAGAATAGCTACAATATCCTATTGGTTCACTGAAGCTATATCAGGAACAGGCTATACTTTTTCGAAGATAGCTGACTTCAAACTCTCCCTCTGAAAATTTTTTTTTTGATAACATACCTAACGTAATAGACTACATCTCTTTTTGGAAGAAATATAACAAGGATGTAACTTTCTCCAATGCTTTCGATCTGAGGAGGTGGGATCTCTTCATCATCGTCATCTGACGAAAACAAAAGTTCTAATTTTTTTTCTTCAAATCACTTTCATCTTGATATGTAGGATCTTCTATATCTTCATCATTGCTGTCGAACAGTGCTCTTATTGCTGCTTCTTTCTTTACTCTTTTTCTTCTTCTTATGAGCTGGCTCTTTATTCTTCCCCTGATTTAGTTTTGGCGTAACCGTTTTTGATGTTGGCGTGGTTTTCACTAGGAGGATTTTGGTAATCTCTGCTTTCCTCTTAGTTTGTGTCCTAGAAAGAGTCTTAGGGAATTCTATTCGTGCTTGTTGGTTTGAGAAATTGAGCCATTTTGTGTGTAATCTCGAAGTTCGGACGGTCAGAGGAAAAATTTCTGGGAACCTGAAACCACTACAAATACTTTACTATTTGTGGTAAAAAGCCCTGGAGCCCTGGAAAGCCCACAGCCTCTGCAATAATGTAAATGTAAAACGTAAGCTTCCAAGCCTTGATTATAAAACGTTTTGAAAAGGCCAAAAATTGTCAAATCGAGCGGCTGTAGACGCCCTGAAGTGTGGAGAGGTAAAGTCAACATTTTAATGGCCCCTATTCGGGTTCTTCTGGTGTTGGTTTGACGTGCTTATGAGATGTCGCATGAATTTAGTGAACTGCTCGTCCTTCGATCATCCGGATGGATTGGCAGAGCGGAGTGTCCCGGATGGAGCTCCAACAATCATATGTTCCAAGAACTTCACTCTTGGGAAAATCATCATTGGCGGCACAGGATTTGCAGTGGCACTTGCTGCACATGTCATCAGTATGCCAAGTTGCTTGAAACACCCTTTGGGGCAACGATTCTTGACGGTGCTTGAACTATAGTGCAATCACTTTCGTCCAAATTCCAAATCGTTTCAGGTAGAATAGATCCAAAGCGACGGCGATTGTCTTCCAAACTCGTCGTCATAAACTTATCGTAATTCGTTTTGTTAAAGGTTGAGGTTCGAGCCAAGTTTGTGGCTTCGGGTTTTCGAATGGACAGTTCATTTCCATGTCTTTTTAAGAACCCCCGAATTTTTTTGATATAATCGACTAAAGATTTCTCTTCTTGTTTTGAAAATATTCTCTTGGCGTCTAAAAGATTCCTTCAGATAATACCACTGATGTTTCTTTTGGACGTTAACAAAATTAAACCTCTTTATAGCGACAATAACTCTACTCAAACCGATTGACAGGATCCCAATTAACTTAAATCTAAATGCCACCTCACCAAAAATAAAAAAAAACAAAACACCAACGTCCCGTATAATTCAAACCTATACGCATCAATCCATTTAAAAAGGATAAAAAGAAACAGGACGAGCCAGACAAACAAACAAACAAACCATAAATCGAATACCAGCCTCACAGCCGCTATAGTAATTCTATCACATCCGGTTATCATTGAAGCGTATGGCATACAGTTATTGACAGGCAGTTTATCACGCAGGCAGCCTCCAACATTGAATTGGGACCGGCGACTAGCATTTGTCTGTTCCGAATTGCATCCGGGGGGACATCTATCGCTCAAATTTACGACAACTTTTATCAATGCCTTTCCTCGATAGCCGGAGTAAGCGAAAATAGCGACGATAACGAGTGTGCGGTGGATAATCCGATAGTTTGAATAGGTTTTCGGATGATTGGGGGGTGGGGTGGAGAGGGGGGATTGTTTGCCGATATCAAGACAAAAGCGAATTTGTGAGAGAATTTTTTTTCTATTTTGAGGATCTTCGGACAAATCGATACCTACTCTAACGTTTCAATGAGATTAGAATCTGCATAAATTAGTACACTCCTTGTATATAAATATATACAGGGTGCCCAGATTTCGGAGAGACGAATCCGAGCACCCTGTATATACAGGGTGTTTCATAATATATGCGCAGGTCTTCAGGATGTGATAGCTGGTCCAAAAATTTGAAAAAAAGTTTCTAGCAACTTACCCTCTAAAATGCACCATTTTCGAGATACAAGGTGTTGAAGTTTAATTTAAAAAAAATCGTTTTTTGCAACCATTTATCGTAAAGAAAACAAATAATAAATTATATAGTCAACATAACCACACAATTTGTACAATTTTTTACACAAACGCTGAAATGTACGAAATGCAACTTTATGGTTTGGCGAATTTTAAAAAGACAACTTTTGTATCATTTTTTAATTATGCAATTATGAAGTTAACGTTTGCTTTAATACAATAATAAATAAATAAAAAATATTAAATAATGAAATTGAGGAAGCTAAGAAAATTAGATAGGAAGAAAAGAAAAAAATAAAAGAGACAAAAGTTGCAACTATAGAAGAATTAACACACGTGTAAATAAATAATTATATAGTGGAAATAACAAATTCAAAATGAAATGTGCAATGTTTTGTTTATTTATATTGTTTTGTGCAAAAATAAAATCTCTATGCGTACATCTGGGTACGCAGGCCATCCGACAAATATACCTAAAAAATACATTTTTGTGTCACAAATGGCCTGTACAACGATAAAGTGGTGTAGCCTTTTTTAATTATAATACGAATTTCCATTCATTGGTTTTGGAATTTCAATGTGCGTCCCATCGACACAACCGAACACATTTGGAAATGATAAAGTTCCCCTTAGTCTATTGAAATCATTCACTACTATTGACCATTTCCTCTCTTGTGGGCTATTTCATCAATTTTTTTACATGTGTACGTAATAACGTAATGAATTTTGTACAATATTCTATGTGCTTGGCCAAGTGATACATCGAATCGGTTTCCTACCTCCCGAAAAGCTTCTTTCGTTGCAAGATACAATATAAACTCATTATTCTTTACGATAAACGGTTCCGGAGATATTTGCAAAAAACGATTTGGATTCGGGTAGGATGACAGCGCTGGTCCTGCTTGACTTTTCTAAGGCCTTTGATAGAATTAATCGTACACTGTTACTAAGCATCCTCCACTATATCGGCCTGGATGAAAAGGCTGTTACTTCCTTCCAAAGTTACTTGTGTGATAGGGGTCAACGTGTTTTTAGTGAGACTATGTCCAAGTCAGGAGTTCCCCAAGGTTCCATATTAGGTCCGCTGTTACTTTCTATCTACACCTCGCATTTCTTTTTCTTCCACGAATTCTCATGTTCACTCCACCTGTACGCGGATGACACACAATTATATAGCCCTTTTCTTGTTGAGGATGTTGATGCGATGGTGACCAACTTAAGTAATGGCCTTGACGCACTATTTATGATTGCTAAACACCATTGCTTAGATATTAATGAGAGCAAATCTAAATTTATTATATTTCATGGCCCTAGACGGACGGATAGTGGACATAGACCACTGAACCCTGACGATATTATGCTTTGTGTTAATAATGTACGACTTGCTTGTCATGATAAGGTTAAAAATCTGGGTTTGATCAATTAAGAAACTTCTATGTGATTCTCTAATTCTCTCTCATTTTAATTACTGTGACACATTTTATAATACTTGCTTAGATCAAATTGATGTGCGTAGAATTCAAGTTCTGCAGAATTCATGCCTTAGATTTATTTTTGGAATTAGAAGAGGGCGCAGGGTTTCGCATAAACTTATGGATGTTCATTGGTTGAACATGATCAATCGTAGGAAGCTGCACTTTCTTTGCTTTGTTCACAAGATTTTAAGCTCTGGTTCTCCACCTTATTTAGCCAATAAAATAACTTTTCGGACCGATATTCACAATATTAACGTCCGGCGAAAAGACCTTATTCATGTTCTCAGGCATGGTACCCAAAAGATCTTTTACATATAACTGTGCTAAGGTTATGAATGATCTCCCTACTCACCTTAAATCATTGCCACTTGTTTCCTTCAAACGCGGGGTCCGTGAAATTCTAATGTCTCAACAACTCTGACATCTCTGCCTGGGGTTTGATTGGACTTTAGTTTTAGTTTACCTTAATCTTGTATCCGACATTTCGTTCACGTGTTTGCCTTCTCTAATTTATTGTACACATGTATATTGAGCGTTGCCTTTTGTTTGGGTTTGTTGTACTTGCCATCGATTATCTTTTCTTTTACTAACTATTGGCTTTACTGGGGATCTACAAGAATAACAGGGATTCTTCATGATTACCTGACGTAGATCCTATTGTACTTTTCCTTTCAATGTTTTTTTTAATCATTTATTACTACTATTATCTTTTTATTTTTATTTTCGTTGACCTGTTGGATATGCCATGGGTTGGATCGCGATGTGTGCGGGTACGCCTGCATGCAGTCCTACCAAATTAAACTTTATTGCGTTTAGTAATAAATCTCTAACATTCTAATAGTTTCCTTGTTGTGAAAGGTACAATAAACTATTATTACTATTATTATTATTATTTTAAATTGAATTTCAACACCCTGTAACTTGAAAATGGTACATTTTAGAGGGTAAATTGATAGAAACTTTTTTTCAAATTTTTTGACAAGCTATCACGTCCTGAAGTCCTGCGCATATATTATGAAACACCCTGTATATGTACAACATACAAAAATACTTAATGACCATTTCGTCCTATCAATTTAATACTCGTGTAATCTTCAAAAGCGTGTGCTACCAGCTAAAACACATATAATCAATCAGTCTCGAGTATCTTGGCATCAACGTACGCTATAAATCAATCGAAATCATTAACTAAAGTTTGCCCCCGCGTCCGTTTCCGAACGGACCTTAATCCTCTTGATCAAGAGGGCGGGCGACATTGACGAGACGCATTCACCGCAATTAAAGTGCTCCACAAACGATTAGGTTCAATTTTGTCCTTTACGATCCATCCTGTAGGGAATCGGTGTACGAATATAATAGGAAATCCACCGTTTACAATGTGAAAACAGTTAACTCTATAAAACTAGAACGCATCTCGACGGATCAAATCGAATTTGTCATCTCTTATTCAGCTTAAGTAAAAGAATGACACGACATCCTTCGGTACGAATACCGATCCAAACCGTCATACTACATGCAAACGCACGTTTGTATCTGTCTATTGGCCCTTCGCTTTCAGTCGGTTGACTCCCTTCTCTAAAATCGTATTTTAATATTTATCTAGCGTTCCGTTGGCGTGACTGAAGTGAATTCTTGTTCTATCTCCGTTCGCCGTTCCCGACTCTCGCCGCGGAAAGATCAACAAGTTGCGCTCCGCTCGTCTAACACAGTCGCGGTGTTCCTGGGGTTTAATCCTGTTGCCAACGACAAACCGGTAAATAATTCATAGTGCAACGGGATGTCACGGAAATGGTTAATGCATAAGTTAGCAGCAATAAAGAATTTTTTTTTTTTCGTCGTTAATACTTTCTTTTTTTTTTTTTTTTTGAGTTTCGGTGATGCAACGCTGTCGAAGATGTAGGAGAAAAGGAGGAATCCGGTAAAGAATCTTGAGGGGTTTGCGGTTTATTTAAACGGTTCAAGTTTATTTCGTAGTCTATTTATGAAATTTTGTGGAATAAGATAAAAAAAGTTACAACTTCAAAGATATTTCCAAGATTATTTACGAAGAATAGATCAACAAAATTCATTTAAAGGTGGACTGCCATGTTTAGACTGGTAACGAAAAACCGAAAAAAGCCAAAAAAACGTTCCTTAAGCTTTAGAAATCGAAGATGATTTTGCTTCCGAAAAACGCAAAACAGACTTGTCAAAAATGCCATTTGGTTAGGCCAACATCTGAGTCATCTTCAAAAACTTTCAATAACAAATCTTTTAACATTTTTGATGATTTTTTTATTTCCAGATAGCATAAGGGATTTATACGAACTACTCCTACAGAAGGAGGCATTGGAAGACAGACTCGGCGTCCACCAAGTCACGAGAAAATCAAACCGTACTCCATCATTGAGGCTTCGATTTGGACGACGATCAGATCCGAATATGCTGGTATGTTATTAAATTTATTTCTTTCTCTTGAACATCAATTATCTAGCGTATTATAATTTCCTCTGCCCGTTTTCGACACGATTATCTTATCTTATTTTTTTTATTTTTGAGTGGTTACTAAAGGCTTCTGCACTCTGTTACTTTTTGCACTATAAATATTATTCACTCTTTACTTTAGTTTACTCAATTTTCGCTAGTTACTGATTAATTAATTAATCTCAAATAGTGGAGTACTTGATTGTAATTTCTCTGACCATAATTTTATTTATTTTAATATTAAATTAATATTAAAATAAACGCGGATTGATGATAAAATTGAGCTGGAACTATATAATAGACATGCTCCACTAATTGTTCGACGATTTACTAAGCCACACATCCCATGCATGGCTGACCGACAATTTAAAACTTTTAATAAATCTTAGAGACAAGGGTAAGGCTAAACATCGTGTCACTCGAAACGCACAGGACTGGATTTACTATAAGTCTCTCCGCCATCTAACTACCAATACTTTTAACTTTGAAAAAAAGGCATACTATGATTTTGCTTTTCTTTCAAAAAGTGGAACCACTTATTGGAAATGGGAAGGAAAGGATATTGCGACTTGTCTACCATCACAATTCAATAATCCGAATACAATCAATGATTACTTCCTTGATTCTTGTGATGTCCCTTCTACTGTAAACATTGGTGAGACTGTTGATTATTACCTTGCCAACAAACGAGTTTCGTCTCAATTCTCCTTGCAACCTGTTGCTGAGAGCGTAGTCGCGGACATAATTTCTAGCATAAAGTCACAAGCTTATGGTTGTGATGGCTTGAATATTACTATGATCACGTTATGTGGTTCTATTATTATTCCTTTCATTACTCATTTACTTAATACCTGTTTGGTTGACGGTGTTAAGAATCCTCAAGTGTTAGGTAAATTAAGACCTATAAGGCTGCTACCGGTTTTGTATAAAGTTATTGAAAAAGTAATTGCTGTTCAATTGCTCCACATATAATATCTTTCCACCTACTCAGTCGGATATTCGAGCTAATTTTAGTTGTGAAACTGCTCTTCTCAAGGTTACTGATAGCGATATTATTACATACGTTTGCCAAAGTTTTTGATACTGTTAACCTTGCCGTTCTTTTATCTATTCTGGACTACATTGGGTTTGATGACATTTCTATAGCTCTATTTCGCAGTTATTTGAGTAATCGCACACAGTCAGTTAGAATTGAAAATCAATTTTCGGTCGTGCGCAATGGTGTGCCGCAAGGTTCCATATTAGGTCCTCTCTTATTTACAATATATACTTCCAATCTTCCCTCTAATTTAAAGCACTGCAATTACTACAGTTTTGCTCCAGAGCTGACTAGAGACAAGCTTGTTGTAATATCAACGCCGACTTGACTATTTTAAAATTAATTTTTATCGTTTTGTAACTTTTATAGATTTCATAGTTTACACCTGCGGTTTATTTTAAATTTATCAAGTCACAATTTAAGATAAGCAAATGGCAGAATAGTGATTTCCATATTTTTATTGCAAGATTCGTTATAGAACTGATGTTCACAATTTGCTAACCAGGTTTCGGAGCAAATTATCTCCGCCACCCCACAAGTCAAGCTTTAACCAGTCCTCGTTTACTTATCAAATATATGCTTGCTATAATAGCTTACTGAACATGTTGTATCAGGATCTTTAAATTTGTTTAAAAGTAATTTGCGAAAACTTCTCTTTGCTGAGAAGGGGCGTGGTTGATGCATGCCTACCGGATTTTTTTTTTACGTATGTAGTTAAATTTTCATTTAATGTGCATAATACTAATGTTAATATTTATAGTTATTGAGGAAAACCATCTTAGTAGTAGTGTGTGGTAATAGATTAATGCTAAGTTGAAAAGCAGCCTGGCTGAACTTCGCCTTCAGGTTACATTTATTTATACATTATATTTATTTATACGTATATGTGTACTCGTTTGTTACACAAGTTGTTCTAGTTCATAATATTAAGTAATGAACCTTATATAGTTTGATGATTAACGATAGTAAAGTCTGTGTTTTCTCTCAACTTAGTAATTAACTTAATAACTTGGTCTTTTGTTCAAATTTTCATAAACTTAATAAATTAGTTTATCTCAAATACTGTACGGAATTGCAATTTATAACAATTATCGATCGTAATTTTGTGTTTATTCTTTTACAGGCATCACCTTACCTTATGGCCCAGGAATCAACTGATCGCTCAGAAAACTAAATACACATCCATCCGTGAATACTCTCTGTTTTGTTCGTGACAGTTTCTTTGAAATGAAATTTAAATTACAAATATGTATTCCAGATAGCATGAACGCAGGTGAACATAAAAACAAACCTGTAATAATCGTGCGGTCATGCGATCTGAATATTATTACTAATGTTATGTACGTTTGTGTTCTAGTACCCTTTAAATTTCAGCAGACTGATAATTTATTGTAGACACGCCCTTGATATAATTAAAAATTTTTGTTAATCGCACCTTTTATTCTTGTATCTATTTAAAATATCATTATCTATACTCATTTACTGCTGTTATATTACAAATAAATAATATTAAATAAATGATTGTAATCCTATGAAGATATCTCTTTAATCTGTTAAATTCTGTGTCTAAAATGAAATATGTGTCTTATGGTCTTATGTATTAGCGAAATTATTAATTTGTTTTTTCCTATTTACAGAAACAGTCAAAATAAAACGAGATACCTATACGTTCTTTTCAACTGTAGATAAAGTAATATGTATGTACGCAAAGTAGAATTGTTTCAACAATGATATGCATAATACTGTTTAATGATGAATAAATAATTTTATGATGTATGGCATTTCTATTTTTTTCAATTATAACCCTTCCAAGATAATCGAAATTATATTTTATCTTCACGAAAATAAAGGAGAAAAAATAGGGTAAGTTTTTGCTGTAAAATCTAGTCATGGTATTTCATTAAGGGTAATACAGAGTGAACAAAGTCAAGTGAAAGGTGAATCATCTAAAATTTTCAGTTGGGAACATTGAGTAGTTGGCACATAATTTGACACATTTGCAATGACATTTAGCTTCGCCACAACCTCAAGCACGAACTATAAATATGACCCGTAGTATTTTTGTAGTGTTAAAGTTGGCGCCATGACAGGAGCTGTCAAATAAGTATAATATGTCGGCCAAACTGTTTAAAAAAGTAGCTTATCATAGTGCCATTAAGTTCTGTCATTTAGGCTGTGTCCGAATTGCCTACTATGTATACTACTATGGTCAATCACACTCCTGCTAAGGCCGAACAAGGTTCTTGAGCCTTTTATTCTTCATGGACTCCCTTCAAGGGCTGGGTGAATAGGTAACTAGGTCTTCGCTGCTTCAAGGCAGGGAGATGATAGATGGTGGTGTTCTTGCGTCGGTTGTTGTTATGCTATGCTGCGGCGTCTTCAGCCAGTGCCATGGCTCTCCTGACGTGGATCATGGGAGGTGGTCTGTCCGGATCCAAGGTTGATAGTCTGTTGATCAATGGATTTTCAGATCTATCAATCCTTTCCAACGTCTTCTCGGCCAGTCCAAGCATGATTTGCTTGAGGGAAGGAACCGCCAGGTCGTCACGAATCTGTTGATTGCGGACGAACCACGGGGCCCCCGCAATCATTCGCAGCACCCTATTCTGTAGTACTTCCATCCTCTTGAAGTTCGTCCTCGCCAAATCGGCAGCGCTCCATATGTATGCGAAGTATAGGTACTTGTGACGTCAGGTAAACTTGTCCCACCAATTTACATGTTTTCAAAAGTAATTCGGACGCGTTTACTTGATGTATGTATATTTGAAGGTAGATTAAGCCATAACGAATATGACAGTAAATAAATGAAGTAAATTTCAACGTCTTTCGACAAAAAAAAAATTATTCCCAGAACAGCTGTTTCAAACAAATCTGAATATAGCTCATTTATAAACTAAAACCCGTCAAAACAGTGAAAACTTATTATTGCAAAGTTGGTAGAACTAGTTCACATTTTAGTATACATTTTAGTTCATATGCGTTGGGAGAGGCGTGGCGTACTAGTAATGGGGCTTGTTGACTACTAGATGCAAGAAAAATGCGAATTCGGACACAGCCTTATTGTATTTCAAACGAAAGGGGTTGGTAGAACAAATTTTCAGTTAGTAACACTTGCTGTCAAATAATTAAACAGTGTCTTAAACTGTCGACCAAAAAATTGTGCCACAGCGGGGATTTCAGCGCAGCCAACCTCCTTAATTCATTTGACTATTGGACTATTTATTTGATCTGAGATTAATATCAGATTCAGTTTTAAGTTATTTATATGTAAATTAAAATAAGGGAGATAATCTATAGTATGAAATTTTAGAAAACTTTCTTATAGCAGTTTCCTAAACTGTAGTACTTATCAAAACCGTTTCTACAGCTATTTATATGCATTTTTTAATGTAACTTAACGTTTTACATAGCTTTTTTAAAACATTACGTCGTTCCAGTGTTAATTGTCTGTCAAAATAGTTCGAATTATAGACCTAACGGCCTGTCACTACGCTGGGGGGTCAGTCGCTCTTACCACTACTACTATCTTATCTGTTTAGTACAAAGATATACTGAATATGTAATGCCGTTGCAATATCTTACAAATTGCGAATAATACCTCATAAAAAATTGCTGTAATAAAGTTTAATAAGCAATAAAATCAGAACATACAATTTACGTGTTATTTCAGATATAAAACTTAAACAATGGAATTATTACTAGACGAGGTACATATTATACCATTTTAACACAAACTTATATTTTAGCTTCGCTAAATATAACATAAAAATGATTAATTGTTTAAAAAGTTCAGTTCAAAATGAGCGCTATTTATGCAGATGAATTGACAACTGCGCTAGCGATCTCTATCGTTATAAATGCAAACTTAAATGGTTTGTATCAATACTATACTCTATTGTAAAGCTAAAACAAATATAATTTTAAGAAATAGCAAGTTTTTCGACTGCAGCCATATTTATAATTAATAATAATTAATTTTATTAATAATTAAAAAGTATATAGATTAAAATTTAGTGCTGACATCTATGAGTGGGAGAAATTATTCTCGATACAATTATATTTTTGTATTATCTAAATTAGTAAAATAATTATTATAGGAATTATAAATATAACTAAATATTAAATTAAATTAATGCATATTATTATTAATTTACTAAAGATAAAATAGATCCCTTGATTTTCCTAGCGCGTATATTTGGTTGCCTACATTCACCTCATAATAAATATGAAATTTTGCAACGACCATCCAACACGAAGACCGAAGAAGTACCATTAAAAAAGAGATTTATTGTCGAAGGAGATGTATTAAACGAATTTAAAGAATATCACTCGAATATAACGAAGAATCCCGAAATGAAAACGTATTATCTCATTACCGTATTCGTAAGTTAAAAAATCATTAATTATTAAACATGATTTCACCCACATATATTCCATTTTACAGTTAATTTTTGTAATACCTAATCAATCGGTGAAACCGAATAATAACAAAAATGTAGTCGTCGAAAACGTGGCCGACATTAAAGATTTCAAGAAAGTATTAAGGACCAAAACGAACATATTAGTTTGTTTTACGAATAATGTTAAACAATCAACGAATATTGTTAAAATATTCAAGGAGGCCGCTGTTACTGTTAAAGGGCAAGGAACGATGGTGCTGGTCGATTGTGGAAGGTACAATGCGTTATAATATTTCCAGGAAGGAATAAGTTTGTTGTTTCAGCGATGCAAAGAAGTTGTGCAAGAAATTGAAAGTTAATCCTGAATTTTACGTACTTAAACATTATAAAGATGGGGAATTTAATAAGGATTACGATCGAAAGGAGACCGTTCAATCGATGGTAAATTTTATGCGAGATCCGACCGGTGATTTACCGTGGGAAGAAGACGCAACTGCGAATAACGTTCTTCACATATCGGATGCTGCCGTAAGTCTTTTTTTTTTAATTCGTTAATATGTTACTAATTTGTTGATAATCTACGCTTATTTCCTGTTTATGATTAGATTAAAAAGTTTTGATAAACAATTTTAATTAATTATGTCATTCGTGACATTATTATTCATGTTATGTCATTTTGTGGTTTTTATCCCATCAAAATTTCCATTGAAATTTCCAAAATGTTATACGTAAATATCCTGAAATTATCTTTAACGAGACATTTAAACGTTGCTTTTTTAGAGTTTGGCAAAATTCCTGAGAAAAGAAAGCAAACCGATACTGATTATGTTCTACGCACCGTGGTGCGGATTCTGTAAAAGTATGAAACCGAATACGCAGCTGCAGCTAGCGAATTGCACGGTGAAGCTGTGTTAGCCGCTATAGATGTTAATCGACCTGAGAACGCAATCATACGAACGCAATATAACATATCGGGATTCCCAACTTTATTGTATTACGAGTAAGTTGATTTCGTTGTCAAAATTTGACATATCGTTTATATAAATTATGCTCTTACGTCATTTAGCTTTCATATTTAATTATCTAACGTATAACCCTAGGAATGGACATTTAAAATACCAATACGAAGGAGAAAATACTAAAGTCGGATTAGTCAGTTTTATGAAGAACCCTCACGAACCACCGCCTAAAATTAAAGAACCTGAATGGTCGGATACCGACAGCGAAATCGTTCATTTAACTACTAACAGTTTCGACCCCGTAATTAAAGAGGAGGTCTCAGTTTTAGTGATGTTTTACGCCCCCTGGTGCGGACATTGTAAACGAATGAAACCGGAATACGAGAAAGCCGCCGCTCAAATGAAAACGGATAAAATTCCCGGAATGTTAGCGGCAGTCGATGCAACGAAAGAACAATCGATAGCTACGCGTTACCAAATCAAAGGATATCCTACCGTGAAATATTTCAGTTATGGTGAAGTGAAATTCGACGTGAACGTCAGGGAATCGGCGAAAATCGTCGATTTTATGCGGAACCCGAAAGAAGCACCAGCCCCGCCGCCTAAAGAGGTACATTGGTCGGAACAACCGACTGATGTTATCCATTTAAACGAGGAGAGCTTTAAACCGTTTCTTAAGAAGAAGAAACATGTTTTAGTCATGTTTTACACTCCTTGTACGTAGTTCCCCCTTCAATTTATTATCTTAAATTTATTTTAATTTGATATAGGGTGTGGTCATTGCAAGAAAGCCAAACCGGAATTCTCGAAAGCTGCTGAGCATTTCAGGGACGATCCTAAAGTTGAATTCGCCGCCGTCGATTGCACAGTACACCAATCCCTCTGTAACAGTAACGATGTTAAAGGTTACCCAACGATTAAATACTTCAGTTACTACAAATCTGAAAAACAATACAGTGGTGGTAGGACCGCCGCTGATTTTATAAGATTTATGACGGATCCCGAACAACCTATGGTTGCTAAACCGAAGAAAAGCGTTAGTAACGAGTGGTTGCACGAGAAATCGGTGGTACATCTCACAGATAACACGTTTAGGAATGAAATCAATTCGAACGAGCCTATTCTAGTCATGTTTTACGCGCCATGTAAGTAGATTTAATCGAATTCTGTCTAAATTCTATTTATTTTAATGTAATAGGGTGCGCTCATTGTAAACGTATGAAACCGGATTACACGTCGGTGGCGCAACAGCTCAAAGACGAAGGTTTAAAATGTAAATTAGCCATGTTGGATTGCACGACGAATCCGTTAATCGCCGAAGAATACGCCATATCAGGTTTCCCGACGTTGAAACTCTTTAAGAATGGGAAATACGTAGCCGATTATCGCGGTACGAGATCGCAAGAGGATATTGTGTCGTTTATGAAAACTCACACGTCGAATACTAAGGATGAACTTTAATGTTGATGTCTCTTGTGTTTTGAAGGAATCATTTTCGTTTGTGTTTCGGTTGTTGAATCTCGAAAATAGTATTATCGTCATTATTATTGTCTCTTGAGTATACGAGGAATACTGTACCATTTTTTTTTTCTGTTTGTATTTTGTATATTATTAATATGTTACTAATTTTGTCAATAAATTTTATACATTAAATTTCAGGAGATATTTATTTATTGTATGTTCCTCAACAGGAATCTGTAATAATGCGAGCAAACTAAGTTCAGCATTTGTCATATAGATGGCGTTTATGTAGAGCTGTCAAAAATTTTATTTTAAATGTTGGTAGTATAAAAGTTAATATACAGGGTGTTGAAATTACTACTAATTTTATACATATTGGGTGAGCAATTTCAAATGAAGGAGGTTGGCACAACAAACTGCACTTAGTAATTGGAAGTAAGTAGTTTATTGATTAAATAATAAACTAACATGACTTTGCGGTCGAATAATGCGATCACAGATTAGGCTGTCTTGTCAAAATCGTTTACTGACTGGACGCATTTTAGGGGATATTTGCTAAGTTTTAGCGATCATTGCTCATAATATAGAGTAAGACGGCAAAACCGGATACTTGGCTACCATCAGTGGAGTTTACAACATTATTACGGCGCAAGCGCCAGGCTAACGGGAGGACTCAGCAGACTCTCAACCTGAGTGATATTCGTGCCGCCAATCATCTTCCGTCTAGGCTGAGAGACGAGCTGAGAACTTACAAACAAAATAAATGGTGGCGGACGATGGTTCATTGTAGAAATTGACTAGGACACTTAAAAGGAGGGGCGTTCACTCCACGGAGGACAAACTTCAATTGTTCTCTGATCATATGAAGAATGTTTTCGCTGGTGTCGAGGACGAATCTTAATATGTCCCTTTACACCGTGAGGTTGCTCATATTTCTGTTGAGCGCGGTGAACCGCTTCCCGTTGTGGGCTGAGAGGAAGTCAGACGCCACATCAGCATCCGGAAGAATGGCAAGGCTCCAGGAGCCGATGGCATCGCCAACACCGCATTAAAGCGATTGCCAGAAAGTGCGATTGATGCCTTAGTCGTCTTGTTCGGTGCTACATACTGAGCCTGATAACGTTTCCGTCCATCTGGAAACAGGCAGATGTCGTCATACTCCAGAAGCCTCGTAAAGATCCGCTACTTCCATCTATAGCTACAGGCCGATGGCTTCTGTCTAATCTATCCAAGCTAGCTGAAGTTATACCTTCCTGATGAGCAGTGATTTTGATTGAACCAACCTCCTTAGAACTTACAGTGTTGCTGTTGAGGGACAAACCTTACCGTGTCTTCGGTCTTCGACTCTATAGGCATCAACTCGGAGCTAATAGCCCTCGCGACCGTTAACAAGCTGACATCAGCACACTATTGCTTCTTTAGAAGCAAGCGGTTGCGTGAGTACGACGTCTGCATGGATTTTTCGTGGTTATGCTATTTTTTCTTATATTTAGTGGTTTTTGAAGTTTCAAAGCGTGGCATTGTCTTGCTGTGTTTGCATCTTGTTTCGCAATTACATACAAAAGTTACTATTCTGATCGGGTCCGCGATCTTTGGCACCTATGAAAGTTGTGACAACGTGTCACAATTCTCCTATTTAAGTTTATTTTTCTGGTTTGCTTGTGTGTTGTGTTTGTTTTTGTTTATATGTACATATCTTCGTTTGTTTTAGTCAATTGCTACAACCTAAGTTTGATATAGAACGTATTCGGCAATTAAAATCTGTCTTAATAATATCATTTTTGTCAGGAACTTTTTGGGCATGTGGTTTGATGTTGTTTGCTGAATTGCTATTGAAACATGCATGGCTATTGTCGACTGGCATTTGAAGAAGTTACACTAAGGCATCAACCTTTAGAAATGTTACATTAAATCTCAACTACATGTCTTTACATAGATATATTAAGAAGAAACAAGCTTTGCAAGATACTGCAATAACTGATGTGGCTCCATCTATGGGTTATGCCAAGTCCAACGTTATTTACAGCAAAGGAAGAAAATATATAATGCGAGTATTTTTATTAACATGTGCAGCATCCAATTATGGGTTGACAGACAACAAAAGAAACAAGAAGTATTGCCTTTATGTTAGCAAAAAAATATAATAAAAAAAATCCGGCGTCATGGGAAGAAAATGAGAAGGCAGGAGAAGTGTGGCTCAAATTATTTATGCAACGACAACCCAATTTATCTTTAAGATTGCCACAACCCAGAAGCATAGCTCGCGCAACGAGCTTTAATAAAACTAATGTGGCTACCTTCTTTGAGAACTACACATGCGCGACTTTCACTTTTTTCTAGAGCATTTTAAAAATCACGTCAGACCATCAAAAAAGCTCCTGGATAATCATGCTTCGCACACAACTCTGAAAAAATATTAAATTTTGCAGAGATAATGAGATTATTTTGCCGACATTTCCCCCGCACTGCACACATAAGCTTCAACCGTTAGATCCTACTATATTTGAGCCTCTAAAGAAAGCAACTAATACAGCTTGTGATAATTGGATGCGCTCTAATAAAACTGGAAAAGTCATAAAAAAATCAGCATTTGATGTGGCGATCACTGCAAGAAATATCAGGTTTTGCTGCAAGTAGAGCATGGGCTGTTAATACAGATATCTTCGGAGAAGTCGATTTCCTGCCTAGCCAAGCCACACACACAAGAAATTATTGTCAAGTGTTCCAAAAACTAGGGCCTATGTAGAAAACAGATCCCTTACTCCAAATTCCACTATTGGTACAGTTGAAAACAATGAAGCAAGAGTTCTTGTGTCAGATCAGTTGAAAACGATGAGACAAGAACCCTTACTCTGCAGTTATATGTATTCGCAGATCAAGCCACTACATCTGCTGGCAATCCATCTTTGCCAATGAACCCGTTGCCTCCACGTCTACAGCTCGTAATCCTCTTGCCACTACTTCTAATGCGTTCTCACCGGAATCAGTAAGGCCGTTGCCCAAAGCTCCACCAAGAAAAAGGAACCAACCTAATAGACGCAAGATCAAATCAGCTGTACTTACCGACACACCTACCACAAGGATGAAATAGCTGCCATATAGAAGCCAGTAGAAAGTTAAAAAGTGTGAAAAAGCGTGACGAAAAGAAGAAACCTAAAAAAGCCAAGAAGAAGACTAACAAGGAAAATGCTAGTGATGACGAAGAAGATGCAGAAGATGATTGTTTTTGCTTGTGCAGCCTTGAATCCTATGCTAGTAGCAGATCCAATGAGATTTCTGACTGATTTTAAAACGACTGATCTCGTAATGATGCCATAAATACTTATAAAAGATTTAATACTTGTTATGTTAATGCTTCATAAAGTCTATCTAAAGTAAATATCACTGTTCTAGTTTTTTCCTTTGACATACTAAAAGTGGCGGTGATTCTAACAACACGCTGCCCCCCACCACTTCGATATTAGCAGTTGAATTTTGAACAACTTAACTTACAAAAATCACCAAACAAATTTAATATTACAGACTTTTTATTAGGTGACCAAAACATAACGTAACAAAATAGACATTTGCACAATTATAAATTAGCACGACGACGACACATCAACATAAAATATAACTAGTTTAATTCATCCATAAGTATCATACTCGGAGGCGTAAACAATCTTCAACGCATTCGTAAATCCTGTACCCATCTTCGAGCCCATCACAATAACTAAAGCATCACCAGCTTTTATATAACCGCATCTTTTACCGTGGGTTAACCCGAACTGTACCCGTTTCTCAAGGTCTTTACACCATTGCGAATCAGGACGTTCTAAAATGTCACCGGAAATATATAACGATGCTATAAACATTAAATTATTAAAAAAGGAAATTATACTTATGTAATGAACCGGATCGATCGCTCTCCACATCGTTAACACTCTTGAAACGTGAGCATATCGAGTTATGGCGATTATGGGACATCTAGGTCTGAAACGGGCTATGAGCTTCGCAGATCTACCGGTAACTGTTGTGACGATTATCGCTGCAGCGTTACATTTCATAGCGGCTTCAACCGCTGATATACTGATTGCGTAAAGCGGTTCTACCGGTTGCGCCGTTTGCGTTAAATCGTGGAACATTTGCGTTTGAAACAATAGGGGTTCCGCAGTACGGCATAATTTGTCCAACGCTTTTATCGCCTCGATAGGATGGTCGCCTACTGTAGTTTCGCGCGATAGCATAAAACAGTCCACGCCGTCGGTGATCGAGCTAGTAACATCGGCGATTTCCGCATTCGTCGGGGTTAGATTGGTCGTCATTGAATTTAAAACGCTAGGGGCTAAAATTGACGGAACTCCATTCTGTTAATTAAAAAGAAATTATTACGACTAATTTAAAATGCAACTATATTTCGAGTAATAAATAAGACTCCGTGGCGCAACGGTAGCGCGTCTGACTCCAGATCAGAAGGTTGCGTGTTCAAATCACGTCGGGGTCAACCAAATTTTTTATTATAATTTTCAATTAAATTACCTTAATACATTTCCCTGTAATCATTTTTTGTACAATTATCACTTTTTCAGGCGTTAATTCGCTAGCAAGTGCTCCTCTCGATATTAAAACCCCATCAGAAACTGCCATTAAATTATCAATATTATAAACTCCGGCTGTGTTTTCAATTTTCGCAATTATCATCGTAGCTCTGCCTTGTTTTCCTAATTTTGTCGGAAAAAAATTATTTAATAATTAATGATTTAGTTTAATAGGACATCGCACCTAATATCTTTCGAACTTCAGTAATTGTATCAGCGTGCTCGGCGTAAGGGATAAACACGAAAGAGACTTTTTCTTGAGCGCAGAATTCAATTGCTTCTTTATCCTCTTCAGAAACTAAAGGTATGATGAGGGCGGTTTCGACAGAAACGCTAGCTTTATCGCTGAATTTTCCCGTACTTTCTATTAAACATCTTATAATACTGCCGACTGTAATTAATCGAATTAAGATAAAATTTTTAAATTCGTTTAAATTTCGCGCCAAATTTTGACGTTTACACGACCATAGCAGGAATTTTATTTTCAACAGTTGGCGAAATCTACCATAAACGTCAATAAATTTTAAATATATAACCTCACTTTTTTTAATAATAAAAATAATATTTACATACCTATTTTCTGCGCAGATAATGAAATTTGCCCATTATTCGTATTACTTATATGTATTTTATCACCAGGTACGACAGTTTTTATATCTTTTAAATTCACATAAATCATATCTTTAAAACGAAATCTTCATACATAGGATCGTTAGTTAATTTTGTTGTATTACCTTCGACTAATTCGACTTCAGAAGGTTCACCCTATAATTAACAATCGAAGCTGAATTTAATCATGTACGTATTAATTTTAATTGACGAATACATTTTTAACTTTACCGACTCTTATCTCGGGACCTTTTATATCGATACCTATACCTAACGAGTACACTTTCCCTTGTTTCATGCTATAATTCATTACAGCTTTCCGTACGGTTAATATTACATCTTTAGCTTCATCCATCGTACAATGAGCCAATTTTATGACGGCGATGGACATTCCGGCTTCCATCATATTTTCTAAAATTTCCCCGGTGATGCGTGGACCTATCGTAATGTTTAATTTTTTATATTATACGAAAAATAAAGATAAATCAATCTGAATTATTACCGATACTGCATATAATTCCCGATAACCTTTTTTTTGGTAATTCGGAATCTATGTGTAATTTGCATAGATGTTCGATGTAATCACTAGCGAAAGCTGAATCGTATTGTTGGTTCAAAATCGTTCCATCTTTGATACTGTGGAAGTTGATCATCTAAAATTGTTTCGGGTTACAGAATTAAATTGATCGATACGATTTTGTACGGTTTACCCATGGTAATTGTGGACAATCCATTGTTGGTAAATTAACTAAAATTTATTTAAATTTCGATTAATTAATTACATTTAAAATTTTGATATCATTGCTGAAAAATATGGGATTTGATTTATGTCAACATTTTAAATTTCGTTTGTGAGATTATTATCTGTGGTTACCATTATTTATTTTATTACTAGGGGAACTACCTAAACGTCAAACTCGATCAAAATCACTAATGAAATGTTTTATTAACTGTACAATAGATGACGCTTCTGATTAAATTGTCGTCGGACGAACCTTTGCCGCCGTTTTTGTCAGAGTAGCAGCCGTCACTTATCGGAAGTTTGCCATTAATTTTTGTAGGTTATTGTGATGCAAATACATCTGTCAATGTGACAGCGATAATTGACAGTCCAGATGACAGATCGCGAACTATTTTGTCATTAATTTTTGTAGGTTATTGTGATGCAAATACATGTGTCAAAATCATCTGTCAATGTGACAGCGACAATTGACAGTTCATATGACAGATCGAGAACTATTTTACAATGCAAAAAATGAAAAGGACAGTGAAAATACAACATCCAGATACAAATAAATTAGATTTATTTATTATTTTATTTTACAATCAGCGACAATTAAATAATCTATCATTAATTATTACTTCTAATTATTCCTTCAGATACTTCGGTTATTTATTATGGTAGACAGTGTATTATGGGCTACGATATTGTCGGTTGTGTGGGTGTGAGAATTGCTTTATTCTACGGTGCTGCAAATAAAATCATAAATATGCAATAAATATCACAGATACACTTAATCATCCAGCACAAAACATGCATCAACACATACATACAATAAGGAGAACGCAACGCAAATAAAAGGAAAGAAATTGGGGAATAAATTTACATAAAGCGGTTAAAAAATATACAAGTTAGTTAATTAATTAACACAGAAAATTGTCATCCGCCACCATCTTAGTAGGTTATAGTTTCGACCAAATCTGATACGTACACGACGCGCATTGTATTGGTGAAACCTGCACCCTGTTTCCATCCTGTGACTACGATCACCGGATCACCGCTCTTGATGAATCCGCGTACTTTACCGTGATTTAAACCGAATTGAACACGAGCATCGACATCCTTCAACCAGTCGGATAAACGATCAGCTGTAATAATAAAACAGATCATTGATTTAAAACGAAAATCAATTTATTCTAGAACATTAATACTAACTTTCATACAAAATCGGCAACAACGCCCTGTATAAATGAGCCTGCCTTGCAGTTTGTGGATTCCTAGTGACGGTGATGATCGGGCAACGTGGTCTATATTTCGCCAGTAAATGGGCGGATCTCCCCGACGATGTTATAACGATGATGGCTGCGGCTAAACATTTCGCTGACGCTTCAACAGCCGCGATAGCAATAGTATGTGCGGCATCGACTGGAGGAATCGCCTAAAATAATTTTCCCATTAAAATTTTTTAAACTCGAACGAATCAGCGTTGTCTTACCTTTACGGAAAGATCCTGCAATAATCGTCTTTGCCAAATTGCGGCTTCCGCCTCCTTACAAATATTAGCCATGGTTAACACGCATTGCAACGGGTATTCTCCTTTAGCCGTCTCACCGGATAACATAACGCAATCGGCACCATCCAAGATCGCGTTAGCTACGTCCGAACTCTCAGCTCTAGTCGGCCTCGGCTTCTTCACCATGGACTCCAACATTTGCGTGGCGCAAATCACCGGCTTCCCGAACTTGTTGCATTTCGCGATCATCGCCTTCTGCGCCAGGAATACTTTCTCGGTAGGAATTTCGATTCCAAGATCACCACGGGCTACCATAATACCATCGGAAGCTTGGATGATCTCGTCTAAATTGGTCATACCCTGTTGGTTCTCGATCTTCGAGATAATGAGGATGTTTTTGCCCTTTTCGCCTAGGATACCGCGAATTTCCGAAAGGGCGGCGGCATTCCTGATGAACGAGGCGAAAACCATATCGACCTCCTGGTCGACGCCGAATTGCAAATCGGATTTATCCTTCTCGGACACGGCGGGTAGATCGACGTTGACACCGGGTAAATTGACGCCCTTCTTGCTACCTAGAGAGCCACCGTTTTCGACCGTGCACGTCAGAACTTGACCTTGAATGTGGTTGCATACGAGGGATATGAGCCCGTCGTCGACGAAAATGCGATTGTTCACTTGGACGACTTTATTAATATTATCGTAATCGACGTATAAGACTTGGGCGCTGCTCTTCTCCATGTAAGCTTTATCGGTCGTTAGTTTAATGGTGTCGCCTTTCTTAAGTTCGACTTCAGCGGAACCACCCTGTATAATCAAAAATTGCGTTTTTAAATTTTAAATGCATAAACGAAAAATACTGGAATGCGGATTTTTTGTACACTCTGTATAGTTAGATGACTAAATAATGACGTACAAATGACGTAACCCGTCGAGGACTTGAGGATGTTACGTTTCCATACATACATATATCTCAAAACAACGTGAAAATAACGCCCATTCCTGACGTCCTTTACGATTTTTCTGACTTATAATCGACGTCAATATGACGTAATCTGATTGAGTTTAAAACGTGCCGAGTAATACAATTCTTTAATGACGCGTCAAAATTTTGTTGTTTTTTAAGTGTTTTTTTAATATACAGAGTCATACATAAAGTCCGTACACAATAAAAAAATCTTTTCCTGTTTATTTTATGGTGAATTTATTGTGTTGTCTATTTCTTGCTTCAAAACTGATGGCTTTCTTAACCTGTAAAATTTGTCGTTTTTGTTTTCAAAAAAAATCGAAATTTCGAAAATATAATACCTATAAGAAAAGGTTGTTTATTTTTGAAAACTAAAAAATGCTTGTAATAGGTGCTCATGCTTGGAATCACCCTGCAAACTAGTGCAATAAGAACAGAATAAGAATTAGAAGCAAACGACGGGGTTTCGACCTCCTATATCTCGTCAGTACCCCTCCGAATGCAAAATCTTCGTCATTTTTTCCTACGGCTGGATTTATGCGTTCCTAACCGTCTTAATCTCTCCGAGTGGCTTCCGTTCGGCCACAGGATTCGCGATCGTGGCGGCTGTCAAGCGTCCGCCTAGTAAAGACGGAGATGGGGAAGGGGGTGGAGTCCACTAGCGGGTTCACCGACCGAGCGACACTCTTCAGGCTTCTCTTGGCCAGCAGCATCGCAAATTCGCTCAAGGTTGGAATAGCAAAGTCTATACGTAGTTGAAAATTCGTCACAAACCACGGTGCATCGATTATGATGCGTAGCACCCTAGTTTGCCATAAGTTAATATCGGTCGACCTAATCTCATCGACACCGGACTAATTCCAACGCTTATCCCCTCTGGTGGGCAAGTTTGGAAGTAGCACCGGTGGAGCAGCAGATACCGACTAAGCTCGGACAATTCACGGATTGTCAGTGCCTCTAGATGTCTCGATCTGTTAAACAGTTCCATATAACACTTCTCGATGCTATCCTGCAGAGTTGAAGATTGATACACGGGTAGAAAATTTAAAAACAAATTTGAAATTTTTGAATATTGTTGAAGGAAATTTCAAATGTGACAGATCAAGAAAGTCACCTGGATCGCATGCTTGGGCGTGATTTATTAAACAAGAACCACAAATTTCAGTTGACAGATAAATTGACGTATATGTCAAATTAGACAGATCCATCTGTCATAGGTGATTCAGCTTGGTATTCGCCCACCTGTAACTTTTTTATCTTTGGGAAAACGTATAAGAAACCATATACAGGGTGAGCCACGACAGATGTCATTTCAAAGATAAATTGTTGATCCCATCCAATAGGCTTTGCCATCAGATTTACGAATATATGTGTACGGTTTGTGAATACCAAACTGAATCACCTGGTATACCAGTGAAAATAATATAGCGAACAAGGATAACACAATAAATAAAGAGCGAGAGAAGCAAAAAACAGTACTTACACCTTCTAATAATCCGGTCCTGATCTCGGGCCCTTTAGTATCCAAAGCGATAGCTAACGGATAGGTCATACCAATCTTTTTGCTATAGTTCTGGACGGCCGTGCGGATATTTCGAATCGTCTCAGCGTGATATTCGTGAGTACCATGGGAGAAGTTCAATCTGGCGACGTTCATCCCAGTATCCATCATCTTCTCCAGAACGGCCGGATCACGCGATGCCGGTCCTGTAATCAATGCGAATATTTAAAGTTTAAATTGAGGTTATGTCCCAAACCATTACGACTTACCAATCGTACATATTATCCCCGACAAACGCACGAAGGAAGCCTTGGAATGTATATCCAAAGCGCACATGTGATCCAATTGGGTAGTGGCCTCGGCCGCTTGCATCTGCAAGGGTGGTACGCCGATATCAGACATCTGAAATTTAAAAATTAAATCGTGAAGATGATCTATACACGGACGAAACTTTCGGATATATTCAAGTTAATGACGTAACAATCTGAGGAGAAGCAAAAAATTCAAATTTAAAATTGCACAACACAAAATACCTCGTCTGTCTCTTGTTTATCGTAGATCGTCGTCCAAACCATGTTAGATTTCGAAAAATTACCGAAAGTACGATTCAATGTCAATCGTGAAGGGTGCTTTTCCCGACTAAAACTGAACGTTACGTGTGCTCGTGCGAAAACATTTTTGGCAAAACTCCCACCGTTTTTAGCGGCGGTAGTAGACAGCGTTGAAGTCAAGAGTTTCAACGTAGGCACCATTCACAAAATGGTACTGGCGAATCGGGGAAACCGTGCTCGCATCGTTTTTGTTTTTTTCTTTTTTTTTACATAAAAAAGAAGTGTCGTCTAATTTCGTCGTTTTAAGTTGTGGTAGTATTGATTTATTCGCCGATCAAAGAAACCATATTACAGATACCGATAACGATGTGTTTTATCCGCGGTAAATTTTATTATTTTTCTTGTTATTATGTTGTTTTATTTTTTTTTTAAAAAAAAAAAAGTGTGAGTGTAAACGTGGAAATGTTATGTGATTTTTGAGTCGGTGTGTTTACGTTCGCGAAAATTAATTGACGGGGAAATCAGTTTTAAATGGTGCAGTGTTTTATAAATAGGTCAGCTGTTGCTCTAGTTGCCAAAAGGTTGCAAAACATGTAAGACTTGTGTATTTTAAACGGGCAATTTAATTCATATAGATTCGATCAAATTTATTTTAATAATCTTTAATTTAAACATTAACTTCTAAAAACTTTAATAAACCAAAAAAAATACCTATATCAATTCGTTTATAAAATTACCCGTATATAGATAAAAAAAAACAAACAAAATGGGTCCTAAAGTGGAACCCTGAGGAACACCGTGTAGCTTACGGAGAGGGGTAGATAATTTATCATCTAAATTCACACAACGATCTGATTCTGAATTAGGTTTTCAAACAATTTTTGAAAGGCTGTTTTTGGACAGATCTGCTGACCTTGAAAGGTGGTTAATTTTAGACAATTGCAAGTGCTTCCAACAGCTGGGAACACTGCCATTCTCAGTGATGCAATTATTGACATGTGTAATACAGGATGAGCTGAAAAGATTATGGGAAATATTTTAACTGGCTAAAAATATCGTTATTCAAAATGGCACCGTTTTCGAGATGAAGATCTTCAAAGTTCCAGCAAATTTCAGTTCCAAAATTACAGCAAAATATTGTGTTAACATAAATAGAACGTTTTCGTTTTTTGAATTACAAGCACGAAATTAACATCCTCTAATAGACCAGTTAAAATGCCAAAAATAAGGTCCTCGTATTATGCTTGGTTTTCGAGAAAAAACGAGAAAACGGTGCGATTTTGAATAAGGCTATTTTTGGTCAATGGTCATTATTTGACACGTAGTATCTCCAGTTAAAATATTTCCCATTATTAACGAAACACCCTGTAGAAGTATTTTTTGTACCTACTTAGGTTGGTCAAAATGGACTGAAAGGTTGTCCAGAAGTTATTTCATTGTTGGATCGTTATGTTCGGTCTAACTAGGAACTGACTCATAGAAGACGAAAGGTGAGATGCAGGATTTTGTATATACAGGGTTGGGCAAATGTTCCGGGACGGTTTCATTACAAAAGAAAGAAAAATGATAGTGGATCCTGATTTTCCATAATCTGTACGAGTCAGATGAGAGGATGACGTCGTCAGTCTTCAAAAAATTTAGGAGGATTTATAAAAAGTAATAGTATATATTTTTTTTAACACCTGATGACGTCACTCGCTAATCGAAGGAGCATAAACAATAGTATTATTTTAGTGATATAGATGAGTTGCTTGCTTGTCAATTAGAAGGATTCTCGAAAGCAATAAATTCCTTTTTGGAACACTTTCTTAAATTCTTCGTCTGCTAAACGGGCCATTTATTTTGTTATAATAATATATAGGGTGTTTCATTTAGAAAAATGACAAGTATGACGATTTTTTGACAGCTGGTGACGTCACTCCTTAATTGGAGGCATCAAAAATAATAGTAATTGTCCAATTTCGTTCTCTCGTAATTAGGACCAACCCTGTATATTTACACATAGCGTACCATTGTATGTACTAAGAAAATAGTTAATATTATTAAAAAATTTGAAGAAAAATAACAAGCACTTATAATAGGAACGATTGCATTAATTCAACAGTAAGATTTACCGACTGAGTCGAAAAGATTGAAGACAAATTGAATTTCCCGCTTTATTTACTTTTTTTTTATTATTTTAGGTTGGTCAAAATGACTGGAAAGCTGTCAAAATGTTATTTCTTGGGTTGCGTTTGAAAGTTTTTAAATAAGATTACTTTTTTTCCTCTAACTAACGAGGGTTATTCAATTATATTGTCTATCAATAAAAGGTCTTAGTCGTGGTATAAAATATATATTATAAGTATTGTATATTGAGACATTTATGAGTTCACAAAAGGTTGGCCAATTTTAAAATCTCAAATTGGCGGGCAATACAATTTCTCTCCATTCTTATTAGTTTTGTTTAATTTTTTTTTTTTTTTCGTATTTTAGAAACAAAATTTAAAAAGAAAACTCTATTTTGTCCCTTTCGACAGCATCACTAAGCTAAGTGTTTCAAAGCCCCTATAATGTACATTGCTTTATATTTTATTTAATTATATTTTTTCTAATGAAGATTTTACTCCCAGTTCATCAGTAATTGATAGATTTGAAGAAACCATAAATGCACTCCAAAAAATGAAAATCCCTTTTGAATCTCCATAATAGAATCCAGAGTCAGTACAAACAATTCAAAGGAACAGAGGAAGGAAGTAAAGACTAAGCACAATTAAGATCATTTTTGGCAAGCTGCTGTGGATTAAGCTTAATTCAAAAAGGGACCACTTCCAAAAGCTAAAGCGAGATTAAAAAAATCCTCAGAACAATAACCAACACGGTTGTGTCTGGCCCAAAGAAACTGCCGATGGTCTTGCAAAAAAAGATGTAGGATTTCGATATATTGGAGCAGAGTCATTCTGTGGTTTCATCAAAAGAGCCATATAAGAGCTCATCTCCAACGGTGGGAAAAAATTAACAAAAAATCTCGTACTGGGCTAACACTCCAAAATTAAGACAATCAAAAAAGTTTGCTACTTTTTCAGCCAACAAGGCAACAGGCACACATTCGAACCATAGCTTCCCAAGAAAATCCCAGACTTCCTCGGAAATCTGGAGATCAATTAGGACAGACAAAATTAAGGGCATTCGCAATCTAACATGGTCGTAAGTATAGTCTTCGTTTTTAGAGGTTATTTTGTCTACTTGACTCTAGGACAATCGAGGAACGGATTGCTACCGTAATAAAATGGAAAATACATCTTAAATCGGGTACTTTATCGAATTCAAGAAATAGTACTTTTCCGTTAGCAAATTATGTGTTTACAGGCTTTGCATGTCAGTTATTTAACGAGAGCTTGTGTAACAAATCAGTTTAATTAAATTGTTGTTGAACTTAACAGGATTTTTGAAGCAATCAATTCAACCTGCAATCCTCTATTATGCAAATTATATAAGATGAATATTATTTACAAATAATATAGTCTATAGTAAATTAAAAAAAAAATTAACGATGTACTTTTCCATTAAAAAAAAGAAAACCTTGAAAATATTACCTAACGTGACAAAAATACTTATACATATATCACATGCATATGATTGTATTATTTTTTTTTAACTTATAGATAGAAAAAGAGGGTAATAATCACATCGAAAGAATTGTAACTTACATAGAAATAACTGTCAGACATTTTAAACGCAAACAAACTGCTTCAAACGGCGGTTTCTAAACAACTAATATGCATTGTAAATTTCGCGTAATTTTGCAACTATGTAATTGTTTTAATACACGATGATCCGGCACGTGATGGATAAAAAAACGTTAATTAACGTCGCCTATCACGTAGGTTTCAGTATTCAAGTACGATTCTATCTCGTACATTACATTCTGTTATTATTGCTGAAATAAAATCTGAGAAGATATTTAAAATGGATTTACCTCGTAAGGCGAAACGTCCAAACTCATCTTGAAGTGGCAATTAATCGAAAATCAGGTAATATAATATTCGAAAGTAGCTATTGATGTACCCTTTTCATTAATTAACTTTTAATAATAATAACAGCTGTCATATGATTCGTCTTAAAATGTCACTGTCATCAAAATTAATTGAAATGTCATTCAAGCAAAGACTACTTTTTTTATATTCTACAGTTTTAATAAAAGCTATAAAGGTGATTCCACGACATAACCGGATGTAACCAATTTAAAATTAACAAAAAATGCTTACAATACATCTTTGCTCGAAATATGAAGAAGAATCTCGTTATAAATTTCATTTATAAATTACTCAATGATATAAAAAGAGATCCTTCAATTTATCTTTACGAGGACATCTATCAAAAAAGTGACTGTCAACTTTTTTTTTTAATGACACCCTGTATATTTTTTTACACCATTTAATAGGTATTTTATTTCTAATTCCGAATATGTATCACACTCTTTACTTTTGGATAGAGTAACAGAAATAATCACTAAAAATCGTGGAGATATAATAAGTTCTAATGATATTTGGAAGTAACACAAGCATTACACTACTCTGACAAGTTTACAGAGGAGCTGGTTTTAAAACCGCTTGTACAAGATCAAATTTATAATAAGTTCTAGGAAAAAATAGATACCTATGAAAATAATTTCAATTCACTTTTAACTGTCAACAACAAATATCACGGCGCGTCCACTTAGTTGTAATTTCTTTAAAAAATGGTTGTGTATTCAAACCAAGAGAAGTTAGATATGATTTTAATCTATGGGGAATGCCAAAAAAAAAAATAGTAAGGTCGCTAGATCTGTTTACCAATAACGATATCCAGAGAGATCATTGCCATCTGATAAATTAATTATTTGCAAAACTAGCAAGAAATTTGGGTGCTGCATTTGGGAATTTCAAAAAGAAGAGTTTTTAGACCAAGGACTACAAGAAATGAAGACTATGCAATTGCAGTTTTAACTCGAGTAAGTGTTGATCCCCACATATCCATTCGGCAAATAGCCGATGAAACTGACACATCAAGCTTTGCTTCCTTGAGATTACGACGAACGGGTAAACTTTATAGCCTGTCTGAACTATGCCCACGAAGTTGGGATTTTACATCTTATCATGTATGTGATCAGACGAATCTCGATTTCATAACAATGGAAAAATGAGTCGTCACAATTGCCACTATTGGTCAGAACATAATCCTCAATAGCTTCGAGAAACTAATTTTCAAAATGTTTAGGGAATTAATATATGGTGTGGCATCCTTATTGGACCAAAATTTTATGAAGACACCCTCACGAATATATGGACGATGTTCCATGTGATACAAAAAAATATACAGTGTCATTTTGAAAAAAAAAAAAAAAAAAAAAAAGTTGACAGTCACTTTTTTGACAGATATTGCAAAGATAAATTGTTGATCCCATCTAATAGGCTTTGCCATCGGATTTACGAATATATATGGTTTGTTATACTTTTTTCTAAAGGTAAAAAAGTTACAGGTGGGCGAATGCCAAACTGAATCACCTGGTATATAACGGTTTCAGTATCGCTTCTAGAGATTTGTTGAATTATGTTTGAGTTGGGCAGAAGTTCACGCGCCGATTTGCTATTGAATTAATTTAACATTTTCAAAAAAAAAAAATTAATGCTTTACACGATGTTTAATTCCTGATGGCTAATTTGTTGTCTCATTTCTTGGCGAAATAAACACCGTCTAAAACGGGCTTTCTAGGTAAGCCATGAATCACGTCTGAGCTTAGAGAATTTACAATTAATATCTGCTAATCCAAGAATTTATGTTGAGAACACTGATAAGTTGGTACAGTGGACTACTGTCACGTTGACAGTTATAGTGGAATATTTTCAGTATTTGATTATAATCATATAAATCATTAAATTGAGCTATAACGTTTATTATCGTGTCAAATATTATTACATCTAATAACATAATAAGCAAAAAAGATAACACGAATTACGATTCGCGATGAAAATGTAAACAAGAAGCAACAAGGTAGCAAATAGTAAATAACTAAAATGCACTAGATTGACGTAAAACGTATCTTGAATTGATGGTTCGTACAATGCTGTTGTGACATTATTTTTTACTTTAATACTTTCATTACTTTGACATTAGTTGTCAAAATGACTTGAGAGTGACGTCATATATGCGGTGTGATATTCGACCTTGAGTGATAAAAAACTGCATCATTCAAAATTCACGGATACGTTTACGATGGATGCAGCGTGAAGTTAATACACGTTACTTATGTACAGTGCTCTGAACATCGTCGTGATCATACAGTGTCTTAAACTTTCGATCAACAAATCACTAAACTCACAATTAAGAACTAACCTCCAAACATCTTCAAACAAACAATAAACATGTAAACAACATTCCAGCCTAATAATATTTGGACATATTTTAGAAATGGCGTTTGCCATTTGTCATACGTACAAAAACCATGACATCAATTTTAAGGCTTTTGTCCTTTCTGTTTATTCTGTGGCAGCAACGTGTTCTGATTGGTCGAAATTTAAATTTTGGCCAATAATAGCAGAATACTCTGTAACCTCCTCCTCTTAACTACTAATTAAGCGTCCTACAGACGAAACGATCGGTTGTACGTGATTTATGGGTTGTACAATTCGTTCTACAACCATAGTTGATTCGACAGTCTATTTGAGTGGGAAAAAACAGCAACTAATTTGTTTCTACGACTTTATTTTCAACCTGTATAGTACGACAAGTAGTACAACCGATCGTTTCGTCTGTATAGGCCGCTTAATTGTGCAATAGGATCGGAATGGAATGGAATCACCATTAAGCAATACTCGCATTTCTGTTTTGTAACCGACTTTATCCATAATTCTGTTTGATGACACAAACGATGATTGATTTTAATGGAATTTTTGGCTTTTTCGACATTGAATGAATTTTTTGAAAGTGGTTACAAAAAAATGAATAATATCGGACAAGAAGACGAAGTAGGCAGTCACGGATCTGAAGATAGGTGCCAGAGGAGGTCCAGTGCATTGGCCACCAGGGTCACCCGATCAAATGTGATTTTTTTGAACTAAGATTAGTTTTATTTCAAAATCATAAATTATGCAATTGAATCGTGAAAAAAGACAAATAAATAACAATAAATACCGGTGTAATAGTGTCTTTTTAAAATTATATAATAACTAAATCTTTTTCTGCGATATTAAAAAATAATTCTTTAGAGAATTTTGGAATTTTCTGTGATCATATCAAAAAAAAAAAACGCGCTCTAGCGGCATCACTAAGAAATAAACATATCACAGGTAAGATAGGTTCGATGGGACAATAAATGCTTTTTCCAATGAGAACAAGTTTGTTAAAATCAGTTCGGTCGTTTAGTAGTAAAAAAAAACATTGAATTACCCCCGCGCCCCCACCTTATTTTAATAGATACGTCGAAAAGTGTTAAACAAAAATTACTCGAGTAAAACTTAGCTTTAAAAAGCATATATTTTTTGGTAACATTTACTAGGTGGATTTCAGTGAAAAATCACTTTAAAAGTTTAAGATGCCGGTTACGCCCCCTGGCGACCATCTTGGAAATTTGAAAATATTTTCCACGGTTTTCTTTTGACTACTTCAGTATTAAAATTTTTTACCGCAAGTCTCTACGACGAATAGTTTCGGAGATATAGCACTTTGCATCTTTATCTGGTCACCCTGTACATAACAATACAGAAAAATGAGAATTCATTTGAAATATCTTTTACAACGATTAATTTTGACTGCATACATGTTTTATTCAAACTAATAGATAATTAAATTTCGCTTTCGACTAACCTATAAAAATATAGTGTTTCAATTTGATTGTTTCAAAAAGACGGCGATTTCTAGAATACTCTGTATAACGTGTTGAAGTCTAGAATCTGTTTATTGTCATCATAGGATGTCATTTCTCTGAAGAGAGCAAAATAAACATCCTGTGTATCCTTGAATAATTTTACGTTATAAATTTCGTAAAACTAAACTTTTCTATTTAAATATTTGCTGTATTTTGCATAAAAATGGAAATATTCATAATATAAAAGATAAAATTAACAAAAAAAAATTGAACTTACGTTTATTTTCTTATTCAGAATGTATTAATTTAAAAAAACTTTCAAAAAACACGTTGCAGTTTAAAGACAGTCGGTATCACTTGTAATAAAATCAGAATTAAATTATGTATTTAATGTCATATTTATAACTGCAGTTTTCTTATCGAGGATAGATAAAGTTGTTATTCAATAAAAAAAAAACTACCTCCCATAATCTCGGCTAATATTTGCCATCCTTCTATTACGTGTGGCCCCCTGCAGCTAGTTTTAACAAAATTATGTTTAATTTTGGAAGAAATTGATTGGGAATAATAATATTTACTATTATATAATTTTAGAATAAAACAGATTAATTAATTTATGTCATAGAGCATAAATTATATCGCGAAAGCAATAAATTTAACATTGACATGTTTTTATCACGCATTACACGGCTGATCTCTTAAATATTTATAAATGCTTAAATCTATAATGTTGATAGGATTATTATCTTTTAAGTTTAATAAATATACTAATTTAGGATTAAACAAAAAAAAACGAGTCAAATAATATTAAATCCCCCGGAAATAAATGAATAAAAACGATTTAATTTTGTTTAAAATTGATGCTTATTGAGATACTTACGTTTATCCTTAAAAATTTGTCTTGTTTTTACTTGTTTTTAAACACGAAATAAATTTCTTTCGGATGCGGTTTTGGTTATGTTGAAGTTACTTTTACACTCCCCGCTTATAGGTGTAGTATAGGTTACGTCAATGAGACACGAAGCAGACGGAAACGAAGGACAAGGACAAGGAAGGTCATCCTTTACTAAAATTTTTGTTTGAATAGGTAGTTGTTAATTTCTAAAGTTAATATTTTTATTTCCCTTTTCTTCGATAACAAGTAACGATTAATTAATATATTATATTTATTAAATTATATTTAATTATATTAAAAATTAATATACAGTGTGTTCTAAAAATAATAATAATAAAAAAACAAAGCAATTGATTTAAATTACGTCGATATTATCATCTTATCATTAATAATTCTACTTAAGATACTTACTCGTTTCTCACGTTCAACAGCCTTCATATTTGCTTATTGCACTTTTAACCTAATTAAAATGAGACCGCGATGCAATCACAGCACCAATTCAACTATACAAACACAAAAATCGCGATTTTAAACTATTTTAGAAGGGTGTCCAATCATAACTAAATATGACAGTTAATGATGTAACACTCGCTCCCTATGTGATTCGATAGACTTAAAAGAGTCACGACCTCGATATGATATTTACTCAATAATCGTATTGATATTTTTTTTATCAATGTTATTTGTAGGACATCAAAACATCAATGAATTGATTACAACAATATATTATAATGTTTGAAAATTATTTTTATCTTTATTTGGGTTAGTCATAAAAATCTAATTTTAGATATATGTACATATATAAGTATATAATGTAAATAAAAAAAATAATAAAAAAAAACATTATGTGTATTTATTATTTAAATATTCCCCATTCTCTTTAGTTCCACCTACTTGTTTTATTTTTTGACGTTTATTGGGGAATTATAATATCACTACATCTGTCAAATTTAACCCTTATAGATTGACAACAACATCTAATTTCCTGTTGTCAATTGTTTTTGTAACAGACATATCTTTCGTCGACGTAAGTGATTACTACTTTATCAAGGTAAACGGCGTCGTAGACCTGAAATGGCTCAAAAAATGACGAAACGACATCTTGGCCGTTATCTACTCAGAAAATTTTGTAGAGAGAGAGAAATTAAAAGCATTTCATAAAACAAATACACAGATATTTATTTATTTTTTATAAAAATTAAACAAAAAAATTATAATTATAAATAAAATTAACGTTGTGTGGCCCCCCCCCCCACACTGCTGCACTACCACCGTCACCCCCCCCCCCGGTGACGGTGGTAGTGGTAAAGAGAAACACCCAGCTAGCATACAACCGTCAAAATAATATCATTTTTCCAATCATTTCAGGCCTAGACGTTATTAAGCTGAATAAATGACGTCCTAACGTTAAATCATTGCACGTCTCATCTCGTGTGCAAATTCGACAAAATCAAATCCCCTATTTCAAGTCCTATTCGAAACTTCAACTGCAAACGTTTCTTTATTAATATTTAGTCATTATATTGAGATTTATGACGAAAAATTAACCTTATACTATATAGGTTGTTGTCGATATACTAACGTATCAATTTAATGTTATAAAGATAAAGTAACAAAAAATAGTAGAGAAAAAACTTTAAAGTACTCGCAGACGTCAAACGTCCAACTGGGATGATACTGTTCGTAGTGAAACGATTTTTTTTGCTCAAAAGGCACCACCTGGACGATTTAAAGGACCTTCTGGCGGATTAATTTAAACGCAGCCTTAAATTGAATTCATTTCTCGTTTATACATAACACATTTCATAAGGTCGCGTCCGTATGACGTAATATTGACGTGATCTGAGGCGAAGTTTTAACGATGAGGACGTAATTCCACTACGTCGTTAAGACGTCTAACAATTTATTTAAGTTAAAAGGCGTCGTAGACCTAAAATGGCTCAAAAAATGACGAAACATCTTGACGGTCCGATGCAAAAATTTTGATAGAATCGCTAACTTTCGGTGGTCATTGTATAGGAAGGGGGTGGCACCGTTTTCTCATTTATACATCAGACATATCTTTCATAACGTCACGTCCGTCGCACGGATTACTAAAATATGACGTGAACTGAGGCGAAATTTCAACGAGGACGTAATTCCACTACGTCACTAAGACGTGTAACAATTTATTTAAGTTCAAAGGCGTCGTAGACCTGAAATGGCTCAAAAAATGACGAAACGACATCTTCAAGGTTATCCGTTATCAGTTGGATAGTACTTTTTTCAAATTTGCGGGGAGGGGGGGGGGGTTCCTCGCGTTTATTCATTCATTCTTTCATACAGAAACAAAACAGTATTATTTGACGTGACTTATACGTAAAAAATTGAAATTGACGTCAGTTTCTGGTATTTAAACAATAAAATTAAAAGGATTTAATAAAACAGATACACAGATCTTATTTCTTTTATTTTATCATACAAATTAAACAAAAAAATGACAATAATTATGAATAAAATTAACGTTGTGTTGGAGGGGGAGAGGGCGGTCGTGGTAAAGAGAAACAGGCAGCTAGCATATAACCGTTAAAATATTATCATTTTTCCAGTCATTTTAGGCCTACGACGTTATTAAGCCGAATAAATGACGTCCTAATAACGTTAAATCATTGCACGTCTTATTTGGTGTGCAAACTCAACAAAATAACATCCCCTATTTGAAACGTCAACTGCAAACGCTTCTTCATTAATATTTTGTTGATATATTGGGGTTTTGGACGTAGTAAATGACGAAAGATGAACCTTATACAATAGGTTGTTGTCGATGTACTGACGTGTCAATTTAATGTTTAAAAGCAACAAAAAAAAAACAGTAGAAAAAAACTTAAAATCGAGTTTCGATGAAATGACTAAAAAATGACATTATTTTGACGTGTAAGTGCTACCTACCTATGCAGAAACAAAAGATAGATAAAACAAGACAATATAAAACAGTTCAGATTTCTTCGATTTTATTTATTTATTTAATATTGCAAAATGTAGTCCATTTTTATACACTTTAATCCTTAAAAACAAAACTATTCACATTATATTAAAAAAAAAGAAGAGTACGTTCATAAGAGAGAGTACAGACGACAAAAAGTCAGCCTGTTTAATAGTCGAAAAACTGAAATGTAAATTATACCCTTCAAGGCTGATGTAAAGTTTGTCTGTGATGCCTCCTCAACGAACTTTTATCCGTAAACGATTTATCACAATCCCTACACTTAAAAGTCTTCCCCGTATGCGTCACGAGATGCCGACTCAGACCGGAAGCGTGGCAGAACACCTTCGGACACAACGTGCAATAATGCAGTTGGATTTCGGAAGGATGCGGATTCAAATGCGTCCGTAAATGTACTCTGAGTGGTTCCTTCTGCGTGAACCCTTTCGGACAATGCGGACAATTATAAGGTTTCTTCCCGGTATGCGTCATATGATGCCTTAACAGGATCTCCTTCTGAGCGAAACTCTTCTGGCACAGCTCGCATTGAAACGGTCTCTCACCGGTATGAATCCTTTCGTGTCTGATCAACGCCGAACGCGTCGGGAACCATTTCTCGCAGATACCGCAGGTGAACCCCCTCTGTTGCATGTGCACCGAAGCGTGCCGCCTTAATTGGATACGTCTGGCGAAGGTTTTCGGACAATCCGGACATTGGAACACTTTTAATTCCCCATCTTCGTTGAATTCTGATGGTGGTTCGGGGAGATCCGGTAGGATCTCTTGATCGTCCTCAGTCATGAGTTCCATTACGATGACTGAACCATCTTCGGTTGTTACTTGGACTTGTGTCGGTTTGCCCGGTTGTTGATCGACTTTCATCTGGAGTTCTCCGGAGAGATTCAAGTTCGGGTGGGATGCTAAGGTGTTTTTAACGGCTTCTGCGATCGCTTCGAGATCCTGGTCTTCAATTTGATCATCTTCCATACCTGAATTAAAAAAAATTGTAACAAAAAGACGATTAACACAAACTTCAAAACATAGAATATAAAAAATAACATACCTTGACTATCCTCCAAAATAAACACGTTTTCATCATCATCATGTTCGGGTTCGATAACCTCCTTCTTCAATTGAATATTATCTAACGTACAAGCTTCTTTATTCACTTCCTCGGTTTCCGTAGGCAAAGTAATACTTTCCGGATCTTCATCGGGTTCGGGATCGATTTCAGGTTGGATATACGTAACTTGAGTTACGCCGACTAGATCCTCTTCAGTTCGAACATCGACAGGAGCATCATCGATTTCAGAATTCGAAACGGTGTCTTCACTCACCTTCGTCGACATAGTTTCTTTCTCCGTTACATCCTCAACCGACATCGGTTCATCATCGTAATTATTCTGAACGACTTTTAAATGCTGTCGTAACTTCAAGTCGGAAGTCTCACATTTCTTCCGGAAAGTATATGATTTTTCAAGTTGGTATTTACAAGGGTGACATATTTTATCCGGAAGACCATCACCTTCGAATACCTACAAGATTAAATATTTAAATAATTTATATTAAACAAAAAAAAAAAATTATTTACTTCCAAAGCGACGCAAGCCATAATCCTGAGGGTGAGCGGTATAGGCTCGTCGTTGTTGAAAATCGGCACCAATTCATCCTCCTTTGCCATACACAAACGGCACAATTCATTTAAATCCAAGATCACTTCTTGATTGTCGCCAGACTTTTTCCGACTGTATGTTTTCATTGTAGTTGGTAAATTATTGATAAACTAGCTCCCTATATTGCCCGAAACGTCACTTGGTTCAACAGCAAGAGATAAAAAGTGATTTGCTCACTACTTTATCGTTTATTATCGACATGGACGCGTCGGACATGACAGTTTGTTACGGGCGGTAGAAAACGAAACGTCGGTAATGTAGAACGCTTCGCGTTAGCGTTATACCCGAATGATGCCGAATTTTAACGATTAATTTGGGTGGGAAATTTAAAATTGACATTAGCGATTTTTTTTAAATTGGATTAATCAATGAATCAGTTGGTAAAACTGTTAAATTTCCCCAAATTCCCCATCCCTTGACGTTTCATAACTGCATTCACGATTGTATTCATTACGTCAAAAAATCTGGACACACGTTTTAAGAATACAGTTAGTAAGAATTTAATCATTTTTATATCCAATTTAGGTCGAATATTATCAAGGATAATAATTTGTCAATCGAGCAAATTTAAAATCAAACATAATTAATTAAATACCCTTCAAAAGTTTCCAAAATTCGAGTAGCCAAGCAATATATAATACCAGTTATAACTAATTTAACTTTTGTGACTCATTTTTTTTATAAAACGATTACAAATTTGTGTCTATTTCAGGAGAAAATGTCACACAAACCAACTCCGGAGATCAAACTGAAACGATTCCTATATTTAAGCAGCGAAAGCTCAGCGTTAGTCTCTGGCAATCCGGAGAAACACAATTATTACCAACCGGAAAAATTATCCTGTGCTACTGACATTCTCAAAGGTGATTTTGACAAATCGAAAGATTTCTTAACAAATCTATTTACAGCTGCGGAAAATGAGCGCCTATTACCGCAGAGAGAAACGTTATTTTTCGCTTTAGCTTGTTTTATTACAAACGAAAATGCGAACGATAATCAACGGCATTTTCTATATTCACTCGTACTTAATATGTGTAAAAATAACGATGATCTATTCGCTTTTATAAAATTCTTATCGAAAATCAAGAAACCGTTTAGTAGCGGTGTAACGAAGATCGTCTCCGCATATTATTTACGACAGGAACCTATGGATCTAATAAAATGTATATCCGAATCGAATAGTTATCACGGTTGGACTCATAAGGATCTAATCAAATTAATTCATTGCAAAACCGATAATCAAGGTAAATTTTAAACGATTGATTTGTATAAAAGCGTTTAAATTAATTTTTATTTCGTAGCGATCGAAGTTATAATCAAATACATACTTTACGGTAAAGCGAAGGCTGTCGAGGCTGCTGGTGATGATCCTGAAGCTGCGAAGGTCCTCAATTTTGCGCAGGAAATGAAGGAATATAAGACATCGGGTGATGCACAGAAGGTTGCCGAATTAATCCCCGTTTTGAATATTAAACATGTGTGGCAGATTCCGTCAAATTTAATCAAGTCGCAACAGGTAATGTTACAACCGTATAACATATTTAACACTATTTTAATTAAATCGACACTTTTAAATAAAAATAAACACATAAAACACATTTTTTTTAACTTGTAAAATTTAACGTTTTATCGCGTAATATTTTCGTTAAATTTTTATTAATTATAATTGTATTAGCACTGTTTTTTGAATAAATTAACTAATTTTAGCAATTTTTATTTATATTTATCACATTTTTGGGTCATACTTCTACAATTTATCGTCAAATTTCATTAAAAACCACTGCGCGATTATTTGCCGGCTTTTCATATTTTACAACAATATGGCGATTACCGGAAGTCAATTTTTGATAATTTTAAATTAAACTTTCATATAAACACGATATTTTGCGGTTAATTTTTGCGTTATTTATCTAAAATCTCTGTATAAACATCGTAATTTATTCCATAATTAATTAATATTAATATTTTTAACGCAAACTTATCATTATTTATATCTAACCTGTCAATTTATGTATATTTAACCTGTCAATTGATTAGCGCAGTTAATATCGTTTTTACGAAAAATAATTTAATTTTAAACATTATTTAGGTGTGGACAGCGTTAATTCCACAATTATCCTTAAGCGAATTGATCGCTAGTTTACCAAAACTCTACAAAATGAGCTTCTTAAAGGCCGGCCCTTTGCAAACGAAAATCATCGATATCCTCTGCAATAACGAGATCGTCCGTGCGTCTAATTTACATCCGGCGGAGATCTACATCGGCCTGAAAAACTTGGAAAAAGGAGGAAAGTAAGTTTTCCTCGTTCTTAAATTGGATAAATTAATTTTTTTTTAAATAAATTTAAGGCCGAAAGATCCTCATCTGATCAAATATCTGGAATCGAAGGAGGACGTCGACGCTAAGATATTAGCCGATCCCGATTATAAGAAGCCGAATTTCGCTCATCAAGAACCCGCCAAATGTACGCCTGTGATTAATGCCGTTCAAAAAGCACTGACTACCTCCTACGCCAACCTGAAACCGGTCAATAAGCGGATCATGATCACGATCGATGTCGGCGACAAAATGAACGATCCTTGTTTGACGACTAAGAACGTCACGTGTTTAGAAGCGGCTATCTTCATAGCCTACTGCGTTTTTAAATCGAATAAAATCGTTACCGTCGCCGTCTTCGATGGAACTACCATAACACCTGTACCAGTGGAAAAGAGTTAGTATATTTATCTCTAGGATTGACAGCTGTCAATTTTTTTTTTTGACAGCTGTCAAAATTTTCATGTTTTATTTTAAATTTATAGATATAGCGCTGGGATTGTTTCACAAGAAAATCAAGGAAGCTAAACACGGTCCGGTAATATGGAGTGCACCATTCGAATGGGCAGCTAATGAGCGTAAACAATTCGACGTTTTCGTTCATATGGGTTACAGACCCAATATTATCGATTTATCGAAAGAACTTCGCGAAATCGACAAACCTAAAGAAGCTTTCGGCAGTTACATGCAGAAATTAAGCATACCTTACGCTAGGTAAGTAATAATAATTTTTATTCGTTTCGGGTAAAAATTTTTTGAATTTCGCGGGTATTTCGGTTGGAGTACCAACTTAAAACGCCCGCGAAATTGAAAATTTTTTATCTAAGACGTTTTCAGTTTTTGAACGCAGCCAACTTGATCTAATCTTACAGATTCATCGTTTGCAGCCTCGGCATCCATAACGCTTACTTTTCAGGCGATGTGACCAACATTCTGGATGTGTGCGGTTTCGATAAGAACGTTCCCAATATTATAGATGCTTTTTGTAAAAATCTGTTCTAGTAGGCGCTGGAAATGTCAAAAATCTCCATCTTTTTTGTTTTGTTTAATATCGCATCTACGACAATGTCAAAAAAAAAACAAATATCCGAATCTAGCACATGTGTTCATATATCGATAATCTAATGTTATTAAAATTGCGTTGTTTTCGAGGCTACAAGACTATATTACATTTTACTATATTTAGGTGATAGTAAAAAATCGGTAATTGACGTAAAAAAAAAAAATGGAAAAAACCGGTACAAGAATGGATATTGCAAATTCTGTGATGATATTTTTCTCATGTCTTTTCGAAAATACCAAAAAAAGAAATACAAGAGATGATACTGTGCTATTTATTTATCTTTTTTTTGTGTTATCTACGATTTAATTTAATTTTTTTTTATATGTTGGTACAATAATACATTTTTCCCACTTATTATATAGAGAACGTAATAATTATTACATTAATATCTTTAGTAACGTAGTGAATATTAATCTTACATAGATGCAGTGGTTTTAATTTAGTGATTTTTATGTTTACACTGTATCTGTCATGTTTTGCACTTTGTTGATTGGATTTATTTTTTATTTTTACACGTATAATACCGCTTTGATTTTAAATATAAGTGCTGTGAACATTGGTGATTCTTTTCGTCACAGTTAAGAACAAGAAATAATTGTTAATACGTCACTTAGTTATCAGTAATACCAACCATGAGATTTAACTAATCGTGTTTGATCTTTGTTTTGTTATTTATATATATTAATTAATTAATTTACTAGGCTAATAATGATTGTTGAATCTTTTTTAATGCGGTTGTAATATATATATATATATATATATATATCTATATATACAGTGTGATCGATTAAAGACTTACTATAGTTACACTCGAATAATTTATAGAAATAATATGTGGTTGGTGTTATTGACGTATGCGTTTCATCAGGTAATTCTGCTTTAACTTTAAACTATATGATGTACTGTTTAGAGAAAGTATTCTAAAACGAATAGTATGTACAATTTTCTCCGATGAATTCATAGGGTTACAAAAACAAGAGGACCTCTAAAAAAAAAAGAAAGAAATAAAAAAAAAAGGGAAATAATAATAGACGACTACATAATATTTAATAGAATAAATTTTTGAGTATTTTTGTAATATTGTAATACCTATTTATATTGTGAATTAATTTCGTTTTGTTGTTTATTTTTTATTTTCTAACACCTGCAAATAAATAAAATATACATACTATAGAAAATCGGTTGTTTTATTTAATTTATATTTTTAATCGATTAGATAAAGATGGCATGTGATACATCGTTGGAAAGAGGATTTAATACACCTTTAGAATAATCAATAAAAAATGATACATTCCGATTAAAATTTCGATTGTGTCCCATCAAATTTAGATCATTCGATGTTCAATTGTTTTATTAATTAAAGCAAATTATAGAGAATTTAATGCCGGATAACTTTTATATATAACATTTATTTGAAAATCTTATAATAAGCGAGATATAAGCCGCACTAGAAAAAATCACCCTGTATATCAAAAAGATAAATTTTGTAGTACACCTTTTAAAATTTGTATTTGGATACATGAGGGCATAACAGTCAACTTTTCTTAATAAAATTTTACGATATTTAGCAAAATAAAGGTACTTTACTCTTATAATGAAAATATATTTTTACTTGTAACCCGTAACGAAATGACCGTACAATTAAAGAACACATTCAAGTGAAGTTGGGTTTTATTATTTTTTATATTAAACTATATATTTTTAGAATGAATACCGACTGAGTCGGTATTCGGTTGATGAATGAAAGCCCACGCGTTCTCGAAACACGTGTCCCGATTAATCAATCAAAGTTGTGGCGTTTGGTGATACCGATGTTATATCTGTGTATATTTTTACTTATTTTGGTCAATAAAATAAAAATTAATTTATACCGAAATTTAATGATTATATTTTCGTAAAATTAAGCGCAAAAAATTGATTAATCTTACGGATAATTAAATTTTTCCCTAATATAAATCCGGATACAACTTTTTGGGACGCTGACAGGTTTAGGAACGCACCTCGTCATCGTCTATAACAGTTATTTTAGATATTTTAACGATATTAGGATTAGAGATTATTAATTTTCAAGATTTTAATTGTAATATGATTTGTTTTGTTACCGATTAAATAATTTTTTAATTTTTCCGGCATTTTAAGGTGATATTTTGTGAAAATTTTAACGAAATACTGTGATATTTCACTGTGATTCACAATGTAGTAGCAAATAATTTGATTTAATAGAGTAGCGTCTTAGAATGCCAGCGAATTTTGAAAATTGTTCGCTTTGATTTTGTAACATACAGCAAATATGAATCGTTGATTACGTAATACGACATATAAAAGCGGATTTTATCTTAATTTAATATTAAAATATCACAATTAATAAAAATATTATGTCAGTTATCACTACTGTCAAACTTAAATTACAAATTAGAGTTCGATTTAAATCTCGTGATGAAAATTACTATGATGTAAAAATACTAAAATATATAATGTGGGGTCGTTTATTATTTTTGCGACTTCATAATTATGTATATTAGAAATACAATTTATTTATTATATTATATTTGTTTACACGATAAATTAGTAATGAGGTTATGTTTAATATAAGTGGCTGAACGCAGTTATAGAAGTGGAGCACGTACAATTAATTAGTTTTCGCGCTTACCGATCGAAACGCCCACCGTACGAAGCGCCATCTCGCGCCGAAACATAAACGACTCACTTTTTTATAACCTCGCGATCAACCGTTGCGAACAGTTCCACTCTGAAATAAAACCCGGATAAAATTGCTAACGGTGTGCGAATTCGGCAGGTTTTTTTTTTAACATATTCACGCGGACGTGCAGCAAGGTTATTACCGCGTGTGCGAAGGGTGTGTGCCCTCTTCGTCGGCCGATACGAAGGACGCGAATGTGCATCGTTATTTTCTTTTAATTTTTTTTTTATTATTTTTGATGTGTCTGATAAAGTGGAGGATACGTTTTCGATAATATCACACAATATTATATTCTGTAATAGTAGTATTAATAAGGAGGTATGTATATCTACAATGTATATTATATATAATATAAGTATGTATAATGTATTAACCTATTAGGATACGTCATAACTTAACAGTTGGCATTCTTCTTAATGAAACGCCATTTATATTTGTGTGTATGTGTGTAGACCGGCTATTTTCTTGAGCCGATCGTTTAGATTTGTTTATTTTACACGTCCTATAGCTAGATAAGATCTTGTCTTTTTTTTTAAAATAGAGTTTTAAATAAATTGATGTAGTTTTCGTATTAATATTGGAATTTTTCCTTTGTAACATATTTGTATTTATCACGTTTATCAATTTGAGGGTCAATCTTATTAGCATGTCGAACATTAAACTGCGAATACCACTTTCTAGCACGTACAACATAAAAAATAACTACACAGTTGAATTAGTATTTAGATACGAATGAAATGGAACCTGTTGCCAGCTAGTATAGGTAGCATTTACTTACTTAAATAATTATATCCAGGTAGTAGCAGATTTAGAAGTTATTAAAACAATGCTGTAGAGATAAGGCGCCGTCTAATCTCGATTTCAAGTACTATTAGACTACATTTGTATGCATGTACTCACACACAATGAGTTCTCAGGTTAGCGATAATGTTTTCCAATTATTTTTTCGTGTAAACGGTTTTAATTTGTAGTTTTTAATTCGTTTGTATATACAAGCAATACTTGTTGGTATTCCTGGAAAATAACTCATTCATAAATGTTAAAATTAATAAATTCTATCTCTGATAATTTTAATGATAAACAGCATCGGTATGTCTCGTAATATTTTAATTATTACTGCCATCTTGTCCGAAAAAAAAATACGAATAATAATCACTATTGTCTACTTCAGTTAAGACTGAAAATTGACTTATGCAGTAAAAAAAAAGTTAATTAGACAGCATTATACGTTAACTAATTAATAATGTTGAAACGGAAAATTGTTACAAAACTGTAATTAAAAATATTTCACATTCCTGTAGGTTTGTTGTCGTTTAATAAGTTTCGTAAGTCGTTTCAAAACTTGATTTGAGCACTTAACTAACTGTCATACATTTTTAGGATAATTTAGTAAACGTCCATTTTGTTGTAAACTAATTATGTTTTCTTTTAATGTTGTGGTGACACTGTTTTGAATGTCAAAATTTCGCATTATTGAAGATTACACAAATGAGGTCGAATCAATTGTTAGTCAATGAATGTACTTCAGGTATTCGGTATTTTATACAAAGCTATTGTTTTATCCCCCATTGACTACCTATATTAAATAGAATCCCCCAGTATCATGACCACTTCACGTCCGCGAGGTGGAACTTGGGTGGGTCAATTTTATTTCTAAAATAAACTGTCCCACCCTCTCTGACATCGTTAGATCAAGAATTGATTTAAAATCAAAAGAACGTCAAAACGCAGATAGCATTAATATCAAGTTTCAGGTAATTCTGATCGTAAGATTATAATTTAATTTTGAGATTCCTACAAAAAAACCCTGAAAAACGTGCTTCATTAATTTTGTGTCGGTAGATAGGCTATGGGCGTTTAGACGCAGGCACTCGACGTGGACATCCGGTATAAGCCAGGAATTATATTATGTGCGGCCCTCCGATGACTCATTATCGGCAGCTGGACCGGGTTGTATAATGCATGCACTAGAGGTGTACCTCTTGCCCGCTAGATGGTGGTAAATGCTAGATAGTGCTTTTGTCCCCCTTTCAAAGAAGTCTCCCGTCGCTCTCCCGTAGGCCCCCGAAGAGAAGGTTTCCTATACACCCCGATGACTAAAACCAGCTCAAAATCAAGTCAAAATCAACTAAAACCAGGTCAAAAGCAACTAAAATCTGGTCATAATTAAGTCAAAACCAAACAAAACTAAGCCAAAAGCAACTCAAAGCCAGCTAAAACCAAGTCAAAACCAACTAAAACCAAATCAAAAACAGCTCGAAACCAAGTCAAAACCAGCTCAAGACGAACTAAAACCAGCTCAGAACCAACTAAAACCAAGTCAAAACCAGCTCAAAACCAACTAAAATCAAGTCAAAACCAGCTCAAAACCAACTAAAACCAAGTCAAAACCAGCTCAAGACGAATTAAAACAAAAACCAACTAAAACCAAGTCAAAAACAGCTCAAAACCAAGTCAAAACCAGCTCAAGACGAACTAAAACCAGCTCAAAACCAACTAAAACCAAGTCAAAACCAACTAAAACAAAGTCAAAACCAACTAAAACCAAGTCAAAAACAGCTCAAGACGAACTAAAGCCAAGTCAAAACCAACTAAAACCAAGTCAAAACCAACTAAAACAGAGTCAAAAACAACTAAAACCAAGTAAAAACCAGCTTAAGACAAAACCAGCTCAAAACCTTTTAAAACTTGGTCAAAATTAAGTCAAAACCAACTAAAACCAAGTCAAGACGAACTAAAACCAGCTCAAAACCAACTAAAACCAAGTCAAAAACAGCTCAAAACCAAGTCAAAACCAGCTCAGGACGAACTAAAACCAGATCAAAACCAACTAATACCAAGTCAAAACCAACTAAAACAAAGTCAAAACTAGCTTAAGACGAAACCAGCTCAAAACCTGCTAAAACCGGGTCAAAATTAATTTAAAACCAAGTCAAAACCAGCTCAAGAACTGAAACCAGTTCAAAAGCAACTAAAACTAAGTCAAAACGAACAAAAACTAAGTCAAAACGAACAAAAACTAAGTCAAAATCAACTAAAACCAAGTAAAAACCAGCTTAAGACGAAACCAGCTCAAAACCAAGTCAAAATTAATTTAAAACCAAGTCTCAAAGACGATCTAAAACCAGCTCAAACGAACTAAAACTAAGTCAAAACTAACAAAAAACTAAGTCAAAACCAACTAAAACCAAGTAAAAACCAGCTTACAACGAAACCAGCTCAAAACCTATTAAAACCTGGTCAAAATCAAGTCAAAACCAACTAAAACCAAGTCAAAACCAACTAAAACAAAGTCAAAAACAACTAAAACAAAGTCAAAACCAGCTCAGACAAAACCAGCTCAAAACCTAAAAACTTGGTCAAAATTAAGTCAAAACCAACTAAAACCAAGTCAAGACGAACTAAAACCAGCTCAAAACCAACTAAAACCAAGTCAAAAACAGCTCGAAACCAAGTCAAAACCAGCTCAAGACCAACTAAAACCAAGTCAAAATTAATTTAAAACCAAGTCTAAACCAGCTCAAGACTCTAAAACCAGCTCACAACGAACTAAAACTAAGTCAAAACCAACTAAAACCAAGTAAAAACCAGCTTACAACGAAACCAGCTCAAAACCTATTAAAACCTGGTCAAAATCAAGTCAAAACCAACTAAAACCAAGTCAAAACCAACTAAAACAAAGTCAAAAACAACTAAAACAAAGTCAAAACCAGCTTAAGACAAAACCAGCTCAAAACCTATTAAAACTTGGTCAAAATTAAGTCAAAACCAACTAAAACCAAGTCAAGACGAACTAAAACCAGCTCAAAACCAACTAAAACCAAGTCAAAAACAGCTCGAAACCAAGTCAAAACCAGCTTAAGACGAAACCAGCTCAAAACCTAAAAACCTGGTCAAAATTAAGTCAAAACCAATTAAAACCAAGTCAAGACGAACTAAAACCAGCTAAAAACCAACTAAAACTAAGTCAAAACTAACAAAAACGAAGTCAAAAACAGCTCAAAACCAAGCTAAAAACAGCTCAAAACCAAGTTAAAGACGAACTAAAACCAAGTCAAAACCAACTCAAAAACAACTAAAACCAAGTAAAAACCAGCTTAAGACAAAACCAGCTCAAAACCTTTTAAAACTTGGTCAAAATTAAGTCAAAACCAACTAAAACCAAGTCAAAACGAACTAAAACCAGCTCAAAACCAACTAAAACCAAGTCAAAAACAGCTCAAAACCAAGTCAAAACCAGCTCAAGACGAACTAAAACCAGCTCAAAACCAACTAATACCAAGTCAAAACCAACTAAAACAAAGTCAAAATAGGTTAAGACGAAACCAGCTCAAAACCTGCTAAAACCTCGTCAAAATTAATTTAAAACCAAGTCAAAACCAGCTCAAGAACTAAAACCAGTTCAAAACCAACTAAAACTAAGTCAAAACTAACAAAAACTAACTCAAAATCAACTAAAACCAAGTAAAAACCAGCTTAAGACGAAACCAGCTCAAAACCTAGTAAAACCTGGTCAAAATTAATTTAAAACCAAGTCAAAACGATCTAAAACCAAGCTCAAAACCTAAGTCAAAACTAACAAAAACTAAGTCAAAACCAACTAAAACCAAGTAAAAACCAGCTTACGACGAAACCAGCTCAAAACCTATTAAAACCTGGTCAAAATTAAGTCAAAACCAACTAAAACCAAGTCAAAACGAACTAAAACAAAGTCAAAAACAACTAAAACCAAGTAAAAACCAGCTTAAAAAAACCAGCTCAAAACCATTAAAACTTGGTCAAAATTAAGTCAAAACCAACTAAAACCAAGTCAAGACGAACTAAAACCAGCTCAAAACCAACTAAAACCAAGTCAAAAACAGCTCGAAACCAAGTCAAAACCAGCTTAAGACGAAACCAGCTCAAAACCTATTAAAACCTGGTCAAAATTAAGTCATAATCAATTAAAACCAAGTCAAGACGAACTAAAACCAGCTCAAAACCAACTAAAACTAAGTCAAAACCAACTAAAACCAAGTCAAAAACAACTCAAAACCAAGCCAAAATTAGCTCAAGACGAACTAAAACCAGCTGAAAACCAACTAAAAGCAGTTTGCCTGGTTTTGACCTGATTTTAGTTGGTTTTGACCTGGTTTTAGTTCGTTTTGAGCTGGTTTTGACTTGGTGTTGAGCTAGTTTTAGTTAGTTACGTGGAGGGAGGGGTATAGGGAGCCTTCTCTTCGGCGGCCCACGTAGGAGATTCGGAAGGACTTCTCTGGGTGGGCCAAAAGCGCCATCTAGTATCTAAAGGGCGTCAAAAACGCCATTTAACATTTACCACCATCTTAGTAGCGCCATCTAGCGTGCAAGTGATACACCTCTAGTCCGAGCATTATACAGCCCGGTCCAGCTGCCAGTGAAAAGTCGTCGGGGGGCCGTATATAATTTCCGGCCTATACAGGTTGTCCACCTCGAGTAGAGAACATGAAGATCAAGTTTCAACTAAATTGAATCATGAGAAATATTTCCTTTTTTTGTTTGTTATAAAATAAATACTTTACGCACCCTCTGGTAGTCTTTTCGACGTTGAATTTGAAACAAAGTTTCAGCAAATTTTTTAAAGCAGTTTAAAGCAAATTCGACTATAGAGACTTCCTAACGAACTGTTTTGTGTCAATCTTTAGCAGTCCGAGTGAAGCATGTGCGACATACATATATGCTTCGCTCGAATTTTATAAATTCTTATTATCGCTATTAGTATGTAATAAGGAAATGAAGCAGCACCATTCATTCTAATTTTTTTGTATTTACGAATATTGGTAACGTTTGTTTTGTTTACAGGTGGATATAAAAATAAACCGCAACCATGCCAAAATCTGTAAGTATATTTAAGTTTTATGTATAAAAATATAAATTTTACGAGCGTCGCTTTTCAAAATTGAATTTTATCGATTCTTTTAATACACGTTTATCAATGGGATTTGTATTCTATTTTAGATTTTGATGAGGTTATTTAACCGTTTACATTTTCGTTTTATTTTTAAATTTGCCACACTAGTTTTGGTGAGAATTTAATATTAAAATAAAGCAGTGTTAATTGTCCCTCCTCTTACATCACACTTGAGTATTATTTTTTGCGGTGACTTTAACGCAAATTATGGTTGATGATGTAGTTTAGTAAACATTTGTTTTTCTCGATAATTCTCTTACGTGTATTATAGATTCAACTAGCGAACTCCTATGACTCATTGGTTTTTATTGTAAAACCTACATACATCGTCGTTTCCTAATATAGAATATGCAATAAAACTATATTGCAAATATTAACGAAATTATGTGTGTGTGTGTACAGATTTTGTTTAATCGCTTACAAGCTTATCGGGAAGTTCTTTTCTAATTATTCACACAATCTATTGCGTTATGTATAATTGTTAAGGTGTACGTAACCATGTCGAATTACTTATTGAACAGGTAAATTTTTATTTAAGGTGTCAGGAATTACTTTCGGAGACGTCACTTGCGTTGCATTCCTTCGATTATGATAATTCGAAATTAAAATACAAAAGAATGTCCGGTTTTAATTCGATAAGGAACTGTTTTTGTCAATATTTTTTGGGATGGAACAAAACTGTAAGATCGTGAATGAGTGCGTTTGGATTATCTTGTCTTGCATGGATACATTCCCTGACAAAAATATAGTTGCAGTTGTGTTCATGGAATGTATAAGCATCTAAAATTGATTCTTGTTTAATTCTATGGAAACTAAATGTATAATATGTTAATGTAACCGTGTGGGTTTTCCATCTTTAGTAGTTTTATTATGTAAATTGACAACATTAACTTGGTTTATTGTTGATTGGTAGCGTTCAAATTAACAGTACTACAATTTTTTTAACAAGTTGTTTTTTTTTTGTCTTCCGAAAGTACAGTACAATCCTGTTAATACGCACTAATTAAGGAATGGAATATTTTATTAAATACAATGTAATAGTGTGATGAATTCTGGGTATCCATTTTGTGATTTAGAACACTTGAAAACTTCGTCTACCTTCTCGAAATTTTCAAAGTTTCAAGACGTGTTAATCCATGTAAAAAAAATCATAGAAAAAAGATGCCCTCTCCCCTCCTCACCCCCTGGAAATTACAATTTCCTGCCTCCTCAAAAACAAATTTTCGAAGATCCAAGACGAAATTTTAAATATTTTTTGCCCCCTTGAAATTACAAATTTTCAAAGTTCCAAACATTGTTTCGAGACCTTTTAAAAAGTCAGCTCTTTTTCTGTTAAAAAAGATTTAAGAAAACATTTTTCGGTTTTGAACTCTCGTTCTGCCCCCCCCCCCCTTCCCCCCGCTCCATGGAAATTTCAAACTTTGTCCCAAAACCTTCTGAAAAGACAGCCTTCCTTTTCACTTCAAAAATGAAAATTTTAAAGATTGTTTCAAGCTTTGAAGGCCTCTTCTGTCCATTCGAAAAGAAAATTTTCAAAGTTCCAAGACATGTCGATCTACATAAAAACAATCCACATTAAATAAATGGAAATTTTAAATATTTTTTGCCCCCTTGACATTACAAATTTTCAAAGTTCCAAACATTGTTTCGAGACCTTTTAAAAAGTCAGCTCTGTTCAAAAAGATTTAAGAAAAAAATTTTCGGTTTTGAACTCTCGTTCTGCCCCCCCCCCCCCTCCTTCAAATTTTTCAAAATTTCAAACTTTGTCCCAAAACCTTCTGAAAAGACAGCCTTCCTTTTCACTTCAAAAATGAAAATTTTAAAGATTGTTTCAAGCTTTGAAGGCCTCTTCTGTCCATTCGAAAAGAAAATTTTCAAAGTTCCAAGACATGTCGATCTACATAAAAACAATCCACATTAAATAAATGGAAATTTTAAATATTTTTTGCCCCCTTGACATTACAAATTTTCAAAGTTCCAAACATTGTTTCGAGACCTTTTAAAAAGTCAGCTCTTTTTCTCTTAAAAAAGATTTAAGAAAACATTTTTCGGTTTTGAACTCTCGTTCTGCCCTCCCCCCCCCCTCCCTCCTTCCCCCGCTCCATGGAAATTTCAAACTTTGTCCCAAAACCTTCTGAAAAGACAGCCCTCTTTTTCACTTCAAAAATGAAAATTTTAAAGATTGTTTCAAGCTTTGAAGGCCTCTTCTGTCCACTCGAAAAGAAAATTTTCAAAGTTTTCATCAATCCACATAAAAACAAACCAAATTCAAAGCTCTAAGACTTTTTAAAAAAGACAGCCCTTTTTCTATTAAAAAAGACAGCTCTATTTTGCACTTCAAATATGGAAATTTTAAAGACTGTTTTAGGTTTTGAAGCCCTCTCGAAAAGCAAATTTTCAAAGTTCCAAGAAATGTCAATCCACATAAAAACATCCACATTAAATAAATGGAAATTTGAAATATTTTTTGCCCCCTTGAAATTACAAATTTTCAAAGTTCCAAACATTGTTTCGAGATCTTTTAAAAAGTCTTTTTCTGTTAAAAAAGATTTAAGAAAAAATTTGTCGGTTTTGAACTCTCATTCTGCCCTCCACCCCCTCCCCCCATGGAAATTACAATTTTTGAAAATTTCAAACTTTGTCCCAAAACCTTCTGAAAAGACAGCCCTCTTTTTCACTTCAAAAATGAAAATTTTAAAGATTGTTTCAAGCTTTGAAGGCCTCTTCTGAATACCACTCGAAAAGAAAATTCCCAGACGTATCAATCCACATAAAAACAATCCAAATTCAAAGTTCCAAATATTGCTCCAAGACTTTTTAAAGAAAGACAGCCCTTTTTCTATTAAAAAAGACAGCCCCTATTTTGCACTTCAAATATGGAAATTTTAAAGACTGTTTTAGGTTTTGAAGCCCCCTCGAAAAGCAAATTTTCAAAGTTCCAAGAAATGTCAATCCACATAAAAACAATTCAGATTAAAAAAATGGAAATTTTAAATATTCTTTCAAGCGTTGAACCCCCTTTTCCTCCCCCGTTTGCCTCTTTGAAATTAAAAATTTTCGAAGGTCCAAACATTGTTACAACACTTTTTAAACAAGACAGCATTTTTTTAATTAAAAAAGACCCCTATTTTGCGCTTTAAATATGGAAATTTTAAAGACTATTTCAGGTTTTGAATCCCTCTTCTACCCCTTCAAGAAACAATTTTCAAATTTCCAAGACATGTCGATCCACATAAAAACAATCCACATTAAAGAAATGGATTTAAATTTAATTTAAATATTGTTTACGGTTTCGAACTCCTTTTCTACCCCCCCCTCCCTCCCTGGAAATTAGAATTTTTTAAATTCCAAACCTTGTTCCAAAACCTTCTAAAAAGACAGCCCCCTTTGTCACTTCAAAAATGGAAATTTTAAAGACTGTTTCTGGATTTGAAGCCCTCTTCTGCCCTCTCGAAAAGCAAATTTTCAAAGTTCCAAGATATGTCAATCCACGTGGACAATATCCACATAAGAAAATGGAAATTTACATATTTTTGCAGGTGTTGAACCACCTCTCCCTTCTGCTCCTTGAAATTACAAATTTTCAAAGTTCCAAACATTGTTTCATAATTTTTTAAAAAGACAGCTCTTTTTCTATAAAAAGAGACAGAAATTTTAAATAATGTTTCCGGTTTTGAACTCTCGTTCGGGCCTCCTGAGAATTAAAATTTTTTCAAAATTTCTAACGTTGTTCCAAAACCTTCTGAAAAGACAGCCCTCTTTGTCACTTCAAAATTTTAAAAACTGTTTCAGGTTTTGAAGTCCTCTTCTGCCACTTCAAGAAACAAATTTTCAAAGTTCCACCCATTGTTTCAAGACATTTTTAAAAGACAGCCCTTTTTCTATTAAAAAAGACAGAGCCCTATTTTGCACTTCAAGTATGGAAATTTTAAAGATTGTGTTAGGTTTTGAAGCCCTCTTCTGCCCCCTCGAAAAGCAAATTTTCGAAGTTCCACGACATGTCAATCCATGTAAAAAAATAGAAATTAGAAATTTTGTTTCTGATTTTGAACCTCCTTTCTGCCCTCTGGAAATTACAATTCTTGAAAATTCTAAGGAGGCAGCTCAGCTCTTGTTCACCTCAAACGTGAACATTTTAAAGATTGTGTCCGGTTTTGAAACCTCCTTCTGCCCCCTTGGAATTACAAATTTTCCAGTTCCAGTTTCTAAGTTCCAAACATTATTCCAAGACATGCCGAAAAAAAAAATTGAATTTTTAAATGATTTGACTATGGTTGTAAAGCTTTGGCCTTCTATCGTGGACAGTTAGGCTCTCTTGTTTTTCAAAATTTTAATTTTGAGAGTTGTTTTTAGGGTAAAACTGGAGGAAATTTTTTTTCCTCCATTATTTAATGAAAAATCCATGATAGAAAGCTAAAGCTTTGCAAAAACGTTCAAAACAATTTAGGGCGGGGATGGGGGTTGGTCTAAAACTTTGCAAGACTGTTGTAGACAATGAGTTGGTTTCTAATCCATGTTATATCTTTTGAACCATTCAAATTTTTGATTTCTAAATTTTGGAACAATACTTATCTATTATTCAATGAAATATCCACGGGTCAAAAGCCAAAGCTTTCTAAATCAATCCAAAACGACTAGAACAACAACAAAAGAATGATTTTTAAAAATAATTAATTTTCCAAATGAGTTTGTTACAATTTTGTTTTTGTTTCCGTTAAGACAATATTTCTATATTAATTTAATGAAATGTCCACGAGACAATGCCAAAGTTATCAAAAAAAATCTCAAAACGACTAACGAACAACTTGACACAATCTTTAAAATTTCATTTTTTCAAATGGATCTTTCAAACCAAGTTTTGGTTACTAAATCTTGGGATAATGTTTCTCTATTATTTAAAATTTTCAAAATTTCAATTTTCTAAATGAACGGAGAGAAGGGTTGGTGACAAAATTTAATATTTTCACCATAACTTTCGAAGTACTCGAAATTTTTGATTTCTAAATCTTTTGAGGCAATTTTCTGGAACGACTTGCAACCGTTTTAAAAAAATTAGAATTTTATCACGAGAGGGGGTGGAGTACTATAGAGGCTGAGCAAAAAAAAAAAGCAGGCACCCACCTTCCTCCATATTTAGAACCATTCAAGTTTTGATTTCTATATCTTGGAAGAAATTGGAACCACCAGCAAAAAATGATGAACCAAAATCGAAACCTCAACAAGTCCTATCAAACATTGATAAATCAGTAATCACTATTGATGTGTGCACCATCCCAAATAGATGAATTAATATCAAAGGTGCATCATCTAGTTTTTGGCCAAACAAAAATTAACGGGGCAGGACTAGCTTCGTCGCCCATAACTAATTTTGGTAATCATTTTGGGAAACTTTGGTACAAAGAAATAAGTCTTTAAAAGTTAAGCCTCAGAAACCACCAATTATTAACAGAATGGGGGGTCGTATTACCTCAAGAGCTTTAACGAGAATTCTACATACGACAAGATCTAACGTCACAGCCTGCTTTGTTTTTTTTTTCCACAATTCGTCTGATTACAATTTACGCACAAGGATATATCTGAGTAATTATTTTTACGTTATTTTTAACGTAAATAGAATAATTACGATTCGAATTAATTTGTTGAATGAAGAAAGAAAAAAAAACTTTCCAGTTTTTAATTTTAAAACCCGAAAAAATCTAATACGATCGCTGGTTTTGCCACATAAATAATATCCTAGCATTTAAATAGGTTTTAAGCTATTATTTCAATCCGACAGAGCTTGACGACCTATTGTTATATTACCTATACTACCTCGGAGATTCTAAGCAGGCCATGGCGATTATGGTTCGTTCACGAATGCGGTAACAGGTGTCGCTGCGTAGTTGTCGCACCTGTTGGGTCTCGACTCCCATTGGTCAGTCGCTTCCTAACCGTTGAACAGTCGAATATCGGTTATAGGCGAGGTTACCCGGTAACTTGATTTTTTTAGCTTCGGTTCTTCGTGTGATAGTGATATCTACAATATTTTTTTTTAATTTAGACTTACTTAGATAGATATATTGTGTGGATACCGCTTTAAATAGTTGAATTTTAAATTTAATCGAATAAAAGATGGTTTCGGGGAAAACAGTAAGTTTCTTTTTTTTGCAGTACTTTTTCGTTTTTCACTATGGATGTCTTTATAGGCAGACGCACAGAATATTTCATTTAATATTTGATATAATTGTGATATCATGTTTTATAATTGTTCTAAACTTTAGACTGGAATAGTAGTTTGGTATTTTATATTTTATTGAGATATTCAATTTGTTTTTTTTTTAATTTGAAGGTCGAATTTATATTGGAATAAATTATATTTCTTCTAAATTTGTTATGCAAGCAAAAACGTGTAATAATTGAGGTAACCCTATAATAAACAGAACCTTAATTAAAAAAATAATAATAATAAAGATGCTACTTCCTAGTTTGTACTAATTACACAGTTCCTACTCTATTATTAAATTCAAGTACGTTTTGTTTATATTGAATCTTTAGATCTTTAGATAATGATAAACAGAAATTGTTGAGCTTCTTTTTTTCGTGTGTGTCTTGTACACAAATTAAGAGAAATTTCACACAAACTAAGAATAAATTCCTTCCTCTTTAATATGCTAACGATGCACTCGATTACCTATTTTAAATAAATTTTTTTTTTGCACTTATCGGAATGTCTCATGGATGTATTAGGCTAGGAATGCCACAATCACTTTCTAGAAGCTTTCCGTGAAAGCTATTTTAATAACCCTATAAATAGTAAATGTTAAATAGGAATCCTGTCTTATTTTAAATTATTTTTTTCTTCTAATTTCTAGATGAATGTGCGGGTCACGACCATGGACGCCGAGTTGGAGTTTGCCATCCAGCAAACTACCACCGGCAAGCAACTCTTCGACCAAGTCGTTAAGACGATAGGCTTAAGGGAGGTGTGGTTCTTCGGGTTGCAGTACACAGATTCGAAAGGTGATCTAACCTGGATCAAGCTTTACAAAAAGGTAAGTGTTTCAGAAGGATTTTTTTTATTATTATTTAAGCGCTAGATAGTCGAGTCCTCAGTGCATTAGGCTAGATTTTTATTAATCATTATCGTAGGACATCGATTTTAAATAAATATCCAAAGTTTTATATCTCTAGCTTGCAATTGAGAGGGTGTGGTACAGGAAGGAGCGCACAATTTCAATTGTGGGTGGGAAATTGCTGCTAGTAGCTAGTTGCTAGTAATTTTGCCGTCATTTTTTTAAGATATTTAAATCGAGAAAATTGTATCCAAACAAAAGTTCTCAAATATTGGATTTTGTTTCGGGGGAGAGGGGAGAGTGAGACCGGCATAGACACGTCGATACCTTCATAAATGCAAGTTCCGAACGTAATTTTAGTCAAAATGTTGATGTTTTAGAAATGCCAAACAAATGAACGTCCAAATGGAAGCTGAATAAAACTTTGTTTCTTTTTTTGGGGAAAGGGAGAGGGTGGGGGAGGCGAGAGGTGTCACTGACAAGGCAGAGCCCTCAATATATAAATTCAAAAAGGATTGTAGTCAAAATGTTGTGGCTTGATTTGTACTGCTTTCCAAAGAAATGTCAAACAAATGAAAGTCCAAATGAAAGCAGCACAAAACTATAAATAAATAAAACTTCAATATCGTGGTGCTCGTTTATATGCTGCTTCCGTTTCCGAGATATTAAAATTTCTGTTAGGGAATGCACTAGACAAGTCAACTATGGTTAAACAAATGAAAGTCTAAACGGAAGCACCATAAAATTATAAACAAAAGAAGCTGAAAAAATTTCCAAGATATTTTCTTTTATTATTTGATAAGAGCCAATACCAGAGAAAAGTCAAAGTTGTCTTGTTTGAAATAATTTCGATTTCTCTTCAAACGGTGCCAAAGTTTAAAAGAAATTTTGATCAAAATTTTATGCTTGTTTTGGACTGCGTACAGAAAGTTTTGTGTTGATCCTTTTCCGATATATTTCGATTTCTCTCCCTAGACATGCCAACACCCCCGATAAATTAAAGTTAAAAAAAAAAATTTTTATCCAATTTTTAGAGACAGCACAAAACCTCCTACCTCATGAATTCAAACGTTCAAAAAAGCCAACATTTTCGTACTCGGTTTTTGTTCAAAGATATTTCTTGTTTGTATTTTCTGTAGTTGATCTTCTTTTGTTTTCTGAATCGTTTTATTTCAAAATAAAAAAGGAAAGGGGTTGGGCATCTTTACGAGAACACCTCTGTAATGCTGTTTGTTAGAGGTCGTAATAGAGCTAATTATTGAAGGTGTCATCTGTGATGCTGAGGGCCTCTTATCTTGTGATCTGTCATTCGTCTGTGATTCACCTGAGGCCTTGTAATATAATGTGTAGGATCTGAGATCGAATTAACGGAGTTCTACTGTATCTCTCGTTTAATGACGGGAGTTTGGCATTCTAGATTTGTTATCAACTAAAGATCCACCACAACTTGCGTTTGACCAAATGAGGCCAAAGCGAAAAATGTCACCACCTCTTGTTTCAGGCCGTTCAATCATAGCAAACAACAAATCATCATCAAACAACAAACCACCGACCTTGAAGTTACGTATTGTGTTTCAAAGTTTATCGGAGGTGATCAAACGCTGAAAATGACATGATTTGATCCGCCCTACAAAAAGTTGGTCCAATTTCCATTTAGAGTCACCACAAAACTTTGGATACAATTTTCTTTCTTGGACTTCCATTTGTCAGGGTTTTGACATCTCTAATGACAACAAAAATTACATTTTTTTAATCTTTGCAACAAAGCAATTATTGAGGATGGGAGGAACGAGAGGGGGCACTATAACCGCCATTTTTTAATAATAATTTTGTATGAAAATTAAGCACTTTTCTCCGGGCGAAATTTCCAGATTCTATTCTTGGGGGAGAGGAAGAGGGAGGGAGGGGGGACAATGTACACGATTTTTCATTTTTTACGGGCGAAATTTCCAGATTTTTTACCACTGTCTCTCGCCCCCCAATTCGCACGATTTTTCAATTTTTATTAATATTTTTCAAAATTACAACAAAAATTACATTTTTTTAATCTTTGCAATAAAGCAATTATTGAGGACTATGGGAGGGGGTGGGGGGACGAAAGGGGGTACCCTATAACTACCATTTTTTTTCAATAATTTTGTATAAAAATTAAGCATTTCTTGACGGGCGAAATTTCCAGATTTTTAACCACAGTCCCCCTCAATTTACACGATTTTTCAATTTTTATTATTTTTCAAAATTACAACAAAAATTACGTTTTTTTAAATCTTTACAATAAAGCTATTATTGTGGTTGGGGGGAACGAAAGGAGGTACCCTATTGCCGCCATTTTTTAAAAATAATTGCGTATAAAAATTAAGCATTTTTTTACGGGCGAAATTTCCAGATTTTTTAGCACTGTCCCTCGCCCCCCAATTCGCACGATTTTTCAATTTTTATTATTTTTCAAAATTACAACAAAAATTACATTTTTTTAAATCTTTGCAATAAAGCAATTATTGAGGACTGGGGCAGGGGGTGGGGGACGAAAGGGCGTACCCTATAACTACCATTTTTTTCAATAATTTTGTATAAAAATTAAGCATTTCTTGACGAAATTTTCAGATTTCTAACCACAGTTCCCCACCCCCCAATTTACACGATTTTCCAATTTTTATTATTTTCCAAAATTACAACAAAAATTACATTTTTTTAAAATCTTTACAATAAAACTATTATTGAGGATGGGGGGAACGAAAGGAGGTACCATATTCCCGTCATTTTTTTAAAAATAATTGCGTATAAAAATTAAGCATTTTTTACGGGCGAAATTTCCAGATTTTTTACCACTGTCCCTCGCCCCCCAATTCGCACGATTTTTCAATTTTTATTAATATTTTTCAAAATTACAACAAAAATTACATTTTTTTAAATCTTTTCAATAAAGCAATTATTGAGGACTGGGGCAGGGGGTGGGGGACGAAAAGGGGGTACCCTATAACTATCATTAAAAAAAAATTTGTATAAAAATTAAGCATTTCTTGACGGGCGAAATTTTCAGATTTTTAATCACAGTCCCCCACCCCCCAATTTGCACGATTTTTCAATTTTTGTTAATATTTTCCAAACTTACAACAAAATTTACATTTTTTAAATCTCTACAAAGCAATTATTGAGGACGGGGAGGGAGGGGGCGGGGGTGCCCTATAACTGCCATGTTTTTTTAAATAACATCTCTAATAACAGTGCCCCCCTTGACATATAATTTCCACATAATTTACAATAATACATGACCCTAAAGATAAACTCAATTTTTTTTAAATAAAATTTCTTTTTCCAGTTATTATAATACTTATTTTAAAAAATGTTTTATTTTTTTCTAATAATATTACCACCGTTTTTTTCTCAAACAAAATTATTATTTTTTTTTTTTGGTAGTAGATTACAATTTTCTCTTTAACTTACATTTGTTGGGGTGTTGGCATGTCTGAGACATTCCCCTAAAAGGCAAACCCAATATGTTGGAACCACTTTGAAGTGGTGCCAACTTTACGAACCTGTCGACTAAGTCATTATTTTGTTCTAATCATTTTTCTTTAAAAGAAACTTTCTGTGGATTTTTTTGTAAACGATTCGAATTTCGATTAAATTAAAAACTAACATTTTATCCTTTAAATTTAATTTGTATAAATAAAACTACATATCTAGAGGACGAGGGAAGAGGGAACAATTTTCCTTGTTGATTTGCAAATAAAGCAAAGAGAGCAAAAAGAGTTCTTTCTACTTATTCTTATCTAACCTTCGTTTTATCAACATTTCCGATTCGCCGCTATCCAGTACATTATATCAATATTAAACTATATACATAGGATGTATTACATTATAAAACACGACTACTAAGATCTTTTCATTAAAAACAGACTAACGCACACACATGTTGGCCATATTTTAAAACAAAACTCGACCGCACCGACATCCGTTTTTGCTTTCGAATCATTTCCATGACGGTTAGTGACGCAATCTCCGGATTTATATAGATGACAATTGTTTATACAGATATCCATTCCGCGGATTACTTTGATGTGAACGTTGGCGTGTTTAAAAACCACGTCGAAATTTAATAATCGCCTAACGGTTGAATATATATATATAGTGGGATTCTGGTATTTTTAGATTTATTCTTTCCCGTATCTCTTGCATAATCGAAATAAATAATGTTAATTAAAGTATTTATTCGAGAAGAAAACCTGTGCCTGCTGCGAAAGTAATGAATGTTATAAAATGAATGACATACGACGTGGATGCGACCTTCGAATAGCAGAGATTTGTTCCTCCTACGGATTTCTCAGTGTGTGTGAATCATGCGATGAATACGTCATCCTGTCTCTTTTATCGTGGAATTATTAAAATATTCGTCGAGATAATCATCCATAGTTCTGAATAATTTATTTTCGACAGTGTAATATTACAACACAAGCTTTTTAATGCATATTTGTGCTAAATGCGGTTTCTTCGGCGCATTCTTGATTTCAAGTTGTATTATTGTAGGTACCTATATGTAATATCTATACATGTACTAAGAGCAAAGCTTGCTGAGATGCGGGTGCACCAGACAGTGACTCAACACAATCGAAAGAGAGTTCAAGGTCTAACGTAAGAAGCGTTTCACTCAGGTTCTCTTTTGATAGTAAAATGTAGTATTAAAATCGACTGTAGTCTTTTATTTTTGTTGTATTTCAACCAAAAACAAAAAAAAATAATTTTGTTTGAGAAAAAACGAAGCCACGATTGTAATTATTAATTGAAAAAAATAATAAAACATTTTTAAAATTTTTTAAATTTTATAATGACTTGAAAAAGAGAAATTATTAAAAAAATGAGAGTTATGGGGTACGAAATTGTATGCCAAGGGGGGCAATGTTATTAGAAACGTTACGTCCCCCCTCCCCTCGTTTCCGCCGTCCTCAATAATTGCTTTGTTGCAAAAATTAAAAAAAATATAATATTGTAATTTTGGAAAAATTATATTATATTATATTATTAATAATAATTGAAAAATAATGCAAATTAGGGGGCGAGAGACTGTGATAAAAAATCTGGAAATTTCGCCCATAAAAATGCTTAATTTTTATACCAAATTATTTAAAAAAAAATGGTACCCCTTTTCGTTGCCCCCATTCTCAATAATTCCTTTATTGCAAAGATTAAAAAAATTAATTTTTGTTGTAATTTTGGAAAATATACCTAATAATAATTAAAATTGGAAATTTGGGGGTGAGGGGCTGCGGTAAAAAATCTGGAAATTTGATATGTAAAAAATTGTTAATTTTTATACAAAATTATTTGAAAAAATGGCAATTGTAGGGCACCCCGTTTTCTCCCCCCTCTTCCCCATCCTCAATGATTGCTTTGTTGCAAAGATTAGAAAAATGTTATTTTTGTTGTAATTTTGGAAAATATTATAATAATAAAAATTGAAAATTGGAGGAGCCCCCGTCCTCCAATTTTTTACCACAGCCCCCGCTGCGGTAAAAAATCTGGAAATTTCGCCTGTAAAAAATATTTAATTTTTATACGAAATTATCTTAAAACAAATGGCGATTATAGGGCATCCCCTCTCGTTCCTTCCATCCTCAATAATTGCTTTGTTGCAAAGATTAAAAAGATATGATTTTTGTCGTAATTTTGGAAAATATTAATAAAAATTGAAAAATCGTGCGAATTGGGGGGAGCGGGGGAGCTTTGGTGAAAAATCTGGAAATTTCACCCGTAAAAAATGCTTAATTTTTATATCAAATTATTTTAAAAAAATGGTACCTCTTTTCGTTCCCCCCATTCTCAATAATTGTTTTATTGCAAAGATTAAAAAAATGTAATTTTTGTTGTAATTTTGGAAAATATAATAATAATTAAAATTGGAAATTTGAGGGTGTGGGGGGCTGCGGTAAAAAATCTGGAAATTTCGCCTGTAAAAAATGTTTAATTTTTATACGTAATTATGTAACAAAAATGGCGATTATAGGGCACCCCGTTCCCCCCTCCCGCCCCGTCCTCAACGATTGCTTTGTTGCAAAGGTTATAAAAATGTAATTTTTCTTGTAATTTTGGAAAATATAATAATAAAATTGAAAATTGGGTGACGGGGGGCTGCGATAAAAAATCTGGAAATTTTGCCTGCAAAAAATGTTTAATTTTTATACAAAATTATTTAAAAAAATGGTGATTATCAGGCACCTCCTCTCGTTCCCTCCATCCTTAATAATTGCTTTGTTGCAAAGATTAATAAATAATATATTTTTGTTGTAATTTTGGAAAATATTTTACAAAAATTGAAAAATCGTGTAAATTAGGGTGGGCAGGAGGGGGGCTGTGGTTAAAAATCTGGAAATTTCGCTCATAAAAGAACGCTTAGTTTTTATACGAAATTATTAAAAAAAAATTGCAATAATAGGGTACCCTCTCTCGTTACCCCCATCCTTGATAATTGTTTTGTTGCAAGAATAAAAAAATATATATTCTTTGGAATTTTTTGGAAAATATTAACAATAATTGAAAACTCGCGTAAATTGGGGTAGACAGGAGGGGGGGCTGTGGTTAAAAATCGGAAAATTTCGTCCGTAAAAAATACTTTTTATAGGAAATTATTTAAAAAAAATGGCGGTTATAATGTACCCCATTTTGTTCCCCCCATTCTCAATAATTACTTTGCTGCAAAGATTAAAAAAATGTAAGTTTTGTTGTAATTTTGGAAAATATTAATAAAAATTCAAAAATCGTGTAAATTAGGGAGAGTGAGGGGGCTGTAGCTAAAAATCTGAAAATTTTGTCCGTAATAAACGCTTAATTTTTATACGAAATTATTAAAAAAAAATGGCGGTTATAGGGTACCGCCTCCCATTCCCCCCGTCCTCAATAATTACTTTGTTGCAAAGATTAAAAAAATATATTTTTTGTTGTAATTTTGGAAAATATTGATCAAAATTGAAAAATCGCCCAAATTGGGGGATGGGGGACTATGGTAAAAAATCTGGAAATTTTTATACGAAATTATTTAAAAAAAAATCGTTCCCCCTTATCCTTAATAATTGCTTTGTTGCAAAGATTAAAAAAATATGTTTCTCGTAATTTTTTAAGATATCAATAAAAAAAAATTGAAAAATCCTGTAAAATTGGGGGGAGCGGAGGGGGTGGGGTGTGTGGTAAAAAATCGCGAAATTTCGCTCCTATTATTGTTTTTTTTTCCTACATAGCGGTGACCTTTTTTGATATAGTAGGTAAAAGAAAAAAATATAAAAAAGAAATTGAGGTATCGGGTACCCTGTCTCCCATTATTAGCTTAGCTAGATAGTCATAAAAATTAAAAAAAATATTTTTTTACTTGTAATATGTACATATACAAAACACTACAAACGATTTTTTTTTAATAAATTAGAGAATGAGAAATTATTAAAAAATTGGGGGCCATCCTTGAGAGCAAATTATGTAAAAAAAAAATTTTTTTTAATTTAATTGAAAAAATGTCTACTTCTCTTATATCAAGTTGTTCTTTCATCTTGTAAAGATTCATCGAAATTGGAATTTGCGGGAGGTGGAGGGAGGGGGGTGAAGAGGGCGGGGAACTGTAATAATTATCAATAATAATTTTCTAATTTTGTTATATGAATGTCCTCTACATAAAAGTGATTTTTTAATTATTTTTAAAAATGTCGGGTGTGGGGTACCCCGTCCCCTATAATTAAGCTTTTTGGGAAGATATATTAATATGTCACGTCGGAAATATTTATAAAAATTGAAAAATTAAGCATATTGGACAAAATCGGCAAATTCGGCTTCTAAAAGTGAATCAGTGCGCCCCTTCGGGGACTTGCCGAAGGGGTACTGCTACTACTATTAATATTATTAATTCTAGTCTCCTCATTATCTGAGATATTCCAAAAAATTGATAAAAAATTAAAATTTGGGAAGAGGGTCGAAATTTAAAAACATTTTTTGAGAAGTCAAAAAAATTTTTATAATCACTATTTGACCAGAACTTTTTGGCAGTCACTGTATATACTGTAGAGTTTGTTTATTGTGTTAACCCAAGATAACGTCTGTTATATCGGACAAAAATAAAGAATTTTTTATAAATACAACATCTTTTCCTAAATCTGACGTCCAAAATTTCTGATGATAAATTAGTAATCTAGTAAACGAATTTTTTCCATCGTAACGGAATAAACGAACAAAAAAAAAACGAGGAATGAAATTCAGTTTCCTTATCTTGTGTGATTTAAATGAATATGCGGCTGTATATTTGTGACATGTTTTGTGTTGATAAATAAGTACAAAACGGTTACGATAAGGCTCTACTCCACTCGAAGCGTTTTTTTTTTATCTGGCATAATATTTTTGTTGTAGTTTTAGAGCTGTAGCTGTATATAACACGTGCCTGAATAAAAAAATGAACTTGTAAACTTGTAGTAGTATTTAATCTTGAAATGATAAAACTTATTTTTTAGTTTTTTGAAAACAAACATGCTCGTAAACTTTTCCTAATAAACAATTATAAAACGATACAAATTGTAGTAATGATATAATGTATATTTTGTAATGCATTTTTTTTGTATTTAAAGTTATAGTTCGATTTTATTTTTAGAATCGTAAATCCACACTATGCATATACGACTTGGTTTCACACGTAACTGCATCAAATTGCTTCGTAATCGTTAAAATTACGTGCAAATATCGTTTACAGAAATAAAAGTGAGCTTGCATAATATGCAATTGCACACGAGATGTAGAATAAGGTGACAAGATTACTTTTAACCTTGGTTGCAATGCTTTCCTAGATATGCTGCCATCTTTAGGAACACGTTGAATATGTTCATAATTGTCTTCGAAGAAAAAAAAAAGAAATTTTGAAGGTTAGTTTTGAAACACAAAGTTTCTTCTTGATCTATTCCATATCGTCTTAAAGTTTTAGCCCAAAATAATTGACAAAAAATGAAATTCGTCCGCTTTCTCTTACATTGTTTTTTGAAAAATCGAAATTTTGAAGGTTGATTTTGAAAATCAAGGATATTTTAGCTTTGTTCTATGTTGTTTTAAAGTTCTTTTCTTCATCATGCACTAGTGGATGATAGAAGATGAGAAAACATCAAATTTTGCTGCTTTCCCCCCACACCCCCTTCATATTTTTTTGAAAATTCAAAATTTTGAAGGTTAGTTTTTAAAATTAAAGCTTCAAGAGTTCTTCTAGTTGTATTATACGTTGTTTCAAGGCTTTAGCCACCTGTTGTTCATTATTTTGAAAAAATTGAAGGTTGATTTTGAAAATCAACGATCTTCTAGGTTTGTTCTTTGTTGTTTCAAAATTGTTGCCTTCTACCATGTACTAGTTTATGAAGTAATTAGAGAGACAATTTTTCCCCCCTTTTCCCCACTTTTTGTTTTGAAAAATGGAAATTTTGAAGGTTGGTTTCGAAAATCAATGTTCTTTGAGGTTTCTTCGAGGTTGTTTCAAAATTTTAGCTCTGTAGAATGCAATAGTTTATGAAATAATAGTGAAAACAAAATTTTACTCCTTTCCCTCCACTTTATTTTAAAAAATCAAAATTATGAAGGTTGATTTTGAAAATCAACGATCTTCTAGGTTTGTTCTTTGTTGTTTCAAAATTATTGCCTTCAACCATGTAGATACTAGCTCATGAACTAATTAGAGAGACAATTTCCCCCCCCTTTTTCCCACTTTTTGTTTTGAAAAATGGAAATTTTGAAGGTTGGTTTCGAAAATCAATGTTCTTCTAGGTTTCTTTTATGTTGTTTCAATATTTTAGCTCTGTAGAATGCGCTAGTTCATGAAATAATAGTGAAAACATAAAATTTCGCTCCTTTTTCTTCCACTTCATTTCGAAAAATCGAAGTTTTGAAGGTTGGTTTCAAAAATAAAAGTTCTTCTATGTTTGTTCTATGTTGTTTCAAAATTTTTGCCTTCTTCCATGTACTAGTTTATGAAGTAATTAAAAAACGAGACAATTTTCCCCTTTTCTCTCACTTTTTTTTTGAAAAATGGAAATTTTGAAGGTTGGTTTCAAAAATCAATGTTCTTTGAGGTTTCTTCGAGGTTGTTTCAAAATTTTAGCTCTGTAGAATGCACTAGTTTATGAAATAATAGTGAAAACAGAATTTTACTCCTTTCCCTCCACTTTATTTTGAAAAATCGAAATTTTGAAGGTTGGTTTTGTAAATCAAAGTTCTTTTTAGGTTTGTTCTATGTTGTTTCAAAGTTTTTTGCTTTCTACAATGTACTAGTTCATGAAGTAATTAAGAAAAGAGACAATTTTTCCCCTTTCCCCCACTTTTTTTTAAATAATAGTCATTTTGAAGGTTGATTTCGAAAGTCAATGTTCTTCGCAGTTTTTTCTATGTTTCAATATTTTAGCTCTGTACAATGCACTAGTTTATGAAATAATAGTGAAAACAAAATTTTACTCCTTTCCCTTCACTTTATTTTGAAAAGTCGAAATTTTGAAGGTTAGTTATGAAAATCAAAATTCTTTTAGGTATGTTCTATGTTGTTTCAAAGTCTTAGCTCTCTAGGATGGACTGGGTCGTGAAGTAATTGTGAAAACGTAAAGTTTTGTTTCTTTCCCCCCATTTTATTTTGATAAATTGAAGGTTTGAATGTTGGTTGTCAAAATCAAAGTTCTTTTAGGTAGGTTCTGTGTTGTTTTAAACTGTTAGCTCTCTAGGATGTATTAGGTCGTGAAATAATTGTAAAAAGTAAAAATTTTCCATTCCCCCCCCTCCCCTCTTCATTTTAAAAAATCGAAATTTTGAAGGTTAGTTATGAAAATCAAAATTCTTCTAGCTATATTTTATGTTGTTTCAAACTCTTAACTCTCTAGGATGTATTAGGTAGTGAAATAATTCTAAAAAAATAAAAATGTTGCTCTTTTCCCCACATTTTATTTTGAAAAATCGAAATTTTGAAGGCTGGTTATGAAAATCAAAATTCTTTTAGGTATGTTCTATGTTGTTTCAAAGTCTTAGCTCTCTAGGATAGACTGGGTCGTAAAATAATTGTGAAAACATAAAGTTTTGTTTCTTTCCCCCCATTTTATTTTGATAAATTGAAGGTTTGAAAGTTGGTTGTCAAAATCAAAGTTCTTTTAGGTATGTTCTGTGTTGTTTCAAACTCTTAGCTCTTTAGGACGCACTATATCGTGAAATAATTGTAAAAAGTAAAAATTTTCAATTTTCCCCCGCTTTATTTAAAAAAATCGAAATTTTGAAGGTTAGTTATGAAAATCAAAATTATTCTAGGTATATTTTGTGTTGTTTCAAACTCTTAGCTCTTTAGGACGCACTATATCGTGAAATAATTGTAAAAAGTAAAAATGTTGCGCTTTTCCCCACATTTTATTTTGAAAAATCGAAAATTTGAAGGCTGGTTATGAAAATCAAAATTCTTTTAGGTATGTTCTATGTTGTTTCAAAGTCTTAGCTCTCTAGGATGGACTGGGTCGTGAAATAATTGTGAAAACATAAAGTTTTGTTTCTTTCCCCCATTTTATTTTGATAAATTGAAGGTTTGAAGGTTGGTTGTCAAAATCAAAGTTCTTTTAGGTAGGTTCTGTGTTGTTTTAAACTGTTAGCTCTCTAGGATGTATTAGGTCGTGAAATAATTGTAAAAAGTAAAAAATTTTGCTCTTTTTCCCCCAGTTTATTTTGATAAATCGAAATTTTGAAGGTTGGTTATGAAAATCAAAATTTTCTAGCTATGCTCTGTGTTGTTTCAAACTCTTAGCTCTTTAGAACGCACTAGATCGTGAAATAATTATATAAAGTAAAATTTCCCACACCTTATTTCGAAAAATCGAAATTTTGAAGGTTGGTTGTCAAAATCAAAGTTCTTCTTCTAGCTTGGTTTTGTTATTTCAACGTTTTCCTCTTCATGTTTGCTATCATGCACTAATTATTGAAATAATTGGAGAAATAGAAGATTTTGTTGCTTTCCTTCCTTCATTTTTTCAAAAGTTGAAAATTTTGAAGGCTAGTTTTGAAAATCAAAGTTTTTAAAGAGTTCTGGGTTTATTATACGTTACTTCAGCGTTTTAACTCTCTACCGCTTTCCCTACTAGACGCTTCCCTATGTTTTTTTTTTTAAATTAGAAATTTTGAAGGTTAATTTTTAAAATCAAAGTTTCGAGAGTTCTGTTAGATTTGTTCTATGTTCCTTGAAAATTTTACAGTTCTACCATGGACTAATTCATGAAATAATGAAAAACACATAAAATGTTGCCTCTTTCCCCCCATTTTGTTTTGAAAATAAGAAATTTTGAAGGTTGATTTTGAAAATCAAAATCTCGAGAATTCTTCTGAGTTTGTGCTATGTTGTTTCAAAGTTTTACGCTTCTACCATGAAATAATTGAGGGAAAAAACAAAATTTAGCTTTTTCTTCCTTTTTTTTTTAAAAACAAATTTTGAAGGTTAGTGTTTTTTCTAGTTTTTTTTTCTGTACTGTTTCAAAAGTTCACTTCTCTAGGATGCACTAGTTAATGAAATAATTGTGAAAATAAACTGTTGCTGCGTCCCCCCTTTTTTGGGAGGATCCTTTTTTGAAATATTCAAAATGTTGAAGCTTAGTTTTGAAAATCAAAGTTTTAGTTTTAATGAGAAGGGAATCTATATCATATCGATTATTAATCATAATTCTCATTAATTAAATCGAATGTATACTTATTAGTTTACGACATAATTGCTCGAACATAAAGATATCTGTGTCAAGGGTTCTTCATTATAAACGACTCGACAGGCCCGACGACAACTCACAAAGGAATTAATATTCTGCAATTGAGATTCTTGAAAATGCAAACAAACAAGATCAGGTTTTATAATATAGTGTCAAGGCTTTTACAACTGTGTATTTTGTACGATTCAACCTGTAATTAATTTAAAGAGAAAATCGATTATTATTACCTACCGCTAGATAGATCGCTTATGATGCTTATATGTTATGTATTTAATTCTGAAAACGAAAAAACTATATTAAAACGCAGCCCGATAACGTCTTGTCAAGAGGAATCCGTCAAATGAAGAGATTCAAACGAAAATATTATTCAAACGAAGATTTAGAGGAAGATAGCGATGACGAGGACGATATGGTAAGATAAAATAGAATTCAATTTAAATCGTCGACATTCCAAACTTACACGATCCTAGTGTGCTAGTCGGTTTTATCAACTGCATTTCCTGTTCTAGAAAATCCAGGAAATAAATAAGCAAACCTTTTGTTTGGAAAGCCGAAAGCATATAACACATATTTTAAGAGAGTTCACTAAACTCAATTTTCTATTTACGGCATCACTTTGTAATAATGCAGTTAGCATACTAAAGAGGCGTCGGGAGCTTCTCCTCAAACGAAAAATAAAGAAAGCAAGAAGTTAATAGAAGAAGGTATACTACGACAAGAATGCGGCCTGTTCGAGAATCGAAACAGGCTGTTAAAATTAACCGTTATTTAAATTGAATTGAAACTAAAACTATGTATGTATATATTTGTGTATTAAAAATTTTAATTAATTTGTTAATACTTAGTTGATAGAAAATTTGGTTCTCATCTAAAACTGTTGCATATTAACTAAAACAGATGGTTTTGTGTTAGCGGCCAAGGTTACTTGAATGTCAGAAGAAGAAGTGGAGTCGATATAGTCGAGAGTGTATTTCAGTATTGGGTAGCCCCTACTACCTTTATAATATGCACTTTCAGTAGGTTAACAGACCAAGAAAAAAAGGTGCGGCTTTTAGTACAACCGGCATCTTTTCATTGAATGAAATGATGATTTAGATTTTTTTTTTTCGTTTAAATTTACATCTTTTTAAATAGGGGAGAATTGGGTAACAAAATTAGATTATTAATTCCAAAAATCTAATTCAGAAGAGTCTTCAGGATCAACGACTCTCTTCTGAAATGACCTATACTAACAAGGTCAACTATTTAGGTTCCTTCTTCAAGAATTTCACTTTTGATCTGTCCATATTTAAAACCTAATTCAAAAGAGTCGTCTTTAACTTGAAGTTCACCATTTTGCCAGAGGGGGTGGAGTTTCTTGCGTTTGGTGTTATCATTTTGTACCTTTCCCAAACTCTTCCTTTGGTAAACGTTCACTAACCTGGTCTCAGCTGTTTCGGATCATGAGCTCGTTCCAGTTTCCTTGTCCCATAATGTTCTTGTTTCCTTGTGTAAAAACCACTTCAAACTCTCAACGACATCGTGATTGAACGAGGTCGGCCTCCTTATCAGAATCAATGTTCACTTCCTTTAGGGTTTTGCCCCCATCTTCATCAAATTACATATCGTACAGCCCATACGATGCAAGAGAGACCAAAAGATTTACTTCAGCTGTTAGATAGATTACTTCAAGGTCGGATAAAATTTAACCGGTGGGTGGTCAAACAAAAATTTTCAATTTTTTCAACGGTTTTCCATCCTTCAAAATTTGTAGAAACTGCCATGAACGTTGAAAATTCTATTATATATATCTTGAAGGTCGGCTAAAATTTATCCGGTGGGTGGTCAAACGATAATTTTCGATTTGCTGTGGTGTAGAGATATAAAACAATCAGCCATATCATTTTTAGCTCTTCAATACTTCTCAAAGTTTGTGAAAACTACCATGAACATCGAAAACTGTGTAAAATATAAATTCAAGGTCGGATAAAATTTAACCGGTGGCTACTCAAACGATTTTCGATTTTTTGTGGTCTAGAGACATGAAACAATTTGCCCTATCATTTTTAAAGGTTGTTCACCCCTTAAAGTCTGTGGAAATTGCAATGATAGTTGAGAACTCTGTTATATATAATTTCAAGGTCGGATAAAACTTAACCGGTGGGTCTTCGAACAATAATTTGCGGTTCATTGTGACCGAGAGGACTGTAGTAACATGTTCTGATTTTTTTGGCGTTTGACTTCACTTCCGAAGTCTGTGACCTTCAGGTTGGTCGGATAAAATTTAACCGGTGGGTGGTCAATCGATGATTTTGGAATTTTTTGTCATTTAGAGACATCAGACAACTTGCAATATTATTATTAGCGGTTACCAACCTCTCAATGTTTACGAGACGTGTGATTAACGTTAAAAAGTCTGTTGTGTATGACTTTAAAGTCGGATAAAATTTAACCGGCGGGTGGTCAATCGATGATTTTCATTTTTTTGTCATTTAGAGCCATGATACAACTTGCCCTACTATTTTTAGCGGTTACCAACCTCTCAAAGTTTGTGAAATATCCGATTAAAGTTGAAAACTCTATTGTATAGGACTTCAAGTTCGGATAAAATTTAACCGGTGGGCGGTGAATCGATGATTTTCATTTTTTTGTCATTTAGAGCCATGATACAACTTGCCCTACTATTTTTAGCGGTTACCAACCTGTCAAAGTTTGTGAAATGTGCGATTAACGTTGAAAACTGGTATTTATGACTTCAAGGTCGGATAAAATTTAACCGGTGCGTGGTCAAACGATTATTTTCAATTTTTTGTCATTTAGAGACATCAGACAACTTGCCATATCATTTTTAGTGGTTACCAACCTCTCAAAGTTTGTGAAACGTGCGATTAACGTTGAAAACTCTGTAATATATGACTTCAAGGTCGGATAAAATTTAACCGGTGGGCGGTGAATCGATGATTTTCATTTTTTTGTCAATTAGAGCCATGATACAACTTGCCCTACTATTTTTAGCGGTTACCAACCTCTCAAAGTTTGTGAACTATCCGATTAAAGTTGAAAACTCTATTGTATAGGACTTCAAGTTCGGATAAAATTTAACCGGTGGGCGGTGAATCGATGATTTTCATTTTTTTGTCATTTAGAGACATGAGACAATTTGCCATATCATTTTTAGCGGTTACCAACCTTTCAAAGTTTATGAAACGTGCGATTAACGTTGAAAATTCTATTCTATAAGATTTCAAGATCGGATAAAATTTAACCGGTGGATGGTCAAACGATAATTTTCAATTTTTTGCCATTTAGAGACATCAGACAACTTGCCATATCATTTTTAGTGGTTACCAACCTCTCAAAGTTTGTGAAACATCCGATTAAAGTTGAAAACTGGTATATATGACTTCAAGGTCGGATAAATTTTAACCGGTGGGTGGTCAAACAATAATTTTCAATTTTTTGTCATTTAGAGACATAAGACAACTTGCCATATCATTTTTAGTGGTTACCAACCTGTCAAAGTTTATGAAACGTGCGATTAACGAAGTTTGACAAATGTACGATTAACGTTCAAAACTCTGTTGTATATGACTTCAAGGTCGGATAAAATTTAACCGGCGGGTGGTCAAACGATAATTTTCAATTTTGTTGTCATTTAGAGACATGAGACAATTTGCCATATCATTTTTAGCGGTTACCAACCTCTCAAAGTTTATTAAACATGCGATTAATGTTAAAAAAATCTGTTGTGTATGACTTCAAGGTCGGATAAAATTTAACCGGTGGGCGGTCGAACAATAATTTTAGATTTTTTATGGTCTAGAGACGTGAGATAGTCAGCCGTATCATTTTCAGCGTTTAAACACTTGTGAAAAAAAGCTATAATTTCAAGGTCGATTAAATTTAGCCGGTGGGTCTTCGAACGATGATTTGTGGTTCGCTGCGATCGAGAGGCCCGAAGTAACACATTTTGCGATTTTGGTCTCATTTTCCAAGTCTGTAACCTTCAAGTTGATCGCCTAAAATTTAACCGGTGGGGTGGTCAAACGATAATTTTCGATTTTTTTTTGTGGTTTAGGTGCAGGTTCTGATATTTTCGACGTTTGACCTCATCTTTTGTAGATGTAATTCCAATTCATTTGTTTTTTCTTCTTCTTCATTTTGTGACTATTATTAAGGTTTCAAAACGATCTCAATCCTATCCTGCCTTTGATGTATGTACATACAAAGAAACTCCTAGAATTTTTTTTTTACATTTTGAAAATGTAAAAGATGGCCAATACTATCTTGTAGTAAAATTTTTGTTTATAGCATAGGATTCTAACTCTACAATTTAGTTCCCTCTAGTGACTAGTGGAAGCCTACCGACTGGGGTTTAACACGCAATGAGTCATGATTTAAAAAAATTTCGTTACAAATATTTCCTAGAAAAGGACGACAAAACATATTGCGGTTTAATAGCACACACATACATACTAGATATTAATAATGCTGTGTTCATGCACGCGTAATTAATTAGGCACTTGACGCCTTGCATGTAAATTGTTACAAATTTATAGACGTTGAACTTGTAATGGAAGTGTTATATGAACGAACATTAGTTTATCCAATCGTATGTTATGTACGTATATAGCTGATGTCACAAATTTAATTAGCGATAATTTATATATAATACACACTTGTTAAAAAGTAAACAAGCGTACTTTATTTACATATTAATTACTCTCCCTCGTCCCCATTTAATAATGTTTTATTTTTTGCACCTATTCAGAATTTTTATGTAGTTTGGAACCGGCAAAATTTCCATTTTAACAACTTCAACCTTGCACATCGATTAACGGTTCTTTTTCTTTTGAATAACGACTTTAAAACGACTCAAATTATAAAGCCTTAACATGTGATGTTTACGCTAGACTAAATGCACTGAGAATCGGTTTTCCTTGTTTTTTTCCTATCTAATAATAAGCGCACAGGAAATACAGAAGTACTCATTATCAATGGGTAAATCGAAGGAAACACGGACCAATGAACAAGCGAAAGATAGGGGGATCTATAATAATAATAATTCTTTAAATTTAAATTTTATTATAAATTCATTTTTAAATTTATTTTTACTGCTTACCGGATAAAAGAGCGGCTCAATGCCTTTCTCGACGTGGGTGAGTTTAATATTAATAAAATTAATTAAAATAAAAATCAAATTAATTAATTAATTTTTTTTTTATATTAACAGGTAGTTAATCAAGATGTTAAAAAGGAGAACCCCCTCCAATTCAAATTCCGTGCCAAATTCTACCCGGAGGACGTAGCTGAGGAACTGATCCAAGATATTACGTTAAGATTATTCTATTTACAAGTCAAGAACGCTATAGTAGGCGATGAAATATACTGCCCCCCTGAAACTTCGGTCCTGTTGGCGTCCTACGCTGTACAAGCACGATATGGGGATTATAATAAGACCGTCCATACACCAGGTTGCCTAGAAGAGGATAGATTGCTGCCTAAAAGGTAGGTACTTACATAAAAAAAAAAAAAAAAATCTTTTAGCCAAAATTAAAAATTAAAAACAAGGGGGTAAAAAATTATTTTTATTATTTTTGACAGTTTAACTTCGACTCTAAGTAAAAGGTATGATGAAATTGTTGAGAGTGTTAGCGTGTTTTTTTTTTTAATAATTTTTATTTTTCTAATTGAAACGTCATCCCCCGCCCCCCATCTTTTCATTATTTCCGCGTTTAATTCAAAATAACTAATGATGTTCATGGTAAGAACGATTTGATTCAATCTATAATAATAATAATCTTCATACTTCGATAGTATCAATTTCATCAACTTTGGATCGAGATGGCGCCAGCTTCGTTTGTGTCTTTTCTAAAGATTGAAAATTTATTTCAAAGGACACTATTTTGGGACGTTAATTGGATGAGATTTTCAAAATTTGGGTCGAGGTGTCAAATTTTATGTTTTTTCAAAGATTATAAATGAACTTCAAAAGATTATTTTGGAAAAAAAGCATCAGAAGACTGACCAAGATAATAATGACCAAATCAATCAATCAGAGGAGACCATTTTGGGATATTTATTGATCAAGATTTTCAAACTTAATTGAAGCAACATCATCTTCAAATTTTTCCTTTTTCAAAGATTACCACCAAAAGGTTAGTTTGGAACAATAACCGATCTAAATGGTCAAACATTGAAAAGCGACATCAAAGGATATTATTTTGAAATAGTGGCTTCTCAGGGCTTTTCAAACTTGCCGAGGTAGCATCAGTTTAATTTTTTTCCTGTTCGAAAGATTGAAAATTCAACTCAAAAGATGCTAATTTGGGTTAATGACTGGTGAAAATGCCAGCTTGTTTTTTTCCAGTCTAAAGCTCGAACATTGACCTCAAAGGATACTATTTTGAATGACTGGTTAAGATTTTCAAATTTGGGCCGACGATTTTGGAACATTAACTGATATAGCTTCAGTTTGTTTTTCCGTTTTTCTAAAGATTTAGCTCCAAAAGGAGGCTATTTTGGGATATTAATTGATCAAGATTTTCAAATTTAATTGAAGCAACATTAGCTTCAAAACCTTCAAGATCTAAATTATCAAACATGGCTTGAGGTGGCGTCAGTTTCATCTTTATTTCTCTTCAAAGATTGAAAAGCTGCCTCAAAGGACTTTATTTTGGGTTAGTGACTTCTCAAGGGTTTTCAAACTTGCCGAGGTAGCATTAGCTTAATTTTTTCGAGCTAGATTCTTCAAAGATTGTAACTGGACTTCAAAAGATTATTTTGAAAGAATGATCGAGATTTTCAAACTTGGACTGATGTAGCATCAGCTTAATTTTTACTTTTTCCAAAAACGATTGAAAATTTATCTCATCTCAAAGGACACTATTTGGTGGGGGCAAGGTGAGGGGTGGGAAGAAGATTATTTTGGTACAATTACAACACAACAATGGACAATGGCATTGAGATTTTTCCAAAAATTTCGGTTTTTTTTGTTTTGCAAAGATTGAAAATTCATTTCGATGGATACTATTTTGAGACATCAAGTGATACAGCGCCAGCTTGTTTTGAAAAGATTATTTTGGAACAATTACTGATCGACATCTTTCTAAATTGGACAGAGATTATTTTGGAAATTTATTAAAAGAGTGATTTTGGGACATTGAGATTTTCAAACTTTGAATCAATGATTGAAGCTGAAATCAAAAAAGATTATTTTTAATTAATGATCGAGTTTTCAAATCTTGGGTCGAACATTGATTTTTTTTTTAGGTCCACGAAATTGACCTCGAAGGATACTATTTTGAGTGACTGGTTAAGATTTTCAAATTTGGGCTGAGGTAGTGTTAGTTTCATAATTTTGGCTCTCCAAGGACGCTCTTTTAGGACATTGATTAATCAAGATTAAAATTTTATTTTTTTCAAAGATTATAAATGAACTTCAAAAGATTATTTTGAAAAAATAGCATCAGAAGACCGACCAAGATGATAATCACCAAATCAATCAATCAAAGGAGACTATTTTGGGATATTAATTAATCAAGATTTTCAAACTTAATTGAAGCATTTGCTTTTTCAAAGATTATAATTTACCAATAAAAGGTTAGTTTGGAACAATAAATGATCTAAATTATCAAACATGGCTTGAGGTAGCATCAGTTTCATCTTTATTTCTCTTCGAAGATTGAAAAGGTAACTCAAAGAACATTATTTTGAGATAGTGACTTCTCAAGGATTTTCAAACTTGCCGAGGTAGCATCAGCTTAATTTTTACTTTTTCCAAAAATTTTTCAACGAATGAAAATTTATCTTATCTCAAAGGATACTATTTTGAGTAGGGTTAAGATTTTCAAATTTGAACCGAGGATTTTGGAAAAAACATTATTTTTGTTTTTTTATTGTTTTTCTAAAGATTTAACTCCAAAAAAATCATTTTGGGATATTAATTGATCAAGATTTTCAAACTTAAAATGTCGGTTTTTTTTTGTTTTGCAAAGATTGAAAATTCATTTCGATGGAAGATCTAAATTATCAAACATGGCTTGAGGTAGCGTCAGTTTGTCTTTATTTCTCTTCAAAGATTGAAAAAAAGATTATTTTGGAATAATGACTTCTCAAATTTTTCAAACTTGGACGAGATAGCATCAGCTTAATTTTTTCGAGCTAGATTTTGAAAATTTATTTGGAGTGCTATTTTGGGACAATGATCAAGATTTTCAAACTTAAATCATGTAGCATAATTTTTTTACTTTTTCAAAAATTTTTCAACGATTGAAAATTTATCTCATCTCATTAGGACACTATTTGGACCTAAAAAAAAATTATTTTGGAATAATTATTGATCGAGATTTTCAAAAATCCGATTTTGGGACAATGGCATTTCCAGATTTTTCCAAACTAATTTAGTTTTTTTTTTGTAAGCAAAGATTGCAACGATTTAAAATTCATTTCAAATTACTAGTTTGGAACATCGACTAATATTTTCAAATTCGCTTGTTTTGAAAATTTTATTCTCCAACAATTAATTAATCAAATTTTCAAACTTAATTGAAGCAACATTATCTTCATTTTTTTTCTGTTTTGAAAATTACCATTCAAAAGAATTATTTTGGAACATTAACCGATCTAAATTTTCAAACATGAATTGAGGTAGCGTCAGTTTCAAATTTTTTTATCTTCAAAGATTGAAAAGTTAACATCAAAAATATTATTTTGAAATAATTAATGATCGAGATTTTTCAAATCTTGGGCCGATGAAGCATCAGTTTAATTTTTTTTTTTTAGAGTTCTAAAGATTGAAAATTGAACTCAAAAGATACTATTTTGAGTTAATGACTGGTTAAGATTTTCAAATTCCAGCTTGTTTTTTTTTTTGGCCAGTCTAAACGCTATTTTAACATTGATTAATCAAAGAATAAAAGTAGCTGATTTTTCATTTTTTCGTCAAAGATTATAAGTGAACTTCAAAAGATTATTTTGAGAAAATAGCATCAGAAGACCGACCAAGAAGGAAAATCAATCAATAAAGGAGACTGATATTAATTGATCAAGATTTTCAAACTTAATTGTTATTTTTTTTCTTTTTTCTAAAGATTTAGTTCCAAAAGGAGGCTATTTTGGGATATTAATTGATCAAGATTTTCAAACTTAATTGAAACAACATTAAAAACCCTCAAGATCTAAATTATCAAACATGGCTTGAGGTAGCGTCAGTTTCATCTTTATTTCTCTTCAAAGATCGAAAAGTTACCCCAAAGGACATTATTTTGGGATAGTGACTTCTCAAGGATTTTCAAACTTGCCGAGATAGCATGAGCTTAATTTTTTCGAGCTAGATTCTCCAAAGATTGTAATTGGACTTCAAAAAATTATTTTGAAAGAATGATCGAGATTTTCAAACTTGGACTGATGTAGCATCAGCTTAATTTTTACTTTTTCCAAAAATTTTTCAACGATTGAAAATTTATCTCATCTCAAAGAACACTATTTGGAGGGGGCAAGGAGGGGGTGGGGATTATTTTGATTATTATTATTGATCGAGATCGATCCAGGTAGTCAGATTTTTTTTTTTGCTTTTACAAAGATTGTAAATTAACCTCAAAAAATCATTTTGGGACAATGACATTGAGATTTTTCAAGAAATTGTCGGTTTTTTTATTTTGCAAAGATTGAAAATTCATTTTGATGGATACTATTTTGGAACATCGACTTAGTTTCTAATTCCTTACGATATTTTACGAAGCCAGTTTCTTCTCAACACCAAACATTGTTTTGGAGCACTCTGTATATCAGAATTTAAGCGTTTCCGAATACATCTCCATACAAACCTTTTTTTTCTGTATCCAACGATATTAATTAAATTATCATTTCGTTCTTACTAGGAAAAGAAAGTAATTTTTTTTTCCTGTTATGTCATATTAGCGCAATTTTTTTAATATGCTATAACGTAATAAACAATATACGTTTCTAATGATTGCTTATTGTTGTCGTTGCATAATCATTTGTTTTTTTTTTAATTTAACCGTTATCGACATATTAAAATACAATAACGCAATAATAAATTATTTTGCAGAGTTCTGGACCAACACAAAATGTCCAAAACCGAATGGGAACAGAGCATAATGACCTGGTGGCATGAACATCGAGGTATGCTTCGCGAAGACGCCATGATGGAGTACCTCAAAATCGCTCAAGATCTAGAAATGTACGGCGTCAATTATTTCGATATCCGTAACAAGAAAGGAACGGAATTGTATCTCGGAGTCGACGCACTAGGTCTTAATATCTACGAAAAAGACGATAAATTAACGCCGAAAATCGGTTTCCCCTGGTCGGAAATTCGGAATATCTCCTTTAACGAAAGGAAATTCATCATAAAGCCGATCGATAAAAAAGCACCAGATTTTGTGTTCTTCGCTCCTAGAGTTAGGATTAACAAGAGGATATTAGCCCTGTGCATGGGTAATCACGAATTGTATATGCGTAGAAGAAAGCCGGATACCATAGACGTACAACAGATGAAAGCCCAAGCTCGCGATGAGAAATTAGCCAAACAACAGCAACGGGAGAAACTACAATTGGAAATAGCCGCCAGAGAACGAGCCGAGAAGAAACAACAGGAATACATGGATAAACTCAAACAGATGGAAGAGGAGATGACGAGGAGTCAGGCCAGCCTCTCGGAAGCTCAAGAGATGATCAGGAGATTAGAGGAACAACTCAAACAATTACAAGCCGCCAAGGATGAGCACGAGAAGAAGCAGATGGAATTGCAGGAGATGATGATGCGTCTCGAGGAAACTAAGAATATGGAAGCCGCTGAAAGGCAGAAATTAGAGGACGAGATCATGGCGAAACAGCAGGAGGTGATGCGTATCCAGGAGGAGGTCGAAGCCAAGGATAACGAGACCAAACGTTTACAGGAGGAAGTCGAAGCTGCGCGTAGTAAAGCTGAGGAATTGAGGGTTCAACAGTTGGCTAACGCCACCAAGGGACATCTGGAGGAGAATCAGCATGATGAAGATGACGAAGTTGTTAATGGAGATATTAGTAAAGATCTAGATACTGATGAGAATATTGTTGATCCTGTTGAGGATAGGAAGACTTTGGCTGAACGCAATGAGCGTCTGCAGGATCAATTATTGGTGAGTCTAGTGTATTTATTTTAATATTAATATTATCGTTATCGTCTGCTGGTGATTTAGTCTGAGGTAGTTCTATATATTTGGCAACATTGCATTTGGTGCAGTTTTAGTTCATAACAGTTTCATAACAATCATCTGTAGTCTCATTCTCGTTGTTTGGTGTAGTTTCATTATTTTTAGATTAGTGTCATGTGATATTGAGAGGTGTAGTTTCAAAATTTGTAGCTTCAATTTTTTAATCAAGTTTCATATTGAAGCCTTGTTTCTCATGTGTGATTTCATTGCTTTTCGACAGTAGTTTCAATTCTTCGATGAAGTTTCATGTACAACCCCCTGTTTCTCACGTGTAGTTTCATTTTTTTAACATTTTGATGTGTTTTTAACTATTTTCGATAAAGCTGCAGATGTTTTCTACATACTTTCATGTTTGTCAATATTGTAGTCTCACTAGTTTTTCATGTAGTTTCACGCCATAATTTGAAGCTTCAATTCTTTGATAAAGTTTCATATAAAAGCCTTGTTTCTCATGTGTAATTTCATTGCTTTTCGACAGTAGTTTCAATTCTTTGATGAAGTTTCATGTACAACCCCCTGTTTCTCACGTGTAGTTTCATTTTTTTTACATTTTGATGTGTTTTTAATTATTTTCGATAAAGCTGCAGATGTTTCTACATACTTTCACGTTTGTCAATATTGTAGTCTCACTAGTTTTTCATGTAGTTTCACGCCACAATTTGAAGCTTCAATTCTTTGATAAAGTTTCATATAAAAGCCTTGTTTCTCATGTGTGATTTCATTGCTTTTCGACAGTAGTTTCAATTCTTCGATGAAGTTTCATGTACAACCCCTGTTTCTCACGTGTAGTTTCATTTTTTTAAACATTTTGATGTGTTTTTAACTATTTTCGATAAAGCTGCAGATGTTTCTACATACTTTCATGTTTGTCAATATTGTAGTCTCACTAATTTTTCATGTAGTTTCACGCCACAATTTGAAGCTTCAATTCTTTGATAAAGTTTCATATAAAAGCCTTGTTTCTCATGTGTAATTTCATTGCTTTTCGACAGTAGTTTCAATTTTTTGATGAAGTTTCATGTACAACCCCTGTTTCTCACGTGTAGTTTCATTTTTTTTTACATTTTGATGTGTTTTTAACTATTTTCGATAAAGCTGCAGATGTTTCTACATACTTTCACGTTTGTCAATATTGTAGTCTCACTAGTTTTTCATGTAGTTTCACGCCACAATTTGAAGCTTCAATTCTTTGATAAAGTTTCATATAAAAGCCTTGTTTCTCATGTGTAATTTCATTGCTTTTCGACAGTAGTTTCAATTCTTCGATGAAGTTTCATGTACAATTCCTGTTTCTCACGTGTAGTTTCATTTTTTTCGAACATTTTGATGTGTTTTTAATGATTTTCGATAAAGCTGCAGATGTTTCTACATACTTTCACGTTTGTCAATTTGTAGTCTCATTAGTTTTTCATGCTGTTTCATTGTTTTTTAACAGTCTAGTATTTTCTGATGTAGTCTCACATTGGGGGTTGTCGTCTCACCTATTTTTATGTAGATTCAACTATAGTATCAAGCATAGTTTCAATTCATTTTGATAATGTGTCATGTGCTTTTGTTTTTAATGTAGTTTCGTTTATTTGATGAAAAAAAATTTACAAATGTAATGCCGATACTCAGGTGTAGTTTCATTATTTTTTTTGATAGTGTTATAAGTCTCTTATGTAGTTTCATTATTTCATTCTTGTTTTGGGGAGTGTAAAGTGCTTTCATTGGCGTTGTTTCGCCCTGGGAATGAATGGAATTCAAAAATAGATCAAGCATTAGTAGTTGACCACGTTTTTCGACCTTTTAGGTCTCCTACAATGGACTAATTCCAACCCAATGCCCTCTAGTTTTCTGATGTAATTCCTCATCAAGTAGTTTAATAGTTTCATATAAAAGCCTTTTTCGTAGTCTTATTGTATTAGATGTTTCTGCTAGTTTATATTTTGATGAAGTTTCATGTCAACAGTAGTTTCTGTTTCTCATGTAGTTTCATTTTTTTTAACATTTTGATGTGTTTTTAATGATTTTCGATAAAGCTGCAAGATGTTTCTACATACTTTCATTATATTATTTCTGTGTCGTCATGTTTTTAAAGTACCTATTATTTAAAAAAAAAAGTTTCACGCCTACATTGTTTAAAGATATAGAGTTTTGATAAATGTTTTCAATTTATTTCAACAGGCATTGAAACAAGATCTTGCGCAATCCAGGGACGAAACCAAGGAAACTCCCATGGATAAAATCCACAGGGAGAACGTACGCCAAGGCAGGGACAAATACAAGACCCTACGTGAGATCCGTAAAGGCAATACAAAACGTCGCGTGGACCAATTCGAAAACATGTAAAGAATGTGTTTCCGATTTTTATCCGTTCTTCCTTTGATTTAGTATCGAATCATTCAAACTCGTAGCAAAAACAAAACAAAAATAAAATTAAAAAAAAACATCAAGGAATTTAAATATATACAAAGCATAACAAGAGAAGAACACAACATACGTCCCCCTCCCCCTACACCTCCTTACATTCGTAATATGCTCAATCAAACATTTTAATTTTTTCGTTTTAAACCATTTTCGTTTTGTTTTTTTTTTTTTGACTCCTTTAACGTAAATATGTGTGTGGCAAGACACGAAAGTTATATAATATTGATTATACTACATAAGCTTATATACAATGTATTTATATGATATCGAGCTTCTGTGTTTCTACATACTTTTGATGTGTTTTTAATTATTTTCGACGTTTTCTTACATACTTTCACGTCAATATTGTAGTCTCACTAGTTTTCCATGTAGTTTCATTTTGATGTTCTTCGATAAAGTTTCATAAAAGCCTTGTTTCTCATGTGTAATTTCATTGCTTTTTCGACTAATGTTTCTCACGTGTAGTTTCATTTTTTGACCTCCAGGAAACAAAGTGACCTTATTAATATTCTGTTGGATTCGTATTCGAACTTTGCTTTTCTAGATTGCGAACATGTAATGATGAAGAAAAAAAAACCCCAATACAATAATCTACTATGTGATAAAAGCAATTATTTTCAGTTTTTTTTTTTTATTTTAAATTATTATTTTCCTTATTAAATTAAATTAAATAAAACAGAGCCCGCGCAAGGTTCTACCTTGGGACCATTGCTATTATTAAAACGCTATTAATTTTTAATTTAAAAAATGATAATAAATCTCGTGGTTGTTTTAATATGTTTTTGATGAGGGTGAAAATTGGCAGTGAGGCATTCCATTCCATTATATTCGTTTACTTTTTTTTCTTAATTTTTCTAACAGTAGTTAGTGCCATTTTTTTTTTAATCTATCCTCCGGATGTTTCACTCAAAATTTATTCCCGTGAAGGATATTTTTGAACAGCGCAGGTGCTTCCTCCCTTCAATAATAATAATGTATATACCGATCTAAATTTGTTTTTTTTTTAAATATTTTTCTTATAAATTTTTTGTTTTAAAAGGGATCGATCAAAATCGGGAAAATTTTTTTTTTTTTTTAAGAATATTCTTGTATATATAACGAAATGAGTTGTCCCTCTTTTTTTTTTTTTTTAATTTTGTTTATCGATGATGATCCCCCTTCTTCGATGATATTTACATAAAAATGAGTGTTCCAATTTATTATATAATATAATAAGTAATTATTATTATAACATATAGTATCTACTCCCCCGAAACCCCCACTTCTGTTCCCCCTTCTTTCGAAAGTATGTTTAGTTAGAAAAAAAAATGAGGAAAGGTTAAGGAAAATATAATTTTAAAATTATTGAGTAGAAAAGAAAAATACGATCGAAGTGAAAGAGGAATAAAAAAAAAAAGCATATAATATAGAAGAGTAGTTTCTCAAATAAAAAAATAAAATAAATGGAAAAATAGGTGCAAATGGTGTAACAGGAAAAAAAGGATTTTTTGATGAAATTATACATATTGTAATATTTACAAATTTTGAGATTTTTATACTTATACATTTTGTACGAGGAGTAAAGAAAAATTAAATATTCTCTAAATGATTTTTTTAATAGAAGGAAAAATATGTTAAAACTTAAGCTTGTGTAACCATTTGTATATTATTATATTTATATACTACATAATATGTATGCTTCTATGATAAATAAGAATCAACTACTTAGTATTTTTTATTCGGAGTAGTTATATGATTTCAGTTATATTATTATTATTATTATTACTTGTATTTTTTAGGGATAATTAATAAAAATATATTTGGATAAATATGTAGTTAATTTTATGTTTCATTAGAATATCAGTTTCAAAATTTGGTGGCAACTGATATCGACAATCTATACTTTGCGGTTGTAACAAATAATAAAGAACCAAGTACCGATCCTTGCGGAATTCCTCTTTCAACAACTTATTACAGTTGTGATCTACGACCTTTTACTTCTTCAATTTTGAGTATAATATCTAAATTCAATTGTTATAAAAATATTTACAAACAAATCGCGTTTCGAGTCTCAGTAAAAAGGCTCAAACAACAGGCAGCCCTAGTGATTATGTTTAGGGAGAAACAGTGGTGGCGTAGTGTCTCGGGGGCAATCCCGAATGACAACTCTCTCTCTGGCGCCTTTCGAAAGCGCTAAAGAGAAGAAAAGCTAGGGATGGTGCGGGCGCTCCGCTCCAAGGTCAGACGGGTCCTGTATATTCCACCGAGTATAGGGCGAACGTCTTCGCCGAGACAGTTTTTCGTGGTGGCGAGAGTCAACCTCAATACGGCCCTCTACACCGTGAGGTTGACCTTTTCCTGGGGGGTATCGCTGGTGTTCATGCCGATCCACTCCCTTCAGTGGGAAAGGAGAAAGTCCTAAGATTAATAGCACTTCGCAAGAACGGCGAGGACGGCATAGCCAACACTGCCCTAAAGAGATTACCGACTAGCGCCATCGATATCTTGGGTGCGGATTCTGGGTGCCATGCTGAGTCATCGAACCTCCCTTAACATCTGGAAGCGTGCGAATGTTCTCATGCTCCGTAAGCGAGGCAAGAACCCTTCATTTCCATCAAGTTATAGGCCGATAAGTCTCCTCTCGAACTTATCGAAAATTACAGAGTCAGTTATTTTAGCAAGGTTGCGCGAATTTATCATCGACGGTTAACCTTTTACCCGATGAGCAATTTGGGTTCCGGGATGGCTTGTCGGCCGACTTCCAACTCCTCCGACTTACGGAGGAGATCCGTAACTCGTTGGAGCAGAGGCATTCCACAGGCCCATGATTTCGCCCATGCGTTTGAGTCGGTGTAGTACGATGGTCTACTTTTCAAAATGGGCAGTTTTGGTATTAATGCAAACATGATAGTTCTCATTCGGTCTTACCTTTCCGGCTTTTTCTATAAAAATGGGAGGCGAGCTTTCCGACCGGAGATATATTCACGCCGGTGTCCCGCAAGGATCGCTACTAGGACCAGAACTTTTTATTCTGTATACTAGCGATATACCCAGGTCTGTCTCCACAAGTCTGGCGGTGTACGCCGATGACACCGCTATATATTCATCCTCCAGAGACGATGCTTTGGTCTGTCGACGTCTCCAAAGATCCGTTAACGAAGTCTGCGGATGGGCGTCCAAGTGGCGGTTGACGATAAACGCGGATAAGTGTGTAGCTATCCGATTCTCCAGGAAGCGTAATGCTCCCCCAACGAACATCGTCGTCGAGGGTCAGAGGCTACCTTGGGAAAGTACCGTCAAATACCTCGGTCTGACCCTCGACACGAGACTAACGTTCAGACAACATTTTTCAACCGTTACCACGAAATTCCTGTGTGCGCGTGCGGCCCTGGCTCCTCTTTTGTGCCGGAAAAGCTCGCTCAGCTTAAGTATTAGCGACTTGGCCGTCCACCTGCTGAGGTTATAATTTCCGCGACAGAAATCGCGTTCGATTTGACATGGAACCATCAGAACTACCTCGCAAGCGAAAAACCGGACGTCTCTTGCATAAAATAAATGACATTTTATTCAACAAATTAGGCAACTTAAGATGTACAATTTGAATTTCGCCCCCTTCAACTGTTTTCTCAAACGACTTGATGTTTGAAGTTAGAAACTGGATCCCTTTCCTCCAACTAATCTTTTCTTTAGGAGTTAGTCAAATTTGCGTCATGAACTCCTTTATTATGTCTTTTGCGGGTTGAACATGAGGTGCTTGTCCCAGACTGAGGTTTAATAGGCACTTCTTCAGCAGGTACATCTTCCACGACTTGTTCAGTTTCCACAACTTCTTCAGAATCCTGGATTTGTTCATTTTTTTTCTTGAAAATCTTCGTCACTCGCAGGCAAAGACTCAGGTCCAGATTTTATTGATTTCGCTTAGATCTTCAATTTCCGGTAGATGCGTGGCTAAGTCTACCATCTCCTTATATGTCAATCGTCGTTTAGACGAAATTTTTTAATGTTACCCTGTACAATAATATCCGTATAGTCACACTATATTTATTTGACGACGTCCAATTTTGCAAAAATATTGTACAAATATAAGCTTATAAGCACTAATGGTACCTAAATTCCAAAAACAATATAACGGCATAGTCGTCCACTAATATAGAAATTTTAATTTTTTGCTACTGCCTTTCAGCACCAGGTGGCACCACAGTGCATTGTGGGAGTTGCCAATAATGGTGTTCAATTCAGTACATCATGACCAAATGGTATTTGCAGCTATTAAGTTCCTATGCTGGAAGCTAAAATACGGTGTCATCAATTGACGACACTATGACCGGAAGGATTAAGATTGGAATAGCTTTAAATATATGATGAACGACTTAAATTTAGAATGGCATCTTAAAATGCCCGCAAAATTTAAAGATTTCTTCTCTCTTGAAAGGAATCTGATGAATTTAGGGAATTTGACATTTCGCTAACAGCGTCATTGACAGGACTCGTTTTTTGAGAGTCAAATAGCGCGTTTATCATGCCGGATAGGTAGGTTAAATTTATGATATATTCTGAATTTATTCAGTTTGGCGAGCCGGTTGTCATCGTCAAACTTTTAATTTTCAAATTGATATTAATAACAAATATAGAGGTAGCTTTAGATTGATAGAAAATAATTCTTGTAATAGGAAAATCACGCGAATTCCAAAAATTGACAACATATTGACTCAATGTTATCAGATTAAATATTAATGTATCTCAAAACACGGATGCAATTAAGTAAAAAAGAGATAATGTTACAAATTGATAAGATTAGCAAATCACTGGTGCCAAATAATCGCGTTCGAAATAACTTGTGAGAGCGCTACTAAGTTAATACTTACCTGTTCGTATCCCAACACAAAATAAAACAAAAGGTTAGTAATATTTTAAATATTTTTTTGGTAAAATCAATTTTAATCTTTATTAGCACTTTTAATGGAGGAATTCCCCAAAAGTAAACAAATGCTACAAGAAGCAAGAGAAAGGATCGACAATCTCCAGAAACGATTGGATGAGTTAGAAAACACCTTCTTAAAGAAAGACAAGAAGATTAAACGGAAATAAATTTTACCTCTCTAGTTTATATAAATATTTTAGTTTCTTTTCTCCTTTTATTACTTTTTATACATATCCGTATATAATTATAACACACGATTCATATTTGTTCTGCGTTGTCATTTTTTTTAATAGCTAAAATATAATTTCTTACAATTTAATATCGTACTTATTATTAAATTCTCTTCACTTTATTTGTCAAGGTATCTAAAAATGGTACTCAAATTATATATGATATCATTAAATATAACGCAATAATTATTACTTCTAAATATATTTTAAAAAAGTACGTTTTTATCTTAAGCCTGTAGCGAGACGAATTGATGGAATATCTCCAAGATGTGAGGGTCTAGATCTTGAGTGAATAAGAGCGTTTCTAAAGTCGAACTATACTTTTGTACTTGTTCGTGGTGCTGAAAAGTGTTTAAAAAAATAAATAAACATATTTAATCGACACCAATTTAACTTACCGCTAAGAAAACTTGCTGTAACCTCCCGATTGTCCACCTATACCAATGCGTATTATAATCCCTACCATCAGTATCACACCTTACTAAATGCTCGGATAAAATCATGATAAACCTCTGAAAGATAATCAAAAACAGATTCTTCTGATCGGCTTGAGCCACCTCTAATCTTTCCTCCATCCTCTCGACCATTTCCTCGCTAGGCTTCTCACCATCATCGACTTTCTTCTTCGAAGCATCATCATCCTCATCAGACTCACTCGAACTCGATTCAGCGTGGGCTAATTTCTCTTGCGCTTCGGATAACTCACCGCCTAATTTAATAACATGTTTATTCATTTTTTTAATCGTTAAATGTAATATCTCCCAAAGATAGGTTTTAGTGAATTCGCCAGCCATCTCCTTCGAAAAGATCCAATTCGCAACAGCTGAACACTCCACGATTTGAGTTTTTAACATTTTATCGACGAGAACTAACATCATTTGTTGATGGTAGTGCCATAATTCGAACATGTTTCTTAACACGCAGATTTGAGCCTCTTCCGATTCAGCTAAGATCTAAAATATAACGGATTTAAATCATTCGAATTGATTCGATTTATTCGGTATTACCTTAAAGACGTAATGGAATTTCGATATTGCAGCGAAACTGTGTGAGAAACTTTTTGAACCTAAATTTAATAAAGTTTGAACGAAAACATCAATTTTTAACGGATTAAATCTGCTATCGGCTTCCTCTTCAGAACGAGGGTTGGCTAAATCTTTTAGTACGCCTAAAACTTCCTCCGGAGTGCATTTTTGTCTGATCGAAACTACTAATTGATGAGCCGCAGTTGTTCCTGGAAGACTAGCAGCTCCGTCTTTCGCATATTTATAATCCGGTTCAGGTTTCACAGGAATAAAACAATTAAATTGCTCCGGTAAGATTTCCCTAATTCGTTGAAAATACGATAACCTGTGAATTAAATATTTTTATATAAAAAATCTTAATTATTAAATTTATTTAAAATACGAACCTCATCGATTTCAACATAACTTCCCGAATAAATTTAGGTTTAGGGTGCTCCGCATCTAAATCTAAACACGATTCCCAATCGTCCCAAGACCAACGGAATTGGAAGTTACTTAAGTGATATGAAAACCAACAAACGAATCTATCGAAACATGAGACGTTCATTGAATCTATCCGCATAAATAAGATTTCTGTCGCTTGCGCTAAGACTTGAGGCATCGTCGATGGTTGTAGTTTACACAATTCGATTAAGATTGCTCCGTATGCAATTTCGAGGTAACGTGGAGCCGGCATGTTAAATAATTCTGCAAACATCACTTCAACGATACAATATTCGAGCGGGATCTTTAATTTGTATGGGAAATTTAATAAATGTGCTGCGCAGTCTTTCCGTTCTAAATGATACATTTCGATGATCGAATGGAGGTGCTCCTCGATAAGAAATCTTTCTATTGAATGTGCTCCGGGTAAAATTGGACCTTCCGGACAATCTGTATAATCGAACATGCGGAAAACAACCCACGGCATGGGGTACGTATAAGATTCGTGGTGTGGTGGTGGTAGAATCGCAGGCAAGCTGTGTTGTAACGCTTCGCATAGAATCGAATCGAATGCTAAATATGGTCGAGGAATATGTTTTTCTGCCCAATTATCTTGTCGCAACTTCCGTATTTGTGACCATAAACAATCTAAATATTCCTCTTGCGGATGTGGATTATCTAACGCCCAAACTCGTAAAGCGTTATGATGTTTTTTACTCCGTTTATTTAAGAAAACCTCGATCGAAACTAACAACCTCTCTAACGCACTCTCTTTTTTCTCGTATAATTCCCGCCCAACCCACGGTAACGTACTTAAAATAGCAAAAACATACCAATCTCGTCGAACTTGCGGAACATTATCTTCATTTGCAGCGTCAATCATATTATCTAACAGTTGTAATAAAGACGATGCTGACAATACGTGACAATTCACTAAATCAGCTAGAAACCTCAAAGCGTACCTCGCAGCATCCCATTTACAAGCTTTTAAAGAATCTTTAAACGTTCTCACCATATATTCGACAAACTCTCCACCAAAATTAAAATTCTTCGCATTTAATAAACCAACTAAAGTTGTATAAATCGTACATTTTTCCGGCATGCGAATCGCACAGTCTGTTAATATACGTAAAATTTTCAGACGAAAAGTACCAAGATCAGCTTCTAAAACGCTGGCTAAACCTTCTAGGTTAGATTCCAATGACGACGAACTTTTTTCGCCGACACGAAGAATTAGTGTCTCTAAACGGTCTTCGATCTCCTGGTTTTCGGAAACTCGTCTTCTTTTACGATATGCACGATCTAAAAATTAAAATTTAATCAAGAAATTGTGCTTGATGCGTATTGAATACGGCAAGTTGTTTTGGGTGAAATTTACATACCGTATCCATCGTCCTCATCGTGAGGCCTACGTCGACTCATTTTAAAGACTTTATTCTATCAAAATTGATCAAAAATGTTTATAAAAGTACAATTTTCTTACAATTAAAGCAACATAACGACTACGTTGCACATAAACAATGTTGTAAAACGAATTTAGCTGCAATTTCTTAATAAAATCAATACCACTACACCCCTAACTAAGAAACTAAAATTTCCCTGTCATCACCTAAATACAACAATTTTACATGATTAATGTAAAGAAATTTGATATACTTGAGGACTGTAGCAATAATCATTATTAAAGGAATTAAGTTAATTAAATTTTAAGGAATTAAAAAAAACATTAAATAAGTTATAGGTTTCTGTCACTTGTGTTTCTAAATAAAAATCTGTAACATATCAACTATTGCAGACGGGTTGTAAAAATGAGAATAGAGGCTATTCCTGTAAGAATTTTAATTTCTTATCTTATTTATATTTCATGTATACTAAATAATAAACTCTAGTATTAATTAAACCATAAAACTACTATTTTCTTTTAGATTTGTCTTGTGCCTAAATTCATTCATATCATTGACGTAAAAGAGACATGTCAAAAAAAGGTAAAATGTAACACAAATGACAGATGTTTTTAATCAGAAAAAAAAGCAAGATAAAGATTAAAAAAATGTTAAGCAACTCGGAATTCCTGTAAAATACAAGAATGAACATTGAAATTGAAGATCATATCCGACGAAATGTACCATGGGTACAATTACCTTCACACGTCAAGCAGGTATTTAATGGTGCTTTCTTTTTGAAAGTCGTAAATCATATTTACGACGCATAAATTAAAATATTTGCTTTACAGTTACTTGAGAGTAACTCCAAGAATTACGACAAGCTCATAATTAACTTCAGTATAAAGAATCAGTTGAGATACCGTGGTAATTTAGGTATGAATTAAGGCAATCTAGCCAGTTCGGGAAATGAGATGTTTTAAACCTCCTTTCCCCATTTTTATTTTGTAGTTCGAAATGTCTTGAAGGACGAGAAGAGATATTATGAGCGAGTTATTGCATTTAGTAGGGAACGCTTGATGTTATTCCCCTATCATTTAGCCGATATGATCGTTAAAGGTTTAAGGATAACTCCGTTTAATTATTACGTCTCGGTTGTCGAGAAATTAATGCAAGCTGAGAAGAGTTACGATACGTTACCGAATTTTACAGCAGCTGATTGTACGTTATTGTATTGCGGGGGCGATTATTATTAAACGTGGTATTTTAGGTTTACGTTTGTTAGGAATCGGACGTAACGAATATATCGAATTAATGAATAAATCAAGATCTAATCGAGCGAGATTGTTTGGAAAACGAAACGTTAGGGGATTATTACCGGCAGTTCCTTGCGACGTTCATATTGAGCCGTGGTGGAGGGTCGAAGTCGGAATGGTATTGGAAGATGATATTAAAGTAAGTAATCTTTTTAATTTTGTCCGCAATTATTCGAATATCGTTTCTAGATGGTTAACGAAGAAGAACGTAAAATTATCGATTATCTTATTGATTTCGGTTCGCAAACGGCTGGCGATTTAAATTATTACATCGTTTTAGGTTTATACAAGTAAGTTTTAGCTCGTTTTGGGAAATTTCATCGTAATTTAAATTGTGTGTTTTAGGAAAGGTTTAATTTATGTTGATGTTCCGATAACAGCCGTCGATCGAGTTCAAGTTCCACCGTTGCAAGGTTTCGTCATGAATCGAATTTTAGGGGATTATTTCGAAACTTTGCTGTATAAGATTTTCGTTTCGATAGATGAACATACGACAGTTGGAGAGGTATGTTTTCGATTCGAGGAAAAGCCGTTTTGTTCAGATTTATTCTTTTTAGCTGGCTCATGTTTTGGATGTCGAAACCGAATTAGTAAAACAAGCCGTTTCGTTATACTGCAGATTAAGATTCGCGAACAAATTAGAAGCTGAAACGGAGCAATCTAGAATGAGACGACACCCTACTTGGAATCACCAACCTTCACCGATATCCAAGTGAGCTTTTTAATTTAATTCGAGTCATTTATCACAAAAAAAAATCATACCGCAGGGATATGGATATAACACCATTAACTTTAAATCTTAAAAATAGCAGTATTAGCAGTTCGGATCTAACGAGCGATATAAATTCACCACATTCAGACATTCCAGACAGTCCTGTTACGAATTCTTCGTTAAAAGCTGGTAAACGTGTCGCTTTCCTTTTCGATTCGACTCTAACAGCGTTTCTTATGATGGGAAATCTATCTCCGGTAAATACATTTCTTGGTGGATCATACATATTTCATTCCATTTTTTCATCGTAGGGGTTAAAAAAGCATGCTGTGACGATGTTCGAGGTTGGCAAACTGTGCGATGAAAGTTTGGATAGTTTTCTGAACGAATTACAAAAAGTATCGGTCCTAGATGCTGAAGGTGAAGGTGATGCTAGACGGTATTTTGAGCATGCTGTGCTTTTGAGGTCTACGGTACTCTCATTGCGGAAATTAAATTCACCTGGGTTAGATTTGGTTCGGTTAGAAAGTTTGCATTCTTTAGACGAAGCTACATGTCAGAGATTATTGCAGAAAAAGTATAAGTAAGGCTAATTCTTCCTTTTTTTTTTGTAGTCATTTGTAGATGGTTTAATAAATTATTTTTTTAGATTATTAGTTTCTATGGCTCCTTTAAGTAAAGAAGTTCGACCAATTTCTAGTTTATCTCCGGCTCATCTCGGTCCAGCAGTGCCTGAAGTTAATTCGTTATGGTTTAAATTGTTTATTTATCATATGACCGGTTACGGACCACCATCATTATTTTTAATTAAAGGTATTATATTAAAACGATTTAAAATTGTAACGATAACATTTTTTTTGCTTCGAAATATAGGGACCATTTTAAAACAAGTACCACGTATGTTTCTCGGATTTTCAAGACTGTTAGTGACGGCTTGGTTACACGAGCCAGCTGTGATTCCAATTGAAAACATCTCGCATGTAAATGCTGCGTTACAGTATTCGCCTGTACTTATACAAGCCTACGGTGTCCACCAATCGGCTCAAACTAGTGTTGTAGCTTTTCCATTTCGTCCAGATACACCAACGAAGAATCCGAAAGGTAAGTTTTAAATCCTAATCCGTAAATTGAATTAAAATTAATCGACTTTTTTTTTTTTTTTAGATGAAAATATATCAAAACTACCATGGAAGGAGCATCCTGCGGTGCATTTATTATCGAAAGTACTTGATCTTGAACATAATTGCGGTTACTTAACGTTTGCCAATATAGGCGTGCCTGATTTTGGCTGTCCAAATTTAGATCCAATCGTAAGATTATCGAAGAGCAATTCGACTCATAGTATAGGCGTAGCTAAAATTCAAAAACAAAATAGCAATAGTAGTAACGGTAGCATCCAACCGACTTCAATTTCGAACGAGAACTTTCGATTCAATCCGAATAAATCACCGAATAACACTGAGAATAACAATTCGAAAATCCTCGAAGATAAAGAGATGAAACTCCAATCACCTGTCGAATCGCATTTCGCTCTGACACCAGCCTCGAGTAGTGCGACTTCATCTCCAGCGAACGGTTTCATCAGCCACGATTGCACCGATATCCTAAACGAAGAGCTCGATCAATTAGAAGAAGGTACTACGTTGACGATCGAAAAGACTACGAATGAAAATGGTAAAAGTGTGGAGTTTACGATTGAAAATACTGTTTTAGTTGAATCGTTATTGAGTCCGACCGATGAGAATATTAATATGTTCTCGTTGGAGGGGAAAGAGGCTTTAGAGGAATGTGGTGGTTCCGGTGATACTGTTAAGAGTGAACCCGAGATCTATCGTGGAGAAGTATTGTTTTCTGATTCGTTGAGGTAATTCCGATTAAATTAATTGTAATTTTTTTTTAGTCGTGGACGTTATTGGATTGCCATTTCGGAATTCCCTTATTCGATGTCGATGCTAATACTAAAATCTGTGATACTATCGTTTATGGTGGATTAACCGATCAATCCAAGCAAGTTTAATTAATTTAATATAATAATAATAATTTTAATTTAATAATAATAAATTTTTGATTTACAGTTTAGACAGTCTAGCAGAATCGAGCAGGAAACTCGGAACAGCACTTTTGGAATTTATTTCACAGTGTCAGGTAGGTTCCGATTTAAAACGAAATTAGATCTACGTTAGTAATTTTTCCCCCAAATTTAACAGTATTATCCAGGAGAAAATATGGGTATAATGAAAAGGGGTCGTTTAACACCATTACCGAAACATAGTCTCGTCTTTGATGATGGTAAAATAATAGAGTGGTCGGGAAAGTAATTACCAAAGTCCAAAGAAAAAAATGCATCTATAATATAGGGGGCATTTAATTTTATATTTTATTTATAAGCTATACGATAATGTGTGTAAAAAATAAAGTTGAGAAATTAGGTGCATCACACGTGAATGTGACAGTCGAATTGAATAACTCCTTAACATATCAAGTAAATAGTTCGATTAAATCTGTCTCATTTACGTGGGATAAACTTGAAACATTGTCAATTCACGATGAAACAAAAAATCATTCCATTAATTTTAAGTTTTTCCAAAGAGAAAAATGAAAAACATTCCAATAACCAAATCAGTTTAAGTTTAAACAGAGATAACTTTATCATTATTTAATACCATTATTATTAATAAAAAATAAATGAATAAAAGATGATGATATAGTGATAGAATAGAACGTATTAAATTTGTGATATTGCCTATATACATTCATATTTTTGCTTTAAAATGAAACATAAGGATATGTGCTTTATTTTATATAATTTTTTTTTTGTTTATTAAGAGCAATATGTATCTGTACACCCATATAAGTTTATTATCCCCCGTTAGATAGGGGGAATATTTTTTAAACGAATAGTGTTGTGAGCTGTACGACTTGAGACCTTGTTGTTGTTTTGTTCGGTGTTTGAAAGTCGTTAGGTCTAATAAATAGCATATGTTAGTGCATTTATTTCGGAGAAGTTTATTGTATAGATGCTACATCATATTATTATTTTTATGTCATATAAATACCATTTCATTATTGATGAAAACAAAAAATAAAATAAAATATACATATTGTAAAATTTACCATTTATTATTTAATATGTAAGATAATAATATATTGAATTAATTAAAAGGATCACTTTCGTGTATGTAATTTGGTTTTATTTATTAATTTCCGCCACCCTCTATATCGCTCGTGAATAGAATGAATAACTCCGGTCCTAAGAGTGAACCCTGCGGTATTCCGGCGAAAATTCGTCTGAGGTGGGAAGAGGAGGAGGAGCTGCATTGATTTATGCCAAAACTCGAAACAATCGCAATGGCTTTATAGACTCGAGGGCGGTTGATTCAAAAATTGGCGCGATTATCGCTGCGTGCGAAAAATTATGCGGCAGATGATTTTGGACAACGTTGACATGTTCCTAAGTATCTTAGATTTGCCGCTATGATATCCTGAAATGTGCGGGCAACCACCGCTCAAACGAATGCAGCAAGGATAGAGAGACCCCGGCAAAATGCAGTAATTGTGGGAAGGACCACCTTCCGTCGAGCCTCAAATGCGAGGTCTACATAAAGCAATTGGCGAAGAACAAGATAGTTGCCGAAAGCAAGCGTGCCAGAGAAGCTTGTAAGTCTGGAGATGGTTCCGAAGATGCTCCACCAGTGAGGATGCAACGTGAAAACTTTTCACCATTACCGAGCAGTAGTGCTAGAGGCGTGTGGAGGAACACACAAGAGTGAACTATGCTACGGATGATGTTGGAGAAGGCTTAAATTCAATAAGCGCTGGTTAGCCAGTGTTTTACATGATTTAAAGGCTGCCATGCAGAAGTGTAAAACCGTGGTGGATTATGCAATTGCAAATATTCACACTTCACACGCGATTCTGGCTTTTCTTCTGCGCCGGAAAAGCTCGTTTCTCTAACTTTATGGTGCCCTGACCAGCAAATCTCAAATTAAGAGACTTAACATCCTCCAGAACTGGGTGCTGCGTATTATAATCGCGGCACTCTGGTTTGCGACAAATGCTCAAATACATCGCGACTTGGCCTCTGTGCGAGTATGCACTGGCCAGAGGAATTGACAGATATTACAATTTTCAAGGCAGAAATCAAATCTGAGCGGAGTAGGTAAACTAAGCGACCACGGCCGCACCAAATTGTCATAATTATGACAGTTTTACATGTTTTAGCTGTCAAAATACGGCTTATACAGCGTGTCCACGTCGAGTGATTGCGGCCGTGGTCGCTTAGTTTACCTACTGAACGGTTAGATGAAAATCCCCGTTCATAGAGTTTAAAAGGCTGTAGGACAATATATCTAACCTTTAGGACAAACAGAAGCCCTTTATTATTTATTCAGTGTAGTTAACTGTAGAATATAAAAATCAAGCGAACCAGGGATTTTTATGTTCAATTTAAAACTAACCTTATTTAATTGACGTTTGTTAATAGTTCGCGAACATTTACATCGAATGGCATGCTTATGCATTAGTACAAAATCGTCTGTTCAAGCATTGACACAACCTCAAGCACGAATTATAAATACAATGCTTTAAAAGTTTGTAAAAAATTGACGTTTCATGCGAAAACTTTAGAAATTTAGTTTTTTTGACGTTGGTCACACTGATTTGACATATTCAAAATTTTATACAAGTGAAACTGAATTATATACAGAGCGAGCAACCGGATGTGACCACCACGTGACCTTAAATTTTAAGATGGCAACATTGGTAAGTTGGTAGTATAAGATATGTCACTTTACTGATCTGTCAGATAGTTGTATAACTTAACCTTAATTGTTTTTTAGATCACATTTAAAACAAAAAATACTTTGGTAAATATTTTTATTAAGATGTTTTTAGAGAATATAAATAAATATATAATAAAATAAATAATAATTTCATCTGAAATAAATGCTCAAAATGACCACCATCATTTTGCATAAATAAATTGACTCTTCTTTGCATATTGTGAAACACGTTTAAAACTTCTTCGTTGATATTATTTACCGCTGCAGTGATGGCATTTCTCAGGTCGTCAAGAGTATGGAGAGGGTTTCGGAACACTACCTTCTTTAGATGACCAAACAAGAAAAAATCTAACGGTGTCAGATCGGGAGAATGCGCTGGCCAAAAAATATTGGTGTCATAATGCGTCTACGTGACATTGCAATCCACACACCAGTTTTAATAGGATGCAATGTCGTCTCTTTGTAAACGTGTGGGTTTTCTATAGCCCACGTCCAACGTAACATATGGAAATGTTTCTTTAAGGCTGTGCGACAGCTTTCATATGATATTCTCGTAAGATAGAAATTTGCTCAGAAATGACATTTACTGCTTCCTCAGTTAACACTCGTGGTATGCGTACTGTTTTACGCTTTGCAACACTACCAGTCTCCATAAATCGCTGTATCAGCCTGTTACGATGTCGAGCAAATCGATTGTATTCAAGGTCCTCATTTGTATATTTCAAAGTAAATTGTTCAATGCAGGACTGTAGAGAGTATGAGCAAGATCCGTCTTGTGCTTCTGTAGCACTTCGAAAATGAACCTGTCTTGTTCATCCGTGAATGCCATTTTCACTAAGTAAATATTGAACGTTCCGTTGTGTAGTGTTCAAACAGACAGTTACTGTGCAATAAATGCTATATTTACAAAAAATTACAGGCGAAAACTTACAAGAAAATCGCAGGAAACCTAAGCGTTTTCAAACACGTTAAATGTCAGATGACAAAACGTAAACAATACAATAAGCAGGATAGTAAACAGTAAAACAAAAAAATACACTTTTTCTGTGACGTTTGCGGTCACATCCGGTTGCTCGCCTGTACTACAAACTCTGTTATTTGTTTATGAACTTCATGATTTTTTTCTAATTATATTGATATCTAACTTATTCTTCTATTTCAATTGATTGACATTTGAAGCTCAACATACCTACTTAAGTAGGAATGTTTATTTATTTGGGGTTGGTAGCAAAACGCAAGGACCAGGTATTATTATCATTATATTTATATGTAAATAAAACAAGATATATTTTTTTATACAATCTTTATTAATCATAATTTTCAGAGAGCGTCAGCATTATTCACGACAATTTTTTTACATCTGTTGTAGTTGTCTTCTTCTGCGTTTACCTTCCTCAATTTTCATGTGATTCGACTTTGCTATAGCATGAACTAAATTGGCATTGTAATAATTAGTATTAATTTGTATTTACAAAGGGGGTAGGTAATATTAGAATTGTTAATTTTTATAAATTAAAAAAAATACTATAGGTTCTTCACTATCTTATTATATTATAATATGTATACATATATATATTAAAAAAAACTGAATCCGTGTAAAATGGATAGTAAATAGTTTAATCATACAAATTCGTTTATTTATTCATTTTCTTGTCTCTGTAGTAAGTACAATTTTTTCTTCCTCATTATATAACTAGTAAAACTCTAGTTTATTTATTATCGTAATAATTAATAATAGATGTATAGAATATTTGAAAAAATTGCGAGAAAGAATTGAAAGAAAAAAAAAACTTAATTATAATTACAATATTGCTAAATTCTAGAACGTTTTTCTTTGTTCCTTCTTCCAAATCCCTTGTCCATCTTGTTTTAAATATACATATATTTATATATAATAATAGTCGTATTTTAAAATAATAAATATAATCACTTCATAGAAGTAATTTATTCACAATTTTCTTTCCGTTATTATCGTTACTTCTTCATTTTATTTTTGTTTCAAAAATTCTTTTTTAACTAACATTTCTCAAAAAATTCTACGCTTTCTGTTTTTAATTTTATTTTTAAATTCGTAACAAGGACTTACCTAAACTCTTAATTAATTATGTATATATTAAATTACGTAAACATTAAAAAATAGATCGAAGCACGTATTACATAAAAAACTATTAAATTAAAAAAATTAGGAATTGTATTATATTCTTATTGCAATATAAGATATGTATTTTACTGTTTTATTTTGTCTTATTTCGTAATATATACTATATAAAATGTGGGCAATGCAGTCTACGTATTTTCTTTTTATTTTAAAACAATGATGGCTTGTAAATAGTAACGCAACTGTATCGGAAAAATTGGTAAAACTGCACTTATATCAGTACGATTTCACCCTCAAAACACCAAACACTCCTACCATAAAATTGACGCGTTTCGACAGCGAAGCTATCATTATCAGGAATGTTTTTTGTTTTTCGTGGGTGAAATTGCGTTTTTTATTATGCAGTATGATGTTCCCCACCACCCCCATTCTCAAATTAAAGATGAAGTTTAAAAATGGACATTCTATTAGCGAAAATGGGTTTACCCGCTGAAAAAGTTTCGATTACAGTTTTTTGGCGTCATCAGAACGAATTTCACTGTTGCACCAATGAAAAGTGCTATTAAGATGGTGTCAGATGATGTGTCAAAATCTGGGATTTGCTTGTTTTGCAATGTCAGTTGTTTTGTTGCTAGCCAGTCGAGATAGCCAAGTACCTTAAAAAACAGTTCAGAATCAAATTTTAGAAACAAATTTTTAAGACTCGAAGGCGGTTGTTTCAAAATGCGAACAACTTTCGATTTGAATTTCCTATTTCAGTCTCAGAGGTTGTTTTTGGCAGTCGAAATCTCTTGGTGCATGTAGTGAGAAGTCACAATCTCGAGACGGTTGCAATGTTGAATAGAATTGTAAAATATAACCGGAGAATTATAATTATTTAAAGCTGGCTCAAAAGAAGATTATTCAAGAGTCGATGGTGGTTGTGTCGACGAATGTTGGCTGACCTTATCGGTACGAACGAACTGATTGTGATGTCTAATAGTCTAGTAGGGCTTCAGGTGCAAATTATACACTTTTACAGTGTGACAGATGCTTTTAGAGAGCATGCAGAAACGTAGTTCATAGAGTTACTAATTAGGTACATCTGGTGGTCTGTTTTTTAAGTAACTAGTCTAACTTAGCTATTAAAAAAGAGTTGAAACAGTTGCATTTTTAATTGGCTCAGCCTAAATCTTAGGCTACACAATGTTGTTATAAACTTTTTATTTCATTGGTATCCTATCTTAAAATATCAGGGCTCTTCTATTGCCTCGTTTGGTTCGCGAATTTATAATGATGTCCTAGCCCATCAAATCCTGGAGTTTAATCGTTCGATGTCTGATGCGATTTGCTAGGTTTGGGTCGTTTCATGTTAGATCTTCATGGAAAGTTATCTTATTACTATTGACAAGTCATCACTGTTTAATTACATCAATATTAAACGATAATGTGATTGATTTTAAACGGAATAAAAATCAGGTGTTCATTATAATTGGTTCGATCAGTAATCTATAAGATGCAGTTTGTTGGTTTTTTTTTCTCCTTTCTTTACATAACTATACATAGGTATTTACACAGGGTTTGTAATATGTAATACTTGTTTTATTTTTAATTATCGAAACAGAAAACAGATAAATATGAACCGGTTCTTCTATAAATATAACTTCAACTTTCGAAAAACTTTAATATGTGTCGGGTTAATTATAATAATATTATCGTAAATATACAATAATCGACTTATCTAGTTTAGCATTCTATATAAGAGTGACACGATGGGTTTCCTCCACCGAATTTCGAACAACAAGACGTCAATCAAAAAATCAATTTAATACTAAAAAAAAAAAACAACACGATAACATACGAAGAATCTCTCACAGTTTTAACTCTTCTTGTACATGATTGTCCGTTAATTCTAAAAAAATAAATTAATGGGAATAAAGACCCAATTAAATTAAACCTCGTTTCGTAAAATTAAATTGAATCAAATCGAATCGGTGCACGTTTAAGAGGGTCTTTATTTTGATTTTTTTTGTTTTCGTGTTCTTTATTATTAACATCCAAAAGTACGAATCTATGACAAGACGGGCATAAATTTGTATTTTCGCATCAACTCCGCCATCCTTTCAGGAAACCAACTCTTAAATATATTCCTGGAAAGATCGCTTCGTTTTTACATAGTAGATCGAGGAAAAATTAAATTTTAACTTTCGCTAAAAAAAAAAAATGTATTTACATACTATTATATAAATATACTAATCGATAATTTTTTTTTTATGTATCATTTCTTTTTTTTTATACTTTAATATAATATATATTTTTATTATATATATATATATATAAAGGACCAACGCATAGGTAGCAAGCGAGAAAACTATTGCTTTAGATACACACATATTATATTAATATATACTTTCTTTCTTATTCATCTTCATCATTCATCGTTATTAATTATTTTCAACGATACGAATCTAAATCGGTTGTTTAAAAATTGTTATAATTCGCACTCATTCGTAACAAAGTTTTACAATATTATTACTTTCAAATCGAATGATCACTTTGGTCCGAAGTTCCTATACTTAACAGTTAAAATATTCTATCTAAAAAAGAAAAATGTGTTAATCATTTTACAATCGTTAAAACTTACTTGATTCTCTCCTATTTCCCCGTTTCTTTTATTTTGTTCGCTTTATACAATAGATACAGTTCGAAATAGATCTTCGATGATATCCCAAATTTGATAATATTGTTAAGGTGGCAATTCCCAAACAAAATTGTAAATTATTTTTGGTCGAAATCAAATATAACGTGCATGCTTTTTCAGTTACCCCAAAGAAGTGTAGAAATTTAAAAACCACCACGTTAAATGTATTATTATTATACTATTTTGTACGTTAAATTGAAAAAAAAATAAAAATCACAAAATGTAATTACGAATTATGCTGCACATTAAACTAGTAGCACTATTGATATAAAATGTAGATGGCGCACGAATTGACTTGTCAAAATTGTGTTCGAAATGGGCGCATTCAGCCGGAACAGACAGGTTAGCAATGGAATGATTTTTGACTGTTTAAATTTTTACAGATCATATTAGAGTGGGTAACCGTTTGCTTTCGCTGAATGGAGGCATAATTTCGTATTTATCATTAATATCTTTGATTATTATGTTTTATGATAAATGTAAAAAAAGAAGCAATGCATTTTAGCGAAGAAATTGCATCTAAGAACCAGTGTTGTGAAAAAATGATGTTATCCCAACTCACAAAACGATTTTTAAAATTCGCGCGCATTGTAAAGTGGGTGGTACTCTACAAAAAAAAAAATTAAATATGTGCTATGCTATTTCACTGCCGTTTATAGAAAAATCGTGTTATGACAATACAAAGAACAATATTTAAAAACGAAAGAATTCGATTTCTCGTTTTTCTTTATTTTCTCCCGTCCAATTACACGAAGCAGGCGCGAAATTTGAATAGTTTGAAAAATGAAAGGATGTCCTGGATTATGAAATCATGGAAACAAATAGGGCCAATAGTAAAACAAAAAAAATTTTTAAATCGGGTTTTGAAAAATGCTGAATTATACCAACAAAGAGGAAGTTAACGAAAGAAACTGCAAGACAGAAAAAAGTTCAGACCAGTTCTGAACGAGAGGAAGCGAGTTCCCGGGTAACATAGGACAATCACTATGATGTCAATAAATAGAATCTGTACCATAGATGACGTATGAGTAGAATTGTTGAGGTTAAAGAGTTCCTAAAGACACGTTTTGGGCTCTGGCTCTCATGACATGTCCGCCCTGTTGTTGCCCGTGTAATCCCTATAGTTGTTAAAGCTAAGAAATGGTGTTGATATAAAATTTATTCAACAATTGTGAAGGTATTATGCCAAAAGAGCTCTTTAAGCTTGAGACATCCAGCGCCGCCAAATCGTATCAGATAAAGCGGTTAAACATTCAGAAGAGGGTGCTGCGCATTAGAATTAGATTCGTCAAAGAGGTGCTCGGTCGGAGAACCCACTGAAAAAATTCCACGACTAGATTGCAGCCAGTTAGAAGTGGAATAAAAAGACTCAAAGACCGATAAGTCCAGCCTTAGAAAAACAGAAGATATTAGTCTCTAGATAAAAGTGGTGATCTAAAAAATATTTCGATTTAACACTATAAAGACAAGAAACGATCGATTACTGAATAATTCGTATTTAAATCTTAACACATTTTAAAATTCGCGGGCAATTTAAGTTGGTATTCCGAACTAAAAAAAAATTAACTAAATATTGTAGTGTAAGAGTCAGATTGGATTGACCAAACGACTATACTTGAAGCAGAATTTCACATATTATCATATGCGTTGTTCATACTAAACTGGCGCGAAATTTGAATGATTTGGAAAATCGAAAGGACATCGTGGAGATGTCATAGGGCTTCTGTTTTGTCCAAGGCTGGACGAAGGATCCGTTAGCTTTTTTATGCCTTGTTTTATGTTGAGAATGTGGTCTCTCTAAACATAGGATTCGTAACGATCAAGGAATTTGATGGATCTGCTACTGGACGACCAAATCGCTGCTGAATGTTAGTCTGCCATCGATAAGATTCTCATAGTCTCCACACGAGGAGGGGGTCTGTCTTCATCGAACTCTCCCAAGTGTTGAATCAACAGGTTCTCCGACCGAGAGGTCCCTGGCCAGCACAATCGCGTATTCGCTCACAGGAGAGATGTTTAAATCGCTATAGATTTAGGCATCGTGGAGATGTGCCGAAAGATCAATACCTTGCTTAATTAAACTAAATTATTGGAGCAAATAGAAGCAATAGCACAAAAATACGAAACGTGATAACAAGGAGGGGGGAAAAAAATGTGATTAGTGAATTCTCAGGCAACATAGGACAGTCTATTTTGACGTCATGTCACGATTAAAACGGTCCAAAGTCACGTGACGACAAAATATTGATATTTTTAGAACGCCATTTTACCGACGGATTCATGACGTCATTGCATGATAAATGACGGCGAAGAAGTTAAAATAGCTACTGCAAAAAAGAAAAAAAACTAAGTTAGGTAATACAGGACAATCATCACGTACGACCAAACATTGGCATTTTTTAAACGCCATTTTATCGACGCATGATGAATGACAGCGAAGAAGTTAAAATAGCATTTAATACAGGACAATCATTATGAGTCATTTCAAAAAATGGTTCAAAATCACGTGACGACCAAACATTGGCATTTTTAAAACGCCATTTTATCGACGGATCGATGACGTCATTGCTGTCATGATGAATGACAGCGAAGAAGTTAAAATAGCTACTGCAAAAAAGAAAAAAACTAAGTTAGGTAATACAGGACAATCATTATGACGCCATTTCATGAGTAAAATGGTTCAAAATCACGTGACGACCAAAGATTGGCATTTTTAAAACGCCATTTTATCGACGGATCGATGACGTCATTGCTGTCATGATGAATGACAGCGAAAAGTTAAAATAGTCATTGGACAATCATGATGACAGCGAAAAATGTTAAAATAGCTACGCCATTTTATCGACGGATCGAAATTGTAGAAAAAAAGAAGTTAAAATAGCTAAGTTAGGTAATACAGGACAATCATTATGACGCCATTTCATGAGTAAAATGGTTCAAAATCACGTGACGACCAAAGATTGGCATTTTTAAAACGCCATTTTATCGACGGATCGATGACGTCATTGTATGATGAATGACAGCGAAGAAGTTAAAATAGCTACTGCAAAAAGAAAAAAATCTAAGTTAGGTAATACAGGACAATCATTATGACGCCATTTCATGAGTAAAATGGTTCAAAATCACGTGACGACCAAACATTGGCATTTTCAGGATGCTATTTTACCGAGAGATCGATGACAAATCATTTCGTGACGTTATACTGACGTCTTGAAATATAAATGATTGTGTGTGGTGCTACATATCAAACAGTATTATAAAATATCGATGGAAACATTCGTTATTCGAAGTTTCTTTTTTTGCAATTTTTGACGAACTAAAAATTGAAATGATATTTGGCAACGTTGATATGAATTGCCGCCGAATGTATGACGTTAGTTTGATGTTAAATTCGACCGTCATTATGAGGTCTTGACGTTAGTTAGTTTCAAAAATGGAACTTCTGGCTTCTTGCTGTAAAAATGTACCATAATATGGACGATTTAAAACAAAAAAAAATGTGGGTTGGTTTTAAATTAACTACATTCCCTCGAAGATATATCAAATTAAGGATATCATTCACAAAAATAATACAGAATATGAAGATTGTGCTCTCACAAAATGTCCTTTTTTTTTAAAAATGACGTTTCTCTTTTAAAAAACGAAATCTTTACACACTTCTTTAGTTATATACTTCTTTTTTTTTTGTCACACCGAATATAGCAGCAGCGGTAGAAAAACAATTATCCATTTTATTTTTTATAATAATAATCAAAAATAAGAATCAATTTTCACAACAACATATTTATATCACAGACCTACAATATTTTCCCTCAATAGAATTATATTATTATTACTTCAAATTTCCATTTTTGTTTTAAATTAATTAATTAAAATTTTAATTTTTAAAAAGAAGCAGTTCACTCATTTGTGCTTCTTAATTAGGTATTAATAAAATCTGCCGAAAAATATTTAAAAAAAATCACTTTTGCACCGTTAAATAAATCGTGAAAATGTCATCGTCATCATTATTGTAATAATTATTATTTATTATCTCTCACGCACACATTGTTTCGTCTCTTTCATAATTTTCACCATTTTCTTCTATAGTACTAATATAGAATAGTAAATAACATCCATAACATCACATAAGCAACAGGGCACTTTCACTGATTTGATTGACCATATTTTTTTTAAAATTCATATGGGTCCGCGTATTTATTACTATTTTTGTTTTTTTAAATTATATCCTCAATTATTATCGTTTATTTCTCCCGCAGTTATTTAAATCTTATTGTTCTATAAACGCTAGAAAACAGGGGGGTAATATAAATATGAATTGTGTCATCTATTTACACAAACAACGCACTCGTCCATGTTGAAAACTGTATATCTAATAATGGTGTTAACGTTAAGAACGGATCACTCTGTAGAAGCTATCAGACTAAGGTCCTGTAGATCTCATTCGGATGGCTGTTCTGATTACTGTCGTTCTGTCTCGACGAACATTGCTGCGAAAATAAATTTCGAAATCAGATTTTAAAATTGTCCTTGACGAAATAATACTCACAGCTTGTTTCCTCTCCCATGTCTTCATCGCCGATTTATACTTCTCGAATTCGTGACACCAATCCGAATAGATCTTCTGGTAATCGTTGCTCTTCGCCGGCGGTGAACACCGATTAGCGTCCACGGTGATGTTGTACGAGCAAAGTAGTGAGCCACCCATCCAACAGTCGTACCTCCCGGCGTCCGTTACCGTTACCGCGATTATTACCAAACCATGTTCTGAGGTTTCGATGTATTTATCCGGTCTAAAATTAGATTCGTTTACGCGAGGTTAATTTTGTAGGGTAAATTTTTTTACCTGAAAACGATCTTATATTTCCCTTTCTCTTTGGAATAGTGATACCAGGTGATGGTTTGGGATGAGAGGACGGCTGGCATCTTTAAGAAGCATCCTAGATGTAGGCTTTGGCCCCATGTCACCACCATTTTCTTCTTAACGATGCTGCTATCGCATATGTGTCCTGTACTGTTTGATACGTCTTGAAGCAGGCTTAAATAATAATAATTGTTAGAAAAAAAGGATTCTGCAAGGAGTGCAAATTTTTGTTTAAAATAAAATGATGGCCGGCCAACACCAGAAACAATGCAGACAAAGTTGGATTGTCGTGCGTTCACGTTAATACTAAGATCGCCTTGTCAACCAAAGAAAAACGACAACTTCTAGTTAGAGATGAAAAATATGACTGCCATCTTCTGCATGAATGCAATAGGAGAAAATATTTCTTTGCTATTCATATTTCAATGTCAAAGAATGAATGAACGACACCTGATGAAAGTGTAGGTGTTTGCCACAGCCAAACGGATGGGATGGGACGAAACCTTCTGGCATAAAGCCAAGAGCGTAAGACTAATCATCAACTACAACTCCTTAGACAGAACCTTTATGAAACCGTTCAAAAATCCCTACATGGAAGCTTCTTCTTTCTGAAGGAGGAAGAATCCAGGCTTGAGAATAACCGATTACGATTTTGCTTTAATAGTTTCTGAAGCATACGCTAGAGTATGCAGATTGGACATGGCAATATCGTTAGTATCGGTGTCTACCCTTTTAATCAGGATATCTTCATAAAATTGACTTGATTTCGAAAACCGCACATCATCAAATCAACCTGAAATTGTGTCAAACTTGATCAACAAATTGATAAAAAAGCAGAGGATGAACACTGCTTTAATTCAGGTCAACCATTAACAAGTTTGTCCTCAAAATCTCAGCTTCCCGAAACCTATTTTAAAGTTACTACAGTTTAATCAGCGACGAGAAGAACGTTGTTGATACTTGTCCATCGCAAGGTCACCATTGAAAACTCCAACTCGGATACTGGATCAAACTTGTAGAAATCTGATCGATGACCGTTGCAGCAGCATCAACCAAAGTTTTTGAAAAATTATCATACCACTACTGGATATGCTAGCAAACATCGTCGGTCTTCACGAAAAAAAGAGAAGTTGAATTTAGTCAAATTCTGACTTCGACTCCCTACAAAGACTGTATCGAAGAACGAAGATCTGAAAAGTTGAAACTAAGAAGGAAAAAAGACGTGTGTAAAGGTAAAAAAGAAGCGCAAGAAACAACTGCATGCACTCTTTCCGACGAAAGCTTCGAAGAAGACCGGATTGAATATCAGGACTGAGAAGGTTGGGCTCATGAACGGTGTACTGGTGCTGAAGGGGGTGGCTTTGGTAAAGAAACTTAGACTGCAAAAAAAGTTGCAAGAATATAATCTTGTTAATCGAGGAGACCAGTCCGAAAGCCACGACCGACTTTGGCTCATAAAAGAAACCGATTGGCGTTGGAGCGGTGGTCCTCAGTACTTTTCAGCGATGAATCAAGATTTTGGTTGATACGTCGCGATGGCCGTCTTCGTACAGGTGAAGGGGTCATTCCATGCCATATCAACACACCCATCCAACTTGAACATCTGAGATTTTGATGAAATTTGGCACTGAAGTAAAATTCGTGTAGACCAAGAAAAATGTTAAGTTTTAATTTCTTGGTCTACATGAACTTTACCTCAGTGCCAAATTTAATCAAAATCTGAGATGGTCAAGTAAAATTTTTTATTTAAGTGTGTTCATTTTGGAAGAGAATCTTACAAATCATAATTTGGCCAACTCCTAGCTCAGACTTAAATCCGATCAAGCATTTGTGAGATAATCTGGGTCGGTAGCTCAGGAGCTCTTCAACAGTTTCTGGTGGCGCTTCAAGAAGAAGAATGGGAGGAAATTAAGAGGTTGATTGAAAGTATGCTAAAAAGGTGCAAATTTTGCCACCTTCCCTCCTTCTCCCCCTTTAGCGAGTTAATTTGTTGTTGCTGTTTCAGTAGCTGTGTCAGTCGTGCAAATTTGTATTAAAACCAGCTGATGGCGACGTTTCCGAAAGAGCAAATCCATCAAATTTTAAACTCAGAAAAAAAAATTTGTTAAGAATTAATTTTGATCAACTTACCCTGGAGCGTAAGGTTTGCAAACGTTAGATTCCTTATCCCAACCGCAATACGGATCGTGAACACACCTCAGGCAATTATCATACCTCCTATTACACATGACTAAATCGATTTGTTTCACGCGATTATCAGAGGCGACGTATAGAGCTTTGTGGACTTTCGATATCTCCATGACTTGGATCGGTTCTCCTGGTGTGATATCGAAAACGTCAAGTAAAATTGATGATGAGCTCTCCTCGTTTAATTTGATCCATTCCACGATCTTGTGCACCCGTCCATCATCTTTAATAGAATTAAATCCTGCATCAAAACCCAAAGCCAGAAACAGATTTGAACAACTTACTCGTTCCTGCGTAATAAACTGTGTACTCCACGATCTCCCCTCCAATATCAACTTTAATCCTATCCACGACTAATCTAGTAAAGAATAAATCTCGTTTGAAATAAACAGGCTTCTCGTGCTCGTGCATAACAGCCGAATCCATTAAAGGATGTGATCTGATGAAGTTGAGGACTGTATCTGGTAAGGTTTCGGTGTCATCAACGCAGGTTCCCGGCCTAGGTTCGGGTACCCGACTCGATAAAACTGGAAGCCATGCCGATGAAGACGTAGCTTGCTCTTTAAATTTCCCATTGAATGATGCTTGGATATCTTTGAGGGAGAACGAGCAGATAGCTGAGCCCATTAGGCCGTTCGTGGAGGTGGTGAAGGTGCCGTAGAAACGTTGGTCGTCTCCTGGGATCTTATAAATGCTCTCTGTATAAAAAAAATTTAATAAATAAAAATCGCATTCGGCGCAAATCTGAAATCCGAGAATTTCAAACTTCAACGGAGAAAAGGTTTCTGCTTCTTCGCATTCGTTTTATGCATGTAGAGAACCTTTTAGTCTATGTATGTAGATGCAGAACACAAATACGAGGAACAAGAAAAACCTAGCTAAAGTAGATTGCGCCTCTCTGGTCTCCGTCTCTCGCCGCCGCCGGTATGAAACGGGATTTTCGCGATGTTGTGCTGTAAAGTTGTGAGCTTATTTAAGGTAATACTTACGGATCTCGTTGAAATAGAAGGGAAATTCGCCGGGAATGGAGCAGTTCAGGCGCGCTTTGAGGTAGGTCGACCAGTTCTGTACCAGGATATTTTTTCCGCCTGTGTCTTTCTTGCAAACGCGAGCTACACGAGAGTAAACGCTCTTGCCGCAGTTGATGTACTCGACGGCCGTTTCGCGGAAGAAGAATAGGACCGATTCGCCTATGTCGAATGAACCAACGAAGTTCGGTTCTGGAATTAAAAAGAAAACGCTATTTTCATAATAGTTTATTGTAAAATCAACAATTTGATTCGTCAACTTAGTATTTAAACGAAGTTCGATATTTAAATATTATATTTGTCCTTGTTTGATATATAAATGTCAAACGGAGACATCTTAACATGAATCTTGTCAATATTTGACGTTTAAACGTCAAATCTGTATGCATCTGACGTTTAAACGTCAAATTTGCACGCATCTGACGTTTAAACGTCAAATCGACGTTTAAACGTCAAAAATGTCCATATTTGACATTTAGGCCAGGTTGTACCAAATATATAACCGTGTGTTCCTAAACTCGCATCGGTGTCATCGAAGACATCGAACGTTTAGCCCAGCGGTGAGGTGAGTACGATGGTTTGTAGTTTAGAATGAACGACAATGATTATAATCATTTGAACAAGGTGAGATTTCATAATATATGCGCAGGATTTCAGGATGTGATAGCTTGTCAAAAAAGTTTCTATCAACTTACCCTCTAAAATGCACCATTTTGGAGATACAGGGTGTTAAAATTTAATTTAAAAAAATGCTTTTCTTTTATTACATCGATTCTTTTTTAACTCTTGTAAGTCTATTTCTGTCTCAGTATCTGAACTACCTATTGTATTGCAATCATATTTTGAATTAATATTTTTCTATGAAAAAAATAAAAAAATAGTTTTACCGTCGTCCCCTATTAAAAAAAAAAATCGAACACCATTAAGAGTACATTGAAAAAAAAAGGAAAATTATGTTGAGTTTCGTCCCTAACCTCAGCAATAATATTTTTAATTAACATTTTTTAATAAAATCCAAAACAAACCGCTAGCGCAGCCCCTTATTTTTCGAAAGATCGAACAATATTAAATGTATATACATACATTGATAAAAAAATAAAATTAATTTTAGTTTAGCTCCACCTTCCCCGCCCCTCGCATGATTATATTTTTAATAATTTTTATCAATAAAAAAAACTAAAAAATTTCACTCCGTCGCCCCCCAACAATAAAAGTACATTGAAAAAAATAAAAAAAATTATTTTTAGTGTAGCGTCCTCTTCCCCCGTCGCAATCATATTTTTAATTATTTTTATATTAAAAAAAAAAATTGTTACCGTCTCCCCCTATTTTTCTAAAAATGGAACAACATTAAAAGTATCTCCCTTCAGATCAGATTTTTATTAATTTTTATCAATAAACAAAACAAAAGCATTTTGCTTTGCCTCTCCCCTCCCCTCCCCCCAACAAAGAAAAGAGAAAAAAAAAATAGTTTTGTCGCCACATTTCGCTCCCCGCAATTATGTTTTTAATAATTTTTATCAATAATTTGGTTGGAGGGGGAGGGAGCGGTGAGGGGGAGGGAGAGGGAGGGCTGCAGTTATAATCGACGAAATTTTTTCTTTTTAATTAAACGGGAACTACAATTGGTAATACTTGATAAAAAGAAATAATTGTACCACTCGCAGATACCGCTTAATTAAACAATTATAATAAATAATATTAATATAATTTTACTACTATGTATGTACGTAAAAATTACGAATACTACTTGCGAAGCTGCCTCCCTCTTAGCATCATCGAGTTTGGTGCGCCGATGAATATAGGAACAGTTTTAGACAGATACGATAATCGCATCGATGAGAACACACGGAATCTTGTCAATACTTGACATTTAAACGTCAAATCTGTACGCATTTGACGTTTAAACGTCAAATCTTAGGTATCTGAGGTTTAAACGTCAAATCTGTACGCATTTGACGTTTAAACGTCAAAAGTGTCCATATTTGACATTTAAACGTCAAATCTGTACGCATCTGACGTTTAAACGTCAAATCTTTACGTATCTGACGTTTAAACGTCAAATTTGTACGCATTTGACGTTTAAACGTAAAAAATGTCCATATTTGACATTTAAACGTCAAATCTGTACGCATCTGACGTTTAAACGTCAAATCTTTACGTATCTGACGTTTAAACGTCAAATCTATAAGCGTTTGACGTTTAAACGTCAAAAATGTCCATATTTGACATTTAAACGTCAAACCTGTTCGCATTTTGTGATCATTTTTAGACTAGATTATTCTTTCGAATAAAAATATTAAAGTTTGCATTACAAACACCGCTTGTATACGATTTTAGATCGTAATCACCTGTAAGATAATCGGCTTAGGATTTTGGGGCAAGAACTAAACCGGCATAAACACCTTTGAGTATCCGGTTACCTATTAGAGAGTGGAACGCCGTCGACCTAAGCAAGTAAGCTCGTGTTAAGGGGACGATGCGCTTTGCAACGACGCTAACCAACGGATGAAACTCCATCTGAGAGCGTTCCCATGACCACGACGGGGACCTACGAGTATATAGTATGGGGTAGTACGTAACCTTCGACCTGGATGACTCTCTCTCTCTCCTCCTATGTCTGTATTACGCCCGGGTTGTACTTTATATAGTACCAGATTTAATTATCTGTCGGTTTTCCCTATTTCCGACGATGCACAGATTATGAGTAATTGAATCGGCGACGGTGGTGGAGTGTAGCGCGCTCGATGCGGTGCAGGGATGCGGAACAGTGATGTAGAGGAGGGTTTTATCGTGTAACAAGGGAGGGAGGATGTGGCGACGCACCTATGATGAAATTGAAACTTTTTTCCCCCTTTTTTTCGTTGGTGAAAACTTCTCCTATGGATATAAAATTGAACTATAGTAGGAAAAAAAAAAAAATTAGATAACGCGTACACAATACAAATTCTACAATTTTCGAACGGCAATTCCTTTCAATTTGAACACACTTAGCATTCAAGACGACCGGTTTAATTTGCATCCGAATAGTATAGAGAGAACGAGAGGAGAGCAATTTAATATTCCGTCTGTAACAAATATATAAAACGGGCGAGAATATACATTTTCCGTTCGCTGGAGATGCAGAGCAAAACGGGGCCAAAAATTGCGTTCTGAAGCACGATTCGGGCGAAATTTTATATCGGTAAATTCGTCATTAAAACCGTTCCCCGAACACGAGCGAATTCCGATATTCTATTATATCTCCGTCCTTTTCTTGTTTCCATCGCTGCACGGCGTTTCATCGTTGATACTACTACCATGTATCAGCACCGTCTCGGAGGAGTCGTGTATGCAATATTAAACAGGGTTGGCTGGCTGATAACAATTGACACAATTTCAAATATTGCTCTCTAATGTGGTAAATGTCATTCTTCATGTTTGATTATGTTAAAATTATTAATTATAGTATCGCTCTTAAAGTTAAGGTAGTAAATAGTGGGGAGTTCTAAATTACCCCTCCTTCTTGGCTGTACCTCGAAAATTATTTATTCTAGATGGTCAAGTTGAAACGTCAAATACGAACAGGTTTGACGTTTAAATGTCAAATATAGTCGCGTTTGACGTTTAAATGTCAAATATGGCCTCGTTGACGTTTAAATGTCAAATATGGCCGCGCTTGACGTTTACCTGTCAAATATGAACATGCTCGATATTCTAAAATGAAATAATAATAATAATAATTTTTTTTATTGTTACGCCAAATGCACAACTAAAATTGCAATCAGCAGGAGACAGCCTTATTATTCAAAAGTACTTCTTGGCATCGGAATGAAAGGTAACTTTTGATTAAGACTGATGTATCATTACTGAAGCTTAGTAACTTTAAAATAATAATAAGTAGGTCATGATTAAGAGTGTCCACAACAGAGAGATAAGGATAAGCTATAATGAGGTCTGAACCCACAGTTTCCAATAATTTCTCAAAAATCTTGGACATAACACATAGGATGCTAATAGGAGAATAATACGCGACTTCTTCCAAACGCTTCGAAAGAAGCCAGAAGATATGGAACAGTTGAATAGATGAGCCATAAATGGAAGGAGGACTTGGATGAGATCCGACGTATGACACCAAATATTTGGTCTTCAGCTAATGGCTTGAAGTAAAAGTGGTCATCAATACAGCCGTCAGCCGCCTCTTTTAGGTAATAGGATTAACAGCAGCTATTGAGGAGTAGGTTGAACTAAAATAACTCTTGATTGCATCAGCGTTAAGTAGATTAGGAGGTAAAACATTATTCCTGGAAGGCGCAGACACGATGTCTACATCCCTGAGATCTTTCCACACATTTTTTTGATTAGTGTTCTGGATACGATGATCAAGATAAGCCCTTTTTCCCTTCTTATAGCACTTGTTGTGAAATTTCTTAAGGAATTGTAATATGAAATGAGCTCAGCTTCTCAATGTCCTTAATCGTATCGGTAATCCATGGCTTATAAACCATTCTAGTTCTACATGTTCTATATGGAGCATAGGCATCGAGGAGGCTGACCAATAGCGAATTGAAGGCACTAATTTTATCATCAATAACTTCAGCAACCCTTGTAATCTCCGTTTAATACGTGTAGGTGGTAAAGATAAATCACAGGAAACACAGAAGTGATCAGAACAATTGCATGAGGGTATTCAGTATGGCCCTTTCTTGGCGACAGGTCAATTCAACGGCTGTAGGATCCGCCTCGTCTCGACACGAGGTGGCGGTCTGTCAGGATGCAGCTCCCCGAGATGCTGGACCAACGGGTTCTCCGACCTGGCAACCCTTTCTAGGGTTTTCTTGACCAGCGCCAGCGCATAATCACTTAAAGGTGGAACTTCCAGATCCCTATGGATCTGGGCGTTGGTCATGAACCAGGGCGCTGCGACAATGATGCGCAACGCCCTGTTCTGCAGAATGTTAAGTCTTTTGATTTGCAACTTACAAGCGCTGGATCAGGTGAAAATCGGAAATCATCAATTTAATCTTCAAACTGAGGGAACTCTTCCAGCAAATCAGGGGAGCTAGAGCCGCCCGCGCCCGAATGAATCGGGACGCCACCATAGAGAAATGATGTCTAAAGGTGAGCCTCGTGTCGAGAACCATCCCGAGATACTGCATCCGGGGGACTCCAGAGCAGTTCCCGTCCCTCAATGACGATCCTGGAGGAGAGAGGATTTCGTTTGCGGGAGAAGCGAATCGCTACGCTTAATTAGTGTGTACAAAAATTTAAATGAATAAATACGGACACAATTACAACAATGACCAAAAATATTTCTATTTCCTCTCCAGAATACTAACCGCATCGCTGTGTTTGTGACACTAAATTCCTCTTCCTATATTGTAATATTATTTTACCGATATACTAACGTTAGCTAGTAGTCAGTGTTGATGGTCGTATATAGTATAGAGAGGTGCTTTGTATTCGGCGTTGCGACAGGTTTATCGCTCGCTTGTATCGAATTATATGCGAAATGATTCCTCTAGAGTGAGTGGTTAGCTCTACGTTCGGTAGCGGTTAACGTCAAATTCATCCAACGACGTTGTGCGATGTCGAACCTATTTTAAGCGCTATCTAAATTCCATTCGATTACACTAGTAGAATCTATTAAATTCGGCGTCCCGATCTCCCCGACTAAACCTGACTGACTGCGTTTCATCGATTTCGAACTAATTTTATTTTTTAATTTTTATTTCGTAAAGACGGAAACGCTACGACGTACGGGGGATATTACAGGAAGCATATAAAATTCAAATCATCCTTGGACAGCACAGTTAAAGAAAGATAAATTATTCAATAGGACGACTGTCACGGGATTCCGACATAACCGACCCGAAGTTTGAAACGATGTCATAGTAAACTTCGGCGGCGCGACTACGACATGCATCATTTGCTCGGGAATTTGCAACGGGGAAAACGTCGGCCGTAATTGAAATTGATACATTTTTAATGATGCGACCCTCTAGCAGACGCTTCCTTTACACGTCCGTGGAACTGTATCTACAATACGTATAGATATATTATATGTATGTGGGGAAAATCCTATCGAGTGCGCCTCGAAAATGCACGACGTAACGTGAGCGCCCGGTTTATGGAATATTACCGGGCATTGTCGAGGACGACAAGCAATGTCTGCTGAACAATTTACTGCATAAAGTTTTCTCCCTCGGATATTCTTGTACGGATAAGCGAATGTCATTTACGGGAACGCGATGGAAATTGTCAGGTAGGAAAATGTTAAATCGCGTTTCACAAATCGAAGAAACGACATCCGTCCAAACCGGTTAACTATTACATAGAGTTTATTAAATATGTATATGACTAGCAAAGAACTTCTCTACGTAACCGAAGCAACACAATAATGGATGAAATGCACTAAAATATTTATTCAACACTATGAAACAGTCAGGAACGAATGTATTGCAGAATAATAAATATTTATTCTGTTCAAGCTTACAAGAAGATGATACTTTAAGTTAGATTGACACGAAAAGCGACCACAGCTAGTTCAGCTCGATTTAGAGGGGTGGGAACAGTAGGATAGGTGGGGGCAAAACCCCGCACGAGGCAAAGCCACGCACCGTCTTTTTAAATAGCCCGCGAACGATCGCAGCGCCGGCCGCCAAACAGCAGATCGGCGTTGAAGATGTTTAGTGTGACGTGAAATTTGAAGCATATCGGATGGTTGTAAGCGAAATAAATGAGGTTAGTTTATTTTTCGTTCTTTTGATGTAAAAATTTTAGTAACTCAGTAGAAAAATTAGGTACTTGTGATTATGTTTTCTCTAAATTGAATTATCTATTGATTACATCACTAATTAGCTTCCTTTCTGTGTGCATGCGATTTGCATCACTCTGTTTACAAAAGTTGTGCGAACGATTTATTTTAAAGGTGCTGAATGGGGCAAAAACCCGCAGCGTTTGTGAGGCAAAGCCACGCGTGCGGGGATTTGCCCCATGGTGTGGAACTTTCACTTTTATTTATAAAATATTTGAGCACGGCGTTTGAAATATAACATATGAACGATTTCAATAATAGAACTTCATTTCAGAACATATAAACGGAAAACGAAGTATGTAGCGATGTCTACAGATAAACTCGCTACTGCACGAGCACTAATCGAAAGAGGGGTTTCCATCCGGCAGGCAGCAAGAGAAATCGACTTTCATGAGTCGACTCTTAGGGATCGGCTGAAGAAAGGGGGAGTGGAGAAGCTTGGGCGATTCCGAAGAACATTCTCCGAACAACAGGAGGAAGAAATACTGGGACATTGCATAGAACTGGACAAACGATTTTTTGGCCTTACATTAAAATCGTTAAGATTTCTTTTGTTCAAATATGCAGAGGAGAACAACCTTGTGCATCAATTTTCGAAGGAAGCTCAACTTTCAGGAAGAGATTTTACCCGGGAATTTATGAAAAGGAACAAACTATCCCTGCGGATTCCCCGCAAAACGAGTGTTGCTAGAACAATGGGATTTAACAAAACACAACTTTCCCAATATTTTAGAAACTTGGAGGCAGTATTGAAGAAGTACAAATTTACTCCCAGTCAAATCTTCAATATTGATGAAACGGGAGTGCAAACGATCCCCAATAGATTGCCAAAACATGTAGCTCCTACGGGAAAAAAGAAGTAGCGAAGGCAGTAGCAGCGGAGCAAGGACAAACAGTAACCGCAGTGTGCGCAGTAAATCCTATAGGCTATTTCGTACCTCCTTTCTTCATCTACGCTAGAAAAAGAGAAAATCGGCTTTTAATTAAAGGATGCGACATGGCTGTAACCGATAAAGGTTATATGAACACATCTGCCTTCATTAAGTGGCTGAAACATTTTCAAAAGTACGCCAAGCCAAGTGAGACTAACCCAATCTTATTAATACTCGATAATAAGTTTGGAAGCAGTTACTTTTGCAAAATCAAATTATATCCATCTTTTAACCTTGCCACCTCATAGTAGTCATAAGACTCAACCTCTCGATCGATGTATTTTCCGACCACTCAAGGCTTATTACGATGCGGCTGTCGATTCGTGGGACGTTTCTCATCCAGGGGAAACTTTCAGCGTTTATAACGTTGCTGAATCATTCAAGCTAGCGTTTGAAAAAGCAAGCACTGTTGAAAATGCAGTACAGTCCTTTAAGTCTACTGGAATTTATCCCTTTAACGCGAACACCTTCTCAGACGCTGATTTTTTACCATCGAAGGTTACAGACCAGCCACCAGATGAAGAGTTGGACAACGATGATAATAGAATGATAATAATTAATAATGATAATGAGATAACAGATCTGACTGCAGTTTCCCAAGAAATATTCCATGATCAACCGTCTACTTCCGCTTCAGCTGAAGCTTCAATACAGCAGGATATTATACAAGAGAACAGCAGTCATTCGGTTAATAAAACACCTTTAAAAGAAAAATCGCGATCTACTTGTTGTACAACTCCAAGATATATTATTCCTTTGCCTAAAATACATATAAAGAGGAAACGCAAAGGAAAAGGATTGAAGTCTCAGCTGCTGACTTCAACACCTAATAAAGAACGCTTAGAAGAAGAAATGGCTGAAAATGAAAGAGAAGCTACTGAGAAGGCGAAACGTTCCATAGAAAGGAAAACTCGGTTGAAAGAGAATGCAACTAAGCGAATTTTTTCCGCCAAACCAAAAAGAGGAAAGAAAAATGCCTCTTCTTCAGACACCAGCTCAGATTATTCTCTACATGACAGTAGCTCTGATTTCGATTTTTCGTCTCAGGATGAGGATGAACCTCAGGAGGAAATTGAAAACTTACAGCAAATTTGTAAAACTTTGGTACCAAATGATTATGCTGTAGTAAAAGTTCAGCTCAAAACAAAGAATTCCTTTCGACACTACGTAGCTAGGATTATTGGTATTTATCTGGGAGGTTACGAAGGAGTATTTTACAAACGACTACCAAATGCTTACAAGTTTTCGGAAACGGCTGAAGAGTCCTTCATTCCTGACGAGGATATAGTTTTAAAATTATCAAAACCTGCAGAGACAAACTCTTCAAGGTTTCATAAAGTAATTTCTTTCACAGAGGACTTGACTTCCTATACTATGTTCTAAACAACTTAATAAAATATGTATTTATTTTTGTGAGTAATAAACATTTAATTCATAAAATTGTTTCTCATTTGACCCTTTTTACCATTATTGGGGTAAAGCCCCGCACCGCGGGATTTTGCCCCATTTTGTGGAGCAAGACCCCGCAAAATAATTTTTTGCAAATTATTTTATTTAATTTTAACTAATAATCATAGAGCTCATATAACTTAACAAAGTTGCAGGTAAGATCCCTACCTAATACTTCCGCATAGGAGAGAAACATACATAGCTCCCTCTTTTAACAATAGTTAAAGAATAAGAATTTGCGGGGCTTTGCCCCCACCTACCCTATTTCCAAACTTCTTATTATCGAGACTCACTCAACGCAATTAAAATAAGTTTGAGTTTGGAACACAGTTCACTTTGTTAGTTGGAATATCATATTCATGATTTTTACTTCTTGTTCTTCTAATTGCTCCTCAACAGTACTTCTGATCTTACCAGTTTTGTTCCAAAATCTTTTCACATTTCTAATACGCGAAGGTCCTCCTTTTTTCCTCAAGGCTGCATGAGATACTCTTTAGCCTCCTTGTCACTTAATGAGAGTGGTTTAATCCGACCACGTGACTGGAGATGTTAAACGGACTATAGAGGTGGTAGCTGGATCAAACTCGTCAGGATTAAACTCCCTAAAGTGTTGAATTAACGGATTCCGACACTGTTTCGGGTAGATCTGGCCTGAGCATGCTTCCAGATGGAAAAGAAACGTCGTAAAGAACTAAAGGGATTGATGATGTTAACAATGCTGTGTGTGGCTCTGTCAGGAAGATTTCTAAGGAATTGGAAATATGTATTTTAAAAATGATATTTTTTTTTTTGGTAATAATGGTACTGTCTTTAATTATAGTATACAAAATTGGCATTTTTTCCCCTTAAATTAACTACTTCTGAAAAGATTTCTAATTCCTTGTGTTTCGCTTCAAACCACATAACACCAAACATTACCGAGCAACAGATCGATATTCTGCATTAAGGATAAATAATAATAAAAAAAAATTACATCTTATCTTTCAATTCCTAAAATATTTCCACTTATAGGTCAATAAAACAACAATTAATTAAATTTCAATTTATTCCACTGAAGAAGTCTTTTTAACGAAAACATAATATGTTCTGGAATAAATTGAAATTTAATTAATTGTTGTTTTATTGATCTATAAGTGGAAATATTTCAGGAATTGAAAGATAAGTACAGAAAGGTCACAAAATAGATGTATTAAGTACATCTTTTGTTAAATTATTGAAAGCTTGCAAATCAATGTTTTATTCTATAAAACAAAAATATAAAGGGCTAAATATTCCCGAATTCATAAATATTTTAAGATTACATATTTTTTCTATCATTAAAATATATTTCTAATTTCGACGTTCCTGGTGTTATTATGAAACTTCTAATCATTTTTTTTCATAAGTTTTATACAGGGTGTTTCATAAGTAATCTAAAATATGATATGGGGCGCTTCGTCACTCAATTTTAAGACGAAAAGTTCATATAAACACGTGTGATAAGTCTTGTCGTTAATGAAATACAGGGTGTTGAATTGTTTGTAATAAATCAGCTGTGATTGTATTTGAAGTTAATTTTTCCTGGTGACGCTACTGGTTTTTAGAAGTAATACGAAAAACATGCTTATTATAAGTGACGTTTGAAGTAACGTTGACAACTGTGTCAAACCTAAAAACAATCAATTAGACATCGAGCAGATGCTTGCATTTTAGCTGCAGGTGGACATTTTGAACACCCTGTATCTCATTAACGACAAGACTTATCACACATGTTTCTATGAACTTTTCGTCTTAAAATTGAGTGACGAAGCGCCCCATATAATATTTTAGATTACTTAGGAAACACCCTGTATACAGGGTGTCCCAGATTTTATTTTACAGGCTGTAACTCCACACCCGGTATATTTACGATTAAATATTTCAAATAAAAGTTGCTTTACCTCTTGAAGTCTACGAAATGACAGAATCAGCTTTACATTTGCTTATCGGCTTGAAGGTCTTTTGAAGGTGAATTTTAGTTTTTTTAATGGAAACCTATATTTTTGAATGCAGCGTTATATTAACCAGAAAGATACAAATAGCTTTTGTCTGAAGAATTTTTCTTTTACGTTTACCATTATTGAAGTAATTATCGAAAAACCCATTTGTAGCACTTGTTTAATAATAGAAGGCTTTGGAAAATTAACAACCTTTATGTTTGACAAATAAAATTTATATGACAGTTCCTTTATGGTGCATGTTGTAGGAATTCCCGAGAACGATTTCCAGAATGTTTTTCCAGTTAATGCGGAGTCAAAAATGAGAACTGGCTCCTTTCCTAATAATGTACAATATAAGAATCATCGACCAAATGAAGAGAACATTATTAACGTTTTGGCCTACGTAGTTCCCTCGTGTCCTGGCAGCAGAAATTGGACTTAGCAAAACGATCGAATGTTTTCAACTACATATTCTGGAGTGATGAATGTCGCTTCCACAATAATGGCATTGTTAACTAGCACAATGCTCATTACTGGTCGAATCAAAATCCACATTGGATGCAAGAAGCTCGCTTCCAGACAGTGTGGGGAATCAATGTCTGGGGTGTGGCCTTTTCAACGGCTGTGTAATTGGTCCTTATTTTTTATGAGGAAACTCTAACTGGACAGCGTTATTTAAATTTTCTGCAGAACGTGTTGCCAGGTTTAATGGAAAATATTCCTCTCGAAGATAGAAGAAGAATTCTGTGGTGCTCCAGCTCACGATGCCCGTATTGTCACTGACTACTTAAATATGATTTATCCTGAGGAATGGATTGGTAATAGAGGTCCGATGCCGCCTGTATACAGCGTGCCCCAAAAAGTTACCTTTCATAAAAAAAAAATTCTTGATAAAAAGCTCTCCATGACTTGTAGATCCATAATCAAGAAGAACATTGGCTGGAATACAGGGAAAATCAAAATTGCATGTACAAACTGTAGTGATTTTTTCAGATAAAATTTACTTGTTAGATTAATGCGTTTTGGAATATGTGTGTGATAATTCAGACATGGAGGATATTGCAGTATGCAGTAATGATGATTCCGATGGAGATATGCAGTTCCTTCAATCGACTCAACTAGAAGACCAATATATTCCTGATGAGAGTGACAGTAGCGATGACGAAAGTAATATTCCCCTGAGTGAGTTAGCAAACCGATACCGAAAGCAGCAAAACGATGCTTCACCAACTGTTAAGATTCTGAAAGGGATAATAAGTATGCAGACAACCCACTAACGTTTCTTGGGTTCACACGAAATATTCATTGATGGAGAAACATCTCATTCTTTTTACATGCAACTGTTGCAACCGTTTTGCAGTTCAGAGTGGAAAAGATTCGTTTTCGGTGTCAGTTGCAGAAATCAAAATATTTTTTATATCAAGTACTCAGCTTACCGACTGGATTGGTCATCAATTCTTTGAATTATGAGATGAGACGATATGAGGAAATAAAACGATACTTGCATTTTATCAACAATGATGACGTACCACAAAATAATACAGATTCCTTCATCAAAGTGCGATTCATGTTAGACATCCTTTCAAGGTCATATGCTGCCGCTGCTACCCCCAATACGAAATGATAATACCTTTCAAAGGCAGGAATAGAAATAAACAATATATAAAATCCAAGCTAAAGCTTGGGTGATGGCATCAGCTGATGGTTATGTATCCAAATTTGAAATGTACCAGTCTACTCCTGACCAAGAAAATACTCCATTAGGTGTGATTGGTGATAATGCCATTAGTGGAATTCAAAGCCTCAGTTCCTACAACTATGATACAACTCTGTAGGAATAATGGGAAACGACGAAGACCATTCAACAGTGAAATAACCTACTCCAAAAGAGAAGAGAGCTTGGAATAAGGTCTTGCCCGAAATTGGATTGGATTGGGACACTATCCCAAAAAAAAATGGATTTCAAGAATGCGCCACGTTGTCATTAAATCTTTTCTCTCTGTGTACCCCTGCGTCAAGATAGTCAAACTCATCGTCTGGGTCTACGTCCTTCCTAGATCGTCGTATACAAGACCGTTCGGCATGTGAGTGGAGTCATTGGCTCTTGACGTCGTGGTGGCTTTAAATCTTTTGGCCAACCTCCAAATACAACCATCGTCTCCGATGAATGAAAAAGAGATCCTTGACCGCCATATTTTGTTGTGTCCTTGGATGATCATGCGAAAACGTGATTTTGGAGCACCTTCAACCTCTGAGTTTGAGTTTTCTGGATCATGACTCATACGTTATTATCGGTTTGAGAAATGTGACATCAATGAAGAGCTTAAGTCTTAGGTTCAAAGAGATTTTCTCCAGAAGTGGAGCGGGTACAGGTCAGACCTTGGAACCTTATTTTCGACACAACATGGCGGCCAATTGCTTGCATGTCGCCACTAGATTTAAGAAGACCAACTACAAATTTTTGAATCTTGATCGTTCTGTTAATCAAACGATATTCAATTTAATTCTATACCATCCTATAATAGTAAAAAAGTGCCTTCCTGTCATTTTGAGGCACCCTGTGTAAGGGAATTGTCTTTTTTAATAGTATCCGTCATCTTACAGGAATATCCATCTAATATTAAGAAGAATTAGTTAATTCCTGACAGGCAAACGTTGCAACTAGAAAAAAAAAATTCTAAAACAAACTCAGACAAATGCTTTTAACATCTCCGAACAAGAATAAATTTTTTTGCCATCGTTTCCAGCGGTTCAATTACAACTTAATATCATAACCTCAGAAAAGCATTATCTCCAAGTTGAAAACAAAAACACTTAGTTCACCCATTTGTGAGTTGGAGAGAACGTCTTGGTGGTGTCATTAAAAATGTATCCATCTCAATTATGGTCGACATCTCAGCAAGCGCGACATACCTCCCACACCGTCCCCTCACCCACCGTTCCGCGAAGAAGAACTTCCGAAGTAACTCGAATGGGAGGAGTCTTTTTAACAACTTATAAAAGCGGAATAAGAAGTCCTCCTCCGTTCACCTCCTCCTCATCGCCTCACAACCAAGAACATGATGCTGCGGTCTGGTAGTGTGTAGAGAGAGTTTAGCCGGCTAGATGGTATCATATTTTTCTAATTCCCTTATTCGTTACATTCAGATGTGGCCCCCTCTTCATTTACATATATTTATAATTTTTACGACACCCTATATACATGCGGGATCCCCCTTTATTTTTACTTCACTTATTTCTTCTGACTTGTTTAAACTTTCCGGTGTCGTATATCTCGCATGTAAATTTCTTTTCTAAAGATGAATGAAGGAAGTGAGACGGGTAGAACATATTAAAATGTAAATTCGACGAAATTAAGTCGTTGTACAGGTGAGTTACAGCCGACTCAAGCGTAATTTTACAACCAAATATTGGTCACACAGGTTAATTTTATGCTTCATCAATTTTCCTTTCCCTTTTCTACACGACCATCGCCTTCTTAAAATTAAATTTAAAATTGTTTTAATTCGACAGTCGACTTTAAGATATAAACTAATAGGTGGCTTAAAGGAGAAAGATTGCGGTACTTCACCGAAAAAGCAAGCGATTCGATTCGTCCAATATTAACGTCAGGCTTTAATTTTCACACTTCACACACACACACAACTAATATAACCTTCCGAACCGACCCAAAAAGGAGTCTAACTGCCTCTCACGGTGGCGGTAACGACTGGCGGACTTTGAACAAAAGAACATCGCCCTCATAGCGATGGTGTAGTAGTTCTTCTGCCGTATTGTACAGAGGAGGCGATAGGACCGAAAATGGGTGGATAATTAAAACGGGGCGCGGAAAAGGACCAAAGAGGAACTTATTTGTACCGTGTGATCGTGCTACCAGTTATAAGAGGTGGGTGGAGCTCTTTTTTTTATTCTAGCCGACGCGTAATAGCTTCACCTTTAGAACTAGAATCGAATCAATACATTTTCCTCTTATTTAGAGCTTTTTTCTTAAAATAATCGGTGATCAATAAATTAGATCGAATTGAAATTTAATTTACGATAAGGAGGAAGTATTATATTTTAAATTGGTCATGAAAAATTTTAGATCAGAATAAGAATTTTTTAAATACGACATGATCTTCAATTTTTTTATTCATAATTAATCTAAATTAATATTTAAACATAAATTTAACTTTATTTTAAAATTAAATTTATTTGAACATCACACCAGACGCGATTATTTCCTTAAATTTAAAATGGTGTTTGATCAGGACGTTCCAATTTATTCACACAATGATTATTAACAATAATAAAAGCTTTCCGATTAATATCGAGTTAAAATTACCAAAATCATAACGACTAAACGAACATCGCGATTCTGATTTAAAATTTTTTAGGATAAACATAATCCTAACATCAAATATTTTAATTCCATTAAAAGTTTGTGACGATAAAACGTATTGAACACAGCACCAATCTAAAATTAAAACATGTTTTGCGCTAAAATAGACGATCTTACGCGATGGGAGGGTGGGGGTCAGTGGGATACGATTCATTTTTAATCTATTTAACCCTTGGCTACATCAATCTCTCGAACACTTCCTTTTCTCATTCGGGCGATTGTCTTCATTCCATCCGGCATTCTTTTCCCTCAGTTCCCGATTTCCAATCCGACCGGAGGATGATTCTTTTTCTTCGACAATCGCCTCGCCATCCTTCATCCGCGATTTCGCTCGGAAACACGTCTAGCATAAAATTAGCCAGGTCGCGATTGAATTGAGCGGATTCATTTTTTAATATCGACGTAATGGATTTCTCGTTTTTGTCTCTTCTTCTTTCCGTCCTCCCCCCTTCCCATCTCCCCACGTAGCGGCGATATGGATTCTCGGAGAGTTGTGGTCGGCGGTGAGAATTGTTCCGGGAAATAATTATATCCCTTCCGATTGTCTGCGAATATTTTTCGTTGAGCGAAAACTGGTTTAATTGATTCTACTCCGGATAAAGGGAGTTTACGTGTTATTCCCCCATTTATATGGTTTAAAATCAATATTTGACCATCAAGTCAGCTAGTTATAAATAATCTTCAGGCATCGATAGCGCTGCATTTTTAATTTCCACGCCGTCGAACTGACCCCCATAAAATACAACCCGAACTTCCTGGCGATATATTTTAAATTTCGGGGAAAAACCGCCGCAAAAAAAAAAAACCGACCATAATTTGACGCGTGTATGGTGAAACGGTGTGATATGATTTATGTCGGTTCCTTTCGCCGCAGGACCTCTCTTTCTCCTTTACTTTTTTTTCCTTCTACTTGCTCTTTTACTAAATCCGGTTTTTAGACGATATACCCCACCATCCCCCAGTTTTCCCTTAGAAATAACCTCCTCTTCCACACCATTAACTCGGAGCAATTCTTAACTACATCTAATTTTCGATATAACTCATACGAAGAAGAAGGTATATAGGATTTATGTATTATATATAGGTATATGAGGGTAATAAATAAGGAGCAGAACGATTCAGTTAAATGGGAGATGTGTTCAATAGATTGGACCTTTTCGAGAAGTCCAGGAAATTAAAATATGCGCTATTAAGATTATATTTAACCTATAAAATTTTGAATCAGAATCGTAGTATTCGCCTGTCAATTCTGAATTTGTTATTTTTAAAAAAAATTATTAATAAATTATATTTTATTAACCAGTTTAATTAAGTTATAACAAATTAGGATGACTTGAACAAAAACCAAATCGAATTTAAGCAAAATATTGCGTCTGGTGCAATGTTCAAACGAATTTATTTCTAAATTAAAGTCAAAAATATATTTAAACACTAATTTAGATTAATTTCCAATAATAAAATTAAAAATCAGGATGTATTTTAAAAAGTAACGTTCTGATTCAATTTTTTTAAGCACCTATCTAAAAAGGCACAACTTCCAATTATCATAATAAATTTTTCTATCATATCAAATTAATTGATCACGTCACCAAGATCGTTTTATATTAAACAAAACTCGTCCATTTACCTAAATTATCCCGTTATTCTCTATAAAAGTAATAAAAACCCTCCCGAGTGAACGAACGTCACTTTTATACTTTTTGCGATCGCGTTTCCGAGGGTGTCTAGTCTTCCGGTTTCCGCAAAAAAAAAAAATTGAGAGAGAGAGAGATAGCGAACAGATAAGGTAAGATTCTGATACAGTACTTATCGTGAAATTAATCCCCCCGGTCAGTCAGTAGTCGGCGGTCCTACAGCGTTAAGTACGTGTGGAAAGTGCTTCTACCCTATCTCTTCCTCTGTCTCTCGCTCTACTATATTGTATGTACTTAATGTGATTCGCAGCTCTGGACTTTCTTCCGCGCCATTTAATCTTTAGCCGATGGATGGAGGCGGTGGGCGCGATAGGGGCGATATATGATAACCGGCTGTGATTCTGCGAAGTTGTTCGCTAATTTGAGGACTTATGGAGGAGATTCTATTTGATCGATTCAGTTACGGAAAATAAAGGATATTATTTTTCTTAATGTTGGTAGAATCTCTTTTGAGATTCGTTATATCGAAGTTCCCCTATATACAGTACTGTAAAATAAACTCGCGTACACTTAATATACGATTTTAACTCGGCATTCAATGCCGGAATCGACGCCATCTCGTTTTTTTTTAATCGTAATATTCTTTTTAGTATACTTCTAATTGAGATAGCGATTTGAAATTTTCAGAATCAATATCGTTAAAGGTTCCCGTTCGAGTGACGTATATTTCGAAAGTGACGTGTCGCTGACGTCATCGAGATAGACGCCATTTTGTTTTTTTGAACCGTAACAATACGATTTTTTTCGATATTTGAGATGAGGGAGTGTGAGGAAATCGGAATATATACATTTTTTTTCGAAAAAATTATACTGAAAATATACAGGATGTTCCGGAAGGAACACCGATTTTTGTAAGTATCGATATTGTTAGTTATTGTCGTTTCGATGACGTATTTTTCGGAAACGTAAAATGTTGTATATTAATGTGGTAGACGCCATCTTTTTCATTTAAAATGCGAAAATATACAGGGGGATTTTTAAGAAATCGAATTTTTCGACCTATCAACGTCAAAATTAAAAATTGCAATTTGGTGAAAGGATTCGATTGGCACTTTAGTATTAGATTGGATGTGATTGGAGAGTATCGCGTGGGAAACGCGACGCGAGATCGACGCCATCTCTTTTTTTTTTTAACCGCGATATTCTTTTTCGTATACTTCTACTGGAGATAGCGATTTGAAATTTTCAGAATCGATATCGTTAAAGGTTCCCGTTCGAATGACGTATATTTCGAAAGTGACGTGTCGCTGACGTCATCGAGATAGACGCCATATCCTTTTTTTGAACCATAACAATGCGATTTTTTTCGATATTTGAGATGAGGGAGTGTGAGGAAATCGAAATATATACATTTTTTTTCGAATAAAATATATTGAAAATATACAGGATGTTCCGAAAGGAACACTGACTAGGCAGATATTCGACATTTTCAGTATCGATATTGTTAGTTATTGTCGTCTCGAGGACTGCTGTATATTATTGAGATAGACGCCATTTTTTTCGTTTAACATGCGAAAATATACAGGGAGATTTTTAGGAAATCGAATTTTTCGACTTGTCAACGTCAAAATTAAAAATTCCAATTTGGTGAAAGGATTCGATTGATAATTTGGTATTAGATTGGATGTGATTGGAGAGCATCGCGTGGGAAACGTGACGCAGATTGCCGCCATCTTAATTTTTTCAAATGGGACGATTCGATTTTTTTCCCGAAAATTTTGTAGTCTTCGTTACGGCGAATATATTTGGTTAGGGGTACTTTTTATGTTAGGTGCATCGTTTGGGTGGTACGGGCGGTTAAAGTTCTTTTTCGAACCTGGTTTTTCGTTTTAACGGTAATCTAAACCTTTAAAAGACGAGAAAAATAAGAAGTTTTAGATTGCAGTAAGAGAAAGTAAATTATCGACTCATAAATATAAATAATAATTAATAAATCCGCAGCGCACAGTAGCTATTTAAATTATATTTGTTCGCTTGAGCTTATAGAAAATTCTCAACCGAACACAAGGAAAACTTGTGAAGTGAAGTCGTTAAAACTTGTCCCGCTTTTACTTTGTTCTTATCCGCCGGTTACATTGTACTAAGTTTTAAATTAACGCCATCGCTTACAAGACCACTTAATACACGTCTTAATAAATAATAATGTATACAACACCGGGAGAGAAGCAGGGACGCAAAATTTATATATATGTCTATATATATACATAGTTAGTAAAAGAGTTGTTACTTAGTTCAGTACAGGAACGTGCGCTCGTGAAATTGCAAATCGTTCCTGCGGTTTTATGATGTTATAACAACAGAGTTAGAAGAGGCTAACACCGTTTCGCGGATGACTTTAACAGCCGAAAGTAATATATGGAGATGGCAACTCGGTCGAAACTTGCGCTGCTTACGTTTACTAATTAAATTTGTTTATATTGTTTTGTGCTTGGAAAACTTCGAAGCTCCAACAGAATTAATGTCGACTACTACGTGGAGCTTGACAACTAAACTTTTGAGTGGTATTATATATGTATGTATATGAAATAAATGTACTTACTGTCCAACCATTTCGAATCGTACTTTAATGTCCTCTTAAACGTAAACTCCTTCCTGCCAGTTGTTAGATTATACAGATCGGTTCTGAAGATAACTGTATCAGCTTTTGTGAATTCCGCATTGGTTCCTGAATATAGACCGGGAAGATCACCAGGATTACCCTTTTCAACCCAGATGGCCGTCGAATTATCCGTAGGGTCGTAGGGACATTTCGCAATTCCAAGTCCAATTCCAGGGACGAAAGTATTTCGACTTAGATGTGTTAGATTAGCCTGGAACAAGAATATATAAATGTTATAACAAACAAAAAATATCGAAGAGACAACATCACGGTGTCACTTCCGCTTATACTTAAGTGGTTATGCAAGTTTAATGATGAAGGAAAAGACGTCTTGGATTATATTACCTTCCCTCCCTCAGGTATGGGAAGCAGATACTCTTATTAAGTATTAAGTTCTGGTTATGTTTTAGAGTGGTAGAGTGTTTAAAGAAAGGGGTGAATCGTGTAATAGGTTTAGGAAGTGTTAGGGTTAAGTGCTACACGAAAGAAGCCCTTTTTTTTAGGGATATTTTTACGTAACATTAACATTACCGCACCTATCAAATTTTTGTGTATGGGGGAGGGGGCGGAGCAGGCGAGGGGGTGTAAAGATGTCGTTATTCGTGCATAGTTAGTTTCGCGTAAAAATTGGACAAGCCAGGACGGGAGGGGGAGGAGGGCTCGATTAAGAGAATTCTCGATGGTCTTCTGTCTCGTTCCTAGGACCGAATAGATGTTCTCAAGCCCTTTATTCTTCCCTGAAAGCCTAAGGCTAGAAATGTTGTGGTCGATGTGTCTTCACTGTCCTTGATGACTGAGTTTGGTGGTAGAATTAGTCACTAATCCGTCATTCGTCCATCCATGGGGGAGAGGAAGGAGGGGGTCTGTCGGGGTCGAGGTCGGCGAGTCTGCTGATGAGTGGATGGCTAGATCTCTCCACCCTTTCCAGCGACTTCGTTGTTAAGCCGACAACGAACCGCTTGAGAGATGAAATTCCTAGGTTGTCGCAGAGCTGCTGGTTTCGCACGTACCAGGGAGCTCTGGCGACGAGTCTCAAAATACTATTCTGCAACGTTTCAAGCTTTTTGAGGTGTGACTTGGTGGCAAGCTCGACCACGACAGAGCCCCGTAGGTGGCAATAGGACGTAGAAATAAATAGTAAATAAGCAGCTTGATTCTCAGTGACGGGTTGCTTTTAGGACTGAATTGACGGAATTGAAGTAAAATGGGATAAAATCATTGGTTACTTTATAAACTGGTCACTAACCGAGGTTTTACTGTATTAACGACGCGTGAAATTGACCTTTTGTTTATATTTTGACGTATTTGACTTGAGAACTGCCAAAACTGATATCTTGCGTAAGGCGATCATGGTATACTGTTGGAATTCACCCTGCGAATAAATGCAATGAAAATAGATCGAGCATTAGAAGCGGACTAGGTGGTTTCGACCTTCTAGGACTCGTCAGCGCGACTGCGAATGCAAGATCTAATTTCATCGCCCTTCACATCACAACTTTAACTGTATAATACCTCCGGCAATGGACTAATTCCAACTCAATGCCCTCTATTGGGCGGGGTGTGAAGTAGCACACTGCAAGGCAGTACACAATACAAGTCGGTACAGCATCTTGCACAAACAAAACGTTCAACCCATCTTTAAACCTTTAAACAGAACCTCCCATATTATTAAAGGTACACCCTGTATCTGATGGCTTTTTTCGTTACGAATTCAACGACGTATCACACATTATACATTCCTATTTTGGTAATTATAGTAGGCTTGGTAATAATAAAGCACTATGACAGGTAGCATAGGCGCTGGAAAATCATTATTTATTTTACAACGATTTCTTGCATTTTACTTCTTCCAAAGAAACGTTTTTGTTGTGATTATTGTTTTTTCCAGCACGATTTAGGAGACAGCTTAGATGATCTACTTTTGGCAATGGTTAATAATTAGTGGTTTCAACGAGACGGTGCTCCAGCCCGTAATGCTAGACTAGTTTGCGAGTATCTTTCTGAGTGGTTCCCCAGAAGGCGGATTGGTACTCCGAGTGAAATGTCTTCGTCCTGACTTAACCCCACTGGACTAATTCCTTTGGGGTTATATTAAAAAGCAAATATACAGGGTGGCTATTCGAAAACGAAACGGCATTTATGGTCATATAAAAATAAAATCCTCAGACACATCAACTTTGTTTTTGAGGGGGATATTTAGATGCAGGGTGTAATTTTTCTCGATCCATATAAAAAAAGTTGATGATGGCTTCTCAAAAACGAAACGTCGGAGAAACAAATATAAAAATACAGTTTCGTAGATCTGTAAAAGTGCTAAACGAAGGTCTTTTGTTTATTTTTAGATAACTTGTAAAATAAAAAATTAAAAAAAACACGTTTTCCTAAATATCTCAAAAACGAAAGAACTTAATTGAATTAAATTAACGCCATATAAGAGGGTCATTAAAACGCGCAATTTTTCGTAAATTTAAACAACTTTGTATCTCTTACCGTTCCCGAGACCCCAATGCAGTTCATTCTTATCGAGGATGCAGTGATTATTTGAATCTGACGTTTGGTTTCCATAGTTACTGGTTAAATATAAGCATTTAGGTACTTTAATTTGTTAAATCATTTTGACAGCTAACGTCAATAATAAACCTAACCTTTAAAAACGCGGGAAATACAATAATTTTGACAGTTATTGACAATTATTTGTCAAAAATTTCATAATTTTGATTTTTAATAAAAAAAAAAAAAATAAATAAATAAAACGAACTTTGTAACATTTTCCTCCTCTCTCCTCCTCCCAATCGAGATTTGAACATACGAACTTTGGCGTATCATCTCTCAAACCACCGCGATTCCCCCGGCTCAACCTGCCGAACCACTCCAACCCCTCTCCCGTCAATTTTTAAAGATTATTTTCGACAAAAGCCGGTAGCACTCACAGGATCGAGAGCGTTAGAGAGCTAGGCAGAACACACCGTCGCGTCGTCGTCGCCTATATAACGTACAACGCGTAATTCGTCGTAGCATCTCGTGTAAAAGTAAAGCTCTTAAAGCCGTTCGTGCACGAGAATATGATTGAAACTTTCATATGCATTCAATAAGAGGATTAATGTTCGAAATAGTCCTAAATCACCGCGCTGGCGCGCTCCACGTTCGAGTCTCTCTCTCTCTGTATTCTCGAAACGGTGCCGGTGTGGGTGTGAGTGTGTGTGTGTGTATGAGAGAGTGGCGCTTTTCCCTTTTCGATGTGGCTGGCGATGATGATGCTAGAGAGTTTCGAGCTCGCCAACTGTGTGTTATGTACGTTACGATGATGATATTATTCCCGATTTCGTTTATCAGCCTCTCCTTTACTACGAGGAAGGAGTTGGACGTTTTAACTTTAGTACTGTTGTAACTGAATATGCAGTTTGAAGTACGGCTTTCATTCCATGCATGTAAGCGGGGATTTAATAAATGATGTATGATGTTTATGGAAGAGCATAACCGTGTAGACGTTTAGATCCGAATCAGAAATTATCATACACGTCAAGCTTGAAATGGATCGGATTCTACTAGTTTTGCACTCTAAATACATACATCCATCGTAGAACGATTAAAACGGAATAAAAATAGACACATCACATTCACAATAAAGCTCCTTAACCTTCTTTCTCTGTTTCAATAAATAAATAAATCCTCTAAATGGAAAATCGATGTGATCCACCGCATCCGGTTCCTCCCCGTCTTAAGATGCAGGTTTGAATCTTTAATGCTTTGGCGCTCAACGATTCCGACTGCACCGCACACGTTAAAAGGTAGAACGAAAAGAGCGAGAGATACACCCCCTACGGTTTTCACGACGTGTTTTCTTATCGTCTACCCGCCAGCAGCCTCCCCGAAAACATTACACGAGATCCTCTCTCTTACTTATTTATCTCGCCATTTGTGTCTACGCTAGTGTTAAGGGTGGACCCCGTGGATGACGGGTAAATTCCCTCCTCCCCCCTCCTCACCGGTACACCTCACCTTCTCGCGTGTTTAAATTGAGTTTATCGTTTCCGGATGTTTCCTCAGCAATGCAAGAAGTCGCTATAAGGGAAATAAGAGGATTTTATCTCGTTTCAACGTCACGCGATTCTAGTAATAATTTTTTTTAATGTGTGGTGGGTGCTTGGTTGCAGTGACTCCGTAAGCTGTATCGCTTATCTGGCTATCATGCAACTCTCGCGGTGTAGCTTTTGTGTGTGTAAGTTGTGTTCAATTGGCTTTGTGACAGCATCATATCGCCTTTTATGATGTCGCGCTGTTAATCACTTTGCTTCCAACAGCGAATGGCAGGTCGATCCGGGATTAAACTCTCTGAAAAAATGTCACCGTCCCTCCAGAGAATTGAACCCCGGCACCTATCGTCCTCCCACAACGATAGTCAGCCGCCTAACCACTGCGGCCATCGACCCGTTTTTAGTAATAATTTTCTAGTAATAATAATAATAATAACGTAGGGAAGGGAAGAGGGGGAGGGAGGTATTTATTAAATTCAAATTGAGACGATTTTAATTTAGAAAAGAAAAATAAGCAAGTTTAGAGACGGGGAAATGGCTGCTAAATTCAGTTTGAACTGTAAGATGAACTGCAAATACCACGATCTCAAACTTTAAACAAACTTAGTTTAGTAGTTTAAAGGGTGAAATAGCCGCTTTTAAGCTCTAACTTTAACGCGAGATGCGAGAAGTGTATCGGGTAGTATCTGCAGTCATAATTATAAAGTTAAATCAAGATGGTTTAGATCTTCTTTTAACATTTTTTAACGAAATTATACAGTAATGACTAGACTACTAGTATTTAGTTAGCTTGCTGATATCATAGATATTGTGTCTGTTCTAACATGAACCGTAATTGGTCTTGAATACAGTGTGGTACATAATTATCATTCAAAATTGATCATCACAAATTGAACAAGCAGGCCCCTCTTAATGTATTTCTTGGTCTAATAATAACTTGCGCAGCAGTTAAGTGATCTTGACAGTCATTTTTGCTCTGTGGTACAGCTTTGTTACAGGAAACTGAGACACCAAGACTAAATTGTCTTTTGTTGGGCATCGCTGCCGCCGATGCATCCTATCCTCCTACACCTGGTGCTCAACTTCAGTGTTTTCTACTACGAACGAGATCTTGAATAGTCCGTATAGGGCGTGTCGTCTAGCCAAGGCCGTCTTCGACGATGGTGTGGACACCTTGTCGGAAAAGAGCTACAAAGCTAGCTCGCTGATAATGCAGCTTCTGTGGGATAATCTCACGCTGTGGATCGGTGGGACATGCAGGACGGTGGTGAGGCAGAACAAGGAACAGCTTCAAGATGTCGTCAAAACGAAAAATAAATGTTACAACGAATGCATACTCGTGGTGTGGGTCACACAAACTACCATCACTACATATTGTATTATTATTATATTTAGGTATTATTAAATCGGGTCGATATCCACAGTGGTTAGACGGCTGGCTATCGTTGTGGCGGAACGATAGAAACAGGGCTTCAATTCTCCGAAAGGACGTTGACGAAGTGATTAACAGCGTGAAATCATAAAGGCGATATAATGCTGTAACGATCTTATAAAGGCGATATAATACGGTCACAGTCTTGTAAGGGCGATTTAATGCTGTCACTGTGTTATAAGGGCGACATAATGCTGTCACTGTCTTATGAAAGCGATATAATGCAGTCACAAAGCCATTTCAACACAATTATACACACACAAAAACTACATCGCGAGAGTTGTAGCGATAGTCTGACAGCTTACGAAGTCACTGCAACTAAGCACTCACCACACATAAAAAAAATATGTTATGTAGCCGCAACTCTGTTGTATCTGTCTGACTGTCTGTGGGAATGCTGAAAAAGAGTGAAAGGAATGTTTTTTTTTGCTGTTCTTGTTTTTTTTTGAGAAGGGGCCATGCGTAAAAAAAGATCTTGGCGACTATAAGAAACGTATATGTATACAATCGAGGCTAACAAAGAGAGAATTCATCAAGTAAGTGGCGAAAGTCATAAGTGCATTAGAGATGGAGGTAGTGTCCTTTATTTGGCTTCGCGGACAATTAGCGCAAGTGGTGTACTTTTTATTTTTCAAAACGAAAAAAATGCAACAAGGAGCGCATACTCTTGGAGATTCGAGGGATGGGCCACAAAACCATCATCACTACTTACTGTATTATCATTACAGTTATTATTAAAAACGGGTCGACAGCCGTAATGGTTAGACGGCTGACTATCGTCGTGGCAGAACGATAGGAGTCGGATTTCAATTCTGCGGATGGACGGTGACAAAATAATTAACAGCGCTGCATTATAAAGGCGATGTAATGCTGTCACAGTCTTATAACGGCGATATAATGTTGTCACAGTCTTATAAAGGCGATATAATGCTGTCACAGTATCGTAAAGGCGATGTAATGCTGTAACAGTATCGTAAAGGCAATATAATGCTGTCACAGTGTTATAAAGGCGATATAATGCCGTCACAAAGCCATTTGAACACAATTATGTACACACAAAAACTACACCGCGAGAAGGGTTAAATCGCACGAACGCGAGATAAAATGCTCTCCGAACTTGGTCTTCAATATTTCGATTGTGTCGTATGCTATATGGTACGTTGCGTCGTCGTGCAGGTCTTAAAAACACTTCGATATCACCGTCCTGTACCGATCCCCGTTAACGGTTGTTGGAGCGCAGTTTTCATTAAAAAAGAAAAATGGGCCGATGACGCCGCTGGCCGGCATAAAAAGGGCACCACACCGCTTTTTTTTCGGTTAAAGTTGTGTCTCATGCATCACTTTAGACACACTCGTCCAAATACGACAATTTTGCTTGTTGACGAAACCATCCAGCCAGAAGTGAGCTTCATCCGAAAACATGATTTTCTCGTGAACGTCGACGTCAGCTTGCATCTGGTCCAGAGTCCAATTAGGGAATGCGCGACGCTTAAAATGGTCGGTTGGCTTCAGTTCTCGAATTAACGCAATCTTATACTGGCGCAGAGCGCTAAATCCTTCTGCAAAATTCGTTACAAACTGGTTACAATCGACAATCTTGACTACTCACGCACACTCTCTGGAACGACCACGATATTATCTTCACTTCAAGCATTACGTTGTCGCATAAAGGCGATATAATGCTGTCACAGTTTTGTAAAAGCGATATAATGCTGTCACAGCCTTATAAAGGCGATATAATGCTGCTTAAGGAAGAAATAATACATCGATGTTGGATATAAAATTAAGAGACAACATAAAGGATATCCTTAAAAGCGTTCAGGTCTAGTCAATACTACACAGTTAGAAGAAAGAACTTGTTTAATAGAATTGGAAGGATCGGAAGATATGAAATGAGGGTGCTGACATCAAAGAAGTGATGCAGGGGAGGGTGGTTGGTTAGCTCTTTTTCATGTATCAGGGAAAATTGTGTCTTCAACACAATCCCACCTTTTCATCTAACTAACAGAGGATTTTGTTCGTTGCATGATGTACATTATTTCACATTTTTCAGAATTGATAGACGTTTATATTGTCGGTCATATGTACTCATACAATTACACGTGTATGGCGGGCACTCTATCTGTTCGACATCCCTCCAGTTTTTAATTAATTCGATTTTATATTTTTCGATTACTTTCTGCGGTCGTTTCCGATTTCCATGATATACGAGGCCAGGTGGAGTCGCCCACTACGTTTGTAGTGTTGTTGTTGTATTCTCCACATGCAAGCGCATAAAACAATAACCGAAGCGATATTAATTATAGATTACAAGTTGTTACGTGTATTCATCATCCGTTACTGATGGGGAGGTGACTTTTTTTTTTTTTTTTTTTCGGTCATCGTTCGATTTTAAAACAATGAAGAGAGCTTGCGGTGAAAATGTTTATCCGCACGTTTTAGCAAAGCACTTTAAAACAACATTTATTCCATAAAAACCTATTGTGTAGATAATCTTTTCAACATTAATATACAGATTTACATCAGAGTACACATTGCTAAAAGCGCAGTTACCGCAACGACTCGCAAATAAAAAAAAAAACGAGAGAATAGCTAAACCAACTAATTGACTCTAAAACCGGAACAAACGCAATTCACAAACCGCATCTCATCTCATTGTTCTTGTATTTCACCGACCGGAGATTAGCTTGTGTTATATTAGTGCGGGATGTATGCAGCGAATGTTTACAATGAATATATTGTCATCTGTATAGTACATAGTAAAACAAGCTTTAAGTCAAACAAACAGTCGAGAGATAAAGCCGTCCGACGGTTTACCTAATATAACATGGCGCGCTAGTGTTTTAGGACAACATCTCGAGTTATTACACGGTTCAATTTGGCGAAGGAATTTACGCCTTTGTGGATGCAGTATATCAAGATTTAGGGTTATGTTATGCGCTGTTGTATGCAGGCACAAGGATGATAGTACAGTGCAAATACCAGCAACAACTCCAGCTATACTAGCTATTAAGGTCTGTTTCCCTCAGAATTTACTTTACACTTGGTGGCGTGGTGCTCGGATACGACAATATTACAATTCTGCTTGGGATCTAAAACGCTTTAGGTGGTTCCTAAATTCGTACCGGTTACAAAGAGGGAACAAACAAAAAATTAATACTCACGTGTACGACCCAGTCCTTTGGATTATGAGCGTTGGTGCCGCATATGTACAGCCTGTCACCATCTCCAATCGATTGGATTACTCTGATGTGATTTCTGCAGTCGAAATGCTGTAACAAAAAGAGAATTATCATTTAGATGATTTATAATAAATTTATTCATGATTTAATCATTATAGTATAGTATTTTACATTTAGAACCTAACTTTGTTGATATTTGACATTTAAATGTCATATTTGACATTTCAAGGTTAACAAGTTCATAGTTCACTTACATAACAATGACATTAGCATATAATGACGCAAGTTTGTCAACAACAGCGACGTTAGATTACAATCCGACAACTTTCGATAAACAAAATTGTTGTCGATGTAGCGGTAGCGGAGGTTGGTAACTTCTGCTAAACGCAACCATACCTTAGTGCGTGTACTCCATTTATTATCTCATAATGACAATGTCAAATTTGTATGCATTTGACGTTTAAAAACAATACTTATCCATATTTGACATTTTAAGGTTAAGGTTAAGAAACATATTTATTTTCCCACCCCCAATCAAGCAGCTCTAACACGACAATAATTTTTAAAATAAAATCAATTTAAGGCATAAAACTTGTCAATTTGGCATTCTAGTAGATGGGAGCATTTACATCTCAAACTTGCGCGTCTTGGCGTTTAAATATCGAATCTGTTATTTTAATTTTTCCATATTTAAAGGTCATGTTTGCCTGTCAATCTTATTCAAATTTGACATTTACATGATAAATCTATTAATATTCGAGATTTAAAAGTCAAATTTGTACATATTTGACATTTAAACGTCAAATCCCTGCATATTTGACATTTAAACGTCAAACTTGTCGATATTCGAGATTTAAAAGTGAATCTTGTTTATATTTGAAGGTTAAGTGTCCAATTAGTCCGGTATTTAATAATGGAATGTTGAATCGTGTCCGTTTGATACTTAAAAATCAATCCTGTGCTTATTTTATATCCGTTGAAGTGCACAATGCCTCCATATTTGACATTTTAAGGTCTAACCTGTAGATATTTGACATTTAAACGTCACATTTATTTATATTTGACAGTTAAACGTTAAATTTGTCCGGCATTTAAGAATGAAATGTCGAATTGTGTTCGTTTGACACTTAAATATCAAATCTGGGCATATTTTACATCCGTTGAAATGCGTATAGACTCAATATTTGACATTTCAACATTTAACCCGTCGATATTTGACATTTAAACGTCAAATTTATGCATATTTGATATTTAAACGTCAAATTTATGCATATTTGACATTTAAACGTCAAATCCGTGCATATTTGACATTTAAACGTCAAATTTGACGATATTCGAGATTTAAAAGTGAAATTTGTTTATATTTGAGGGTTAAGTGTCAAATTTGTCCGGTATTTAACAATGAAATGTCAAATCGTGTCCGTTTGATGCTTAAAAGTCAATCCTGTGCTTATTTTATATCCGTTGAAGTGCACAATGCCTCCATATGTGACATTTTAAGGTTCAACCTGTAGATATATGATATTTAAACGTCAGATTCATTTATATTTGACGGTTAAGCGTTAAATTTGTCCGGTATTTGACAATGAAATGTCGAATTATGTTTATTTGACACTAAAATTTCAAACCTGGGCATATTTTACATCCGTTGAAATGTATAATGCCTCCATATTTAACATTTCAAGATCTAACCCGTCGATATTTGACATTTCAAGATCTAACCCGTCGATATTTGACATTTTAATATCTAGCCCGTCGGTATTCGACATTTCAAGATCTAACTCGTCGATATTTGACATTTAAACGTCAAATTTGTACATGTTTGACATTGAAACGTCAAATTTGTCCACATTTGACATTTAAACGTCAAATCCGTGCTTAATAGCCATCTAAACGTCAAAATTGTAGATATTTGAGATTTAAAAGTGAAACTTGTTCATATTTGAGGGTTGACCGTCCAATTTGTCCGGTATCTAACAATGAAATGTCGAACTGTGTCCGTTTGACACTTAAATATCAAACCTATGCTTATTTTGTATCCGTTAAAGTGCGCAATGCCTCCATATTCGACATTTCCAAGATCCAACCCGTCGATATTTGACATTTAAACGTCAAATTTGTTTATATTTGACGGCTAAGTGTCAAATTTGTGCGGTATTTAACAATGAAATGTCGAATTGTCTTCGTTTGACACTTAAATATCAAACCTGGGCATATTTTACATCCGTTGAAATGCGCAAAACCTCCATATTTGAAATTTTAAGATTTAACCTGTCAATATTTGACATTTCAAGATCTAACCCGTCAATATTTGACATTTAAACGTCCAACTTGTTTATATCTGATGGTAATGTGTCGAACTTGTTCAGTATACAACACTTCAACACTTAAATATCGAATTTCTACGTTTCTCCCACTTAAATACTAAAGTTGTGCACATTTCATGTTGAAATGAAAAACGTGACCATATTTGACATTTAAATTAGAAATCTATCAGTATTTAATATGAAAAAAAGATAATCTTGTTCATATATTAATATATTTTAATGTCAAACGTGTCCATATTTGACATTCAAAGGTCTAACCTGTCAATATTTGACACTTAAATGATAGATGCGTGCATTTTGACATTTAAATGTCAAGCTCGTCCATATTTTGACATTTAAATGTCAAATTATTCTATATTTGACGTTTGAATGCAAAAACTTGTGCTATTTGACTTATAAATTTGTCAATATTTGACATTTAAAGGTTAACCTTGCCCATATTTGACATTCAAATGTTAAAATTTGTCAGTATTTGATAATAAAATGATAATTCTAAAGTTTCCAATTTTCAGTACGATTCCGTGTATATTCTCCACGGAATGTACTACTCGGGCAGAGAAAGTCCACACGAGAAAATGCGATCGGCAACGCCAATATAATTTTTATATCCTCCTCCCTCCTTCGCCCCCCAACTATTCGAGCTTTTTGTAATTCAGTCGAGTGAAGGTTGTCCAGCGGTGGCGGTCCCGGATGGCCCTCCCGAAAACCGAGAATAGCATGCCAATTTCAGAAGCAATCGACCGATAGGCGATTTTACGCGCCTCCGGGAAGTGTACGAAGTGGCGAAACTTTCTCGCCACGGACTTGGTTCGTTCTTAAGAGTCCGTTGCCTCGTTTTCCCCGACTATATAAGAAGTTGGTCCCGCGAGGAATCGATAAACCGAAGTGTATATCTGCGGTTAGAAGGTTAAGGACTATTTTCTCATTCACCAGTTTTCTCTCTCTCTTTTTATTTTTTATTTTTATTTACTAACGTTGTACGGTATCGTTGTAATTTTTCGGATTTGACGTTATAGGGAATTCGAGCAATTCGAATAACAGTTAACATTGATTGAATATAAAGCAACAGGAAGCAGTTTATCCAGTGAATATTACGATGGTCGTGATTTAGAAGACGAAATTAGGTATCAGCGTTTAGTACAGAATTTTACCGCAGACTTCCTCCACATCGTGCCATGGCACACACAGAATCATTTTAAATTATATAGTGTTGTACTGGGTCTGAATCGTAATGGAATGGTGTGACTGTAGTTCGAGATAAGTCGATTAAATGGATGATTTTGTTACGAATATGGAATACAAACTATCATCGCATAATAGTGTGCCGTTTCCTACATAGTTTTGTTTTATATACAGGGTGTTATAAGTTTTGATTTGATGCAGATTTTAGTCTTGCACAGGAACTATGCAAGTATGAGTTTTAGCAAAGAAACTCAAAGAACTAATAGAGAAAATAGGGGGAGGGGGTGGTTAACGAATTCACCTACTTTTTTGTAACATCCTGTATAATGGCAACATATTATCTTAGGTATTTTGTCGGTGCTGCCATCTGTTGATTAAATTAAATGAAGATGATTTGTCGGAGAAAGCTATTACGCAGTACAAGAAAGCAGATAGAAGGATAAATAATAAATTAAGAAACGTCAGAAGGTTCCTAAAGACTGAAGAAGTCGACAGCATGATTAGCGAAACGTCAAGTGCAAACTTATCCACACTACAACGCTCGGAAGACTTCAACGCAGTAAAAGACGGCCGTGAAAACCTACCCTCAACTACAGTAAAGGATTCATCTTGATTGATATAATCTTGGCACCCTCTCCTCATCAATAGAACAATTTCGCAGAAATAATCCACCCTCCCTCCCTCCCATCGTTTTCTTGTGCATAAATCCCAAGGGACGAGTTTGTATCCAACGTGAACCGGAGGGTGGTAATCTTGCTTCACGTTATGCCCTAAGCCAATGTGAGTGATCTGGTTTGCTTGAGTAGAGTTAAACTTGATGTTTATCAGGGTGTTCCACAGAGGTCTGCTCTTGGTCCTCTGCTATTTTGAGCAATACCATGAGAACTTACAAAGGTGCATCTATATGCTAGTTGTCCGATCTGTGATCTTCCACTTTATGAACGTCTCATCAACGCTGATCTATATGAGTTAGCTCGGGCTGCCGAGGAGCCAGAAGAGTTTTGTTGTTTTCTTTTGGCCCATCGATAGAGTAGCAGAGGGCCATGGTCAGCATCTCCTTGCACCTTAATCAAACCTAGAATTTGAGTCTTCCGATTGATTCTGATTTTCAATTTATTTTACGAGGAGTCGTTTTTATATTCCCGGACAAGGCATGAAAACAAAAGACTAGAGGAAAAACAAAATTTTCATTGTGATTGTCCCTAAATTTTGTCCCCTCTTAGTGTTTTTTTGAGATTCAGGAACAAAAAATAGTCACTGAGTGCTAAGTCTGGACTATAAGGCGGATGTTCAATTTCTTCGAAGCCACAATCAGCTACAGCAGCTTTTGAAATTCTGGACTTGTGCGCTGGTGTTGAATAACATCTCTAAGGCGATCAGGCATCAGATTTGCATAATACTCCCCAACCCCCGTTATCGTTTTAATTAATAAAATTCCTTGATAGTCCCAAAAAATGGTCACCATTATTTTTTCTGGAGAAGGGGCGACTTTAAACTTGTTGAAAGGGCTGGAGCCCTTAACATGCCACTGCATCGACTTTTGTTTCGATTGAGAATCATAATGATGAACCCAGGATTCATCTCCAGTGACAAGTCGATTGATAATTAAATCTAGCTCATCTCCACAGGGTGCCAAGAATTTTTAACAGGTCTCAACCCCGATACGCATTTGGAATGGTACCCATCTTGTATTAACCTTTGTCATCCCAAAACGGTGGTTTCTGAAACTTCTAGTAAAGCTGATAATTGTCGCTTCTTTAGTCTTGCATCCTCCAGTACCAAACACTTGATTTTTTCAACATCTGAATAAGTCATCACGTCAACAGGGCGCACTGGGCGGGGATCATCATCTGATTCTCGATCATGTTTAAATAATTTTGACCACTCGCAAATAGTTGTCTTGGAAGGGCAATCATCCCCGTATACAGCCAACATCTTTTCAAGAATAATTTTTGGAGGTTTTCCTTGTTTTGTTAGGAATTTTTTTATTCTTAATTAAGTTGCAATTGTTTTGTAAATTGCCACACAAGTTACCAAGGCATATGTGATTAAAAAACAACATAGCCGAAAATTGCATCAAAATTCAAAACAACCGGGTCGATGGCCGCAGTGGTTAGGCGGCTGACTATCGTTGTGAGAGGACGGTAGGTGTCGGGGTTCAATTCTGTGGAGGGACGGTGATATGATGCTGTCACAAAGCCAATTGAAGACAACATACACACACAAAACTACACCGCGAGAGTTGCAGTGATAGCCAGACAAGCGATACAGCTTACGGAGTCACTGCAACTAAGCACCCACCACATTAAAAAAAAAACCGAGTCTTGTCCTATAAAAGCTATGATAGCCTCATCTTTTTTCTGTTATGTTGTCTGTTGCTCTGCAATATTGTCTATGACTCATGTATTGATTAATCGAATTCCTACAGGATCAAGAGAGTTTAGAACTCACTACACTTATATTCAATAGAATGGGTTGGTCGTCTGTTGGGCTGTGTTATGGATTGGTTCTTATGTTGTGGCTACGATATTTAATGAGCTATCCACCACCAAATAAAAATCGAAAACATAAAGGATTGGAATGTACACTAGCTTGCAATAAAATCTTGTCACTCTAATGTCAAGAAAGTTAATTTTTAAAGATTATTTTTCAATATAAGCTGACTTTAGATTTGACAGATCCAACACACTATGCATAGAGGTTATGGTGACTTATAAAAGTACAGTTAAAGTCGTTTATAGCGTCCGCCCAGGGACCGTAAATTATAGATGTTATATCAGGATGGACGTTATATCAGTTAGTGACAAAATTAGTGCTGAGATAAAATTCTATGAAACATCGCTATAAATATACTGACTTCCAGAAAAATTGCAACACCTAGAAGCTGTTTAACGATTTTATTGACATTTTCAGAAAACGTCTATTTCTATGAAACAAAGTTATGATTAAATTTTAAAAATAAAAGAATAAAAGCTTTAAAAGTTTTTTTCAATAATGAGTTGCTCCGCCACGATTTGTAATGCATTCTTATCTAGACGCCTTGGCATGCTATTAATCAAAATCTAAATAGCTGCTTGTGGTATATCGTCCCAAGCTTCTTGAATCCGTTGTTGAAGATCGTTAAATTATCTGGAGATTATTTTTCAATTACCTATTTAGATTTGACAATCATATCCCATACATGTTCAATGGGCGACAAATCAGGCGACCGAGTTATGGCCATGGAGGACGACAATGTTAGATTCTTCCAAAAACCGTGTTGTAATCAATTGCCGTTTTTGATCTTCTCATTATCCTGCTGGAAAATGGGATTTTGGCACCTGAAGATATGGAAGGCCAACTGGTTGTAGCTAATTAGCAATGTAACCAGGTGCGTTAAGGTTGCCGTCAATAAAGACCAAGGGTGATCTGCTACCATAACATATTGCACCCCATATCATATAACTCTATTTTTATGATTCCTGTGTTGCGTTCCACAAAAAATGTTGGATTTTTACGTTCTCCACGCATCCGTCTGACTCTCCTACGACCATCGTGGGCCCACAAGCAAAATCGGGACTCGTCACTAAACACAATTTGATGCCATTCCTGCGCCAATTAACCCTTAAGTTGCTCCATTTTAGTACTGCGTAGACGGTGAAGTGGTTAAGAGGAAGACATAAAAATGGACGATATGAACAATCCATAAGATCTTATCCGGCGATAAAAGGAGTTGACATTGACATTCTGAGTCCTGATATTTCTCATCCAATCATTTTTTTTAATTGATCGAAACAAAAAATCTATCTCTTGTCCAAAAGTCTTAAGCGAAATTCTTCGCTATCTGTAGTCCTTCAAGGACGTCCAAAACGATCCACGGCGACGATGTTTTTTACCCCTTATTAACGGACCAAATTGGACCAACACCTAAATACCGTTTTGAAACATTTCCTGTTTAACACGACGAGCAATTTCTCTTGGATTTCGAATAGTACTAAATTAATCATAAATAATACGAGATGTTCAAAATTAAATTTCGTGGACAAAAAGTTGATGTTGAATTGCTATAAATCATTGTTATCAAGTGCAGAATGAAATTGTGACGTAACAACAACAATTTGCAAACTTGATCTCGTTACTAAATGGTCTAATACTTCTAATTTATAGTTACTATGTGCTATGGAAACAACATGCATCAAAAAAAATACTGGCTAGATTTTAATCAAATTTAAATCATCAATTTGTTTAATGAAAATAAACGTTACTCAAATTTCAATAAAATCATTCGACAACTTCTAGGTGTTGCAATTTTTCTGGAATCAGTTTCTTTAATAGAAATAATAGTTTATTAAACAATAGTGCATAATCAAATTTTAAAGCTCGCCGCATAGTTTTTACATCTTCGTTAAGTTTACAAATCAAGATATTCTTCTAATGGACTAACATTCTCCACATCTTTAATGTTTGTTTGGGCTAGAGTAAGTCATCTTTGCAGAAAAATTTTCCCGTGTGTAGCGATTGCGGTACAAAATCGGCATGGCGAAAACAAATTTTATTTCGTGTCACTAGGTATACGATTCCAAGCTTTTCACACCATATCTATGGCATCTAACAGATTAATGTTAATTTCTTGGTTTTTCGATTGGCATTTTCGATCATTTTCATTACAAAAATTTACGAAAATAAGTTTTTAACGATTTAATGATCCCCTGATCTAAATAGGCTGGAGAACGGCAGTTGTGTTTGGAGGTAAAAACTAGAGCTCGATGTTGACTTAGATTCTGGGCATTAGGATGTGATGCGCAATTATCTAGTAATAGAAGAATCTTCAGCTTCGACTTTGTTAGATCTTCTGTCCCATTTGTGAAGATACTGTGCAAAAATTTCCAAGTCATCCACGCTTTTTTGTTTTTCATAAATAACAGGCAACGTTTTAAGATTTTTAAAACAACGAGGTTTATTTGATTTACCTAGCTTACAAGCAGTTTTCGTTTCATTGATCCAGTCATATTCACTGTTAATAATATCGTAATTCTCTCTTTAGAATTTCATGCAAAACATCTTTCGCCTTTAAATTTTAATGTCCAAGAGTTGACCTGTCTCGTCAGTATTGAATATGTCTTCTTCATGAAATTTTCAAACTAAAAATTGGCCATAAAGTTTTATCCAATCATCTGTAACTTCAGTATTTACACTTTTGCTGTCACCAGAAATTTCAAATTTATATTAAGTCCAGCCACAATATTAATACGAGCTCGAAATCTATTAATCCAATTTTCCGAACACTTGTAATTTTCTTTATTTAACAGCCTCCAAATTCCTCAGCTTTTTTGCTGAAAATTGGTCCATTTTTGGAATTTATTGCTGCGTTTATCTTTAAACCAATCACACAAGTTGCAATTTCTACATTGATTAAACGCTTTGACGCATCTTTTTTTTGTTTAACAAATTATCATTAAATGCGACCTTAATTTTGTCCTCCATACCTTTCTCCAAATTGTACTTACAGAACGAATATTCAAATTATATTGGATTTAGAGGATGGCGACATTTCTATCACCACTTTCTAAACCAGCAATAATTTTCACCTTAATCTTTGCTATAAAAAACCTTTCGTTTATTCGTAGCCATTTTTTAGTACTCAAAGCTAATATACTTAGACGCGAAGTGAGACTTCAATTTGAAGTAGACACGATACATGCACAAACTTGTCGGGACCTGATGATATTGTCTGCACTGGACGTTATATCCAGCCATTAATTCCCACTACACCAAGACGTTACATGCGACTTCGATGATACTACGGACAACAATATAAGCGAATTTATTTTTATTGATATATTCGAAGGGTCTATTTTAAATTGTAGGCATTGCTTTCTTTAAACAACTTTTCGTTATTAAGCGACGACGTAATAAATGACTTTTGACTGTAGTTGATACTTTTTTGAAAATGAAACGTCAAATTAGAAATGTCACAAACAGGTGAAATCAATATAGGGTTTTATTATCTATTACTTCATACCTACATAACCAGCCATTTAACTAAATCTCCCCGGATTTAACAGACATAACAGTGAATAAAGACCTGCTATTCTAAGGCATGCAATCGTAGACGTGCATATATGTATCTATACAGCACAGAAGTTGAATGTAGACATGCATGAACATGAATTGGCTGACTAGTACATACTACTACACAGTCTATTGTACGCTTATATAGACGTGATTTTATGAAGTTCCACAGAATATCAAAACAGTTCGTATATGTAAAACTGTCACGTTACACGCTCGACAATTTATAGTCGAACAACTGGGATAAGTTTTCATGAGTTCACGTCTCATTTCGCATTAAATTAGATGCCACCATTCCCCTCCCACCACCGCCGCCCCGTCATACCAAAGAATCAGTTCTGGGGATTTGATCCGGGAGCGCAATTGAAACTATCCGGGAAGCGGATTTACATAAACGCCATCGAGCTATGCGATAGAAAGAATATTAGATACGGTGGAAAAGTTAACTCTTGATGTCTTTCCTTTGTTGTCGGTGGGAATTTCTTTGGCTGCGATGATTAGTTTTAAATTAGAGCTTGGAGGGTGAGGGAGAAAACTTTTCGAATTAACTTATTTTAAAGGGGGATTTTTATAAAATTGGCGCAGTCAATAGGATTTCTCAACAATTTTATTTTTACCCAAAACTACCTCGCGTTAAGTTCGAAATATTCTCTCAAGTATACAATATAAAGGCGGAAACAAGTCTACCCTCCACTATATAGAGCGGATGGTTTATAAAAGAAAACGCTGAAAGAAGCAAACGTTGGCGAAACTACTACATCCAGGTTCGGTGGAAAAGTAAAGTCTTTCCTTGCACGTCCGTAAAAAGGTCAATATCATCAAGTTTGTGGGGTAGACATTTGTCGTTTGTTGAAGAGTAGAGAACAGTGGTACCGCTCTGCGACACGGCGAAGTGTATATTTTAAACGTGCTACGTGATTCTACTCCGCAACGTCGTCCTTTTTTTTTTTTTTACCTCTTCTTACGCTATTTTTCCTTTTTTAAACTATTTCCTAAAACGATTTTTATTATCCTCGCATAAATCCTATGTATGCATCACCCGATTTGATTTGATCGAATCAGATGATTATCCGTCGAGAAATCACTCCATCTATAATTCTGTTGTAGTATTGGTCACGACATTCGGCCATTATTACAACAGTTCGCTAGACCATCCATCAACAATGGACGTACGTAAACGCAGAGACGAAGAGAGCACTTTTTCGGTAAATTACCCGTGTAATGATTTCCGAGTGGCCTGGCCGTGTGAGAGACTCGCTGAACTCAGTTCTGCTGGTGGTGGTGTGGTCTGCGACGGACTACTATAACGTGACTATTAATTTAATGTATGCGACGTGTCCAAGATGTAGGTAAATTTCCGCTATCACGTACTTGCATTATGCAGTCGATATTATTCGGAATTATATAGATTTATGTCCATTGGAGTTAAACAAGCAGATACCACCTTCTAACCAGCATTTTCGGTTACTTCGACCGAGCATATTCATCTCTGGATAGTAGTTTAGCTATTCTACTCCCATCAAACACCTTCTTAACTGGCTTGAAGTTGTGTTTCTACACTGGGAACACCAACTCCAAGTTTTGTTCTTATTTCGACAGGGACACCTAACTCAAAAGACAAATGATGAAGTCCAGATCATCTAGCCACCCCCTCTTCCTACCAGATCTTCAAGTCCAAACATAAAATATTGACTTTCTGGAATGCATTGTCACGCCCAAGAAAGTATCAATTACCGCAAACAGATCCATTACACTGATGTGGGTATCAGGTTGGGGGCTATGACATCAGAGTCGTAGTCCCCAAGAAGATCCTGAATTTCTTTGGAAGTTTGCAGATCAATTGGGACTAAAAAATTAAGGGTATTCACAATAGATCTCATTGGTTGCAGTGGAGAGAGACAGAAATGCCTTAACGATCCATCCAGATTTGTTCCAACAGATGGCTTTTGCCCACAAACTTTAAATATGTACAATTTAGATACGTTTTTAATGATTAATCTAGTATTGCATGCAAGCTAACATTAAAAAAAATCAAACAAAATTCATTGGCAATTGTCACCAGTAAGCCTCTAGTAGGGCAAAATTAAAACCAGAAATGGAAAAAAATATTTGTTAAGAAATTTAAAGCAAAGATAATTTCGTAGCAAGCAGGGGGTGGTTAGCAAAATTTTAATCTAGATATGGTTTAGTTGTGACTTCAGATATCTTCCACAATTGGCTGCAAAATTCTGTCAAACAAGCAAGAACCTTTTTAGCTTCTAGAAGCTTCGATGAAAATGCATTTTTTTTTAATGTGGTGGGTGCAGTGACTCCGTAAACTGTATCGCTTGTCTGGCTATCACTGCAACCTTTTATGATGCCGCTGCTCCCAACAGCGAATGGCAAGTCGATCCGCTATTAAACTCTTTGAAAAAATGTCACCATCCCTCCAGAGAATTGAACCCCGGCACCTATCGTCCTCTCACAACAATAGTCAGCCGCCTAACCACTGCGGCCATCGACCCGTTAATTCAATGTATTGTCTAAAGACAACTTAAACACTATTTTATATCGTATAAAACTGAATTAAAAGAATACTTCTACAAAGGGTTAGGTAGAATTAAGTATTTTCGATCAGCTGGAAGATCTCGGTAATATCTAGCTATTGTTCGGGGCAGTTTGAATAGGAGGGTTGGATTGTAGCAACAGACATATTAGGCCAGGTTGGAGAGAGAGCATGGAAATTATTATTATTAAGAAATTAAATACTAAACAAAATTATATTGAAATAAAAATACGCACCAGAAGAATGTTATCGAGTGATTTCAAGGACTGTGGGCTCGTAATAAACAATTAAAACATCGGTATCACCAAACACCCGATCTCAATTGTTTATAACGACTTTTAAATTTTTACACGGACCTCTCCCTCTCTCCACCCCCTCCTCTCTTCCTATTGTTTGTTTACCGTAACTAATTAAAGGAAGTAGCGTAATACATTCTTGATCGCAAACCGCTATTATGTCTCTATCCGCAACTGAATCCAGAATTTGCTGGGAAGAAAGTTAATTGGTTTTAAATCTTCGAAATCCTTGGGTTAATAAACTTTAGGAAGAGGAATTTGGGGGCTCTTAATCTACATGGACGATTTATCAAAAACCCCATGAATACGTTTCCAGCGATGAAAACCTAATACATCCGAGATTGCAGTCCAATCCATCGCTAACATCTTGGATTGGTCGTCCAAGAGTGACATGCGTCTCCTTGAAACGTCACAAAATCGGGTACTGGGCTTCGGTATCATCCATAAAAAAAAATTTAATTCAGCTAAGTATCACCTAAGATGATGGAAAAGGATTGAAAGATCTAGAAGAATGAACTTGTGAGTGAGCTGGCTTGATCTTGATCGTCCACCACAATGGGTACATGTCCGAAGAGTATTGGCCATCGATTTCAAAATGATCCTAAATTAGAAGAACCATCACATCTTCTATGATGACAATTTAGAATCTTATTTTATACCTGGGAGTTCTTGAATTCGGCGAGTTCGACCGGAATATCGAGGGCCAGGCAGTTTTTTGTTGCTTTGTTATGTAGCAGGTTATAGCTGCAGTACTACCAATCTTCGTACTCGCCGAGGAACAAGGTAGAGTGGCAGAAGATCCGAAGAACCGCCATATTAAAGCCCATTCTAGCCGATGAGTATAAAAAAATGTTTGCTCTCTTCCAGCCATTTCGATCACAACCGAGTCGTAGTAAAAAAGCATATCTAAGGAGATGCCCACAAAGAAGAGTTAGCATCACACGTTCTATGATGACAATTCAGAATCTGTCCACCCTCAGCTTGAAGAGCTGAATATCAGAGACTAAAGGACGAAAGAATTTTTGTCCAGAGATGGATGGAAGACCATAGGCCTATATATCATCAATTCATATCAGTCTAGATCAAAACAAAATTAATTAAGCCTGAATTTTCGATAACCATTTTATTGGATCATCTCCAAAACCGAAAAATTTGGATTTGACACAATTTTCTTGAATCGCAAACATGAGCGCATTTTTTAGATCTTCAGAACAGAGGGCTAGTCTCCCAAAATCGAAATAAAAGGTTCATGCAACCGATTAGATTTCCCGTTGGGATGTGGAGACCTCATCGGCAGGATTTTTCTTCAGTAGAGGCAGCGCAATTCTCACAGCTTTTCTAAAAGTGCTATCCAACATAGCGGATCTCAGAAGCCAGCGGAGATAGGAATTCTAGCCGGAATGCCTACGCTGGACAGTAAAAAACACTGAGAAGCCCTTGAGAGCCTTAACAAAATTAATTAAGCTTGGCTTTAGATAACTATTTTATTGGACCATCACCAGAATCGAAAAATTTGGATTTGATACCATTGAATCGAAAATGAGCACATTTTTTAAATCTTTAGAACAGATGGATTTGATAACCATTGTTTTCCATTGAATTGGAGACCTCATCGGCAAATTTTTCTTCAGTAGAGCAGCGCAATTCTCAGAGCTTTTCTAAAAGATCTTCTTAGAACCAGATAGCCAGTCTCGCTGGACAGTAAAAAACACAAAATCTTAAAAAATTAATTAAGGTTTAGATAACTATTTTATTGGACCATCACCAGAATCGATTTGGATTTGATTTTGTCTTGAATTGCAAACATGAGCACATTTTTTAGATCTTCAGAACAGATAGCCAGTCTCCCAAAATCTAAATGAAAGGTTTATGCAACCGATTAGATTTCCCGTTGGGATGTGGATTTTTCATCGGCAGGATTTTTCTTCAGTAGAGGCAGCGCAATTCTCACTCAGAAGCACTTAACAAAATTAATTAAGCTTTAGCTTTTCTAAAAGTGCTATCCAACATAGCGGATCTCAGAAGCCAGCGGAGATAGGAATTCTAGCCGGAATGCCTACGCTGGACAGTAAAAAACACTGAGAAGCCCTTGAGAGCCTTAACAAAATTAATTAAGCTTGGCTTTAGATAACTATTTTATTGGACCATCACCAGAATCGAAAAATTTGGATTTGATACCATTGTCTTGAATCGCAAACATGAGCACATTTTTTAGATCTTCAGAACAGATAGCCAGTCTCGCAAAATCTAAATAAAAGGTTCAAACCGATTAGATTTCCCGTTGGGATGTTCATCGCTTCAAGAGGCAGCGCAATTCTCAGATTTTTCCAACATAGTTCTCAGGGATAGGAATTCTAGGGAATGACCTGGACATCACTGAGCAGGATTTTTAAGCTTCATAACTATTTTATTGGACCATCACCAGAATCGAAAAATTTGGATTTGATACAATTGTCTTGAATTGCAAACATGAGCGCATTTTTTAAATCTTTAGAACAGATGGCCAGTCTCGCAAAATCTAAGAGACCTCATCGGCAGGATTTTTCTTCAGTAGCGGCAGCGCAATTCTCTCAGCTTTTCTAAAAGTGCTATCCAACATAGCGGATCTCAGAAGCCGGCGGAGACAGGAATTCAGACAGAGACAGTCCCCAGCGGATACAGAACCACGTTTACCAGAACAGTGCAGGTTATCGCAGGAGTACCACCAATCTTCCTTCTCGCCAAGGACCAACGCAGAGTGATACCAGATCAGAACGAGCTCTTACAATATGAAGATGGCAAAATTTAGAGAACCAGAACCCTCATAGGTGGCAACATAACACCTTGGCTATAGTGCAAATTTGGGAGGAAAGATTACTATCTCAGCCAGTTTCTTTTGGGGAATGGAAATTTTCGAATTTATTTCCAAAGATTTAATTTGGTACAAGACCAATCAGTGAACTGGAGGGCAGTAGATGGATTCTAGTACTTACCATTTATTTACTACAATATGTCTTTAAAAATTCAAGAGATTAACCTCCAAATTTGACTGTAACAATTTCCTATTATCTCCCCGCCCCATCATCCCACCCTGACATTCGTTTTTATTCCCCAAAAAACCTTTGTTCACCTTTCGTTTCGGCATCAACTCGATCGGCAATTTCGAAATCCACAAATCTCCGCATTACGCATTACTTTCCCGATCACCTACAGGAAAGGGCCCGTTTTACATCGGCGACCGGAACGTGCTTCCGCATCTCTTCCCTAATAATAATATCCTGGTAGCCCGTTAAACGCACCGACACCAACCCGGAATTCGGAGAGTTCAGTCCGGAGTTGGTCCCGCAGAGCCAGTTCTATTGCCGCTACGAGAGGGGTAATCGAAACCGGTCCTCTTTCTTTTTCGGTGGTGCTGAGGGTCTGCTGATTTAGAACAATAAAAGAGACCGGCATAAAAACCTTGCGGAAGAGGGAATAGAATGGAGGAAAAGGAAAAAAAAAGGAAAAAGGCTATTCCTTGAATTTATGGATGCCGTTTCGAATAAGAGGAATTACCCCGATGGCGATTTATGTTGTGCTTGTCCCGGATTTGAACAATTGAGGTTTTTCCTTTTTGTATCACATCAACATCACCCTGTATTATAGGATAGATACGTAGAGATGCATACAATATCCTTCATTGTTTTACAATCGAGGCAATGCATCCGCCGGTGCATTCCCCCCATTTTACCTCAATACCAGTTGACCTCAAAAGCATTCCTAAAAGGCAACGTCAGAGCTTCCAAAATCAATAGATCTAATGCGAATTTACATCCGCATCTCGAGAGAAGAGGAGATCAAACGATATTCGTAATCATTTCATTCCGATGAATGATGATACAGAGTACCTAACGTACACACACACACACACACACACACACACACACAAAATCAAGTGCCGGGGAGTTGCATTTATATGTTGTCTGGTGAGGCTATCCCGTCCTCCCTCTCCAGCATTGTTCAACTGGTACCGCTGGTGAATAGGAGAGAGGAACCAGGAGAGAGAAGTGCCGCATTTGAATTACAAATAAGGTCGAATAACGCATCGGGGGTGAAGCCCGTAGAATCTGGAGAATCGAAATTAATTTCAATTTGGGCGTCATTTCAACGACAAGCGGAGACTCCTACGTCGGCGGTAGTATAGAGACCGATTGAGATTTCAATTAGTGAATAACAATATTTTGGAGAGTCGAAATTGGGATGCAAATTTATTTAATTAAGTTAGTTCTCTCTCAAATATGGCAAGAGAGGAGTCGCTTTTATTATTGTTGATGTATATATAGCTTCGAGATTCTTGGTCTTCTACTGACTGGATTGTGCCTTTTCGGCGTGAACGAATCAAAGAGAAAATGGCATGGAAGGAAATGACGGGAAGAGAGTGATTCGAGAGACGGAAACTGCTACGTCTTTCGGATGGAGGAAGTTACCTTCTCGAAAAAGGACAAGATTTAATTTAGTCTCGTCGGGAGAATACAAGGAGGTGGGTGGGATGAATGGAATGAATGAATAATAATAATCATCTTTATAATGTGTTGTATATCCTAGGCTGTGATTCGTGAGTGATTTAATTGAAATTTTGAGCAGTTCTTGCGATTTTCGACTTTCTAATGGGGACGTCTTAATTAATATAGGCAGATTTGAATCTGATTTTGGCGTCGTCGAATTGGGGCAATTGTTGGTTAACACTAATTAGGCATAGTTTCTCCTTTGATTTGGCTAATTCCGTGATGGTGATGAAGATCTTGTGAGGACGATTACCGAGCAACAATACCAAAAACTAATCGCAATGAAGACAGCATCGAGGAAGTCAAAGAAGTTCTTCGAAGTAACGGCTCATCGAAGAGGGAACTGGGATACTGAAAAGCACAGTCTATCCATTTTGAACATTGAAGAGTTCAACAAAAACAAAAAAGTCAGAGTGTGGCGTGGAAGTCACCAGAAGAGCCAAAAGAGAAGAGCAAAATCAAGACAATGTTGACTGTTTTCTGCGATTCAAACGAAATTCTTCATAACAGAGAATTCGTCCCAGAAGGTCAGACGATGAACGCATTTGACGAGTTTGATTGGAATTTTGAAGATTTGGACAAACAAAAGGTCCGTCCGCGCTTCGTGACAGACGACCAAAAAGATTGGGGAGTTCAGTTTATTGCAAAGTTGTTAGGAATGTCCCAAAGTATGCCGGGCAAGCATGTCAGCCATTGTAAATGGAGATGAAATGTGACGTTTTCGGCCGAAAAACAAAACCGTCAGAGTGCGGTATGGAAGTCACCAGAATAGTCAATTACAATACAGTATTAAAAGGAATCTGTCATTTTCTTCTGCTTTTTTAGTTCAACTGTTTTCTTAAACGCATAATCACGCCATTTCCTTATAAACATAACATTAACAGCTGATGCGACAGCCTGTTGCTCGATAAAGGTAGTTGCTAGTTCCAGTGCGACCCTCTCCCTCAGCATGAGTCAAAATTGCTACATCATTCCCCGCTTCACTATATTACCTTCGTCTTCTTCTTCGATTTCTTCCTCTTGACGTAGGACTACTTCGACGATTTCGTTGTCATTCAAGATCTCATTAGCGCATTCATCATCTGCTCGGTTCAAGTCTCTTGCATTTGGTTTGTTTTCTTTGCTCTTCTCAACGAGATTTTCAACATCTGGCCGCAATTTTCGCCACGACGTAAACGTAAATGACGGGATTTTATCATAAGATTTAGCAACTATATAAATTACATTCTTAATGTTAATCGTTTTAAGCGTTTGGATGAGATTTTAGCTAAAATTTTTGGGAGAAGCGCCCTTCGATATTTCCTCTTAAAACATTCAATAACATTTTGGTCCATGCGCTTCGAGATACTTGAGATATTAGGTGGCATATACAAAAGCTTAATGCCACTGTGACCTTCACATTCGAGATCTTCCTCGGGACGAAGAACGAGTACTGCTCTAATCGGCAATTTCAAAGATGTCAAATGGTCACAAACCACTCCTTAAACAAATAACACTCCATCCAGGCAGATTTTTGTGGCCTATATTAAACTGGAAGGCTAGAACAGTTCATGTTTTTAAACGTTCTGAGTTTGGCAGAGTTCCCAATCACGAATAGAGGCATCTTGTGTGTCCCAGATGCGTTTGAGCATAAAGCGACAGTAATCCTTTCGTTATTGACTTTAAAGCTCGATGCAGACTTTTCTTGAGAAGTGACAAAAGTTCTCATCGATAGCTTTAAATTAAAATCACTTAGCTGCCGGTTGGTCTGATCAGAGCTTTTCCACGCACACTCCATGGACGTGTACTCTATAGTTTTTCCATCTTGTTAGTCACCCATCGCTTGTCAAGAAGTTCTCTTTTTTCCAAGTTTCGAATGAAGAAGTATGGCTTTTTCTTTTAAAATCGGCCCATTTATAGGAATCCCTCTTCTACGTTCCGGCACGAACCACACCCATAATGCGTTATCAACTAGTTCGTGATATGGTTTCTTCAAGATAGATCGAGTAGAAAGGACAGATGCTGTCAAAGTCCGGACTAGAGGGAGTCGACTGTATCGAGAACCAGGCAGTTGATTTTTATTGCGGTGCACCATCCCACAAACCCATCATGGTACCTGAATTATTAACGCTAAAATTGAAATTGGCAATGAAAGGAAGCCGTTTGGATCATTCAAAAGACTTCCACCGCCATATTAAAGCCCATTCTAGCCGATGAGTATAAGAAAATGTTTGACCTGGAAGAATCCCAGCTGAGTCGTAGTAAAAAAGCAATGGCTATATCGATGAACTTGCTGTGAGACGTCTCACCTGTTATAATGGCATCTGCCCCAAATTTTACGTTTTGCCTGAGATACATAAAATCAACAACCTCTTACGACCTATTGTGTTCTTTTGTGGGTCACCAATCCATAATTTGTTTGTCCATCTCTCGGAAGTGCTTTCAAATTCGCTTCAAGACACTTTTGAGTTTGTCGAGAAAGTAAGAGATATTTCTCTACCAGATTAGTTCACTGGATGTTGTATCTCTGTTGACCTCCATTCCTTTGGAATGGGACCACCTTTTCTGGTCGTTACTTGAGTTATCATTCAAACTACCCTATGCAAATGAAACTTAATGTTTTACGTGCATTAATAATAATAATAATAATAATATATCTTTATTGCGTTACAAGTTGTATACAGCAAACGTCATTTACAAAATTCACAGAAAGTGTGTAAAACTATAGCTAGTACAACAGATAATCACTTAGAGTGTACGGTTCAAGATTTATTAAAAACTTAGACACATGTGATTTAAATAAAGACAAATTCTTTATTTGCTTTATTTGGGATGGTAACTTATTGTAAAATTTTAACCTCGTGTATGCAGGACCGCCTTCACTCAAGCTTAATCAATGTTTAGGAAAACAGTATTTATCCTTGTTTCTGGTAATAATCGTGCTCGAAGCAGTATTGGTTAAACAGATGTTTATTTTTAAAATAAAATACTAAAATTTCATATATATAAATTCCAAACACAGTTAACATATTATTATCTCTAAAATGGTTTCTGCAAGTCTGATTAAAATTTAAGTGTAACATGACCCGTAAAATTCTCTTTTGACACACAAAGACACGATTGATGTCGCTACTACTCCCCCAAACCACAATCCCATACCTGACTTGTGAGTAACAGCATGCATAATATACAGTACGAAGCGTATTTTCGTCCACAATATCCCTTAGTTGTCTAATAGCAAAGGAAGTACTACTTAATTTATTACACAATACATCAACATGTTTCCCCCATTTAAATTGGTCAATTGTTACCCCGAGCAGCTTAGCGCTCGACACTGGATAACGACAGTTGTTAAATTCCACATGCTCAGCATTATTACTGGGTTTAGTTTTAAATGAAATTACATTTGTTTTCTGATGATTTATTCGTAGGTGATTGTCCTTCAGCCATGTTTCAATATTCTGAACGTAGGATCCACCGCGTGTCGTTAGATCTTCAGATGAATTCGCGTCTATTAAGAGCGTGGTGTCGTCCGCGTAATTAATAAGTAAATGATTGTCACCAATGCTTTTATCAGTATGAATGTCATTAAAGTATATAATAAATAGGAACGGACCCAGCACACTTCCTTGAGGCACACCCTGTTCTAGTAATCTCACTGATGAGTGAACACAGGTGTTGTTGTTAACTAAACGCATAATTTGTTGCCTTCCGGATAGGTAGCTGGCAAACCAAGACAGCGCCGCACCTCGAACACCATAACATTGCAATTTTTGCAGTAATCTGGAATGCTTTCGATAAATCTAGAAGTATACCATACGCCAATTTCCTACTTTCAAGTGCCGCAAGAGCAGCTTCTATGAAATCGAACAGCGCAGTTTCAATACTTTTACCCTGAATAAAACCGTGTTGGAATTTACTTATTAGTTGGTGTTTCTTAAAAATGCAAATAAACGATTGAATACAAGTTTCTCAAACAATTTCGAAAATCCAGTTAATAAACTGATTGGTCTGTAGTTATTGATGTCATCACTGGGACCCTTCTTATAGTGGTACAACAATAGCCGTCTTGAGGTAAGCGGGGTAGACAGAAGTTTCAAATGATCTATTTATTATATGTACCAATGGTACAAGAAAAGATTCAGAACAACGTTTCAGAAAGTCCAACGGAATTCCATCAACGCCCCTGACGACGAAGCGTTAAATGTTCGAATTATTGCTTTGAGTTCCTCTGCAAAAGAAAGAGTTTGGGTTGTTGTGTATATCAATATCTTTACTCGCATCCCCGCTCGCGTGGGTGATAGACCCGAAATAGCTATTGAATTGCTCAGCAAGATGTTCCATATCGTCTGCAGCGGTAGTATGTTTTTCTTTTTACTTTTAGAATTGATGATCGCCACATCTCTTTATTTTTGTTTGTAGAATTTGACAACCGAAAATTATTATGTTTTTCTTGTACGAATTAATACAGCAATTATACATGTTCTTATAGAAGTTATAAGTAGCACTATAACTAAAATCATAACGAGATACAATACGTAACAATGATACAGTATTCTTAATTTCTAAAATATATGCTGGAATGGTAGGTGTTGGAACATCTTTGATTGGAACTTTCCTTATAGGAAAATTAGCATTAAAATGTCTTAAAAATATGTTGATAAATAGCCTGTACTTGTTCATTTACCGTATACTTGTCATTTAAGACATCGCACCAGTTTTCTTGTGAAATTGCACGATTAAATGCCGCAGTATTCGAATGACTGAATACTCGTTTTTCTTTATACACCTTCTCATTAGTGTTATTAATTTTGCAGTCAATAGTTACTACTTGAGCTTTGTGGTCCGAGTAGTGTGTAGCAAACACAGACACATCACGAAAAGTCAGTGACTGATTACGCCATTTGTTTATAACAATAATGTTATCCAAACACGATGGACAGAAGTTCGTTTCCCTAGTAGGGACATTCACTAAAACCTCCGCACCAAACGAGTCGAAGATGTTAAAAATGTGTTGGCTTTTAAAATCATTGCTTAAAAGATCAACGTTAAAATCTCCCGCAATTATAGTTACACAACTAGAGTTGGCTACCACTGACAGAAGAGACTCCAAACGAACACAAAAATCTTCAAAACCTGCAGCTGATCTGTATACACAAATAACGGTGAAGTGTACATTCTTGTAACGCACAATTGCACAGCAGCATTCGAACACCAAGTCAACAGCTTCCGCATTCTGGGCACCGCTCACTTCATCAGATATATAAATGGCCGATCCACCGTGAATTGACTTCTGGCGACAATAAGATGCAACAAGACTGTTTGAGACAGAAATCAAATTAGAATACTTTAGCCAGTGCTCAGTAATAAACAAAATTTTGCATTTGGATAAAATGTTCAGTTCCATAGTTAAACCTGGTAACGCAGTTGTACGGCATTGCACATTTTGGTGGCATATGAGGAAACTGTCATCAACTTCTAAATCTCCCCTGCTACAGGTTTGCGCTTCCAGAAAAAATGATTAATGAGAGCACCCTCTGGCCAAAGTTCTGGATCTTTTAAACTCTCCACACGGTGGGAAGGAACCCCTATGCGGAAAGAGGAGTATATCTCCGGATGTTTTGGAATTTTATCACATATTACTTCTGAAAATTTGTTTCGCTTCCGCCGTCATTTCCTTATCTAATCTGGTAACATACAAATAAGAATATTTTGAGACAGCCTTCAATTGCACATTCTGCGCCGACCCCATAATTACTTTATGTTTGTTGAAAGCTATACGACTTTTTACTAGTTGAAATTGATTTTGTTCATTCAACTTCCTAATAAGATTGGTCCGATTAAAGACCTCGTCTTCGTCAGTGAAATTCCATCTTTCAAGCCTCGGAACCATAACCTTGTAAAATTGTCTCTCTGTAATAGCTTCTTATTGAAAAAAGAGAGCAAAATAAATAAGAAGAAACTCATTAATAGTATTCAATCGTGTCTGTCACTTTTCTGTGATATTGTATATTACTATATATGGAAGCAAATCCTCGAAATGAGAAAATCTACTTAAATATATCCCTTCAATATACTCGCTCGCTGTGAACTGAATGGTACTTAAAACGTAATAGTGGCGCCCTAGCATCAACGGCAATATACCGCACTATATATAACGGGGGATAGGTAGGAGAGAACTTCATCTCATCATCTAACCCGCTTTACAAATCTTTCATATCATCTGTATAGAAAGATATTTATAAGTATACGACGTGTAGAGAACATATGCGAGCGAGCGAAAAAGGATTGGCGAATTCGTAAAAGTAAAAGAACTAAAAAAAAACATAAACGGTCGAATTAAGATTAATTTTGTGTTATGTCCAACTAAAAAAAAAGCAATTTTTCCCTATTCCACAATTAATATTAATCCATCCGCAGTGAAAACTATGCGCCAACCATCTCTCTCGGGTAAGTACATCTCCTCTCTCATGTATTCCACGTATAAACAAGCCCTAGTTTTCTCTTAAACAAACCGCAGAACATTAATAATTCCTCACCGGAAAGAGTCATCGCACCGGAAAGATGTAGGAGAAAGAACATCTCCAAGAAACGAATAAAAGCAATATTAAAGGAAAACGTGGTGTCGAGGCAAGGGAGATTTGCGGTGGGAAGCCCACGGCGAATTTACGTTCCACGGTATAAAATTGCAATTTTAAGCAGCTACTACTACGTCCTATATAAAAGTATACGAAAACGAACGTTGTGCTGGTGGTGGTGGTTCACAGGGTTTTCCCCCTTTTTCGCGTATGTTTTCAGGTATAAATAGGTTGGGAAACAACTCGATATTATTTCATTATAATCCGACTGTGGAAAGATGTAGCGTAAGTAATTTGGCATTAGCTTAGGCCGCCCTTTTTTTTCTTTTCAACTCTACTTTACGCTACTTATAAAGCGAAATATGTTCTCCTGAATATAAAATTCCTAAAATCATATATGATAAAAGAAAACAAAAAATAGAAGAAATAGAATTTATTTTTTTTTTTTTTGGCCAAAGATAAGGAATTTCTCAGTGCAAGCCAATGCAAGTCTGAGTCAAAACGCAGGAAACATCTTCAGTAGGAGGGTCTAAATCTTTTGGATGAGCTTGGTGATGGTTTCCGAGAAGTTATTTCTTCTTGGTCTATGACGTCTTTCCCGAGATAGTTGATTCGAGTTTCCATGATGGCGGTGCAGTAAGATGTCAGGTGTTTCGGATTTTCATCCTCAACCCCGCAGAATCCGCAGTCGCTATTCTGCTTTAGACCCATCCTTGTCATGTGTTCACCAAGGTGACAATACCCTGCAAGAAAACCTGTGAGGAAGCGTAGTATATTTTTGCTTAGTTCTAGCAGTCTAGTTGTAGCTTCCAATGAAGATCTTGAGGTATCCCAGACCAGGGAGATTCTCCCAAGAGGGATGCTCTAAGCCTCTCATTTTTTTTTTATAGGTGCTCATCCCTATACCACAGGACGGTTCCGGTCAGCACAAATCTTCTGTTGACCCAAATCTTATCCCAGTATCCCAGTTTCCTCTTCGATGACTCTCGCAGACACACGGCGTTCTTATTTCTTTATAAACGACAGGGATAGTAGCTTGCTCGACACGATTCGGTGTGAAAAGTTCTCTTCAACAATGCTTGCAATCATTTTGCCTATCTTCTGTATCAGTCATTACAAATTACAAAAAGTTACAGCAAAATTCGCCAAGTTGTCGTCTGTGAAATCGACTTCCTCGGATTCTCCTGCAAACTCTCATGGACAGCGGTGATGTTATCGGCAGATCTTGCGTTTCGTTGTCGTACGGGTGTTGCTTCTTTAATTACTGAACCATTAGCCTCAAATTTATCCATCAAATTGGGAATAGTCCTTTCGTTAGGACGATTACGACGACCGTAAAATGGTGGATGCGCCCGAATAGAACACCCATTTTGATAGAATAATTTTTACGTTGTTGAACAGACTGAATAAATCATAAGCTAACAGATGTAGCTTCGACAATGTGGCTGCTACCAACTGTCAAAGTATGCAAACTCGAAACTATACAGGGTGCCCACCTAGTACGCGGAAGTCCAATATCTTGGTTGATAAGGGAGATAATTGAAACTTTATTTATTTCACGTGTCTAGTTTTTTCAAGAGCTAGAAACCTAAAATAATTCCGATTATACAGGGTGTTCCATTTCCTCTGTACAGAAAGAAACTTTGTTTTTTTTAAATACAAACCTATATTTTTTATCATTTATTTTGAATCTATATGCTTTTGAGATATTTGGCTTACTATGTTTTTCTAGTCAATTTTAGTCAATCGCAAATTTTGTGGTTACGCTAATTAACAGAAAAACTATTTTTAGACCAAATTTTAGGCAATAATGGTAATTTAAAACACCATGTCAGAAACTGACCTACAGTATAAGGGGTGCCCAGAAACTCTTGTCGAATTTGACGAAGAAAAATATAAAAAATCTCTATTAATTTAAATGGAACATCCTGTATATTATTGATCAGTAAAACGCAGAACTAAATTTTCTACAACTTTGCTATAGCATTCCCTATTCGTAAGTTGAACACTTTAAGTAAAAAAAATCAAAAAATAAAAAAGAATATCAAAGAAATTTTTCGAAATGTTCACTGTTCAAAAAATAATCCAAGTTTTTCAATAGATTCTTAGGTATAATATCTTTATCTATTTTGCAGTAGTTCTCTGATTGTAGTAGGCTTGTTTCTACAAAAGATGAAATATCTTTACTTTATTATTTGTTGTGAAATCGTATTGAATGAATATTTTTGTAATTCATAATTGTTAAAAACCCAAAAAAAATTAAAGAGATTGTTTAAAATTTGCAGGTTCCCAGCCAAAATACGCCTATTTTGGAAATTTCTTGTCACATTTCTTCAAATTTGCAATGTTCTGATAACCATTTACTTGGATATCTGGCATTTGAAATGTTGTATAACCTGAAATAATAATAATAATGAAGAATAAACACCGAATTCATGAACATCATCATAATGCTGAAACCAATGTCGATCCTTAACATCTGGGGAACTATTTATTTGCAAAATTCGAAAAATTATATAATGTAGGTGGTAGCGGACTAGTAGGAGCACAAAATGAAATTATTGGTAATTATACAGGGTGTTCAGGAAAGGAGTGTGATGTCAAAGTTGTATTTTTTTAAATGGAACACCCGGTATGTTATGTGATTTTTGAATTGCGCAATTAAAAATATTGGGATTTGATATGGGATTGTATTGACCTAAAACTTACGGTTTGGGAGTTATGGACGCATCAATTGGAAAAAAATGCTATAATCTAGTAGGACGTGGATTGGTTAGTATAGTGTTTAGAAATATCGTGCTTATCATGAAGTTTTCCACGTTAGTATACTTTTATTTCGAGGTATTAATTTTAAGCTTCATCGATATGTTATACAGGGTGTTCATCATTCGCGAATACTAATTTTTCTCATTTTTTTCAAATGGAACACCCTGTATATTATTACCAATTGTTAATAAGGGCACTTCTAGCTTTCATTTGATATAAGGAAATGGCTGTCTAAATCCAATAGTTTTCAAGAAACATCGAATTAAGGTTTGAAATTTAACATTTTTAATAGCATTTTATAGAAATTATTTTACATCTACTCGTTCATTGATATTGCACTACGAAAATGAGCACAAAGTAGTATCAGAAATGGAAATTTACAACAAATGTTCAAGAACTCAGCCATCATTGGCTATGCAAATGTCAAAGTCTATCGGAGTTAGATCAGGAGACCTAGCAGGCCAGGGGATAGGACCTCCTCCACTCTTGCAAATAATTCCTGACTGCTTGATGATAATGTGCTGGGGTTGACAATGGTTTGTTTTTCTTTTTGAGTAAATTTGAAGTGATTTTTGCCTAAAATGTTGAACTTAGGTATAGGGAATGCTATAGCAAAATTGTAGAATATTTACATAATTCTTCGTCAACAACAGTTTTTGGACACCCCTTATACTGTAGGTCAGTTTCTGACATGGTGTTTTTGAAGAACCATTATTACTTAACGGAAATGGAACACCCTGTATAATCAGAATTATTTTAGGTTTCTAGATTGTTGGGCTATGCGGCCAACGCACTCAGTAAAGTCCAGAGGATTGTCTGTTTAGGCATCACTGGAGCCATGTCTTCGACGCCGACTGCGGCGATGGAGGTGATCCTTGGGCTTCCTCCGCTGCAGCTTGTTTTGTGGTCGGAGGCAGTTTTAGGGGCCTACAGAGCAAAATATAGTGGATGCAGTGGATCATACCGGCATCTTCACCTACATAGAGCAGACAGTACCACTGTCCATGAGGGCGGACAAGATCCCGCCCACTTTCAGTTTCAGTGGGGGATACAACGTAAACATCTCCAATAGAGTGATTGCCGAAACTCTCGCCCACAAACTGAGACGGGAGGTATCTCGCTGGTTTGTGGACGCCTCTAAAACGCCTAACGGCACGGGAATTGCAATTTGGAAAGATCGTGAAACCGAGGGTGAAGCCTTCAACCTAGGGAGCTCCGCGTCCATCTTCCAAGCCGAAGTAATCGCAATCCAGACCTGCGCGGAAGGCATTTTAAACTGCCCGCAGGTTAATGGAGCAGTGGAAATTCTCTCTGACAGTCAGGCTGCCCTTAGGGCACTACAGGCTGTCAGGTTCGATTCCGAGGCAGTGCTACACTGCCATAAGACTCTCGCAAAACTGGCGGAACGCCTCAATACAACACTGAGATGGGTGCCAGGTCACTCTGGAATCAGAGGTAACGAAATGGCTGACAAATTAGCTAGAGGCGCCAGTGAGAGACCACTCGTGGGTCCAGAACCTACATGTGGGCAGTATCAAAGCCTTTGTCAGATCTGAACTCGCTGTTAGGCATTGCTCCTACTGGAATGCACTTGCCGGCATGAGACACTGCAAAATTTTCGGCATTCGCCCGTATGATGAAAAACTGCGCAAGGCAGTTTCCATGAGCGGGGTCAGGTTGAGGTTACTCACAGGAATCTTAACCGGTCACTGCGCACTGAACAAACACCTGCATCGCATGGACATAGTAAACTCTCCCCTATGCAGAAACTGTGGGACTGCGGAGGAAACTCCAATCCATCTTCTTGCCGACTGCTCGACAGTGGACAGGGAGAGGCGGAGTTACTTCGGGGTCGGGCGTCTGGACGATCCTGGACTAAGAAAATTAACTCTCGACCAGGCTGCGGACTTTTTCGTCCAAGTGCAATCTGGCTAAGAGGAGTGAAACAGCACGGGGGCACAATAGGTCTTTCTTATGGCCGAGTTTGCCTTTACGGCTCGTCCGCCCGTGCAGTCCCAAAAAAAATCTTAAAAAAACTAAACACATGAAATAAAAAATGATTCAATTATCTCTCTTATCAACCAAGATATTGGATTTTCCATAGATATCTAGTTAACGATAAATTAAAACAAAAACATTACGTTACATATAAATCATAATAACATATTCCTAGATGTATCTTTAACGTCGAAAACACCATTTCATTACTTAAGCGTCCAGAGTCTCCTATTAATTTCAATAAATTCGTCAGGACACGTTTCGGTCCTTACATCCTCGCACTAATGGAAATATTTTTAAAGTGATTACACCCGAACCGTACGAGGACGCATTTTCATCCAGTTTAATTCCTCCTCCACCTCCACCACCATTACCATTCAGACCTTTCGTAAAAGCGCGATCTCTAAAGAGAGTTATAGAGTTAAAACCCCCTCCACTCTCCTCGTGTGTGCATCAGTCTCCCTGCTAATGTGGAAAACGAGACGAAAACAACGGAGAAATTTGATTTATTCCATCTGAAATTTTGATACTGGCCTCTGCCTTTCCGCATTTATATATAACGAGACACCTAAATGCTATATATGAAAAGTTTTTAGAGGGGGATTTAAGGGTGGTAAAGGAATCTAGAGTGTACTAGAGAGAGCGGGGTTGTCGGTTAATAAATAATAATTAAGATGAAAGAGAGACCTGCCATCAGCACCATTAATCGAGGTGGATATGTTGCGAGGTCGTGTGCGTAAAGGATGGGAAATGGATTCGAGTGCTGACCGTTTTTCCAATTACGACTCATTTTCCATAATGGTACTTTAGCTAATTGTAAAAGCCGGTAGTCCCAATCGTTTAGATATTACATTTATATTAAAATGGAAGGGGTCTCGACTAGTCTTGTTTTTTTACTTTATAGAATTGTAAAGTTAGTTCGAATTTCATCGTTGTGATCCATGTGATGCACACGCAATTGCATCCCATCTGTTGACTCTCCTTCCCTGCTGCCTGCTATCTTGCAGTAAAACTCGGGTAGTGTCTCTCTTTCCCGAGAGGGACGTAAAACAGGATTTATCCGTCTAAAATTAAACGTTACGAGCCGTTAAATTCACGTCGTAGGTGTGTTACTTGTAATTGGCGTGGCTTGTTTTAATCAATTGTCCGTGTAATTGTATTATTAGATTGCGCTCACTTGCTAGAGAGAACTGCAATGTCGGCAGCGTAGTAGTTATGGGGCGCTGTTGTCGCACACGGAATTAAGAACGGCTGGGTTCCTCCACCAATAAAATCGCAGTAATTAAATAGATTTTTAAAGAGAGCCAATGCAGTCTACTCTTACACATTGGATTTAATTTATATCACCCTGTATATATTACACCAACTAACTAAAACCAGCCATATCGTTGCGGTTCGAACCTTCAAGCGAACACAAACGGTTGCGGCTCGTAAATTCTGCGGCTTGTTTGTTCACCGGTCATTTCGCAATTTATATATTTGCCCCGGAAAGCGTGGCCCCCCGGATTTATATCGTTCTTTCTTCCAGCAACGCTCAGCAGTAGAGCGACGTCGTTATATTCTTGTATCGGGAGGGTGTGAGGAGGGGGGTTCGGGTGAAAATAATACATCATTACTGCGAAATTTCGCGAGTTGCCGAGTTTCGTTAAATGAAATATGGCAAACAAGAAGTCTGAACGTAGCCGGACGCCGAGGCACCGCCGCTACAACGGGAAAAAAAAGTTAATTAAAGTTGTAAATTTAAAATTTTCGAGTGTTCGTGATGGACTAATACGTATTATAGGGGTTGGTTGTATTTTTGGCGCCCACCGTTCCGTTGGCGTTGGGTGGGCGCCAAATGCATTTCTAGTAAAATGGAAGGCGAAAATAGCCGAGAAACGTATTTTATTGACACGTTTATATACAATCTTGTTAGAAAGTTAGTTGGTGCTTAAGAGCTATTTTATTGTTGCAATATAAAGAGGTTATCATCGATGATTGTTAGTAAAAAAATTGGTTGAAGTTTTGATAACGGTAATAGAAATAAAACCAAACAATTGTTTCTGATTTAAACCATATTTGGTTGAAAACACAACAGCTGCTTCGCTACACTTCAGGTGATAGCATATTCTAAATTATTACAATCAAAGAACAAGTCTAATATACAGGGTGGGCCACTTAAAATGATACATTGAAATTATGGCTGAACTAAATAAGAAATTTAAAATCAGACCAGGTGAAGTTATAGAGTTCTAAGAGAAGCACATTTTAATAAAAATGTGGACCCCCATACCGAAATCAATTTGCATTTATTTAAACGGAATGTTGTATTTTTATTGTAAATTTTTTAAACAGCTAATTTTTTAACGTATAACTGTATAAAATAGGATCGATTTTAATAAGAAATGAAATCAACAACTTTTTGAAATTGCCGCCAATATTTCAAATTTTGAAGAGCGCAAATATTGTTATTTACCTGATGCATATTTGCGTAAAACGCAAAATTTGACCAAGAATATCCTTGGCAAGCTGCAAAGGATAGCATGTGTATGCATTACCGGAGCAATGGGAACCTGCCCAACCGCTGCCCTAGAGATCATCCTAGACCTCACACCTCTACATCTAGTAGTGGAGGGAGTGGCTCGTGCGGCAATGTACCGACTAGCCAGGGCACGGACGGGAGGGGGCGAGACTTTATGCCAAGGAGCTTTGTCATCCATTGGCTCTCCCCACTTTCGGATCTGTCAAGCGATGAAATGGTTAGGAAATACAGCTTCGAAAAGAACTTTTCAACGAAGTTGAGCAACAAGAGAGAGTGGGAAGGAGAATCCTCCACCTATTCTCTAAAAGCAAACACCATCAAATGGTATACGGATGGATCCCAAACTGAAAAAGGAACAGGTGTAGGGGTATTCGGGCCAGGAACCAAATACTCAGAGCTGCTCTTCCAGGCAGAGATTAATGCGATTGGAAGATGTGCTCAGGTGAAATCGGAAGGAGAATATTGCAATCTTCTCCGACAGTCAGGCAGCCTTATTGGCGCTGAGTTCTAACAGCATCAGCTCCAAGTTAGTTTGGGAATGCCGGGATAAACTAAACGACCTGGGCAAAGAAAACAAAGTTGCATTGTGCTGGGTACCAGGACACACTGGAATCAGTGGCAATGAGAAAGCTAACCTATTAGCAAAGGAGGCCGCCACAACATCGTTTGTGGGACCGGAACCATTCTGTGGAATAGGGATGAGCACCTATAAGAAAGAACTTAAAGACAGACAAGAGGACGTCAGAGCTTCCCTCTGGCACAATCTTCCTGGTCTGAGACATTCCAAGGTATTCCTTGGAAATTTCAACAAGCAGAAAGCAAAAACCATGCTAGAACTAAACAGGAACAGATTACGCATTCTCACAGGTTTCCTTACAGGGCATTGTCACCTCGGGGAGCACATGAAGAGAATAGGTCTGAAACAGAATAGCGACTGCAGGTTCTGCGGAGCGGAAGATGAATGTCCGGAACATCTGATATCCAACTGCACAGCAATTGAAGAAATTCGCGCCAACTATCTTGGCAACGGCGTTATGGACGAGGAAGAAATACCCTCTCTGAAACCATCACATCTGTTACAGTTTATTAAAGCTCTCAGGCTGGATGGGGAGCTGTGACTGCGGGCAAAACCCAGCAGCTTACACCTCATGTAAGGGGGCACAATAGACCCACGGTCGCGGTGCAATATCACCCTTATATCTAAATCTAAATCTACATTATTACTAATTAGGTATTATTATTTTAGTAATAATGTAGGTCATATGTATATTAGAGTTGTTCTTTGATTGTAATAATTTAGAATATGTTATCACCTGAAGAAGCTACAGAGTAGCAAAACAGCTGTTGTGTTTTCAACTAAATATAGTGTAAATTTGAAACAGTTGTTATTCCAGAGCTAATTTCTGTTGCTCCAGCTTCGAAACATTTTTGCAAGATTTGTAGTTTAAAAGGCGCGGAGAAATGAATCAATTCAAAAAAATTAAATTTCACTCCACCCCCTTCATGTCGAGCAATTTCCTTCAAGTTATTCCAAACATTATTTTTTAGTTTCAGATATTCTTTTGAATTGGCCACCTAAAAAGTTATTCCTAGGTATACCGAAGATTTTTTCGAGAATTTGAAATCAAAACTCAAAATGTATAACAAAAAAAAAAACAATTTGCTATTGAAGCTATTATAGAGAGACAATTTTATAAGGTTATCGTTCCGAGGCTTGAAAGATGGAATTTCACTGACGAAGACGAGGTCTTTAATCGGACCAATCTTATTAGGAAGACAAGTTCTGGTTATCTCTCTAGATTTGGTTTTCCTCTACGACTCGGCTGGGATCGAAATGGCTGGAAAAGGCCAAACATTTTTTTATATTCATCGGCTAGAATGGGCTTTAATATGGCCGTCGAAGTTTTTTGAATGAACCAAACGACTTTCAATTTTAGGGTCAAGAATTCACGTACCATGATGCCTGGGCTCTCGATATTTTGGTCAAACTCTAGAACTCCCAAACAATACTCTGTCTTCATCGTCTGAGCTTCTGGGATGAATTCACTGTGAATTGAATTGAAGAAAACGGTCAGGATTGTCTTGATTTTGCTCATATCTTTTGGGATTCTTCTAGTGACTTCCACACCACACTCTGACATGTTTGTTTTTGGCCCTTATTGAAAACATCATATTCCATCCTCGGTTACAATGCTTGACATGCTTGCTCGGCATGCTTTGGGACATTTTTAACATGTCTTTGCAATAAACTGAACACTCTAATCTTTTTTCTTCTATTTACAGAAGTTTTCCAGGTCAAAATTCGATAGACTGTGCTTTTCGTTATCCCAGTTTCTTCTGCAGACACACAGCGTTCTTATTTTTTTTAATTTTTCTGATGGCCGCCATATTAGATCTTGTCATCATTAAATAGATCAATTTTTTCTGATATTTTTTCACATATTCATTTCCAACAGTATCCATAAAGACGTCAACCAAATAGAACATTTTTGGTAAATTAGGTAGAAAAGTTGTCCTTTATGGATCTTTTAGTAAAATTCGAACAAAGTTGAGAGAACAAGTTATTGGCCCGTTTATTTATGAGAAAATCTAAACTCGGAACGATATCTAAATTTTCTTTAGAACTACATTTGCCGAACGAGTTATGTCCAGTTATTAAGGTACATATCTGAATCTCGCATGCAAATTTGTAAAATACTATCGTACTTCATCTTGAGGTTCGTCGTCGTCTTCCCAAAAAAATCAAAATCAGAAAGAGCCAGGTCTGTACTAAGGCGTGGATGGAGAATAACTTTCTGATTGTGTTTCTGGAGCCAGGTTTTCATTTAATTTGAGGTGTGCGTTCTCTCTTCGTTTCTGTCTGCTACATTCTTTCCTCTCTATATTTCTGAACATTCTGGCTATTCTGGCTATCAGTGTTGTTCCTTCTAAAAATGTTTGGAAACGTTCTTTCCATCTTCTTATTATTCTTTTCTAATCTACAGATAAAACATCACCACAAGATTTAATTAATTACTCGGGACACGTGTTTCGAAGGAATTTTAGCTGTATCTTACGAGCCTTCAGTCATTGAAATCCGATTAATATGTCTTTCTGATCTGTTATCAAGTTTCAATTTTCGTTGTTGCAATACATATAAAGACGTTATCATCGATGATTGTTAGCAAAAATTGGTTTAAGTTTTAGAACACTAAACACTTTAACCCACAAAACACCAAACAAGTTTTAACTAAAACACCGACGCGTTTCAACAGCAATGCTGTCATTATCAAGGCGATAATAAAACGAAATCAAAATAAAATCTACAAAAACAGGTAACCTAAATGTTATGCACGCTCAATCCGATACGCATCATTAATTTCCGATTAACGAAAACAATGACGAATGCGGGATAGGTCCGTTGTCACAGTTCATTAGACATGACTTATTTTTATATATTTCTAAACTTTCGAAAACATTATTCCAAAGTTTATTCTTGTTGTTCCAGATTTGAAACATTTTCCCAAGACTTGGACATCGCAGTGAATAGTTTAAAAGGCGTGGAAACATAAAATAATCGAGAAAAATAAAATTTCACCGTCCAATTTCCTCTAGTTATTCCAAACATTATTTTTGAGTTCCAGGTCTCCTCTTCGAAATTGGTCTCCTTAAAAATTGTGATTTCAGGGACTGTGGACGACTCAAAAGCCTTAGAAACACGTGTCCCGTGTAATTAATTAAATGTTGTGGTATCTAATTATTATTATACGATATTATAAAATCGAATTTTCGAGCAAAATATTTTGTTTTATCCCACGTCTGGCGCTTTCATTATCCGCTTGAATATCATGACACTAACAGCAATTCCTCGGCGATAATCCGAATACAAACCGTCACGGTAATTGAATTAGATCGGATTTAAAACGAACTACAAATTGGAATCTTGTAAACTCAATTTAAAATTTAACAAAGGCGAAATTAAAGAAAACTCGAACTCGTCAGCTTGTTTCTAAATCGTAAAACAGGCGTTGCAGATCCGTCTAGTCGTTTTTACACCAGCTAAAACTAATTTCCGTTCGCGACGTTCTCCTATATATGCAGTATACATAGCTGCACACGAGATGTACGAGGAAACACATCATTTAGGATTAATAGAATTGTTGTTGTATGAAAGAGAAGTGTGCCATCTCCAGAGATAAGATAGTATTTAGTTTAATTAAAAACTAAATTGGACTGCTGATTTAATTGTATTCCTGCGAAATCGCGACTCTGTTTCATTTACTTGCACGGCTCCAAATAATTAAAAGAAGCAATCTGTTTGTGATCTATCCAGAGTTCCTGTTTATAATTTAGCCCCAAACTCGAGGGGACAAAAAAAAAGCGGTATACAACGTTGCGATGATGTCGAGTCGTTTAATTCAATAGAGCTTGTCAAGATAACATTGACAAATGCGATTTTGAAAGGCTACTACACGCTCCACTGTTATTATTATTTGCTCCACCTACCCCCTTCCCCCCCTCTACACCGGCTAGATACAGTCTCTCGACGTGTATAAAGTCGCACAACGGAATCGGACCCGGGGATATAAGGGTTCGGTGGAAGTTCGTGAAAACGCGATACTGTATTTAGCGTTTTCAAGGAAGGGATACCCGCAAGCTTGGGGCGAGTCTAGCCCCCTTTACTTGGAGTTCAGATTAATCGTGTATCGTTTTTTACACGTCGACGTGACACGTGATACCGGAGTATTAAGTTTTGGACGGCTGTTTTGTATCGTTTAAGGAGGTGGAACGAATGTTTCGGGTGATACGTATTCCTTCGGTAGGAAAAAAATAAAGGGGGAGGGTGAATAGCCGCTTTGAAAGGGCGATAAAGATTAAATTAATTTAGTTAAGATGTATATTGGAGATTTATATTGTTTGAGTTTGCGTGGGAATTTGATGAAGGAAAGGTTATTATGTTAATTTGGAGAGAGGATGAAACGAAATAAAAGCGACGATCAAAAATTATTACATATTAAAATTTGATTGAAACATCGGTAACATCAACACCACAACATTTAAGTCCTTCGAAAGACGTGTCCAGAATAATTAGTAAGATGTTGTGGTGGTTGGTGTTACCAATATTTTATCCATAGATCAGAAAATGATAATAGAAAGATTGATTATTATCCATCCATCCTAGAGTGCAGATCTGGCTCCTTTCGATTTTCATTTGTTTAGGAAGACAAGGACGAACTGAAAAGCTGAAGAAATCCGACAGTATTTTAGAAATTTGGAAACCACCTTTTACGAATAGATAAACTGGTATAAGTTCATATGAAATATAAAAGTTGAAAATCAATTTTCACCACCTAACTGTGATGGTTTCAGCAAGATCCAGCAGAACCTGCAGTAGCTATTCTGCTTCAGACCTATCCTTGTCATACGTTCCCCAAGGTGAAGAAAACTTGTGAGGATGCTTAGTCTTATGTAACTTTTAATGTGTCAAATCAGTGAGACACACTCCCAAGGCAATACTCTAAGCTTCATATCTCTATCTTTGAATTCTTTTATTGTTGGTGCACATCCATATACAGCAAAATGGAAGTTGTGGCAGCCTTCTTTGCTAATAGGTTATGTATGGTATATCCTGGTACCCAATATAGTGCAACTCTGTTTTGTTTGTTTAGGTTTGTGCTATCAAGAACTCGAGTGTAGTCGAGAAATATCGAACATCTAACCATAATCAGTAACTTTGGAAGCTCGACTGAGTAGGTGACTCTAAATAAACTAAGCTTGACAAAAAAAAACGGTTACCTAGACACCCGATCCTTCTAATTTGGACCACTATGTCCATATCTAACTAATCATCGACCTAATAAGTTGTCTTAGAAAAGCATTTTTGACCCCCACTCTGTTTCTAAATTTCTAATTTTATGTCTAGGACCTTTATTTAGCCTTGAATACTTGAAACTTTTCTATGACGTTTCGGTTCTTTTTGCCAATCATCATCAACCATCATCTCATCGCGAAGTTCTTCACTGGATCTCTGGGTGGAAAACATTTCAACCCACTAGACATTAAAAAAAAACTGGGTTGAACTGTTGCAACTCTCTTATTGTTTATACAGGGTGTTGCAGAAACAACAACTCCCCGATTTGATAAGCAGCGTACTGCTGATAGCGATAGAATATAGTGATGGCGAGCAGTTTATTTAAAATGGCGGAAACGTGCCTGTTCCCGATAAACCTCAAGGTCGACGACTGACTACTACTACTCCGGAAAATTTTGCTGGAGTGGGAGATTCAGTTAATCAATCTCTTCGATGTCGTGTGTTTTGTTTTAAGATTATTTCATGTCTTTTTTAATATGGTTTAAACCATCTAAAATATACAGTTCAAAATTAGTCGAAAAAACATTTATTTCATCCCCTTTTGCTTCGAAATTCAAAATTTTAAAATTTTTCAATTTTTTTTTCTCGCCACCCACCCCGCCTGTTTATTTTCAAAAATTATTTTTTTTTTAGCTTGTTCTTTATATCATTCGAAAGTTGTCAAAATACCCGAAATCTTAAACTTTTTTATTTTTTCTTCTCTCCAATCGTCTTTCTGTTAAATTTTTCAAAACTAGTCGAAAAAAAATGAAAAAAAAAAGAAACTTATTTCAACCCCGGAATTTTTTTTCAACATTTTTTTTCCGCCAACCTGCAGCCTGTTTCTTAAAAAAAATAATTTTTTCTAGGTTGTTCCAGATTCTTCTGGAAATAGTTTAATCTCTGTAAAATCTATAATTCTAAATTAGTCAAAATAACCCTATTCTGCTAAAAATTCTAATTTTGGAAATTAATTTTTTTTTCACGTCACCAGAGAGTTGTTTTTAAATAAAAAAGGGTTCCTCTTGGGGAAATAATTTTGAATATTTTAAATTCAATTTTCTAAAGCTCATTTTTTTCTCCATCCCCTTCGAGAGTTGAACATTTTTATATTCCTGACTGTACTGAACCTTAAACCCTTTAAAATCTATAGTTTAATACTAGTCGAAAAATCGGAAAAAGAACGTATTCAGTTCACCCCCTTCCTTCCCTAAATTCGAAATTTTAAAACTTTTTTTTTCTCGGTAGCCCTCTTCCTCCATCTTTTAAAGAAAAATTGTTCCTTTTTTAAGATTGTTTCTTCTAGAATACATAGTTTGAAACTAGTCGAAAAAAAAAATTATTTCAGCCCCTTTCGCTTTGGAATTTTAAAATTTTTCAATTTTTTTTTCGCCAACCACCCAGCCCGTTTCTTTAGAAAAATTAATTTTTTCTAGATTGTCCTGGAGATAGATTAAACCCTCTAAAATCTATAATTCAAAATTAGTCAAAAAAAAACGGAAAGTTTGCCTCCTTCCTTTTAGAAATTCTAATTTTCCAAATTTATTTTTTTTTCACGTCAGCAGAGGGTTGTTTTCAAGGAAAAGGGGTACCTTTAGGGAAAATAATTTTGAATATTTTTAACCCCGAAATTCTATATTTTAAAGCCAATTTTTTTCCTCCACCCCTTTCGAAAAGTTGAACATTATTTGAGCCTATTATCGTACCCACCTAGAAATAATTTAAAAAAATAAATAAATTTCATCGCCGGGAGGGAAGGATGGGATGGGAGCCTTCATTTTTCGTAGTTAGAAACTTTATAAGTCGTTCCTCGCGATTGCTCTGGTTATCTCCATATTCTTCTGGAGTCTATTAGAAATTGGTTGGAAATAAAGACTTCTTTTCACATCTCTAAATCAGATTGCTTGAATATTTTAAAAATTATATGGTTGGAAAAAAAAGTTGCCAGTCCCCCCTCTGCTTTCCGGCTTGGAATATTGAAATTTTAGTTGTTCCAGATTGGTTTGTTTCCTCCCTCCCGCTCTCCAGTCCGAATTATTTTATCGAAAACAAAATATCAGAAATTATCTGATCGGAGTGTGGGAAGAATCTTGCATCAAGACTTGAAAATGCATCCCTACAAAATTGTGTTGAGTGATGAAGAAGTGAGTGATAGAGATTATGAAGTGTCAAGACAAGACTTGTGTGCTTCGGAACGTTCACCGAAAAGATTGCAGACAAAATTGCAAGTACTGGTCTGAATACAACCCACAGGAAATCTACCAACAACCACATTATAGTATCAAAGTAACACTGTGGTGTGCTGTTTTTAGTTCTGGTTTGATTGGTCCGTCATTTTTTTTTTTTTAAGAAAATAGCGTGAGTGTTGTAAACAGTACTACTGTAACAGTCCATAGTCTGTGACTTCCTACAGCAAAAACTAGGAGAACTGTTTAATGACTTTGCAAATGTGTGGTTCCAACTACATAGATGGCGCCACAGCTAACACAGCACTTCAATCACTTGGCATTAGTGACAGAAATGTTTCCTGGACGTGTCAGAGCTCGCCATAGCTCACATGGAGCTATCTCAAGTCCAACATTGCCCTCAAACTTTAGAAGTCCTCGAGGAAATGATAACTCAAGTGATCACATCAATGCATCAACAATGGGAAGCGGCCATTTGAGTGACGTATGGTTAAAAAAAATGTCCTATCTGATGATGATGATTTCGTTGTTCAGAAAGAGTTCTTTCTGCCTTACTCTGTAGGAGAATGTAATACTTCTCATCATAATTCCTCTAACATCAGCGCAACAGGATTATATTTCCCTTGCGTTGCACGGAGAATGTAAATTTCAATGATGAGTCAACCTAAAGTTACAGACACACCAGCAAATTTACTGCGACTATACTAACACGTACACGTACACACAGCATGTGATCGGGAGAGAAGACTTCACCGATGTTGTTGTATCTGTTATAGTACGTAGTCGGCAAATATGCGCTCCAACGCGGACGACGATGTTGCAGTGGCAATCCATTAGATGCGCTTTAAACTGCAATTTAAGCGAAAGGCAAATTACTCTGTACAAGTTCCAAAGGACGAACACACGAGATTCTAACGATCGTAACAAGTTAACCGGAGAAGTTCAAAACAAGCACGTATTAAAATTATTTCATCGAGTATACTACTACTCTTAATTCCACGCATCTTTTTTTTCCTTCCTGCTTCCTTTTCTCAATATTTACCGCGAGCAAATTGAACTAAATGAATTATTGAGGAAGCACAAATACGCCGGACTTACTATGTATATATTAGAGTCCATGATCATAATATCACGCTGCCAATGTAAATGTTTGAACAGCCTCGCGGTATTAATGAATTGAGCATATGCTAGGGTTTCATTCTGTTTTCCCACATATATATGATGAGGACTTGAAGGACAACGTGCGTTTTAAATTGAGGGTGAAATAATAATCTACACTACCGTCCTGATTCAATCACCCTCTATAAAACCCCGAATTCTCATTAATATCTTCTTTCATTTAATTTCTTCTTTTTAGATCGATGTTTAGTGTTTAAAATATTGATAATAAAATAGACAAGACGAACACAAACAAGCACTATTTTACTGGAATTCAGACTGGAATAATTTAGGGTGAGAGAGAGGGGAAGGGGGTACAAAAAACGATCTGGTGCAACCTAAAATTTCAATATTTCAAGTTCGATTTAGAGACTTCAAAAAAGTCTTTATTTCCAACCAGTTTCTGATATTTTGCTTTTTTTTTCGAAGACTCCAGAGGAATATGGAAATAACCAGAGCAACCTGGAACGACTTGTAAAGTTTCAAATTAGGAAAAAATGAAAGGTCCTCACCCCCTCCCTCTTCCCCCAGTCGGTGGTGAAACTTGTTTTTTTTTTTTCTATAATTGCTAAAGAGGTACTATAAAAGGCTCAAACAAGGCTGATTTTCGCTGATCATACTGTCAGCTACTTCAGAAGTTCTCTAACGACAGTCTTTACAGAATTTCTGAAGAAGCTGAGAGTAAGATCAGCGAAACCTCAAGTTTGTCACAACGATCATAGCAACACCCGAAAAATACATCTTTATGAAACAGTGGTCGTGAAAGCCTAAATTCTTCATACAAAATATTCAAAATTATTTCCCTTTTTTTTATTTGAAAACAGCCCTCTGTTGACGTGAAAAAAAAATAATTTCCAAAACTAGAATTTCTAAGAGGAAGGGAGGCGAACTTTCCGTTTTTTTTTTGACTAATTTTGAATTATAGATTTTACAGGGCTTAAACTATCTCCAGAACAAATTGGGACAACTTAGAAAAATTTAATTTTTTAAAAGAAACGGGCTGGAAGGTTAGTGAAGGAAAAATGTTGAAAAATTTTAAAATTCCAAAGCGAAAGGGGCTGAAACAAATGTTTTTTTTTCATTTTTTTTTTTATTAATTTTGAACTATATATGTTCAGAAAAGGATAGAAAGAATCTTTAAAAAAAACAATTTTTCTTTAATAGATAGAGGAAGGGGTCTACCAAGAAAAAAAAAGTTTTAATTTTTTTTTTGCATTTGGGAAAGGAAGGGGGTCCCACTGAATACAATCTCTACATTCTAGATTTTAGACGATTTAAACTATCTTCCGAACAATCTGGGATGACCTAGAAAAATGATTTTCTTAAAAGAAACGGAGTGTGTAGTTCGCGAGAAAAAAAAATTAAAAAATTTTAAAATTCCGAAGCGAAAGGGGCTCAAATAAATGTTTTTTTTTTAATTTTTTTCGACTAGTTTTAAAAAATTTCAAAAAAAGACGACTGAAGAGACAAAAATTTTAAAATTTCAAATTTTGAAGGGAGTTTTTTCCCCCACTTTTTTCGACTAATTTCGAACTATATATTCCAGAAGGTCTAAACTATGTTAAGAAAAACATGAAAATAATCTTAAAAAAAAACAATTTGTCTTTAAAAGATAGAGGAAGGGGGCTACCAAGAAAAACAAGTTTTAAAATTTAGAATTTAGGAAATGAAGAGGGTGAACTGAATACGTTCTTTTTCCGATTTTTGGACTAATTTTGAATTATAGATTTCAGACGGCTTACTTAAGCTATCTTCAGAACAATCTTGGACAACCTAAAAAAAATAATTTTTCAAAAGAAACAAGCTGGGGGAGGGGGAGGGGGGGTAGGCAAAAAAATTTTGAGATTCTAAAGCGAAAGGGGCTGAAATAAATGTTTTTTAAAAAATTTGTTTTCGATTAGTTTTGAAAAATTTAAAAGAAGGACGATTGCATAGAAAAAAAATGAAAAACTTTAAAATTTCCGATATTTTGACAACTTTCCAATTATACATTCTAAATGGCTTTCACTTTAAATGTTCAGAATCATCTGGAACAATAGTAAGAGGCTGGATGGGTGGAAAGACAAAAGAAATTGAAAAATTTCAAATTTCGAAGCAAACTATCTTCCAAACAATCTGGGAAGTCCTAGAAAAATGATTTTCTTAAAAGAAACGGGCTGTGTAGTTCGCGAGAAAAAAAATTAAAAAATTTTAAAATTCCGAAGCGAAAGGGGCTGAAATAAATGTTTTTTTAAAAAATTTTTTCGACTAGTTTTAAAAAATTTCAAAAAAAGACGACTGAAGAAACACAAATTAAAAACTTTCGATATTTTGATAACTTCAAGCATCTGGAACAAGTTAAAAGAAATAATTTTTTTAAAAAAATCAGGCTGAGTGCGTGCCAAGAAAAAAAAATTAAAAATTTCAAATTTTGAAGCGAAAGTTTTTTTCCCCCACTTTTTTCGACTAATTTCGAACTATATATTCCAGAAGGTCTAAACTATGTTAAGAAAAGCATGGAAAGCTATCTTGGGCAACCTAAAAAAAATAATTTTTAAAAAGAAACAAGCTGGGAGGTAGGCAAAAAAAATGTTGAAAAATTTTTAAATTCTAAAGCGAAAGGGGCCGCAATAAATGTTTTTTTTTTAATTTGTTTTCGATTAGTTTTGAAAAATTTCAAAGAAGGACGATTGCATAGAAAAAAAAAACAAAAACTTTAAAATTTCCGATATTTTGACAACTTTCCAATTATACATTCTAAATGGCGTTCTCTTTAAATGTTCAGAACCATCTGGAACAAATTAAAAAAATAATTTGTTTAAAAGTAAGAGAAATTTCGAATTTCGAAGCAAAAGGGGGTGAAATAAATGTTTTTTCGACTAATTTTGAACTACCTAACTAATTTTCTAAAAAAAGCAGGCTGGGTGGGTGGCAAGGAAAAAAAAATGAAAAATTTCGAAAAATACTCTTTCTTCAAAAGAAATAGGAAGGGGCCCAGCGAAGAAAAAATTGTTTTTTTAAATTGTGACTAGAAAAGGAAGGGCGCGCGCTAATTTTCCGGGTTTTCAACTAGATTTTGAACTATACATATATCTTAAAAGGCTTAAACTCTGTTTAGAAGAATCTGGAATAACCTAGCGTTCCAAGAGATGAGATGGGCTAAATTTCATTTTTCTGAATTATTTAATGAATGAATGGTAGACAGAAGGCTTATGCAACAATGATTAGAACGACCAAAATTTCAAATTACAAATCAGACGGAGGGGGTTGGTGTTTTTCGACTGGTTTGGAAATTATGTCCAGAAAAACCTGGAATAATCTAAAAAAAAACATTTTTTTTTTTAACGAAAAAGGGTCCTCCACTTTTTTCTATTGAAAAAGCTGGACGGGAGTGATTTAAAAATGCTTCTTGTTTGATTCTTGGATTGGTTTCGAATTCTCCATTTTAAAAGACTTTTTTTCAAAGAAAGAGGCAACATTCTTCATTCTCCAACTATGCATAGTAGAAAGGAGGCTTATGGAACAAAGATCAAAACAACCATCATTTGAAATTAACAATCGGAAAGGGGGTGTTGAGGCAACTTATTTCCATTTTAAAATTTCAAATTTGCATGGTGATAAAGGGAGGAGGGTGGAGCCAAAATTTTGTCGACAATTTTTTTGTCGGCAAATTTTGCAAAACTTTGTAGGTTGTTCAACATATAAATAAAGTTTTAGTACATTAAAAAAAAACCATTCTAAACTTTAACAATGAAGCAAAATAAAGCTCACAACCTTACTAATATTACCCATCGCGGTAGACGATGTGTCTGCCCCTGTTCTTTTTTTTTTTTTTTTTTTTTTTGTAAGACAGGTTATGATAAAAATACGCTCATGATGCATGCATACAAGACTTATACAAAACTTCATATCTGCGAATGTATACAGCAGAGTCGTAAAAATGTACATTTTCGTTTTGATGTGTTGCAAAAGTAACCCTCGCCGTCGCGGATTCACATTTTCGCCCGCATCCCTCGCAGGTGGGGCACAACCACCATGTTGTACATTTACACAACTCCCCCTTCCTCCCACCCCCGGGTTCTTTTGTTTTCGTTGCTCCCGAGAAAGATGAATATATCTTCCAGAGCCGTACACGTTTGCGTTGTTTTGTGGGGAGTCAGTCATAATTTAAAATGCAATTTCTTAGAAAAACGTGACGGCTGAAGCGATGTAGTCGAGAAAATTTGTAGACCGTGTGTTCGTATGTATATACATATATATATACAGGTCACAATCTTGCGTCCCCATCCTTTTTCATAGTCGGAAACTCGTTATAAGGGGTTGTAAGAATGGGTATGCAAAGAAGAAAGGTGTGGAAGAATTGAATAATGAAATGGGATAAAAGGTTGTAACTTACCTCGGATTTTCCTTTGGACACGCAGTTATCAATGAGGGTCGGCTCTAAGATGAGGCTGTCTCTCTGGAAATACAAAAAAAAATCGTATTACAAGATTGAATTCTATAAATAACAGGTAGGTAGTAATAGTTCTGCCATTTAACCTAATTTTCCAGTGTTCTATCTATATATATTGCAAATACGCGCCCTGCGGGAGTTGCACGCGGGGATGTACCTACATAGCTTTGTTGATGTGCTAATTTCGCGGATAAATCGGGCAAATTCAGCGAGAAAATCGCTAATTGCTAAGAGAAATGGTAACTACCGGTGTGCATCGTGTTATTCGATTTGGAAAGTTTTTTTTTTGTTTTTTGGATTTCGCTGCAAGGTACACGCCGTTAAAATGCGCAAAAACGGATTCGCTGAGCGTCGAAAGTGCTCTTTTTTCGTTCCATATATCGCGTTTATTTACCGTGAAAATTGAGTACACACAGTGACACAGAAATCAGAAATAATTTGAAATATCTCTAAAACTATTAATTTAAACTACATACATGCTTTATTCGAACTAATAGATAATTAAATTTCGCTTTCAACTAACCCATAAAAATATTATGTTTCAATTTGATTGTTTCAATTGTTTCACAAAGTCACTGATTTCTAGAACACTCTGTATAACGTATTTAAGTCTACATCTGTTTATTGCCATCATAGGAGATGCTTCTAACGTTATGTTAAGTTTTATAACGTTACATTTTTTCCCGTTATGCCGAAATAATGGCATTCTTCTGAAGAGAGCGAAATGTCAAAATTTTCAAACAAATGTCAATATCTTGTAAACTAATGAAAATAATTGAATATGATCTTATATAAAGTTGTCTTAAAATTCCCTATGAAATTCAAAAATGTAATCATATATAGGGTGTTCCATTTAAAAATGTAAACATATTGATGGTTACAGGCAAACTAAACATCCTGTATATTGTAGGATAATTTTATGTTATAAATTTCGTAAAATTAAACAACTTTTCTATTTAAATATTTGCTGTAGTTCGCATAAAAATGAAGATATGGAAGAATATCGCACTAGTGTTACACCCTGTATACAGGGTGAGGCGTTAGTGCGTCAAAGCTCAATATATCCATTAATATCAAAGGTATCACAAAATGTTATATATAAAAATCATAGGTAGTCTTAAGCTACATATTTTAAAATTATTTTCGTATATACAGAGCGTTTCGTATTGCCAGGGTGAACCAAACGTATATTTTCTTAAATGGGACACACTATATATTATTTCAAATTTGGATGAAGCGTATCTTCCTCATTCCTTCGATATAAGGTTTCATTGAGTTATACCGAGTATTTCAGAAGTTATGGCCAATTTTGTCTGAAAATCATTGCGTGTTCAACGTCCTGTATATTCCACACGAAACAACTTGAAATTGTTTTTGTACTGGAATGACTTTTTTATATTGTTGGAGCAAAGTGATATTTTTCCAGTATTGTGAAAACTTTGTACAGGGCGATTCAAAACGCAAATTTTCTCATCTTATTTAAATGGAACATCCTGTATTTTATTTTATTAAACCAGGACCAGTTTTAATTGGAATTGGAATACCGTTGATCTTTAAATGACAGCTTGCAGCAAGAAAAGGTAAAGCAGCTCTATTTCCAAACAAAACAATACAAGACTTTACAGGATTTAATATTAGGGCATGTTTTTTTTTTTTTTTTGGATATTTCTGCGAGACTATCAAGATCCCTCTGGACGCTCATCAAAGCCGCAGGAAGCTCAGAAATCGTAAAAGAATGGTAAAGCTGGTGTTGTCAGTGCATCCCGATCTTATCATTTTTAAAGGTGGTTTTTTTAGTGCTTTTATTGTTTAAATTGATATTAAAAGAATATTTCACACCTTATCTTTTACACAAACTTTGCTTTTGGTAAGTTAACTTCCGTTCACTCACAATTCTTATTCCTGCCCACAATTTTTTCTTCTGTACTTTTTTAAACTCGTGTTTTTGGTGTCACTTTTACGACCTCTCCTCCTTCTTCGTCGCCATCGTTGCTGGAGAGGAGGAAACAAAGTGTGAGAATCTCAAGGAACAAATTGATCTGGATACAAAACTTGTTAACAATATATGTACAAAAGATCAGGTTTCTACTACTACGAAGTTTGACACCAGTATTATTACCACGCTTGTACTCTCTCTTTCTTCATTTCCGCGATATACAGGGTGTTTCAGAATAAGATGCTGATCCTTAAGGATGGCAATCCTTACGTGATTTTATGAAGAAAAATTCATGTCCTAAACCTCTTAAATTCTCAGCTACAGGGTATTCAAGTTTTGAGAAAAAAATCGTTTTTTTATCATAACTTTAATATCTTCCTAGACATTTTTTATAATTTAGATTAGCTATTGAAAGTGGCCACCACCTGCAAGTATGCATGCTTCAGCTCTTTTCCTCATCGAGTCTCGTACTCTTTGAAAAATTCCTGGAGTATTCTTGATAGTGTCACAACAAAGTATTATGCGATTTCTCAACTCCTCTTCAATGTGTATTGGGGTACTATATTATAAACCAAAGTCTTAAGGTGTCCCCACAGGAAAAAATCTAGACTGTTTAGATCTGGGGATCTAGGTGGCCACGATTGTGTTCCTCCCCGCCCTATTCAGCGCTTTCTATAAAATTGGAACGTCGTCTAGCAAAACTCTGTTCAAGAAACTGACGATAAGCGTTTCCGTCCAATCTGCCTGGTAGAAAATAAGGCCCAATTAAATAATCACCAATAATTCCAGCCCAAATAACATTTACCGAAAATTGGTTTTGGTGGGGCATGTGGGTTTTCTTCAGCCCAAAATTTCTTATTGCGTTCCTGGAAAAATTAGCTTCATCCATGAATAAAATTTTGGCGTCAAATTCAGGATTTTCGGTAACCATTTGAAGAAACCATTGGCAGAAATTTATACGTAATGGAAAATCCCGAGGATATGATGATATTTCCAAATAGTCTGGTACTCATCTCAGGGTTTTGTTCCACTAAATTTAAAACAGCTTCTTCGGTTTCCGGTGTTCGTGGGGTATGGTGTGCCCCTTTTAGGTAGTTTTTCGGTTGAAAAGTTCCCGTTTCATATAACTTTCTGTGGGTTCCTGATATCGTTCCGGCATCCGGAACTATTAAACTGTTTGGCATTATCTAATTATTTTGTCATTTCAATTGTATCCTTGACAGCAAAGTTCATAGCCTCCTTTTCCAAAATGATGATAGGTAGGTCCATAGCAATAATTATGCCCATTTAATGATCTTTATTTTTTGAACGGAAACCGTTCGTCTGACGAAAAAAAAAAACAGGAAATCAAATTTACCTCAAAATAAATGGAGTCCTGCAGTGCTACGACTACTCTGATCATATATTTGAATAACAGATGTAACTATGTGTTTTATAATGGGTTTACGACTTCCAGCTTTATTCCAACTTCTGCTGTACCCCAAGGTTCCAACCTTGGACCACTACTTTTCGTATTGTATATCAATGACTTTCTAAATTCATTATCCTGCTCGGTGTTGGCATATGCAGATGATTAAAAAAATTACAATTGCATCCAATCACTCGATGAGTTAAGTACGGTAATATCACAGGACAACACAGAAGCAACATTTGCACCGTGATGCCTTCAACCCCAGACATCAGAAATATCAACAGTACTAAAATGAAATTGCTGATTATAGTACTATTGTATAATATTAGTCGGCCATTTAACTAAACAATTCCATTTAATAACATAGATAGGTAACGCCTGAATAGATATAGGGACCTAGTAACAATAACACGTGATTCGTGCGCACCTGAAGGCAGGACCTGTATACACGCCCGATTAATCAATTGAATATTATCGGAGCATGAATGCGTATTCGAATGCCTCCGGAAAAAAAATTATAACCGTGTGTACCGGTCGGGTATAGCCAACGGTCAAAACGGTTGCAAGAGCTTTTGTTGCATTAGTTGTGTATGCGGCCGTTGCAATTCCGCACGATACGTCTCCCTCGTTCACTCGTTGTCGTTTCAAAACATTTTTCAGCATAAAATCATCGTGGAAAATTCTACCTCGTTTCCACCTTGATTCCCTGCACAGTATACGCAGGCGATGGAAATCCCTTTAAACACACAAAATCTGATCGAGAAAAGAACGCCGGTACCGGTTTACTCGGGTCAAGACACGTTCTCCAGATAAAATGTCAATATTTAACGCAAACAAGGTGAGCGCGATAAAAGCGACAGCCTGTTAAAAGCTTCGACTCTTCGGAGCTACTAACACACCACTAATACCACCACCAACCAGTGCAGTGGTAGTAGTCTTCGACGTCGGGACGATGAGTGAAGGTGAGAAGATTCGGATTAGGACGCACGCCTCTGAGCTATAACCTCTTTAAAAATTGGAGGCCAAAGTTTTTTAATAAACACGAAAATAATAAAGTTTAGAGTTTTGATAAAAATTAAGACGACTATGGGAGGGGGGTTAATATAAAAGTTACCACCCGCGTTTTAGGAATGCGACTTTAAAACTTCGATAAATTCCCGAGCGAAAAAAAAAAGCGAATTAAAACGTTTTTAATCCTAACGACTGCGCCACAATTCTGTCCCAAGATGAAATATTAAAATCGTTAATTTTGTTACGTATCATTAAATAATTTTACGATATAAAAACTCATCTTCAGTTTCATTCTTATTTTCTTTTATGTTAAGACCTACATAACTTTTTTTTTAATTTAGATTTTTATTACTGTGTTGTGTCGTGGTATTTAAGAGGGGAATCCCTAGTCTGCCTTCAAATTGTTGAAGTGCGTCTATCGAAATGGTAAATAAAAATTATTTTAAATTTTCATGGACATAGCTTGTTAGTAGTAGGTATGGGGGCACCTTGGGCACCCCCCACCACTCTTACCTTCCGATAGCTAATGGGTGGGGTCTATCTCAAGAGGCGTGGGATTTGAATTAGAATATTGGATATAAACAAGAAGCCGTTCAGTACCTGATAAAAGCTATCACCCGCATAATTCCTCTTCCTCTGTGCAGATCGATTATGTTCTTAATTAATTTCCATCTCCATCTAGTGATTTATTGCATTGAAACGAGGTTATCGCCCATTTTAATTTGGTGGAATGTTCACTCTCTCTACTATGCCTATCATATATTGCTACAGCCTCTTTCCATCAAGTAAACCAATTTTCCTCAATGGGAAGCCATGTAGAAGTGCGATTTTCAGACTTGCTGGAGACATGACTACCAAAACAGTGATGTCCTCTCTATACGATCCAGAAGTTATTATTGAAGTAGGTTTTGCTCTTGCCCCAACAGCTCTTGTTTCGTTGAGATTCAATCCCAGAAATATTATTTTAGTATCTTCCTTTTGAATAGCCAGACCTATTTGTTGAGTTTTGCGCTTCAAACGACAAGCACCAGTCACATGATAAGATAAAGCAGTTTCTCAGCAGTTTGGAGGGTGCAAAAATTTTCATCATTTTTATGAATGGTTCAGTTCTTGGTCAGAATTTTGGTCCCCTAGATAGATTTGAAGGCTTAACTATTTAACATTTTATCATCATATCACATTTCAATACAAGATGTCTTATTGTTGCTCTATTGGATCCATCTTGGTCTAATATTGTCGTAATATGTTGAATTAATTACTATAATAGGATTCAGCTTAAGCATGTTTTTCTATATTGAGATGGCAGCAGGAAGGAGGAATAAAAGATCGATTTTGAAATGGAATAAAATCTCTACGGCTTCTCATGGTGGCACGAATCCGAGTGGTCCAATTTTCAACGATTTTGTCGCATAGATTCGCCTAAATATCAACGACGACCTAGATTCTGATAACTTTAAGGGCATCAGTCGATTGGAGCTTATTGGAATAGCACTGCGATCTCAAATCACTCTGATAGAAGAGATTCAATTTTGGCCAAAAGAAATCAGTTCTTATTGTTCTGTAGCTCTCACCATTGATGGTAATGGCTTCGCTAACGTCGTCTTCGAAAAACTACGGACGAATGATGCACCTCGTCGCTCGGCCAAAATTGAAATCCTCTTTCAAATGGTCCCAACCCCAGTCAGCGAACAAACAGTGTTATCTACAGTCATTAACTTTGAGCTCCTGGGTCAGTTTGAATCTTGTACGGAGTGCAGGCCAAAGTCCCAACGCAAAATCCGCCAAGTTAAAGTGTACAAAAGGCTGAAAGGCTTCGAATTTTTCTGGCCAAAACAATGGAAGACATTATTTCACGGTTATTATTAATATCGGATACATTTAACGAAATACTAAATAAAAATTATTTTAAATTTTTCATGGACATAGCTTATTAGTAGGTATGGGGGCACCTTGGGCACCCCCCACCACTCCTACCTTCCGATAGCTAATGGGTGGGGCCTATCTCAAGAGGCGTGGGATTTGAATTAGAATATTGGATATAAACAAGAAGCCGTTCAGTACCTGATAAAAGCTGTTCGATAAGATAACGTACTGAACGGCTTTTTATCAGGTATGGAACAGCTTTATCAGGCATGGAACAGCTTTTATCAGGCATGGAATAGCTTTTATCAGATATGGAACAGATTTTAGAGATAGGCCTCGCCCATTAGCTGTCGGAAGGTAGGGGTGGTGGGGGGTTTCCCCATACCTACTCTTATTATTAAAAATTTTTTATTTCCTCATAACTTTAAAAAATTATTACAGACCATGAGCAACACTCAATCGTTCCATTATTTATTTTAATTTGACCATAAATATTATTTCGGCAATTGAATTTGGAAAACCCCGAGACCCGTGTACCATTATGTGTGCCAGGAAGTACTGGTACAAAGTTTTTTTCTATACGAACTTTATCCTCCCCTCTTCCCCTCCTCCTCAACCGCTTAGCGATTAAATTTTTAAAAATTCTGAAACGCGTTTTTCAGTAATTGTGTCTAACGGGTCGATGGCCGCAGTGGTTAGGCGGCTGACTATTGTTGTGAGAGGACGATAGGCACCGGGGTTCAATTCTCTGGAGGGACGGTGACATTTTTGCTGAGAGTTTAATCCCGGATCGACTTGCCATTCGCTGTTGGGAGCAAAGTGATTAACAGCGCGGCATCATTAAAGGCGATATGATGCTGTCACAAAGCCAATTGAACACAACATACACACACAAAAACTACACCGCGAGAGTTGCAGTGATAGCCAGACAAGCGATACAGTTTACGGAGTCACTGCAACTAAGCACCCACCACATTCAAAAAAAAAAAAAAAAAAAACAGCGATTTTGCTCATACTCTTTTATTTTTTCTATACAAACTTTGCCAACCTCTTTCACGTGCCCCCCCCCTTTTTACTCCCTTGGGGGTTGACTTACAAAAAATGCCAAAACACGTGTTTTATTAATTCTGTCAGATAGCCCCCTTTTCCTTTCTTTAGGGGTTGAGGTTTCATTGAAAAATAAAACGTCGAAATCCGTATTTCATTGTGTCAAAGAGCATCAATACCGATTTTCAAATAATTTTGATTGTAATAATATATTTTAATTTTTTTCCAGAACATCCGTACCACCTTCTTTCACTCTCTTGGGGGTTGACTAAAAAAAAAAAAAAATACGGTGAATCACGTGTTTTTATTATTTGTGTGAAAGAGCATTAATCCCACGTTTCAAGTGATTGTAATCGTAAAAACATAATTTCTAAATTCCTGCGAATGAAGTCCGTTCTGTACCCACTTCTTCGCTATAAAAGCTCTTTGAGTCTTAAGATCAAACTACCGATATATGTATACGGCGTTTTTGTTTGTCGAAAGCATCAAATAGCAGCTATTTTCTCCTCCTTTAATTTCGGTAATCGAACGTTCGAAGAAATTTTTTTTTGACAGCTGTCAAACTATAACAGCAATTCTCTCAGCTGTCAAATTATAAAACGCATATCTCTCTCATGATCTTAACAAGCGTAACAATTTCGCCTAACAAACTACTATTTTGACAGCTGTCAAATCGATCTAATCGACTATACAGAGTGATTTAAAATTTGTTTCTTAAAATAAACAATTCTAATAATACGTTTTAAATAGAAAATATCTACGACGAGCTAGTACATATAAAGAAACACAACACTAATCGATAAAAAAAAGGAGCTCTATTATTATCGCGTGTAAAGTAATCGAGGGTAAATGTCCCGTACAATGGTGTGCTTTCGTTCAATTCGTAAATAATAGCCGGGTCGTTTAGTTCCATTTTTACGCTCATTATATTGATGAAGTGTAGGATATTATCGAACTCACCTTAACACCATTCAACTAAAGATATAGATATAACAAGTTAATACCGCTCTAATGTTCTAGCCGTAAAAATAAAGCACCTATACATTTATGAAATCGTTCCATTTAAGTGGAAATAAAACAATATTTTCTCACTCAAACTTAAACTTAAACAAAAACGAACATAACATAATTTTCTAATCCTACGGGCCCAATGGAGTCCCCTGCGGTACTCCATATCTATTCGACGGCGAAGGCTCGTCTTTTTTTTTTAAAGAGGACCTTAGCTTCGGGTCCCCGGTGTGCACGGGCAATATATATCGCGGGATCACCACCTACGAGGGGGAAATTTTCGACGCAGAGGAGGGAGGAGGGATGAATATTGCAAGGCGCGTTCGCTTGGTCTTTCTCTCGTATAGGCGCGACACGTTCGCCGGGCGTTATTAAATTTATCGCAGGCGATGCCGCCATTAAGGATGCAACGTTTGTCTTTTGTCGAGAGACAAACAAGTGAATTTTTTCGGATTTCGTGTTTTAAATATTAAAATGGAGAAAACCGGAGGGGTGGAGAACGATCTTGTTTCGCAGCGTAGTAAATATTTATTTAAGATTGCGATTGGAATTTCATGACGGGGAGTTTATTGTCTTGTTTATGGTGATGAATGAGGATATGGTTGAAAATCAATTGTAAGGTTTGTCCTCTCTATTTAACTGGCAAAACTCTTTTTCTTCTTGAGAGATTATTACTTAGGACTCCATTTGCAGCAATTTGTTTTCCTCTCAGTTGAATACTTATTTTTCTAAGTTTGCCTCATTTCATAATAGTTCCTCACAAGACTATTTTGGATCAGTAAACGTAGTGGACAATCCAGCGATATTAACAATTTGGTTACAATATCTATCGATCCAGGAAGATCAACAGGCTTAGCAAGCAGTTTCAAGATGACTAACATGGAAACATACAACACCCTGAAGGTTACCAAAAAGACGACACATCAACATACCAGACCGTGAATGCTGTGGCCAGGCAGCGACTTAAAAGTCCAGCCTGAATCCAAAAAACGAAGACCTCAGGGACTTTGGATTTCATAACCACAACTCCGCTTTTGTAAATTCAATCTTGGGCACTTTCAGATTTGGTAAGCTCTAATTGTTGCCAATGTTATAGTTTTTAGCCAATAATTCCTCTTCCTCTGTGCAGATCGATTATTTTCTTAATTGATTTGAGTGGAAATCAGCTTAGGCTACTACAATATCTCTAAAGCCCTTCGTGCAGCAGGACAAGGTAAGACTCCATCTCTATCTAATGATTTATAGCCCCAATCCATGAAGTAAGATTCCTTCTAGTAAAACAACTTTCCTCAATGCGAAGCCTTCAATCCCACTCATTGTTAGAGGTGCTATTTTCAGACTTCTAAAAGTTGTTCTAAAAGTTGTTCCTGGTCTAGCCTTTGCTCTTATCCCAACAGCTCAAGTTTTGTGTGTGGGGAGGGGGGAGGAGGGAAGGAAGGGAAAGAGACACATTTATTGATTAATTATTTATTAGCTAGCTCCATGACTCCATGACTTATAATGGGAAATACAACTATATATGGAGTTGCCCGAAAAGTTATTTGGGTCATTAACCGGTCAGCTGTCCTGTTTCTTGTTACTATTTCTTGCTACAATCACAGATGGAGCTGACTTTCTTGAAAAAAACTGTAATAAACAATTGGTCAGAATTTTGGTCCTCTAGACAGATTTGAAGGCTTAACATTTTATCATCATATCACATTTCAATACAAGATGTCTTATGGTTACTCTATTGGATCCATCTTGGTCTGGTATTGTCATAACATGTTGAATTAATTATTATAATAGGATTCAGCTTAAGCATGTTTTTCTATACTGAGATGGCAGGAGGAAGGAGGTATGAAGGGTCGATTTTGAAATGGAATAAAACGTCGGCGGCTTCTCACGGTGGCACGAATCCGAGTGGTCCAATTTTCAACGATTTTGTCGCATTGATTCACCTAAATATCAACGATGACCTAGATTCTGATAACTTTAAGGGCATGAGTCGATTGCAGCTTACTGGAACAGCCCTGTGATTTCAAAATAAACCCCTAAAGAAAAATCTGGTCGGATCAAATCGCACAGTCTTGGTGGATAATCAACGCAAAATGTCACATCGTTCAATTTGGGCCAAAAGACCAGGCCAACGACGTCTTCGAAAAACTATGCATCTCGTCGCTAAAGATGATTTTTCGGCCAAAATTGAAGTCCTCTTTCAGATGGTCCCAACCCCAGTCAGCGAACAAACAGTGTTATCTATAGTCATTAACTTTGAGCTCCTGGGTCAGTTGAATCTTGTACGGGGTGCAGGTCAAAGTCCCAACGCAAAATCCGCCAAGTTAAAGTTTACAAAGGGCTGAAAGGCTTCGAATTTTTTCGGCCAAAACAATGGAAGACATTATTTCAGGGTTATTATTAATATCCGATCAATTTATTTCAAGTTTGCGCCATCTGCCTCGAAAAAATTCAAAGTCGTTGCTCCCAGAAGTACAGGGAGCTCCAGCGATTCAAACGTTGAATCAACTGATTGTGAATAAAATTATTCTTCGGATGACGATGCATGAACCAATTGTATGTTTTCAAATTTTGACTTCGGATTCGTAATCAGCGACCTCTAATTTTCAGCCAAATCTATGTTTTCGAATTTTGGCCAGCTTTTTGGGATTTGGCCCCCACTGTGGGTCATCTCGAATTTGGCCCCCAAAACGTTGGAGAGTCGATTTTAGAGGACCACCGCGTCTCATTCATTTTGATAATCAAGTTGCATCACTTGGACGTGCTGCTCAATCGTGCAAGTTGTCATATTAATTTTTTTTTCTGGAGCATTTTGGCAGCCAAGAGTGCACTATGATTAACATCCGAAAAATTTGTGTTTAGCTGTGATAAACAGTTACACCAAACTCATCAAAACTTTTTAATCACCCCCCTCTTCACCATCCCTCACCTTACTCTCTTTTAAATTCGCATTTTATCCTCTCAAACCGTTACGAATGAAATTATTTTTTTCCTCGAGACCGTTAAACTTGTCAAATAAATCCCTTAATTATTCTCCAAATTCGTATAATTAAGCAGAATCAAAAGATAAATGATTCCGAAATGGAGAAGGCCGTGGAAAAGCATTAACTAGGGGAGGAAGACCTCCTCATCCTTATATTCATCGCCTTTAACACTCGAATTCGTTCTGAATTGCAAAACAAACGTCTTCGTCTCTTATATATAAACAAGGAGGACCCACCCGAAGAGGGTCAACATTAGGCTATTCGAGTACAGCCACTACAAATCATTCATCCCCTCTCTCCCACTTCCGCTTTGCTTTATTTATTTTTCTCGCTAATCTTGTTTAACCTGAACTCTCGAATCAGAAAAGGGGGACTCCTTCTTTTTTAATTAGGCGATTCGGTTTATTATTCGAAGAAAAATTACTACAAGCGGCAGTTCGGAATTACCGATTCGTAAGCGCAAAACACCAACCGCATAATACACTAGAATAACTTTAGAGAGCTCTCTGTGCTCTTTTACTCCTTTCACCCGTAACATTAACATGGCAACGCGTGGACCGTAGCGCCCTCTACGGACCGATTCATTTCGCAAATTAAATTGACCGTCATCGTTCAGAGTCTGCGACCGTAGCGGCTAGCGAGCCCAACAAAAGACCAGTAATTCCGATTAAACATGAATCCCGGTTGGTGCGGCTGCAGAGGGGATGAGATGGGGTCGTCTCGACGCCTAACTAAACGGACGTTTATTGTAATAACTATGTCGGTGGTGAGCATTCATTGTCATCTTATCGGTATGTCGAACACGGCGACCGCAGCACCGCCGGTTTTGCATGCCCGTGAAGAATTCTCTCAATACGTGTTGGTTGGATTTTCAGTTCAAATTAGGGGATGCTTATCTCGAAAATTGTTAGCGTGTAATTCAACTGTTACATGACGAATGTATTCTAAATTTGGATGGTGTACGTAGGTCTTAACGCGTTATATCATCTCCCAAATTTGAAGGTAAAACAGGTCCCACGTACAATGTATAGGAACGCTATAAAACACGATGATCTAGAGGTACTACACCGTGGTATGAATTTGCATAAACCCAACGTTACACGCGTAAAAACGGGGAAAACTTCACCCAGTGGCTCCGAGCACCAACTAAGACCGCCACCATTATATACCTTGAAGTCTAGCGCCCCCTAGCGGTAGTAAAAAATATATTTAATAAAATGAGGCGGCCTGCCACCGGCTAGATGGTTCGCGTTCGCTTTTTTTTTCCTTCTACTACTTCTTCTTCTTCTTCCTCAGCGTTTCGTGCTTACCACCACTAACTCGGAACTTTTCAGCCTTATACAGGGGTTAAAACGTCTTTTTTTATTAGGTGGTCGTAAAAGTGGCCCGGGTGAAAAGGGTTAGAGCAACCCCTGGAAATGCGAACGAATACCGTCCAAGTTTCTACGAAGTTTTTTTTTTTTTTGATGGAAATGTACTACTGAAAAGTACAGTTTGTTAAAAAAAATAAGTCTAGTACATTGCGCTACGAGTACAATTAAATAGATATGCTGTTTTCATGCATCTAATGGAGGACACAAGCCAAAACAGCAACAAAATAAATGCAACTCAATTCGACAGCCCGTTTACGAGTCTTGAAATTATGAAAATGACTGTATTTGTAGCAATTGACAATTGTTAAAAGGTCTTTAATGGTTAAGACACTCAAAAAATAACTATCAGAGGTATTTTGCTTTATAAAAAATGTCTGTTTTTACAATTTGACAGCTGTCAATTCGACAATATTGTGCATATTTGACATGTAAACGTCAAACATGCTTGTATTTGATATTTAAATGTGCCACAACGTTAAAGGCGTCATTATTTGACATCTAAATGTCACACTCACGCATAATTGACATCCAAACGTCAAAATTATGAGTGTTTTGCTTTTCCTAGTGTGACAGCTTCCACTCAGATATATCATCATTCGTCGACTACTCAAAATTAATAAAAATGTCTGTTTTTTACAATTTGACAGCTGTCAAACGTATTGCACAACTATTACACCTGCCAATAAAATAACCTTATGCATATTCGACTATTAAATATCGACCGTATTTGACAATATAGTGCATATTTGACATGTAAATATCAAGCATGCTTGTATTTCATATTTAAAAGTGAAACTTTTGCGCGTCTTGGACGGTTAAATGTCGAAATTTCGGATATTTGACGTTCGAATCTCAAAAGCATCCTTATTTGACATTTAAACGTCAAATTCATGCACAATTGACATGTAAATGTCAAAATTATAAGTATTTTATCCGTCGTTGACATTCAAATATCAATAAGTGTGTATTTTAATTAGTAGATTCGTCGAAATCAACAAAAAAAATTGCTGTCAAATTTTTTTTACAATTTGACAGCTGTCAGACGTATTGCACAACTATTACACCCGTCAATAATATTAGTAATACGGCTTAGGAAGCCGCTACAGCTGTGCGCATCACAAGAAAATTACTTTATGCATATCCGACTATTAAATACCGACCGTATTTGCCAATAGAGTGGATATTTGACATGTAAATGTCAAAAAATGCTTGTATTTCAGATCTAAATGTGCAATTTTTGTGCGCATCGGACGTTTAAATGTCAAAATTACGGATATTTGACGTTCCAACGTCAAAGGCGTCATTATATGACGTTTAAACGTCAAATTTATGCATAATTGACATCTAATTGTCAAACTCACGTATAATTGATATCTAAATGTCAACATTATGAGTATTTTAAGTGTTTTTTTAAGTTTTCCTAGTTTGACAACTTCCACCCGTATATATCACATGCAAGTATACTTAAAATCAAGAAAAAAATCTATTTTTATAATTTGACAGCTGTCAGATATATTATAACTGTTACACACATCAATAATATTAGAAATATGGTTTAGGAAGCCGTATAGCAGTTGCCCCCCGCCGCAAGACAAAATTTTATGCATATTCGACTTTAAAATATCGACCGTATTCAACAATATTGTGCATATTTGACGTGTAAATGTCAAACATGCTTGTATACCACATTTAAATGTGCAATTTTTATGCGTCTTGGACGTTTAAATATCGAAATTTCGGATATTTGACGATCCAACATCAAAGGCGTCATTATTTGACGTTTAAACGTCAAATTCATACATAATTGACATCTAAATGTCAAACTCACGCATAAATTGACATTTAAATGTCAAAATTATGAGCATTTTATCCGTAGTTGACATTCAAATATCAATACGAGTATTTTAAGTGTTTTTTAAGCTTTCCTAGTTTCTTAGTTTAGCGCAAGTTCTCTAAATTCAGGAAAACGTCTATTTTTACAATTTGACAGCTGTCAAACGTATTGCAACTATTACACCTGTCAATTGTACGACATAGGAAGCCGCTACAGCTACGCCCATCACAAGAAAATATCCTTATGCATATTCGACTTTTAAATATCGACCGTATTTGATAATAGAGTGCATATTTGACATGTAAATGTCAAAAATGCTTGTATTTCAGATCTAAATGTGCAATTTTTGTGCGTATCGGACGTTTAAATGTCAAAATTACGGATATTTGACGTTCCAACATCAAAGGCGGCATAATTGAGATCTAAATATCAAAGTTACGCATAATTGACATCTAAATGTCAAAATTATGGATATTTTATCCGTAATTGACATTCAAATATCAAACAAAATCAACTAAAAAAAGGCCTTCGTAGTTTGAGAGCTTCCACTCGTATATATCACCTGCAAGTTCTCTAAATTAAGAAAAATGTCTGTTTTTACAGTTTGACAGCTGTCAGACGTATTGCAACTGTTACATCCGTCAATAATATTAGCAATACGGCTACCACCACGACAACAAAAACTTCTGCATATTCGCCTGTTAAATATCGATCGTATTTGACAATATTGTGCATATTTGACATGTAAATGTCAAACGTGGTGGTATTTCTTGTTTAAATGTGCAACTTTTATGCGTCTTGGACGTTTAAACGTCGAAATTTCGGATATTTGACGTTCGAATGTCAAAAGCGTCTTTATTTGACGTTTAAACGTCAAATTCATGCATAACTGTCATCTAAACGTCAAAATCACGTATAATTGACATTTAAATGTACGTAGTTGACATTCAGATATCAAAACATGTACGTATTTGAGGGAAAAATGTACAATAAGCGTGTACAACCTTACAGAAATCCTAGAGGGGGGTTGGGCTAGGGAGATTTGTGCCTTTTATGCCCAATACATCAGAAAACATAACTTTTTTTGCTTTATTATTAGCTGACGTGCACTGGGAGGGGATGGCTTGAGATATATTTGCGTATTATTTGATCATTGAAATAAAATTAGGAGGGTGGATCAAATTTAAACGAGCCTTTTATATAAACAAAATTTGCACAACCAGTTGCACACGAATCTTTCCAATTGATCGTTGGTTTCAAATCGCTTGTCTCCAAGAGCTTTTCCGAGAAGTTCAAACACGTGAAAATCGTATGGTGATAAGTCTGGACTATAAGGTGGATGATCAAGTTAATTTCCATCAGTTTCTGCTGCGTCGCAGTTGCCTGCCGTCGTCGTGGAGAAGCAACACCTCGCGGATGAGACAATCTCGTCTCTTGTATCGATATTGCAGCATCATTTGATCCAAGAGATGCAAGATGAAAGCTTCCCCTTCTGCTTCAAAACGAGTTCGAAGCAATTGAGGAATGCGAAATCGTACGGCTTCTTTCTAGATCATCATTCAGTAATCTTGGAACCCAACGTCCTGAATGAATTTTTTTTTTGAGGAGAGGGTTCGTGTTGAAGACACCTAACAATTATAGATTATGATTAGATCAAAAATGTCAGTTCTGATGTAGAGATAGATCTAAGATCCAATAGCTATCGTTGTTAAGAGCAAAGTTTTCTAAATATCTTAAACTCTTTAATCCACGTTTTAAATGCTGCAGGCAATTTTACAAAACACAAAACTCCTGACAATTATACGAGTATGTACACAACAAAAATTAGACAGCCACTGCCGTCATAATCATTTCCTCCTCTTTACAACTTCAACTACATAACTCCACCCTCCTCTCCGCCACCTCCATCTACAAGCGAAAAAAAAAGGAATGTAAAAGTTTCTACCATTCGTGTAATTGTAAAAAGTTTCCTGCTCGGAGCATGGAGACGAATTTAAGAGTAGCTGCCGTCGTTTTGCGTAAAGGGTACCCGCGATACACACGTAGAACAACCTGATGGGGACTCCAGCTTCAAGAATACTACTGTACGTGCGGCGTGTAGTAGTATATACAGAGAGGTGGTGGTTTCTCACTTCTGGAACCCAACAGGAGCTTCTCACTTCTGGAACCACCATCGTAGCCGGAAACTTTGCACGCTAGCCGCTAAATAATTCAGTAGTAGAGGGCGCGACTTGCATCACCGACCTGCCGTAATGGAGGTGAACACTTTTACCCCGGGGAAAATCAAACCAAGAAACAAATTACTGTTATATACCTCCCTACGCGGTCGCACACACTAACACACACGCAGAAGGTGAGAGGAAGAGGGAAAAGGAGTTTGGAGGGAATTGCGGAAAATTCACCGTATTTGCGGCCGAAATCGTCCCCCTACCAGAGGTCGAATCTTATTAGAAAATAGCTGTATTTTTTACGATAAAACGTTAAAAGTTGGATGAGTTTAGACTTACAGACGTTTTTCTCAATTATGTCGGCGTTCCCGTGGGACATTCGGTGTCGGGTATCGGGAGAAATTCCCTCTCTCTCTCTATATATATACCGTTGCTTCGTCCTGTCGCCTCGTATTTGTTTTAAAATTGCTATCGGTGATTTGATCTGGCGTCTACATTGATCGTGAAATGTTCTGTTTGATCCTATCTGCTTAAGAACTAAAAAGAAAAAATTTAAACTTAGGGGAGGCCGGGGATGAAAGTAACATTTTTATGTTTTTAATTTTTGTTTTTTAATTCTCGCCCAATTTTAGACATCCATGTTGATAAAACGATAGATCAGACATTCAAGCTACTTTGGAAGTACGCTACTTTGGTCGAGTCACAATTTCTGCATAAGAACATTTTTTTATAGCTTCCCAGGCAAACTACTTGAATAGGATTCACAACACATGAGCCACAATGTTCCCTCCTCGTCTCCCTCTTCATTTTTGTCACTATCGCTTTCATCATTGAATATTCGATTATTGTTCTTTGTTTACAACTATTCTCTTCTTTTTTTGCTCTTCCTTCAATGCATTCATTTCGACAGTGACTGTCTAGTCGTTGTTTTCTTTTCGGTGCTTTTGGAAATGGCTTTAGGCTTTCAGGTGAGAATTCAGAAACTGGATCCTGGTCTAGACAAGGATCCACCAACTTCAACTTCTGTCTCTTGTATTTGTCTCGCAATCTCGTGGCAACTTCCAAAGGTCCAGCAATTTCTGGATTAATGTCTAGTGATGGCTCATCGGCATTTTCGGAATCTTGAAAGATTTCTCTATTGTAAAGGTAAATTCCGCTTCTTGAGAAACCTTTCATGATATTATTTGGGGTTGTTGCTTCCTTCACGATTGATGGTGGATGATGCATCTCGATATGTAGCTAAATAAATTTTAAATGGCATCACCGACATCTAGAGGTTGGAGGCGGTGCAAGAAATGGGGTGGAAATGACAATATGATAACGTTATTGTTTTTCGCTAAAGATATCATCTCAATGGCAAGGTGAGACAAGCCAGCTTCCGAACATCAGCTGACGTCAGTCCAAAGTACGTCACATAAAATTGCTCCTTACCCCTTCGCTGAAAATTTGCCCATTAGGAATATAGCCAGTTCGATTGGGATCTCTTCCAGTTTGTCTTTTCTTTCTTACATAGCGAAAAAGTACAACATGACAAATATCGAATTCTTTTGCTACTGCTCTAATGGGCTGTTTTCGTCGGTGACCTTTTTTATCATATCGAAGGAGACCGTTCCTCTATTCATTTTCCTTTCATAAGTTCTCATCTACAAATAGAACACTTATTATGTAATAAATAAAAGTACCTAAAATACCTAATATAATAATCGAAAATATGTTGGGGTTGGTTGTAACACTTTGTTATTACCAGCCCCAACTGTAGACTAAAGCAATTCGGAAGAGAATCACACATAACCATAATTGAGAGCTGAGAGACTTTTAAAATATTACTGGCGACTTGAAGAATTTGATTCACTAACAATAGGCCGAGGATAATCCTTTCTATCAAGACCAAACTTGCTAAATTCCATAGAGGTAAAGCAGAATAATTAATATCTATAGAAAAATTCTTGTTATTCATACGTTTTTTAAGATAACTTCGGATAGGTAAAAGATATCGGTACGCGGTTTTCGTTGAATTGTCGGTAATTTAGTCTATTTTCTTAATTCGTGTTGAAAAATACATGTTTCCATTTAATATTTTTGAAGAAAAACAAAATTTCCGAAAAAATTTATACAGCGCCCTCTAGCATGCATGTCACTTATTAAATTCGTTAAAATTGGTAAGCATTATATTGGCGGGGGATAACTGTTTCCAACAAGACCAAGTTTATAAAATTCTGTTCAGTAGAACCGGAGTTATAAGCGTTCGTTCAAAACAAAATGTTCCCTCCTCCCCTCCCCTTATCTGATAAAATACGAAAAATTTGTTCGGTGTATAATATGCGGAATTATCAGGAGATTTCGATTTTCATATTCATCTAGCGGTCATCCTACAATTTCCTAAATAATTTCCAGATGTTTCTCGGGGCCACTTTAGTCAGTGATATTTTTTTCCCGAAGCTCTACCGTACCGTGAACCGTTTCTGAGATATTGCCGAGCGACATTCTTAGTTGGCCACCCTGTACATACCTCCTTGTTGTTACCAACGAATAGAAAAATACATGCAGTTTATTTTTACCAAAATCAAGTAGTATTATTAACAAAAAAAAACATCAGTAATGTCACAACAGAACTACAACTAAACTCGGACAAAACGAAACAAAGGATAAACGAATAGACTTAATCTAAAGTGGAAAAGTCATCGTCATCGGTGACATCTATTTTATGACCTGATCTGAGAGCAAGGAAGGGTAGTAGGCAATATCTGCTTTAGATGACGTTTTCATATTTTAGCTGCTTAAGAGCTAAAGGCGTTTCTGAATAACAAAATCAGTGAACAAGAGAGAGCTACTTGTCAAACTACACCTTATTTGTGTTTTATGCTCAACTGGGAATTTTTAAGTTTGTCCTTTTCTTAGCTGTATATAGTTTTTTTTTTAATTGTCTAGTGAAGCAACAAAATTAAAAATCATATTTTGTGTGACAGGAATTACAATAAAATTCCTTGCTACTATTTTTATAGTACGAGGGAGCGTTTTTTTTTTTTTTTTTGGCACTCGGGATCTAAGCCCATTTGCCGCAGTGGTAACATGTTACATAAACTTATTTATTTTGTGCCCATCTTATATTTTAACCCGCATTGCAGTTATCGTCTCCAGCAGTAGTCTGCAAATATTTTCGTTGTTGTAAACAAGCAGGGCGGTGATACTGATTGGTAGAGGTATTCCATAACGTACTAGTGCATGATACAGCTGATCAATTACACTCTGATGCGTGGAACATGCTAATATGATATGGTTGATATCAGCCACTTTACAGCCGCAAGAACATTCCGCCGAGTTAATTATCCCCAATTTATATAAATGTTCCGGGAATCGGCCATGGTTGAATTTCATTCTAGCTAAGGTGGACCGGCTGAATCTGGATATGCTTCGATCTGTATACCAATAGTTTTGTTTCACTTGAGGATGAATATACGCATAGTGTGTCATTTTGGCTCTGTATGCAGATGTCCAATACACATTCCACTCGTCCTTTAAAATTAGATCCCGACTTATGTTCAATAGCTCTTTGTTACCAAGTACCGGTCTGTATAGAGTGCCATTAGCATAACTTTCTTTAGCTATTTGGTCGACGATAACATTTGGTTCGATGCCACTGTGTCCTTTTACCCAGCATAATTCCGTTTCGCAGTTTTTCTCTCGCATTTCAGCTATTATTTTAATGATATCGATCAAGATCGGACTCAATTTAGAGATATGCTTTCGATGTTGAATAGCTTTTAGTACACTAGCAGAATCTGTCATTATGACAACCTTTTCACAGTTGCTACAATTAGCATAAGTTAGTGCTTCAAGGATTGCAATTGCTTCAGTCGTAAAGACATTTGCTTCGGGATCTAATTTAAAAGAAATACTCAATGAGGAGTTGTACACATACAGAGCGCTTCCACAGCCAAGTGCACCCCTGGAGCCGTCTGTGAAGATAATCAAAGATTTCTCATGACTTCGAATAATCGATGTAGCCAGGCATTTATCATGTTCTGGCTGCCCAGTATAAGGTGGAAATCGAACCTGTATTTTTTGGTTGTATGCTGAATACGACAGCATACCCTCTAGTGTCTTATAAATACGAGAGTCAAAATCTGTCGTTCTAACAAATGCTTCTGCTAGAATCGGGGTTCTTTTCTTTTCCCAATATTTCATAGTAAGCTCCGAAATGGCTAAATTCGAGATTTTGTTCAAGATTGTGTCCAACTTATGGGTTTTGAGTTTGAAGATATATTTAGATGCAAGATACTTTCTTCTCAGGAAAAGAGGTGGTTCTAGGGCTTCGATTTGTAGAGCCTTAACTGGAGTACTTCGCATTGCACCTACGCATAGTCGCAGGGCCTTGGACTGAATAACATCAAGTCTTTTTAACTGATTTGGATTTGCATCACCATATAACGAACTTCCATAATCCAAGACTGACCGGATGTAAGCTTTGTATATGTTTATGGAAGTATGAAAATCGGAACCCCATGACACTTTCATTATACACCTCATTAAATTCAAAGCTTTCTCACATTTCCCAACCAGTTCATTGATATGATTAGCCCAGCTTAGCTTATTGTCAATATACAGTCCGAGGTACTTAAAATACTTTTGGATAGAAAAGTTTAGATTTCCAAAGCAGATTTCTCCTGTAGGCGCATTTCTTTTGCGAGAAAAATACATAACCTGTGTTTTCGATGTTGATAATTCTAAATTATTGTGTTCCAACCAAGGTACCAGCTCATTAACAACTTCCGTCATACTTTCGGTATTGGTTGTATGATCCCTATTACATAAGTATAGACAAAAGTCATCAGCAGGGAGCGTTTTTATATTCGCGGAATGGGGGATAAGGGGTGGAAATAAAAAAAACCAAATTATTTTTCTTTTTCAATATAAGTATTCACCTGCAAGACGGATACATTTTTCACATCTTTCAATTAATTTATTTATACCCTCATAAAAAAATGATTTCTCTTTATCTGCAAAATACGCCGAAACTGCCTCCTTGACTTCATCATCGGCTGTAAATTTTTTATCCCGCAGCTCTTTTTTCATTTTCGGAAACAGGTAATAATCACTCGGGGCCAGGTCTGGGCTGTAGGGTGGGTGATTCACAATTTCGAAGCCCACCTTATGCAGGGCAGCTAACGCAACGCGGCTCTTGTGGACGGGCGCGTTGTCACACACCTTTCGTCAATTTTCCCCGTCTTTTCTCTTTAATGGCTTCTTTTAGTCGCTCTAATATTGAAGCGTACACCTTTATCTTTATAATCAATCAACAATATTCCTTCCGAGTCCCAAAATATCGTTACGATGAGTTTCCCAGCTGATTGTGACACTTTAAATTTCTTGGGAGGTGCTGTGCCCTTTTTATGCCACTGCATGGAGTCTTATTTGGACTCAGGTTCATAATGATGAACCCAAGTAACAATTCGACTCAATACACCATCCTTGTCTTCATTACAGAGGTCCAAAAATGCACGCGAACACTCTACGCGCTGTTGTTTTTGCGACGGCGTGAGCATTCTCGGCACCCATCTTGCGCTGACCTTAGACATGCTGAGATGATCGTGTAGGATTTTAAAAATTGTTGTATCGGATACTCCAACCATTTCTGAGAGTTGTTTCTTCTTTAGTCGAGCATCTTCGAGAACAATTTTTTCAACTTTTTGGATAAGTGCTGGCGTGGTCACCTCAATGCTCTTACCCGGCCTCGGGTCGTCTTCAAGGGATTCCCTTCCTTGTTTAAATAAACTATGCCTCTTGTACACCATGGTTTTTTCCTGGACAAGAGTCGCCGTAAACCAATGACATCTCATTCATTATGGTCGCGACTGATTTTCCTTGCCTGGTAAGGAACTATTTCACTTTTCACTCCTGATTATGTTACTTGGTTGACGATAGCTCAAAGACTAACTGTCTAATAACAATGAAACTTCATATTTATACTAATTATGAGTCGCTGCACAGGCCACGCCTCCAATGCGCCTAATCACCCCCCTACAACCCGCTCATTCCGCGAATATAAAAACACTCCCTTGTACTTAATGTATTCGGTGGGTAAAAAAATACTTTCTATTTTACGAACATGCTTCTCAACTCGCATGGCATAAAACTGTGTCCAGGTTCTCGAAAACTGTGCACAATTTTTTCAAAGCGATCGTTTCTCACCAGAGTATACAAATATTGCATTAAACTCTTGTTTTTGTTTCGAGCCCCACAGTTGTCGCTTTATCTAAAGTATTTTCGAAATAATGGTCTCATTAGGTGTTTTGTTTTTCAGTTACCTTAACGAAGATGTAAAAATAGGCCTTGCCATGATTTGATGAATGTATGCAAAAATTATACATCCTGCCTCAAGTACCTTTCGATAAAGCGACATTTTGTTTATGATCAAAGAACAAAGAGTCTCAACGCTTGGATCATCTCTAGCCTTTTCTTGAAGGTCATGTTTGGTAAAGATTTCTTTCCCTTTCTAGTGCTTTCTGAAAGAGATTATCAGCTCCCTTTAGCTGGTTCTCAATTTGGTCACATACTTGGCAAGTGTCTGAGCTGGGATGTCCAAAAGCTATGCAAATTTTTTAAATAACGGAAGTAAACATTGTTTTTCGGGCCGATTGAAACATCTAAGTCGCACCAAACGATGGAGCGCTTCCACTTTCACTCAAATTTACCAAAAAAAGTCAGATACCTCCTTTTTGCAGCAAACTCCTCAATTTCCTTTGATTGATATTCAACAGCTTCTGGTAAAAATCACTCGGAAGAACACAGAGCAAATTTACTTTAAGCCGAAAGGCAAAGACGAATTTTGTCTTGAACGTATTCTCAGCGAGAGTTTGATGTCTTTAAACGCTGTACTAAGCCTTATCATGCCATCTAACAAAAATTAAAAAAAACTACAAGAAGTGTTACAACCTACCTCTGTTACTTTCAACCACGGTCTTCCCTATATATAAATATGAATCTACACGATTTGATTTTATAGTAATTTCATATGCATCAATCGATTCCGAACGTCCCCCTTCTTTTTTTTTTTCAATTTACGAGCAATTATATATGACATAAAGCGACAGACTAACCGCGGCAGCCCACCTCCACATCGACCCATCATCATATATTGCACATATATAAACTAGATGGTATAAAATTTCCAATTCGAATTTTATGCCCCGCGAAAGTGACCGACGAGCTCTGGTGTGCGACCGCAGTACGACAGTTATAGCCGTCAGATATTTCATAAAATTACATTACAATTGCGCGCCCGAAACGTTCAGGTGGTATTATTATAACCGTGGCCCCCGTTATTTGGGGGCGTCCTCGTTTTTCCTAAAACCGCAAATTTTCATCTGAAATGTGCGTGCGGCTACCTTGCATCTGTGCGATAAATTTTATTTGCCCCTACCATCGCCGCCGTCACCGCTGATATTGGTGCGTCGCTGAATTTAACACAATTACGTCTCTCATTTGTTTAATTTATTATCGGTTTGCCGTAATTTTATGGGATACGATTGAAATATGATTGTATTATATACATATATAATATGTCGATATAACGAAACAGTGAAGGAATGTAGATAATTTCTGAAAAGACATCACGGCTTAATTATAACCCTTTCAGATAAATGCAATTCCACGGTGACTGTGAGTAGAGACGGCCACCACGAAAACATGTTGAAAAAGTCAAACACATTTCCATATCTTGACACTCTTGTCATACATACCAAGGAATGCTGTGACAGTATTGTAAAGGCGATATAATGCTGTCACAGTATTGTAAAGGCGATATAATGCTGTCACAGTGTTATAAAGGCAATATAATGCTGTCACAAGGCCATTTGAACACAATTATGTACACACAAAAACTACATCGCACGAACGAGGCGACCATTTGCGAGCACAACTCGCTCTCCCAACTTGGTCTTCAATAATTCGATTGTGTCGTATGTTGTATGGCACGTTGAGTCGTTCTGTTTGAACTACATATCATCGAGCAGCTCCTAGAAACCTTTGCCATCAATATGAATGAAAAATTCATTTAGTCCTAGTTTAGATACTCCTGAAGAACATAATGAACCGAAACGTTGGCATTATTAAATGTTTTTATTAAAATTAACTTCCAGAGACCAATATCCTTCTCGTAGTTAGAAGTGAACAAACCTCTATATCTATATATATAAAATTTAATTCGGATAGAAAAAGTATGAATTATATTATGCATATTTTAATAGATAGATGAAATTTTCAAATTCGGTCTCTTGCGTACGAGCATTTCATGCATATAAATTGAGTTGGCTTTATTGCATATCTTTATTTAAATTAATGTTTAAATGAGGTCGTTCTATATGATAGAAATATAAAATCTAAATATAAAAATATATATATATACCATCATTTAATATTTAATATTGTTTCTTCGACCATTCCGGTTAAGTATGGGATCCCACAAGACTCCATATTAGGACCACTCCTGTTTTTTAAGTTGTAGACTAAATTTTTAGATATCACATTAAGAATTGTTACATCTTAATTAAAATTAAACGTTACAAATCATGACATCCAACTAATCAAACCCAATCGGACGAACTTTTTCTTCCGAGTTCTTCTATCAGGAGCAATCAACTCAAAACATCCTACATGGAGATATCCTCAATTTTTCTTTGCAGTCTATACGTGTTATTGCTTCGTCTACTTCGCCACACAAAGATAACTTATACGGTTGTGTGCGTGCGTTTTTCCCTAGAGTCTCGATGGCGTACGCGTTACATCCTATCAAGATGCTCACTCTTAACCTGCAACGTTGTTTTCCGAATGTGTGCCGGGCAACTTCTATAGATGCTGCACGATAGGGAAGGAAAGGAAACGAAGAGGGAACAAAAAAACTCCTCTAGACCAGAGACAAAAAAGATGTTCGACGAGAACGAGAAAGAAAGACCGGATGAAATTCAATATGTTTTCGAATAGTTTTTGGTTTTTACTCTCTCGTCTCCCCTATTACGTTGGAAAATATCAATTGGCTGGTTGTATGGATCCCGAGCAATATATATTTGGAGGGTGAAAATAAGGGTATAAACGATGGGGGGTGGTACGCTCTCGAATAATGTTAACCTTGTAAAAATGAAACTCGTATCTTAAATTTTTTTTTTCTTTAGGAATTAGGTTTAAGTTTAGGTGACCATACAAGGCATTGGGATCACTGCAACTCTCGCGGTGTAGTTTTTGTGTGTGTAAATTGTGTTTAAATGGCTTTGTGACAGCATCATATCGCCTTTTATGATGCCGCGCTGTTAATCACTTTGCTCCCAACAGCGAATGGCAAGTCGATCCGGGATTAAACTCTCTGAAAAAATGTCACCGTCCCTCCAGAGAGAATTGAACCCCGGCGTCTATCGTCCTCTCACAACAATAGTCAGCCGCCTAACCACTGCGGCCATCGACTCGTTCTTGAATATATTAGCAGTATCTGAAAAAACTACCTTAAAGAAACTCAGTAACGATAATGTAACCGTCATTTCTGATCATAGAGGAAAGCATAATAACAAAGCTAATAGAATTGATCCTAGTGTAAAAGATAGCGTGAGAGAGCACATTAAATGTTTTCCTTTGGTTCCATCACACTACATTCGGAAAAAAACTCTAAACGAATGTATTCAGAGAAAGGCTTGAGTATTCGAAAAATGTATCAAAAATGGGCGGACGACAAACAAATTCATATTACGGTAACAGAACGATAATATCGAGATATTTTTAATTTAGAATTTAATATTGCTTTTCACAAACCTAAGAAACGCCAATGCGATTCATGCAATGCTTATGACATGGATATACTGAACAAATAAAATCAGATTTGCAATTAAATTATGACAATCATCAGAATAATCAAGGATGTAGTTCGGTCTATTAAAAATGCTGAAGAATTAGTACTTAATGACAAAACAATGTTATGTAATCATCCATTTTGAATCTCACCATCATCACTCCCATAAATCAGCCTCCTTTCGTTACTTTATAAACAGAGCCCTAATTTATCCTATTAGTTACTCGTCTAGAATTAATGAACATAACTACATTTATCATCTAGCCAATTATAACAATTTCAGCTCTAAAACCATTGATAAAATATTAAGTGAAACACTCATTAATCAAACTTGATCCTTTATTTACTAAACCCACTCCTCTTTCTTACACTTACAGACCTCTTCCATTCAATCGCATTACTCAAAAATCTGCACATATCTTAAACAAATATAATATTCAACCTGCCTAGAAATCTAGGCACACTAGGACACACGATTAGATGTTCCACTTGTAACAGGTTCAAAAATTCTCAAACACATTCAGGAAACCAACCACACTATTAATTATAACTATTAACTATAAACTTCTACATAAATGCCATAAAAGTTTTAGGCTTGATCTGCTTGAAGTGTCTGAAATAGAAAAACATAAAATTAATTGTAATTCGGTTGCTCTTCGGTTCTCGGGTTCTCTGCCGTGTAGAAAAGTTGTGGTACTTGACGTTTCGATCATCTTGTCGTGATCTCTGATCAGCCAAGAGCAGCCATCAACAGCGGCCGTGAAAGCCTGAAGACTACATTAATTGTAATTTATTCAATGACCAATTAGAACTTCAAAATAAACCACTTTTTAGTTTCTTGTAATTACTTACAATTTGTGTGTATGCGCATTTTAAAAAAAAAAAAAAATTATACAGGGTGTGTCATATGACAGTGGCCAATACCAACTTTCTTATTTTAAATGGAAACCCCTGCATATTATTTATTTTTTGGGTTCTTCGGAAAATTCTAGACATAATTCATGTACAATGTCCCATACCTATCTTCAACTGTTTATTACGAAAATTATCATTAAAAAAAGAAAATTATTTTATTTCACAAATTCGCTACATTACACTAAAAATCTATTTCCCATTTAGCTCTTGATATTGATAAAGTAAGCAAAAACCATTGCTGCGTTCCTTTTTACTGATATGAAATTAAAAAAATACAAAGACCGTTTTGTTTATTTTCGTAAAAACTCATAGCCTTAGCAACATGTTGTCTGCCTGCATGACAGTAGTGATCAGTGTCAGTGCTATTGTCGTTTGAATTTCGTTAACTGTAGGTAATAATATCAGAAAAATGGTTCATTTAACAGAAATGGACAAAATAACCATTCTACAAATGATTGGTTATGGAGATAACACACGGACGCTTATTTCACGAAAAATTTCCAAATTTTCCGCCTGTATCCCAAGGAACAATTAGCAAAATAGAAAAACAGTTTTGCGAGCTTGGTCATGTATTAAGACATATTAAAAAAGTAGCTGCCAATGCAGTAAGTGATGATACGAAATTGGATATTATGCTTGAGTTTCAAGAAAACCCACATCATTCTGGTCGAAAAGCAGCCCCACTGTTCAACATTAGCCACACATCAATTTTTCGAGTATTAAAGGAAAATTAAATGCATCCCTATAAAATGATGCCAACTCAGGAGCTCATGGAAGACGATTTCGATAGGGGAACGTATTTTTGTGAACAGATGATGGCAATGTTAGATAACAATGCGATCCAATTAGAAGATATTTTATTTTCTGATGAGAGCACATTTACACTTCACGGCCATGTTAATCGTCAAAATTGCCGCTATTGGTCTAATAAGAATCCTCACTGGATGAGAGAGGAACACGCCGCAATATCCTGAAAAAATTAATGTTTGGGCAGGAATTATTGGAAATCACATCGTTCATTGATGGTAACTTGAATGGAGATAAATATTTAGAACTGCTCCAAAATAATGTCGTGCCAATTTTCGCAAACTTATATCCTAATCCAGCAAACCCACAAGTTCCTGCCAATACAGTATGGTTTCAGCAAGATGGAGCACCGCCCCATTTCTGAATCAATGTCCGACAGTACCTGAACCAAATTCTTCCAAATCGGTGGATAGGGAGGCGCGGATCGATAGAATGGCCAGCACGATCTCCTGATCTGACGCCATTAGACTACTTTTTGTGGGGATATGTCAAAAGTCTTGTACACAAAACTAAACCCCTCAACTTAGATGACTTAAAAAGACGAATCACGCTTGCGATTAGATCAGTCACGCCTGAGATGTTGACTGTATGTACTTTAATCATAATTATTTTATAAACAAAACACAAATGTGTAAAAACGTGCAAGTCACTCTATAGGTGAACGGTTAAAATACAAACATGTAGCAATGAAAAAGGAAAAATTATTAACACACGTGATCTCTGTAATCGTTCGGAGAACGTCTACAGATCTGCCCTTGTTGGTGTCCAGTTATCGCCCGATAGAGGTCATGGAGTTTATCTTCTGATTTTCTTTCGAGTAATTTCAGGATATAACGGGTACGGGGAATACGTTTGTTGGTTCATATTCTTGTATCACGCACTGATGAGAACTAATAAGTTCGAAACACGTGTCTGTGTGTCAGGATTGAACTTTCAAACGTTTTTAGGTTTTTCTTTTTCATTGCTACATGTTTGTTTAGTTTAACTTATTTTATAAAATTATAATTTGTAGATTCTAGACTGATGACGGTTAATTGCCGAAACATGTATCTGGAGTAAATTAGATGTTTTGTAAGGAAAATAGGATTACCTTTATTCTACATTCAAAACAATGTTAGTAGCCTGTTACGACCTCCAAAAAGTTCTCATAACTCATATGTCAGAAGTAAGTGTATTTTATTATTAAAGTAAATACGCGACATACAATTTCACTATCTACGATGTAGGTAACAATAGAGGTTTTTGCTATACATAGCATGAACAAATATCTGGACGAGGGCCACATGAAATTGCTGGTAAAAACCCTAACACGCCAGCAGATAACGAGAAAAACAATAATATCAGTTCTGACGAGTATATTTTAGACGAAGACATTTGTAACATAATAAAATAAAACTTCTTCTAGTAGTATCTTTTATGTACTAATAAAATTCCAATGAAAACCATAGTAAGTAAAGTAGGGCCTAAAGTACCTATGTACATCAAAAATAGCAAAAGTTTGATTTAAATGGGGTCAATGGCCGCAGTGGTTAGGCGGCTGACTATCGTTGTGAGAGGACGATAGGTGCCGGGGTTCAATTCTCTGGAGGGACGGTGACATTTTTTCAGAGAGTTTAATCCCGGATCGACTTGCCATTCGCTGTTGGGAGCAAAGTGATTAACATCGCGGTCTCTATCGAATTAATCCTATTGATGATCCGAGATTTATTATTAGAGTTATTATTACAATACATGTATATAGATGGTTGGGCGCCAAATTTTCATCCGCTTTTTTCTATTCAACTTATACAATTCTATGCGTATATCCTTTTGTCTCTTCTTATAATAGCGGTAAACCTTAAAACATTTAGGCGTATAACATTCCCCATTGTTCTTGATTCAAGTTGCTGCCATACTCCGATAAAGGGCACATAATTAAAAACAAATACCCAACTCCAGCGAAACGTTTCCTTTGCGGTTGATATAATAACTGTTTGCACTTATATAATATACCCCAGTTTCTGTCTTACTTATTGTTGAGTCGGAACCGACACGGAAACGCTGTAATATTTCCCCGGCTTTATTACCAGTCTATATTAGCTTACCGTTTGCTTCTTAGGCGGGCACTGTTTAATCTGCAGATCCTCGTATTGGCACGGAATAATTTGACGCGAATACAACGTTAACAACGTATAGGTAAATCTATTCTTGACAGACTCGTCTCTCTTAGATGTAATAGTTAAAAATGTACGCCCCCTAAACATATATTATATTAATACCGAACATTTCAATGCTCACATTAACTAAATCCTAAAATCTTGGCGTCTCCTAAGGGTATACTTTTAATTTTGTCTCGAGCCTGATGGGTATCTCTCGGAATTGCGCAAATACGTGTTTGACGCGAGAAATAAGTCAACGCATTGGGAAAACGTTCCGAACACGACATCAAAGGCAACGCGCGGTAGTTAGAGAAATGGAAAATGTAATACGGGAGAATATACATATGTACAATCTCTACCGAGGGAGTGAGAGAGATTGTGTGTGTGTGTGTGTCAACAATAATCAAGACTGAGATTGAAATTGCAAGAATTCTGGCATGTAAGAAAGTGCAAATTCGGTAATATTACCTTTGGGAACGTTACTTGCTTACGAACAGGGATAATATTTTACTGTGCGGAATGGAGTGTAGAGTGTGGAGTGAAATGTTGGTTTCTACGCTGCTATGTTTATAAAGATATTTGCATATATAACTGTATATTCTGAAAGCTTCAGACGCTGCGGATTATATACATAAATATATAGAGGAGTTGATGATTTCGTTTGAAACAAATGGAAATTCAGACTGAATTGAAACTAACGACTGTGTTTATGCAAACATTTTTTGTCGGCAATAATCTATATTATCGTTTCGCAAAATATTCCACGGTGTTACCGAGTGATTTTGAATCGACCTGTTTATAACCATCCTGTATATACCGGAGACGTTCCTCTTAATAACAGGCTTCAGGTTAATTTCAGAAAAAAAATTTAGGTGAAAGGATTTCGATTGACCACCTTTTGTTTAGGCTACAACCACTATACCCATATTTTGGAGTCTAATGGCGAAAAATTAGCTAATATAGACATTTTATTCATCGGATACGATTAACCATCGTTTGATCATGTTTGACCACCCCTCACATTACACCACAATTTTGTTGCAGGATAGGATTGACCAACGTCTGACCAAGTTCATATCTCCAATGAAATGACCTTAAACCCAGAATATATCACAATCTCTTGATTCAGCATAGCAAATCTCAAATTATCGTTTGATCAACCACCGGTTAAGTTTCATCCGATCTCGAAATCTCCTACAACAGATTTTTCAAAGTTTGTCGCACTTTTCACAAACCTTGAGGGTGGCCAAACCATGATATTCGATGGTGGTCAAACGATAATTTTCAGTTTTAAGTCATATTATTTTCAACGTTTGACCACCTCTCAAAGTTTGTGAAAAGTCCGATAAACTTGTCATATGTAATTTCGAGATCGGATAAAATTTAACCGGAGGATGGTCAAACGACAGTTTTCAATTTTCTGTGGATTAGAGACACTATACAATAAGTCCTACTATTTTCGGCGTCTGACCACCTCTCAAAGTTTGACAAAATTTAACCGGTGGGTGGTCAAATGATGATTTGCGATTTGCTATGATTAAATAGCTTTGAGCAAGAGGTTAGGACATTTTCTGGGTTTGATGTCTCTTCACTGGAGATATGAACTTCCTTTTTCATTTTTTCCACTATTGTTAAGTTTTCAAAAAAATTATTTGATGGTCAATTCTATTCTGCAACAAAATTTGAGTGTTTGTAATAAAAACAAAATTCGAAAAAAACTATGAAAGGTGGTCAAACCATGGCGAATCGCATCCGATGCACAAAATATCTATATTGGCTAATTTTACCATTTTCGCTATTAGTTCCTAAAATATAGCGGCTGTAGCCTAAACAAAAGGTGGTCAATCGAAATCGCTGATGGTCAATCCTTTCTAGCATTTTTGTCGATTTTTTACCACTTTGTGGTGCCAACTTCGCGGACCTATAAAGAATGACGTTCGGATATATGTATCTCAAAAACGGTTCATAGTACAGCTTCGCATATTTTATACTGGACATATTTTTTTATTTTGTCGGATAAGAAGAAGGAACGATTACAACTCAGGTTCTACTGACCTGAATTTTACAAACTTAGGAAACAGTTCTCCTCTACCAATCTAATGCTTACAAATTTCACCGAATTTAATAAGTGATGTGCATAGTAGAGAGCGCTGTTTGATTTAAGCTCATTATCTATACTATGTTTCTCCGGCCTATTCTAACTTATGGCGTCCTAACCTAGTCCAACGCCTCGCGCCAACGGCTCGACATCCTCCAGAACCCGTTGATCCAGTACTTGGCAGAGCTACATCCCGATAGACCACCTTCTCATGTGAAAACTGGAACAATCTTCAGAACAACCCTGCGATTTGAGGAACCGCGTAGTACATCAAGAGGATTAAAAGGCTAACCAACTTTTTGCCTAGCCTTTTTTTTGCGACTACACTGGCTTAACCAGATTGCACTGGGACAAACAAGTCCGCAACCTTGTCGAGAGTTAGTTTACTTACTCTGGGATCATCAAAATGATCGGCCTCAAAGTAACTCCTCCTCTACTTATCCAGACGAGCTGCCTAGCCTTAGGCCAAACAGAAACCGTATGAATGTTCTATTTTTGCTCACCCTGTATCAATCTAAAGCAAAATGTTATACATCCGGAAATTGAAAAAAAATGGGGTGTCCTATTTTAAAGAAAAAAGGTGATGACGTCATCACGCGGTGGATCACCCTGTATATTAGATTATAATTTGAAAAAACAATAAATTAAAATCAAAAATCGATCTGTTTCTGGAATTTCTATAGCTAATAATGAATTTATGCGTTACTTTATGGACGCACTGTATATGAATTATATATGAAAATGTATCACTCTCGTGTAGCCATATTTGTTCTAAAAATAGCGCCATCTAGCGTGCTTGAATTTTACCGGAATGATATAATTTTAATATATGCTTAAACGTTAGATGTTTATTTTCTCATATTAGAACTTGTTATACTAATACGAAGCAATAACCATACCATACTAGGAAGGTACTTTCGCAGATAATAATGATATAAAAAAGAAGGTATTGCCGTCCTATATGCAGCTAATATTAAAATTTCCTCCGAGTGAACCCAATATTAACCTTACGTAATAATGCAGTCACTCCACCAGTTATATTATTGTTTTCTCCTTCACCTCCTGTTTCTTAATATGATGCCCTTAACAGTTGGAGCTATCGGAGCTGTGCTATAGTTTCGTCAACCTTTTAAATATTCTAGACGCGCTGGTGTGCAGCCGAACAACTCCGAGACTCGCTCTTATTGTTATGGCGATATAAAGAAGACGTTTCAGTTTTTATTAGGATTAAGACGCAGTTATCGCCGTTGTCGCTTTTATTAAGAATTATTTAACTTACATCCCGGTTAATCAAAGTTGAAGCGAAAAGAGAGGTACTAACTTTGACTAAATTTCGTTCCGGCTATTCGGAACGTTCAATTTACCGTTACCCCGTATTAGGAAGACGACGTGTAAAACTAAAACTTTCTCCACGGTTTACTAACTGTAGTGTGTGCCTTTCACCTCCACCAAATTTCTACGGACGTTGAATCGCTAGCACATACAGTCGAGGAGCTTTTGGTACCTGCTCGTGCGAGTTTGTTTTGAAAATCAGTTTCAAACTGGAACGTATTCGGAATAGGGAATGAGTTTTGGCGTTTGAATTCAACCGAGAGAGAGAGAGAGAGTCCCTGTCTAATCGCCAAAGTAGAAACGTGCTCGGCAATTTTCTTTTTTGCCGCGCAGAGATATATCGGGTAGAATGCCCGCTCGAATAGTTCCCCGACTCATTCCGGGGTCGTACCGAAACTACGATTAACTCGAGTGGTTTGCGTGGAAACTGGATATTGGTTCGGTGCGGTGGAATTAATGTCGGAATGATTTTTTTAAGACAATTGACAATTGAGTCGCCTAAAAGCAAAACCGGCTAACTCCATTCCGCCTCCATACTGCATGCGAACAATTACCGGCTGAATGTGAGAAATTGGCAAGAAATATCTATAATTTTTTTTTAAGTATAATCACTTATATTTATTTTTAACACTATTAAACTATTTTCTTACCAGAATAATTCAAATCGGCAAGCTAATTTTAAACAATTTTAAGCATTTGTGGAAGTAGAGGTTCACAAAATATTGAAACCCTCTCAAACCCGATGGCTTTCTATACCAGTAGGTACAGTCTCATGAAGAAGGCTTGAGCAGTGGTACGCCTTAAAGCTGTATGTCACAGATATGTACAGGGTGTTTCTGAATTGATACGAAAGATTTCAAAGGGTGATTCTTTAGCAGTCTTTCATATAACTTTTTGTTCAACACCCTTTTCCTTCCAAGTTACAGCCCTTTAAAATTAGATAAAAAAATTGTTTTTACTTAATATATCCACTTTGGAAAAATTTAGAACAATGAAATTTGGCAGATAACTCATGCTAATAAAATGGCAGTTTTTGAGTATTTTTGTTGCCCTAAAATGTAATCACAAGGGGCTGAAAAAAACAACCCCTATAATATTTTGCATCAGAACTTTTTAATGCGCCTATATTTTCCTATTTAAAAAGACAAACTCAAACTGCAACTTTTTATGTTTGACTTTTTATCATAAAATTGTTAGTTTGATCACAAAAAAATAAAATACTGCTCAGACTCTTTTTCCATAAATTTACAAAGAGGTTATTATTTATTTAAAAAAACTCAAGTAAGCTGCTGTCAAATGAAGTCATATGACAAATAGTTTTATTGTTTCATTCTTCTAAATTTTTCCAAAGTGGATAAATTAAATAAAAACAATTTTTTTTACCTAATTTTAAAGGGATGTAACTTGTAAGGAAAAGGGTGTTGAACAAAAAGTTATATGAAAGACCCCCCTTAACCCAGAAACACCCTGTATATGGCTTTGTGGACATGTAGTATCTTGTGAGGAAATCTACATTGCACTGAACGATCCTTTTATGGAATTATACTACTGTTTTTTTTTATCTTGGGTGTTGCCAAAGAACCAAGAAACTAAAATTAGATTGATGACTGAACTAAAAGCAAAAGCATTCTTTGAAGCTGTAAAGGAAAAAACAAAACACTCTCCGATGACTGTGAAAAAAATTTTGTATTGTCAAAAATACCAAAAGACAGCTTTACCTGTATAATTTTGCAATTGTTTCTGGTTCTTCAGGGCAAAGTTTAAGCCGTAGCTTGAGAAGGAAATGCCGAAATCAAGCAATGAGATTCCTTGATTTTCGATTGATTCCTTCGAATATAGAAGAAGTTCGTCGTATTTCTAATGGTTGCTTAAAAATGGCTGTCACAGGCTCCAAAACACATAAAACGTTTGCAAATTGGTATATCCAGTTACTGGCCATTCGTTTATACCATTCGATAGACTATTCGGAATTAATGAGAGAAAAATTAAAAAGAAAGACACTCAAGACAATGCTTCTGAGTACCACGAAATTTTTAGGAATTTTTTGGAAATGATTAGAACGTAATTGGAGGGTCAGTATTAAAACTGTTAGAAAATCAACAAATGGTCTTCCATTCAAAATAAATTCATGGAAACGGATTATAATTTCACATGGGAAAGCTGGCAAAATCTTAGTATTTTCAAGCATAATATTAATAACCCAGGAGCAATTTGTAAACATGGTAAATCCATCAACATGTTAAATCCTCCTTTATTGAAAATCAAAATACAAAAAAAAAACAAAGCTCGATAATGTTAACGAACTATTAAGCAAACATTTTGGCGACCAATGGGTACAAAAACGTTATATTTTGGGTCTTCAGTATTATAAGAAAGTACTTCACACAGAAAACGTTTACAGAGACCACCTATCCCAGCTACACGAAGATGATGGCCAGTTTGTTTAAAATTATAAAACACAATACATAGATATACTTGTAAATGTTAATAAACAAATACACTATAATAATTTTCTGGTCTTTATTCTGTAGAAATAATCTAAATACAATTAAATACAAAAATCTTCTCTACTATATGCAAAACCGGCTAATTCCAAACAAATTCTGTAATTTCTCGAAATATCTCGAAAATATGCAGAAAATCTTAATAATTCTACGTTCACATCGTTCAACAACTAAATTTTCCACTGTACTTAATACCTTCGGGTCGGCGTTCACCCTATAGCGTCGACCCTTAAAACTCTGCGGCTGCACTACCCCATCCCTGGTTTCATAGTTCCAGGGTAACGGGCGTGGCGGGAGTAGACTTCGTATATAGGGGAGGATTCTTGGGCGTAAGCATGGGCATACGCTCCTGCAGTCCGGCCGCTAACCGTCGGAATATACGGTGGGTAAGTGAGGCACCCTACGGCGCTTACCTAGAGAACCCTGCAGCTGCACTACCCCATCCTTGGTGGCCACACTCAGGGAAACGGGGGTGGCGAGAGAATTTGGCGAAGATAGTAGGGGAGGATAAAAGTCGGTTCGCCGAGGAGTAGTCTGCCCGCTGGTTGTCTGGTTGGGGAAACCTTTGGTTTCATCCTAAAACAACTCGGTGATTCTGGGACCCTACGGTTTCACTGTAGCTGCCGCGGATACCTGATCGCCGGAGGGGCGAGAGGGTTGGCGCGGTTGGCATTTTGGGGTAGGGCTTTTGCCCGGCCGTCCCCGTAGTTCAGGCTTAATTCACGGGCGGGCTGGTTGTACCTCACGGCCAGATTCCGTTTCCCACGCTTGGCCGATAGTTGCCATCCGCAAGGAGGCCTAGGCCCCGTGGGATTAGATGTGAGGTAGGAGTTCGCTAAACCGTCTCCAACGGTGACCCGTCCAACGTTGACAAGAAAACTTGTCTAACATGGGTAGCACGGGGAGAGGAGCCCACCGGTTCGCCGGGCCTCTCCGAGAGGTGTCGGTCTCGTGCGGGCAACTGGTTTCGTGCCTCTTTGTCCTGAGGAGTGTGTGCACTTCCCTGTTTTCGCCGCATACCTAACGGTCGGTCGGCAGCTGGTGCCCCTTTGGGGTCCAGCACCCACTTTACGTGTACTTAATACCTATAGAACTTGATTTTATTACGATTTTCTCCAATTAATAAAATCTAGCGTTAGCCGGTTCTGCTTTTAGGCGTCTCAATTATGCTTGTTCCAAAATTGATATACAAGGGATTCTCTTTTACATATTTTGGCGCCCAAGTTCCTACACGGCCGAAGCCGCACTCGGGTGCCAAATTATAAAGTAGGGATTAAACGTGGAATAAGAGGGAAATGGAATTAAAGGTGAAAGCGTCAATACTTTGCATTTAATCGAATTTTCACGCTTCCTTTATCCGACTTTTATAAAACATAAAACGCAGAGGGCGGTGGGGGTTGCATATCGACGTCTAGTAGCGCCAGTCGGCAAGTCACGAAACCGGAAACGTATAAAGCAACGTGTCAATTATCTAAATTAAACTAGTTAGCGCTAATTTCAGCTTTTATTGTATACGAACTGCTACAACAACAAAGATACGATAAGCTGCGTTTCATGTGGCGCTGCTAGGGGAATTTCGGAATGGTTAAAATACCAAATAATATGCATGACGTCAGCGCTTTTTTGTTTATGGTTACACGCCGTTGATAAGAGGATTTGTATATTCATTGGGTAACAAAGATTAGGGGCAAGATTTATGTAATTATGTAAATGTTAAATTGCGGCGAATAAAGATTTAATATCTTCTATGCGTCTCCAATCTAGTTAACGTCGTATTTATTTTTCAATCAACATGAACAATTGTAAATATCAAACAAAACAATTCGGGTGACGAGGAAGAGGGAGAAAAAACAACGATGTTTCTCACGGCCACCCCAGTTTTTCATTTTATTTTCGTTCCCCATTAAACTTTATAAAATTCTACACTCGACGTAAAAAAAAAAAAAAACTCGCGCGATGACCGTTTCTCCCTTTTCAGGTATTTACGTATACACAAACGAGTTACAATGAAGAGGGGGAACCCGAGCGGGATACTTGATTTGGGCAAATACCGCAGTAAAAAAAATGGGAGAGTTTGTTCATAACACGTTCTAACACGATGAATTAAGCGGATTCGTGGGCACGTGACAACGGATTTGCAAGAGGTTTATCGAATTAAACGAAATGCCCGCCGAAAAAATAAACTAATACAAACGTTCGTATTGTGGCGCCATCTATGTGTGGGAGATGAGAATTGTTTATATTAAACTAGACCCCCTGTATACAGGATGCCCGGATTTCGTAAGGACAACATGGGTTAATTTTTTTTGTTTGAAGACATAAAGAGAGGGTTAAATTAGCAAAAAAAATTTCAAATTATACTTTTGAATGTACACCTTTTTGCTAATTTAACCGTCTCTATATGTCTTCAAATAAAAAAAAGTTACCCATGTTGTCCCTACGAAATCTGGACACCCTGTATACGGAGCCGCGTATTTATACACCAAAAAAAAAGAGATTCTAGTTATGTTTGATTTGCAACTGGATTAAACAGAGTTTACTCAAGGACGGGGACACGATTACATCCAACCTCCCCTGTTCCTGTACAGACAGAGAGATTGACTTCGCTGTGTCGTCATCGTATGTGTACACAATTTTTAGCGCAAAGAAGCAGCATGCCTCCTATTACGACTCCCCATCGTTCCGAGATAGGTTGGGAGGGTACAAAATGTCAATGTTTGGGTAAAAACTGATTACGCGTTCCTAACGGAGGACTCTACAAAGTATAGGAGCGAGTAGGTGGGAGCCCCTCACATCCTCAAAGCTATTACCGACACAGTACTCTATCGGCTTTAGCAGCTTCGGGCAATCAGGGGAGAAGAGAGATTTGTACGTATATGAAGTGAGCCCTTCTTGTTATAGTGCCGTGTTATCATCGTTGTGTATCTTTTTCGGATGCAAGTGCGTCCGTTACTATAGCCGGTAAATAGAAATTTCAATTTAAATACACGTGATGACAAGATTGAGTTAATGGAAGTGTCATTTTCTTTTTCTTCCCCATTATTGCATCGTATTTCAGGATATTTAAAGAATGATTTTGGTAGTGTCCTCTATAACTCACAGCATGCTTAAGAATTTCCAAAAAGTGCGATCCCCTCCCTACTTGGCACTAGTTAGGTAAACATCGGAGATAGAGAGATAAAACATGTCATCTATTTGACAGCCAGATTGAAGCAATTTATTCGGGGAAAACCAATTCGATTTGGTTTCATACACAGGCGAACAAGAACATCCACTAAGAAGTTCGGTAATTGAAAAACTTTGGGTTGGTTTGGTCACCTATAGGCCTCAAGAAGTGATAAACAGCTCAAATCACTATCAAAAAGATCAATCAGTGCAACTGTAGTTGGACAGAAGTTATTAAACAAAATATTGAAAAAGTTGTTTAAATATTAAAATAGCCAAAGACTGTACACACCATTTATTATAGTACAAAAGATATGAAATTGTTTAAAAAATAAGTTATATATATTTTATAACATAACCAATAAAATAAATTACATATTAGAAACGGATCGTGTACTGACAATTCACGAATTGTCCGAGCTAGATCAATATCTGCAGTTTTTTTTTTCTTTTTTTTTAATGTGTGGTGGGAGCTCAGTTGCAGTGACTCCGTAAGCTGTATTACTTGTCTGGCTATCGCTGCAACTCTTGCGGTGTAGTTTAGTGTGTGTAAATTGTGTTTAAATGGCTTTGTGACAGCATCATATCGCCTTTTATGATGCCGCGCTGTTAATCACTTTGCTCCCAACAGCGAATGGCAAGTCGATCCGAGATTAAACTCTCTGAAAAAATGTCACCGTCCCTCCAGAGAATTGAACCCCGGCACCTATCGTCCTCTCACAACAATAGTCAGCCGCCTAACCACTGCGGCCATCGACCCGTTCAGTTACCAAGTTGTTACCAACTTGCCCGGAAAAAAAATGTGAATAGGGGACAATCTTTCTTCGCACATCTCTTTGGAAGCTGTAGAAAGATGTGAAGAGTAGGTACAACATATCATTCGTATTTCTACCAGCGATTTCCAGCCGCATGACTCAACCTTTGGACGTGGCTTTTTTTTCGCCCATTTAAGGAGGCTTGATATTAACCGGCTGGAAAAAAAGCCCGTACCGAAGAGAGTCGAGCATTCCAAAAAAGCACATTTCCTCAACTCCTCAAATTATTGTTGGAAACCATTAAACTTAATGAGGCTAAAAATATTAGGTCGGGTTTTCGAAAATGTGGAATCGTTCCAATCAATCCAGATGAAATATCATCAAGACTACCATCAGGTTCAGAAGTTCGGGAAAATGAAGCGGCAACTACCCAGATTGGGTAGTTGGTATTTTAAAAGAATTAAGATACTAGAATTTCCCTAAACCAAGGCAAGAGCGAAAAAAAATTAACGTTTTACCATGGCGAAGTGTAGCAGGAACAGATTTTAACGAAATCAAATCTAGTGATTCTATCGATATTGGATATATTTTCCTTCACAGCGCACCAGAAGAAGATAAATCGCAAGATGACGAAGAAAGCCTTCCTGATTTTGGTGTCAATGAAAACCTTTGCCGCATTGAGTGTTTTGTTACCAAGAATGGTAAAACGTTTGAAGGCGTACTTCTAGTTAACAATGCAGTCTATAAAAATAGACGATTGGATATTGGTTCAATTTTTTGGTCAGAAGTACATTGGTAGAGTTCAATCCATCGATGAAAATTACACCGCGAATTTTCTTCGAAAATACATTATTTTGTTTATCCAGATATTCCAGATTTGTCCGAATTTAGTTTCGACCAAATTATTGGCAGAGTTAAGGACCCTGAAAAGGGCCGAAGAGACAAACACCATTTTACGGTAACTTATTAGTGTCCTTAGGGTTAAATTTTCTGTCTTGGGTAGTTTGCACATCCAATTATGGATATATAAAATGGCAGTTTCTATGATTAAGTAATTATTTCCAGTTTGGAATTCAAGGTAAAGTGCTCTATCTCTGAAACTATTCGTCGTAGAGACTTGCGGTAAAAAATGTTAATACTAAAGTGGTCAAAAGAAGACCGTGGAAAATATTTTCATATTCTCAAGATAGTCGCCAGGGGGTCTATTTTATTGGAAGATGTGCCCTTGCAATTACGGCAAAATATGTTTTTGCAACTAGATGGTTGTCCAGCACATTTCTCAAAAAGAAGATCTAAGATGTCGCCAGAGGTGGATTGGGCGAGGATGCCTATCTCACCTGTTTGGGCTTCTATCTCTGCGGTCGGTTAAAGGATATTGTTTACCAAAATCCACTAACAACGAATACAAGAGGCCATTCGTAGCCTGTCAAGAGCAGAAATTGAAGCTGCTGCAATGTCATTGAATTACCCTCCACCACTTTATTTTAATAGATACGTCAAGAAGTGTTAAACAAAAATTACTCGAGTAAAGCTTATCTTTAAAAAGCATATATTTTTTAGTAACATTTACTGGGTGGATTTCAGTGGAAAAATCACTTTAAAGATTTAAGATCCCGGTTACGCCCCTGGCGACCATCTTGGAAATCTGAAAATATTTTCCACAGTCTTCTTATGACCACTTTAGTCTTAAAAAAATTTCACCGCAAGTCTCTACGACGAATAGTTTGAGAGATACAGCACTTTGCATCTTATCTTATCTGACCACCCTGTATAGTACATCCGAATTAATTCTTCAAGGTTTCTCCGCTTGTTAAACCTGCACTCCAAACTGTTATTTTTTTGTTTTTAAAATCTAAGCACCTAGTACATTCCGCTTGAGTTTGTAATAGGCACTCATATTATAATTTCAGGAATCACCCTACTAACAAAACCAATACAGAGGATCAAGTATTAGAGACGGACCATGTACTGACAATTCAAGAACTGTCCGAGTTTTTGTCGACTTGTTTTTTGGTCGATTTACCGATTAGTACTAGTCCTGAGCTTGGTCATTAGAGGAAATTAGCTTAGAATTAATAGAAACTAAATTATAGTTTCATTATCTCACATGTCGGACATGGGATATTACTTAATTTAATTAATTTAAATCCGATTATGATACGCCAAGATATTATTGTGTAATATATCAGCTCGAGGAACGCATTTTACTTTTGTCTTCGACCTGTTCGTGACAGAAATTGTGGTGGATATTTGTGATTACGTGCAAGCATAGGCCGATATGCATCGTAAATTCATACAAATACAGTCGTCGCTGTGTTAGTCGCCGGCAAGACCTAGCAAGTCTCAAAGATTAATTATTTTATAAGTGCAGTGTAGTTTGTTCTATGAACCGATACACCTACATAGTATCAATCATCGTAATAACCTTTCGAGTAGATTAATTCGTGGTGTATTGGATTTTGTACAACTGAAATGGATGATGATTAATGTATAGACCGAACTAGGGGAAAACTCAATACAGGCAATTCTTATTCATACACCGAACTATAACTTCAACCAAAATCACCGGACTAATTTAGATGACAAATGTTACTATATAAAAGAAGAAAAAAAAAAGAGAATCCGAAGCGTACCCTCTTTCGAATATAATACAACCGCGTCAGCTGAGTCAGCGCTGCGCGATTAGCAATAAAACGTTTTATTCCAACAAATAGTGCCCATTTTTTAAACAGGGTAGAAAGTCGCCGGGAAAGATGGTGGCGTCGCCGCCGGTGCAACGCTGTCAGGAAGGAACAGTTTTAAAAACCGTGAGGGGTACGTCAAAGAGGTCGCGATTTATTTCACGCCAGTTGATGTTGATTTCCCCTAGTGGATATACTGATGGTTGGTGTTTTTTTCTTCCCTCTCTTTCGGGAATGACGGGGAGGGGAACGTACGGTGTATAACAAGGTGGGGTGGATTCGTATTTAAAATGTTTCCGTGTTGTATTAATGAAGCGTTTCGATTAGAAAATTTGTTTAAAAAATTGGCGGAGGGGGGAGGGGGAAGGGTGTCCACGTTCACAGGACCAGCGATCTTTGCACTTCAAGAGACTAACGGAGAGTACGTTAAAAAGGCGATGCCTTAACCGCAATGGAGTTTGGTTTCGAACAAGCTGGGGCCACCTTTCCATGCATCATGATCAACAATTCACAGAACCTCTCACCTTGTGAGTCATGTAGCACTTTTCAACAAGAAATTATGGAATCTTTTGAAAGCCACCCCCTCTTCCCCCCAACATGGTAGAGCTTGGCTCCTTTTCCTTTAGTTCAATAACGAATCTGGAGGTTGAAGCTCAAGATCTCTAATTTGTTGTAGAGAGATTTGCTTCACCTTGTGAGTCATGTAGCACTTTTCAACAAGAAATTATGAAATCTTTTGAAAGCCACGCCCCCCCTCCGTCCCAATATGGTAGAGCTTAGCTCCTTTCTCTTTAGTTCAATAACGAATCTGGAGGTCGAAGCTCAAGATCTCTAATTTGTTGCCTATCCTGGCCAAAATTTTAGAGAGATTTGCTTCACCTTGTTAGTCATTTAGCACTTTTCAACAAGAAATTATGAAATCTTTTGAAAGCCACCCTCCCTCCCCCCTCAATATGGTAGAGCTTGGCTCCTTTCTCTTTAGTTCAATAACGAATCTGGAGGTGGAAGCTGAAGATCTCTAATTTGTTGCCTATCCTGGCCAAAATTTTACAGTTGCACTACCGATTACAGACGACATTATTCCAACCACTAATACGAATTTTCGCTGGTAGTTAACCGATCAGGCACAAGAACTGGACCAGCGATCACTGCACTTCAAGAGAGTAACGGTGAATGCGTTAAGAAGGCAATGCCCTAACCGGAATAGAGTTTGGTTTCGAGCAAACTGGGGCACCTGTCCATACATCTTGATCAACAATGGATTTTTTATTACATGGGGGGTGGTCTCTACAGCATGCAGCAAATTATGGAATCTTTTGAGAGCCACCCTTCAATACGGTAGAGCTTGGCTCCTTTTTCTTTAGTGCAGTAACGAATCTGGAGGTTGAAGCTCAAGATCTCTAATTTGTTGCCTATCCTGGACAAAATTTTAGAGAGATTTACTTCAAACCTGGGTACAGTTGTGCTACAGATTACAAACGACATTATTCCGGCCACTAATACCATAATCAAAACTGAACGTTTTTGGTACTTGCTTGAACTTCCAAGCCCTTCGATAAAATCAACCACCCTCTGCTATCCTAGATACTTGTACTGTTTGGCATTCTCAAATATCAGGCATTCCACAAGGTTCTGTTTTGAGTCCCCTATTGTATGCATTTAATAATTGTGTAGAAGCATTGGCTTGGTTACTTAGTCATAAATAATCATTTTCTGATTGAATTCAAACGAAAAATTCCTTCTAACAGTTTGAGAACCCAATATGGTTCTTTCTTATCAACAGTACGAAACTTGATAATGGTCAAGAAGAACCGAAACGTCATAGTTAGAAGATTGTCTCCAAGGCCTTTGTTTTTAAAACCTCAAATGTCATTTTGTCCTAAATCCAGTAGATTCAGTTCGATAACAAACCTATCCTTTATTGACGGAAGTAGGTAAACTAAGCGATCATCAGCTCAGTCATTCGACGTGGACAACACGCTGTATAAGCCGTATTTTGACAGCTAAAACCTGTGTAAAACCACCGAATTGTCATAATTATGACAGTTTGCGGCTGATTATCGTTGTGGCAGGACGATAGGAGCCGGGTTTCGATTCTCTGGTGGGATAGTGACATTTTTTCAGATGGTTGAAATCCGGATCGACTTACCATTCGCTGTTCGTGTGATGCTGTCACACACAAAACTACACCGCAGAGTCACTGCAACTAAGCACCCACCACACGTTTAAAAAAAAATCTCCAACAGCAAGCGAGATCTCTGAGGTTAGGGTTGAAAGCGAACCAGCTCCTGTATATTTCTAATAGTCGCAGTGATTAGGCGGTGATCACTGCTTTCCCGGGTTCAAATCTCCGAGGGGGTGGTGTAATGTTTTTTTGGAGAATTTTATCCCGATCGGTCTATTATCAGCAGCATTATAAATTGCAAGATAGTGCTGTAACAAGGCAATTGAACAAAGAAGAGTTGCAGTGATAGTCAGACAAGAGGTACAGCTTAAGAAACCGCTGCAACTACTACCTAAATGTACGGAGAAAATAAAATATGTACTTTTAAAAACCAAATAAAGGAATGATGAATGGAGAACTAACTTATTTCCTATTATATTACAGAAGGTATTGGGTCAGCGAGTTAGTATATAAAGGGCGTGTTCTCTAAGGCGCGAATTACCTGGAAAACGCCGACGAGAGAGAGAGAGATACAGAGACAGAAGCTGGTAATAAAGCAACAATTTATGTTGCGATAAAACATTGGGGATTCTATAGCAAAATTTTGTTAAAACAATAGGCGGTCGAGGTATTCGTAACTAAGAGGGGTGTGTGTGTGTGTGTGTAGGATACAAAATCTAATATATAAACAAAAGCAGATATATTATAACGTTTCTGAACCGCTGAACAATAGGGATCGGTTTAAATGAGCTATTAAAGAAGAGGGGTAGAAACGTTGTTTGCTTGATGGGTGGTATCCACGAATACGGAATTGGATTTCTAGGAAAGCGATTCAATCGAGGCCTATTACGAAATGATACAAAAACTTCGCTAATAGTTGTTTCAATTCCTGTCATCACGCAGAGGTTTAGAAATCCCTTTGATGTTGTCGTATCCTATTAACTGCGCCACATTTATTAGTACCTGTATAGAATTGGATCAAGAAGCTTTTTCCAAACAACAATCTACCTGCAGGATAGAAATAGAGACGGGAATTTAGGGAAGAGGTGGTAAGAAGGGGTCCAGAAACGTAGAAGACAAATAATGGGCACCATTTGTCACGGAAACGGGAATTAACTACTTTAATTACTTTGAAGCACGTTGAATTTACGTACGGTTGCCTGTCATTCGTGCTACTCCGGTATTGCCTTGGTCGGTCGTTCATTCAGAAAAGGGAACCGAAAAGCGACGAGGTAATAGTAATAGAAAGGAAGAACGAAACCGTTCCATCCCTCCTCCCTCCCCCTATACACACACAGCTTTTAGAATAGTAACCAATAACGGTAAGGTATTCCAAGCGAGGTCCAAAACCGACCTTGTTTAACCTTTTACCAGCTAGGGAATTTATTCGTGGCAGCCCTCAAGCACTCGGGGGGGAAGAGGAGGGTGGTATTTCTCTTGTACCTTCCGTATCTTCCCTACGTTCCCTAGTATTGTAAGAGGAGCATTAATTTAAAAGACGTCTTGGCAATGGTTGAAATCGAGAAGCTCTAGAGCACTCGTAGCTGTTATATGAGGTCCTTTAGACATATATAGCGAATCCTTACCTCAAATTAGACGATTCCTATCGAGTTTAAAACTTGTGGCGGAGAAGAAGGATGGGAGTGAGGAAAGGAGGGGGAGAGGACGTAAGTATTAAGAGACGAGAAATTATTTCAATCATTCTACAATTGAAAAATACACAATATTAAAAGCACCGCCCAACGTGAGCTGAACGTTATTATGATGTATTGGAGGCACTGGTGAAATGAAAAATATCAAATTATTCTCGGATTTGTTCGTTTAGGTTCTCTTTTCGTATACCTATTATGGATGATTTAATGAAATTCAGCTGGTGAGAGCAGCATTTTCTCTTACCTGTATAGAACTTTGTTGTTCGCGCATTTTTCCAATCTTCTTCTCTCGTAAATCTCGTAATTAGAATTAATGAAAATGTTTTTGCCGTTTTAATTTATACTTTCTTGCTTTCGCTCCGATTTGGTGAGTTGTTTTTATCGAGTTTCTTCAATGTATTTATATATATTTGTTGTTTTCCAAAATTGTCTCTAAAATGTCTAAATTTTTTTTAACCCATGGCATCCAACGTTCTCAAATGGGCAGCTTCACACTTCTTGTTTTCTGCTTTAGAATGTCTGACACCGATTTTGCCCCCCCTGCCCTCTTCCCCAGAACCATGAGACAGCTTCCCAAATGAGCTTATAATCTGATGCAAGTACATCATTACTGTCTTTATTTTTATGATTTAGACATAACCTGTAGCTTTTTCGCCTATAAAACTACTCAGAGCAATCTCGTTTGATATTTATTCCAAACCACCACCCCTTTGGTAACGTTCGTCCATCATTAAGAGACCTTATTTGTCATTTAAAATATTAATTTTCTCTGGATGGACTGATCAAAATGATTAAACAGGAAATGGAGCTTGAGATCCATATTACAAGATTTCGAAAAGCCCACCAGAAGTTTTGTATAACTGTCGATCATCTTCCTAACACAATCAAGCATATGTGAGGAAAAAGCCTTTCCAAAAATTGAGGTATCATATTTGATAACTTGGCCCTCTATCAACACCATAAATAAATACAATATGTGATGAATTATAACTTCTTGTGAAATTGTGAAAACAAAGGAAAATTTTAGACTCTCTACAACACACAAACGTGAGATCTTTGCGATCAGGGTTTCTACATTTTGATCAACACTTTCGTTCTTTGTTTTTGAACTCAGGCAGGTGATTAGTCTTCGAAGACCCAAATTGTTTGTCTGGCATATATTGTGGTTTCCTGCCTTTTATTGGAGAATGTGGTTCATTGCCGTAATCTACATTTGTCCCATGAACTTGCTTCTTCGTTCTTCCAACTGCACTAGAAGACGTTTGGCCACCCCAAACTTGAAATCTAAGTTTTCACGACAGGCTTTTAAAATTTTGTCAAGAATTGGTCCGATTTTCCAAAACTTATCTAAAGTTCTGGTTTCTTTAGACACAACATTATCGTCAACAACTTTCAGTCGTGATCGTAATATTGAAGAGTGTGAGAGAGAGATAAAATTCTGAATTTTACAAATCTAATTTAGGTCTTAAAAAAGAGTTCCTCTCTAAAGAAGAAGAAGAAGAAACAATAGCTGGAATGAACCATGGTTGAACAAAAAATCAAATCGTTGGAGAGAAGTCGTAATTTGGAATTGTAATGAAAGTGAACAATCAACAGTCCAGACTCTAGCAGAAACAGTTGCACTACGAAGCGCAAGAGAGGTTGAACGTTTCATTTCAGAAGACCATGAAAGTTTTGCTGTAATGTTAGCTGCAGTTAACAAAGATTTCAATCGATATAATATAAACGTAGACTTCAACTTGAGGAGTCAGCATTTGCTTAAAAAGAAGTCGTCCAAAAACAAAAGAGAACTTGAAAACCAAACAATGAAAAATTTTCAAATGTTCAAAACCAGGCATCTCATGAAGAAGATGAAAATGAAGGTCTCCTATCTCTGGCTTCTGTTTTTGGTACGGTTTTTTTTTTTTTGGTGAATATAGATATATTCCTCTAAGCAGGAATTGGTAATGGTAATTTTTCTTTTGGTTAATTTAGGTTTGGATTCTTTCAACTCCCTAAACCATACGTCACTAAAAAAATCTAGTTCTGAAAATTTCAACCACCCCATAGGCTCGAAATTAACAACAAAATATGTGCCAAAATTTGTACAATGATTGCACCATTGTACAAATCCATCTTCCTTCGATTTTTTTGAAACATTTTATTATGTGCATTATTAATTGCATTAATCTCAAAGTCTTCTGGTAAATATTTGCTTATAAATTTAGTTTCTCTTTTGTTTTATTCGATTATTTTGGGTGGTGGTCTGAGCTTATCAATTTTCATTTTGTGAGCATCTCATCAGGTCTCTATTTTATAACTCATAATGGCCACTTAGGAACTATCAGTTCACAAAAACATTCGCGTTTGAAGAAGGATATTTAGGGGGACAAATCATTGCATCAATGTTAGCTGCAGTTAACAAAGATTTCAATCGATATAATATAAACGTAGACTTCAACTTGAGGAGTCAGCATTTGCTTAAAAAGAAGTCGTCCAAAAACAAAAGAGAACTCGAAAACCAGACAATGAAAAATTTTCAAATGTTCAAAACCTGTCATCTCATGAAGAAGATGAAAATGAAGGTCTCCTATCTCTGGCTTCTGTTTTTGGTACGGTTTTTTTTGTTTTTTTTGGTGAATATAGATATATTCCTCTAAGCAGGAATTGGTAATGGTAATTTTTCTTTTGGTTAATTTAGGTTTGGATTCTTTCAACTCCCTAAACATACGTCACTAAAAAATCTAGTTGTGAAAATTTCAACCACCCCATAGGCTCGAAATTAACAATAAAATATGTGCCAAAATTTGTACAATGATTACACCATCGTACAAATCCATCTTGCTTCAATCTTTTTGAAACATTTTATTATGTGATTTTAATTGTATTAATCTTAGAAGTCTTCTCGTAAATATTTGCTTATAAATTTAGTTTTTCTTTTGTTTTATTCGATTATTTTGGGTGGTGGTCTGAGCTTATCAATTTTCATTTTGTGGCCATTTTATCAGGTCTATTTTATAGCTCATAATCGCCACTTAGGAACTATCAGTTCACAAAAACATTCGCGTTTGAAGAAGGATATTTAGGGGGACAAATCAAGCACAGCCATGAAGAACAAGTTTCGATGAGTATCTTTAATAAGCAGAATTCGATAGGCGTATTGGCATTCGAATTTCGGTGATGGGGTCGTTCTCATCGAGATTGGTCGTTCAATGATGTGGGGTGACCAGTCAAAATTTGAAGCATTCGGGCAAAACTGACGAATCCAGAGATCTAGAACCGATCCTGGGTTGCGAAGCAAAGACGTAGCTCCTGTGATAGTTTGGGGATGCTTTCCCTTTACTGGTGTGGTTTTCATGCAGGACAACGATTCAAAACACACTGGGTTCGTGCGTAGAAACTATTTAAAGGTGCAAGAAGAACAGGACACGTTGAAAATAAAATCCTGATTTGAACCCAATAAAGCTGTTGTGGGATGAGCTAGACAAAAGGATTCGAAAAGTGTGCCCAACTTTACAAGAGCAATTTTATTCCATTAACATTCCATAATCAGTTTAAACAAAATTTGTCGAAAGAATGCCTTGCTGGAGTGCAAAGGACATTTAATATATACAGGGAGATTTCTGTTTATTTGTCGGAACAAAGAGATCCTGCAGTAGTGCTTTTGGTTTTCCAAAACTCTTCCCAAAAATATTACTGTCGCTCAACAACAACAAAACCTGGAGTACCACAAGGTTCTAACCTAGGACTCTTACTTTTTCTTCTGTTTCTTTTTTTTTGAAACGATGAATGAATAGTTAATTATTTTATACATAGTACGTCTCTAAGTGGTACTATAGTTTGCTAATAAAGTAGTCAGGTCAGGATTAATACGATCTATTAGAGATTTATATTCCAGAAGGCAGTGATTCACGTTTTATTACAAAGCTCAAATTACAACATCAAACTATCAATAGACACACCGTTTTAAACGTCTTTAATTTTTTTTTTATTATTACCTATTTTAAACGAGAATTCCTGAACGGCTCCAGGTAAGTGTGCAGTTATTTTAAATTCTTTCCCTTTAACGACCAATAAATTTCGAAAAACAATTAAAAGAGGGCAGATTTACGATGCTTACAGCGTCGAGTTAAGGAGCGTTTTTATAGTTTTAATTACCGTTTCCCCTTGACAACCTTAAATTGAATATGTATCTACTGTTTCTGTCTTCTAGTATGCTTCTAGTTGGGCGCCAAATATTATTAACAACATCGATCTTCGCGAAAAAAAGTATCGAATGGTGAACTTTCCTTTTCTCTTTTTTTTTATGACATTTCGGACTGCCAAAGGCGCAATAAAAAAATCCGGTGCTACTAAAAATCACTGCGTTACGATCGCGGACGATATGACCATCATCATCGTATCCCATGGAAAAAAAAAAAAAAAAAAAAAAGAAGAGTGACTGAGTCAGAGAGAGAAAAGGAAACTTCATATCTAACACCGCCTAAAGACCTGCTTAATCTTCTTGGAGCCTAGCGAGATGTCCATATATTCGTCGAACGGGGAAATTTTAGGGGGGGTGGAGGACGGGGAGGGGATATAATATGTATATAAAAAAAAAAGAGGACGTAATATCGCGCACAAATGAAGTAATAAAAATATAGAGGCTTTTACTGCGGGTTGTAAAAGTTTAAATTTCTTTTTCGCTTCTTTTTTTTTCTCTCTCTCATATTAACTTTCTATATACATAGATGCGGTTTCGGACTTACCTCGCAATTGGATTGATTTATGTTGCTCAAATTCAGCCGGTAAACACGGTCCCTGTAACAACAGAAAAAAATAGAGAAAATATAATATTTATATTAAAACAAATCATTTATCAAAATAGAAAGTATTTTGTCGCAGAATTCATGTCTAGACGTAATAAATCTTCGGGCACAACTTCGACATTAACTCTATAATTAATAGCGGAGACAGGTTATACAACGATGACAATTAAAAAACCCTAAATCATTTTCGCGTTAGCAGTCGCCCTCCTTACGTGTGCTTTTGCGCTCTATTTAGACACGACTGACGCGATGGTGGTTATGAATTTTTCCCGGCGAAACAAAATAACCGGAATAAGCGACATGCCAACTGTTTAGGTGGTAATTTCGGAAAATACCGAAGTTAGTTTTTGTATAATTATCAGCGTTGAAATGCAATGGAAAAGTAGAAAATGTTTGGAAAAAATGTGGGGCTATTTGGGTTTAGAGAAGCCTACCAGACGATGGATGATATTGGAGCAGTGAAACGGTTTCGTTCAGAACCATCGAAGATTTTGTGCAGGGATCACCTTCGACGTATATGAGGAGATGTTGGACTTAGACGAGCATATAGGTATCGGAAATTGAAGATCTGAGCGAAGACGATGAAAATCCACCTCTCCGAACCTTCTGGAGTCTTTGCCTGCGAGTGACGAAGATTTTGAAGAAAAAAAGTAACAAATCCAGGAATCTGAAGAAGTTGTCGAAACTAAACAAGACGAGGGACACGACGCAAAGTGAACTAACTCCTAAAGAAAATATTCGTTAGAGGAAAGGGGTCCAATTTCTAACTCCAAACATCAAGTGGTTTGAGAAAACAGTTGTAGATGTAGTTGACCTAGAAAGTCCAATGATTTTGGTGACAATGGTTATGGTAATTGACGACATGTTCCAACCCCTGAATGGGAGTTGGTAACCCTTCACAAGTGATATCAAAAAATTCCAAATAAATCAGACTTACCACAGTTTCAGATTTTTTCTCTGAATCGAAATAAATAGTGACCAAAACGGTTAATAGAACTTCGAAGGAGAGGAATGAACGAGGGATTGATCAACATCATATCCGAGTAGTTTTCAGATAGAGAGCTGATTATGGAAGCTGAAGGTAAAAGCGAAACATTATTTCTTCCGGTATAGTGGAGTAGCACAAGGTTCAGTCCTGTGGATATGATGGCGGCATATGACGCTGTGTTGAGTTGGTTTTGTGGACGACCTAATGGTAATGGCAACTGCATCAAAAAATAATACAAAAGCGGATTCTGTTACAGAGTGTAGAACGGAGAAGGGATTTTTAGTACAAGCCGAAGCGTAGCAAGTATTCGGCTTCATTTTATGAAAAATATTCTTTAGGAGAGATATGGGACCACCAACTTGGTTAAAAAAGTGTTGAACAAAATCGTTGCCAAACTGTTCTCGCTAGCAAGAGCTTTCGCAGCTTTGACTAGCATTAGGCCTTGTTAATAGACAATAAAACTAATTAAAAAAGGTCGGATTCGACTGAAATGTGAAGGGAATGCACTAAACTCCAAGTTTTTATTCTCTTTTAACAAGGCCAAGAAGTGTTTCCTTTGCTACTATAAATTACGGCCAAGAATTTCAAAATTTATTTATTAATTACTCTTTGGAAGAAAAATGGGAGAACCACAACCAACTTTCGAAAATGTGAAGAAACTGTATGGAATTCAACAACATCAAAATTTCAAGGAACTTGCCAAATATATGATTCAAATATATTTCACAACAACAAGTTAAATCTTTCAAAATTCATAATGTTCAACCTCCAAAAATATATGGTTTACCAAAACTTCATAAAGCAAATATTCCACTACGTCCCATAATTTCCCATAATTTCGTGCATTCAAAGCCCCTAGCATGATTCTACCTTTAGAAATCTTCTGAACAAGCTGACAGCATGATGCTGTTTCTAGAAGTCTTCTCAAGAGGCTGAAATCATGATTCCATCTCTATAAATCTTCTCAAGAAGCTGACAGCATGATTCTGTCTTTAGAAATCTTTTGAAAAAGCTGACAGCATGATTCACTCTCTAGAAACATTCTGAAGAAGCTGACAACATGATGATGTCTCTAGAAGTCTTCTGAAGAAGCTGACAGCATGATTCTGTCCATAGAAAACTTTTGAAAAAGCTGACAGCATGATTCTCTCTCTAGAAACATTCTGAAGAAGCTGACAACATGATGATGTCTCTAGAAGTCTTCTCAAGAAGCTGACATCATAATTTCATCTCTATAAATCTTCTCAAGAAACTGACAGCATGATTCTGTCTCTAGAAAACTTTTGAAAAAGCTGACAGCATGCTTCTCTCTCTAAAAGCTTCTGAAGAAGCTGACAGCATGATTCTGTCTCTAGAAAACTTTTGAAAAAGCTGACAGCATGATTCTCTCTCTAGAAACATTCTGAAGAAGCCGACAACATGATGATGTCTCTAGAAGTCTTCTCAAGAAGCTGACATCATGATTTCATCTCTATAAATCTTCTCAAGAAGCTGACAGCATGATTCTGTCCATAGAAAACTTTTGAAAAAGCTGACAGCATGATTCTCTCTCTAGAAACATTCTGAAGAAGCTGACAACATGATGATGTCTCTAGAAGTCTTCTCAAGAAGCTGACATCATAATTTCATCTCTATAAATCTTCTCAAGAAACTGACAGCATGATTCTGTCTCTAGAAAACTTTTGAAAAAGCTGACAGCATGCTTCTCTCTCTAAAAGCTTCTGAAGAAGCTGACAGCATGATTCTGTCTCTAGAAAACTTTTGAAAAAGCTGACAGCATAATTCTGTCTCTAGAAAACTTTTGAAAAGCTGACAGCATGATTCTCTCTCTAAAAGCTTCTGAAGAAGTTGACAGCATGATTCTGTCTCTAGAAAACTTTTGAAAAAGCTGACACCATGATTCTCTCTCTAAAAGCTTCTGAAGAAGCTGACAGCATGATTCTGTCCCTAGAAAACTTTTGAAAAAGCTGACAGCATGATTCTCTCTCTAGAAACATTCTGAAGAAGCTGACAACATGATGATGTCTCTAGAAGTCTTCTCAAGTAGCTGACACCATGATTTCATCTCTATAAATCTTCTCAAGAAGCTGACAGCATGATTCTGTCTCTAGAAAACTTTTGAAGAAGCTGACAGCATGATTCTCTCTCTAAAAGCTTCTGAAGAAGCTGACAGCATGATTCTGTCTCTAGAAAACTTTTGAAAAAGCTGACAGCATAATTCTGTCTCTAGAAAACTTTTGAAAAGCTGACAGCATGATTCTCTCTCTAAAAGCTTCTGAAGAAGTTGACAGCATGATTCTGTCTCTAGAAAACTTTTGAAAAAGCTGACACCATGATTCTCTCTCTAGAAACATTCTGACGAAACTGACAACATGATGATGTCTTTAGAAGTCTTCTCAAGAAGCTGACATCATGATTTCATCTCTATAAATCTTCTCAAGAAGCTGACAGCATGATTCTGTCCCTAGAAAACTTTTGAAAAAGCTGACAGCATGATTCTGTCTCTAGAAAACTTTTGAAAAAGCTGACAGCATAATTCTGTCTCTAGAAAACTTTTGAAAAAGCTGACAGCATGATTCTCTCTCTAAAAGCTTCTGAAGAAGCTGACAGCATGATTCTGTCTCTAGAAAACTTTTGAAAAAGCTGACAGCATGATTCTCTCTCTAAAAGCTTCTGAAGAAGCTGACAGCATGATTCTGTCTCTAGAAACATTCTGACGAAACTGACAACATGATGATGTCTTTAGAAGTCTTCTCAAGAAGCTGACATCATGATTTTGTCTCTAGAAATCTTTTGAAGAAGCTGACAGCACGATTTTGTCTGTAGAAACCTTTTGAAGAAGCTGGGAGCATGATTCTCTCTCTAGAAATCTTCAAAATGTCAAAACAGGTGGTAATAACGAAAAAAAAAAAAAACAACTGAAGATAGCTAGATAGAAATCTAACTATCTATACTATATCGTAAAATCGACTATAGAATGAAAAAAAATGCAATAATATGCAGGGTGTGTTCTATTTAAATTAATAATTAGGGAACTTGAATGATGTTGGCTGCACTGAGACATGAATTCACATTCTTACTCACCACCAAATTACATCACATTATATCCAAAGTTGAATAATGTAAATTCTACCTCGACCAATTTAAATCTAATAAAAAAAAAACACCGTAATCAGTCTTTATAGCAATTAATAAATCATCTTCCTCGCGGCGACCAACCAACACACAAAAAAAAAGAGAGACAGCCGAACGTTAATTTCACGTCCCGTCTCTTTCCATCTCCATAACGGACCGGGAGAAGAGCAAAATAGCTTGTTCCTCAGATCCGTATAGATATATACGCTAATGAGAAATGAATCAAGATAATGACTATCATCTCGACGATGTCATTAATAATACGGTGGGACGCTGCTGTGCTCTAAGAATGACGTTTAGCATTGATGAACTTCGCACGGTAGACAAAGATAGTGGGGTCGTTCGTCCACCGCGATTCGCGCATCAATCACGTTTAGTAACCAAAAACGTGCCTCGTCATTCGTCGGTAATTTATAATGTTTATGTTATACGTTAATTTTTCGACACCGAAAGTTTGTACACATCAGACGAGAGAGATAGAGAGGTGTATTGTACGCAAATATTTGCTCGGATTAGTCGAGAGAAACTGTTTCGTGTGTGATGTTGTTGTGGATTGTTTCATTTTAGTATCGGCATAAATATTTGATCACCTATTTATACTGAATGTTTATTATACGGACACCCCGCGTTCGCCATCAATTCTCGATATTACTCCCTTATTCCAGGGCACCTCAGTTTATCAGATAAACTCCGCATAGGTACTTGATATTCATACCCGGGCATTGATTTCGAAAGGAAGGCGTTTATATCTAGATTTATGTCAATCTTATTACACTGCGTATAGGATCGGTTCTTGAAATACTGAATACATTCGATGGACGTCTGAAATAGAGAGAGAGAGAGAGAGGATAGAGAGGAAACGAAACAAAAAGGAGAAACCCTTTTCTAACTTCACACTGACATATTTACGACCTCATACTTTAGATATTGATTCGCCAAAATTGCATCCGGTCTTAATTAAGAGGAATATCCAAAGCAATAAATAAACGTTGAAGACTCGAACTGTCTGGGAAGTTTTTCCCTAACTCTCTAACCGCCACGTGTACTCGCGCTCACGCACGGACATTACGAAGAGTTAGTCCTTCGATAATGCTATCAAGTTTAGAAGAGCAAGAAATAGAAGAGAGACATGGTGGATGTGTATGGAACGGGAGATTTATCGTTTAGTACGGGTGATTAGTTTTTGCTAGATTGTTGTTGCTTTGCTCTCTGGTAGAACTGTTTCTAAATTTAGTACTACTACTACTAGTGCTACTACAGAGGAGTTTGTGCTTGTTTGTTAGGGTAGGAGTTCGTGAAGCGTTGCAGAAGTTTGACAATGAGATAATTTAAACGAATGATGTCTTCGTAGTTTGTTAATATGCACCTGGTGCATGTAAGCGTGCTAAATTAATTATTTTATTAACTTGCTTTGACAAAAAAACACATCTGACAATACAATAAGCAGCCACCAAATGTACTAGATAAGCCATTAGTGAATAGTTTTGGTAGTAAGTAATTAATTGACTAAATAGTAAAGAAACCTAACGCCTAGTTGTCAAATATTAAACTTAGTGGTCAAACAGAGTTTTTAAGACGACGAGCAGAAGACAACATCAGTCTCTAGAAATCTTCTGAAGAACTTGACAGCATGATTCCATCTCTATAAATCTTCCCCAGAAGCTGATAGCATGATTCTGTCTCTAGAAGTCTTCTCAAGAAGCTGAAATCATGATTCCATCTCTATAAATCTTCTCAAGAAGCTGACAGCATGATTCTGTCCCTACAAAACTTTAGAAAAAGCTGACAGCATGATTCTCTCTCTAGAAAACTTCTGAAGCAGCTGACAACATGATGGTGTCTCTAGAAGTCTTCTCAAGAAGCCGACATGATGATTCCATCTCTATAAATCTTCTCAAGAAGCTGACAGCATGATTCTGTCTCTAGAAGTCTTTTCAAGAAGCTGAAATCATGATTTCATCTCTATAAATCTTCTCACGAAGCTGACAGCATGATTCTGTCCCTACAAAACTTTTGAAAAAGCTGACAGCATGATTCTCTCTCTAGAAACCTTCTGAAGAAGCTGACAACATGATGGTGTCTCTAGAAGTCTTCTCAAGAAGCCGACATGATGATTCCATCGCTATAAATCTTCTCAAGAAGCTGACAGGATGATTCTGTCTCTAGAAGTCTTCTCAAGAAGCTGAAATCATGATTTCATCTCTATAAATCTTCTCACGAAGCTGACAGCATGATTCTGTCCCTAGAAAACTTTAGAAAAAGCTGACAGCATGATTCTCTCTCTAGAAACCTTCTGAAGAAGCTGACAACATGATGGTGTCTCTAGAAGTCTTCTCAAGAAGCCGACATGATGATTCCATCGCTATAAATCTTCTCAAGAAGCTGACAGGATGATTCTGTCTCTAGAAGTCTTTTCAAGAAGCTGAAATCATGATTTCATCTCTATAAATCTTCTCACGAAGCTGACAGCATGATTCTGTCCCTAGAAAACTTTTGAAAAAGCTGACAGCATGATTCTCTCTCTAGAAACCTTCTGAAGAAGCTGACAACATGATGGTGTCTCTAGGAGTCTTCTCAAGAAGCCGACATGATGATTCCATCTCTATAAATCTTCTCAAGAAGCTGACAGCATGATTCTGTCTCTAGAAGTCTTCTCGAGAAGCTGAAATCATGATTCCATCTCTATAAATCTTCTCAAGAAGCTAACAGCATGCTTCTTTCCCTAGAAAACTTTAGAAAAATAATCTAAATAATCTGACAACATGATACTGTCTTTAGAAACCTTCTGAACAAGTTGACAGCACGATTTTGTCTGTAAAAACCTTCTGAAGAAGGTAACAGCATAATTCTCTCTATAGAAACATTCTGAAGAAGCTGACAGCATGATTTTGTCTGCAGACACCTTTTGAAGAAGCTGACAGCATGATTCTGTCTCTACAAAACTTTTGAAAAAGCTGACAGCATGATTGTCTCTCTAGAAACCCTCTGAACAAGCTGACAGCATGATTTTGTCTGTAGAAACCTTCTGAAGAAGCTGACAACATGATGCTGTCTCTACAAGTCTACTCAAGAAGCTGACAGCATAATTTTGTCTGTGGAAACCTTCTGAAGAAGGTGATAGCATAATTCTGCCTGTAGAAACCTTCTGAAGAAGTTGATAGCATAATTCTGCCTGTAAAAACCTTCTGAAAAGCTGACATCATAATTCAATCTCTAGAAACCTTCTCAAGAAGCTGACAGCATGATTTTGCCTGTAGAAACCTTCTGAAGAAGCTGATAGTATAATTCTGCCTGTAGAAACCTTCTGAAAAGCTGACATCATAAGTCCATCTCTAGAAACCTTCTCAAGAAGCTGACAACATGATGCTGTTTCTAAAAATCTTCTGAGGAAGCTGCCAGGATGATTCTGTCTCTAGAAACCTTCAGAACAAACTGACAGCATGATTCAGTCTTTAAAAACCTTCTCAAGAAGCTGACAGCATGATCTTGTTTGTAGAAACCTTCTGAAGAAGCTGATAGCATAATTCTGCCTGAAGAAACCTTCTGAAAAGTTGACATCATAATTCCATCTCTAGAAACCTTCTCAAGAAGCTGACAGCATGATTTTGTCTGTAGAAACCTTCTGAAGAAACTGATAGCATAATTCTGCCTGTAGAAACCTTCTGAAGAAGCTGGTAACATGATGCTGTTTCTAAAAATCTTTTGAGGAAGCTGTCAGGATGATTCTGTCTCTAGAAACCTTCTGAACAAACTGACAGCATGATTCAGTCTTTAGAAACCTTCTCAAGAAGCTGTCAGCATGATTTTGTCTGTAGAAACCTTCTGAAGAAACTGATAGCATAATTCTGCCTGTAGAAACCTTCTGAAGAAGCTGATAGCATAATTCTGCCTGTAGAAACCTTCTGAAGAAGCTGGTAACATGATGCTGTTTCTAAAAATCTTCTGAGAAAGCTGCCAGGATGACTCTGTCTCTAGAAACCTTCTGAACAAATTGACCGCATGATTCAGTCTTTAGAAACCTTCTCAAGAAGTTGACAGCATGATTTTGTCTGTAGAAACCTTCTAAAGAAGCTGAGATTATATTTCCATCTGTAGAAACCTTCTCAGGAAGCTGACAGCATGATCTGCAAAACGTCAAGTGTAAACTTAAGACCTGGAAGACTTCAACACAGTGAACGACGGTCGAGAAACGGTATGGTCAACTATTGGACGCCTCTACAGGGAGGAAATCTATGTGAAGATCAGGAAACTGAACAAACTACCTAAGAAGAAGAATCAATTACTTGTTTCACTGGGTTTGGACATTGCCGAAACCAAAATGACAGAGGATGCATTCACTAGAGGATGAGATGCCCATTTTGATCCAAACATTGCTGATAACGCGAAGCAATGGAATCGCAAACGTGGCGAATCATTTCATTAGAAATTTAGTTATGTTCTCTTTCAATTTCCGCCTACAACAGATCTAAAGTAGCCGATTTTGACAAATAACATTGACATAAGCTCTCATATCACGATAATAGTGAGGTGGTGCTCCATCCTGCTGAAAATAATAGTCTTTTTCATCCTCAAACTACTCACAAATACTTGGCAGGATATTTTCCTGCAGCATATTCAAGTGAACAGCACCAATCATAGTGTTATCAAAACAGAATGGTCCAATCATACCCCGCGTTGACAATCCACACCGTACTGTAAGTCCTGGTAAACTTAAATGATGCTCTTCTGTAGAATGAGGTTCACTGGTACCCAATTCAATTTAGATGTTGCCTCGTAACTGCAAATAATCTTGCGTGAAATCTGCTACACAATTTGCCAAGTACCGCTCACAAAACTTCACCTTTCGATCATAATCATCTTCATTGAGGGTGTGGATTAATCTTGGAATGTAACTCTTCCATTTTGCCCGCTTCAAAATGCGATGAATACCCGATTTTGATATGTCTACCTCACGTGTCGCTTGCCGAAGAGTTCTTCTTGTTTTGTGACAGTTGTGGATGTCCGTGGTCCCTCAGACTGCTATTTGTGGACATCTTGAACCAGTTATGTCTCCTTTAAACTTATCTTATACTAGAATAAATTTACATTTTCCAAAGTCCAGTTTAATATCAGCCATTACTTGAAATAGGTCGACTCAAACGTTGTGACAACTGTACAGGAATGACAGATTAATTTATGAAGATTTATTATTGATATGAAATATATGAGGTTAGATATTAATAATTTTTAAACACAAACTCCGAATATACATAATTCCGTAGGATTTACTAACACTATAGATGTGAGAAACCTATACCACGTTAGCTACACCCCTAGAAATGCCTTCCTTTCAAATTTCCGGGCCGAAATGTTAATGGCATCCCGAAAACGGTAAGCGATAACAGACAGATACCCGGAATATACCTCCACGTTAACTTCTAATGACTATATATACAAGAAAAAGATTGCGTATCCATTTTAAATGATAATTAACACATTAATGGTATTTACCTAGGTCGGCCCCCTCTCCCTCGTACCTAAACGATCCGCCCTAAAAAAGGTTCACTCAGGCATCCTCAGTTAATGGGATAGCCGTGTAGATATGTTAAATGATGTTTAAACAAACAAAGTAGGATATACTAGGGGAGATATAATACTGGAAACAAAAAATAAAATTAAAATCTAATCTGCATCTAAGCGAATATGATCTAATTTTCGTACACGTTCTAAAAAAACCTTCCCTCTCCTATCCGATTGAGGATGATGGAACACGCTGGGTGACTGTAAAGTTATAACCGAGCGTCTACCGCAATGAATTATGGGTAATGACCGGCGTCCACTCATAATGTGTTCGCGCTGGAAAAGCTCATTAATGTAAATGCCGGGCATTCCCCGGTGTCGCTACAAAAACGACGTCGGATTTTGCTGACCGTTAATGCATGTCCATTTTTACCATCCCCCACAACTACGTTTCGGACGACATCGTCTAACCGGAAGCTATTAAAAATTACGAATTTTTCATTTAATAACCGATCTAATTCGAAAGGACTCAAAATGACGCAAATTCCATCTTAATAAGATTCAATTATAAATAGAAATCTGCATATTTACTTGATGCAAAACAGAGAATGGGTGACCGCATAACTTAACATCGTGGCGCCAACTACAATTAACCGACGCATGCAGGCAGTGCTCGCTGCGAAGTGCTTGTAGTCTTCTTTTTTGTTTTCGTGCTTTAATTTTTTCCGGAACATTCCATCCTCGACGTCACGCACATTGTTTACTAATTTAGAACGCATATAACCTGGAACCTTCGTTTCCACGATATAGAGACACACTCGACATACATATATATAATTACCGCAGCGATAACGATCGCGTCATTATCATCATCAAAAAGTATCATCCATGGCTAGCGCATATCGGTGGGTATCATTCTCGAAACCGCACCGCTAACACCACCGCCGCTTGTCAAAGGTACAAGTAATATTTAATTATGCAACCTGTACTAACGTGACACGTTGGTAATTATCGTAATTAACGGATTAATTACGGACACACACCGCGATGGTGGCATGCTTTTCGCGTCGCTGATGGTATTCGGTGATGTCCGCTTCGTTGCTCTGGACGCGTTATTTTTCGAATGGGGGTAGGAGGAGAGCGGGCAGGGGATGGTTATTATGCGGTAGAAGGTTTGAGGTAATATTGGCGTTGATGTTGCCCCCGTTGGAGGCAGGTCCGACATGTCATGTTTTATAATTCGACACGTGTGCGCGGAATGAAATTAACGTAAATTATATACAGGAAGGTTTTGTATCCGTACGTTTCGAAATACGTCAGGATAACTAAATAAATGGGCGCCATTTTCTGTATGGATTTTATCACGGAATAGATTGGGGAAAGTTGATTTTGAGTCGAAACAAACTTTTCCAAAAATTGGCCAGAATGAATTTGATCCAATCAGTGACGACTTAAATCGGAGCTAAATTTTTCAGCCATATCATTACCTCTGATTCCAGAATGGCCTTGAACTCATCTCAGCGTGGTGTTGTGATGTTCCGACCAGTTTTACAAGAAACCTATGGCAGTGTAGGACTACTTCGGAGTCAAATTCGGTAGCCTGTAATGCTCGAAGGGCAGCCTGAGAGTCAGGATTTCCACCGCTCCATTAACCTGCGGCGCATGTCAGGAGAGCACGATTCAGTCTCTACAGACCTTTCTGAAGAAGCTGACATCATGATTCCATCTCTATAAATCTTCTCAAGAAGCTGACAGCATGATTCTGTCCCTAGAAAACTTTTGAAAAAGCTGACAGCATGATTTTCTCTCTAGAAACCTTATAAAGAAGCTGACAGCATGATTTTGTCTGTAGAAACCTTCTGAAAAAGCTGACAGCATGATTCTCTCTTTAGAAACCTTCTGAAGAAGTTGACAGCACGATTTTGTCTTTAGAAATGTTATGAAGAAGCTGATAGCATGATTCTCTCTCTAGAAACCTTATAAAGAAACTGACAGCATGATTTTGTCTGTAGAAGCCTTTTGAAAAAGATGACAGAATGATTCTGTCTCTAGAAAAGTTTTGAAAAAGCTGACAGCATGATTCTCTCTTTAGAAACCTTCTGAAGAAGCTGACAGCACGATTTTGTCTTTAGAAATGTTATGAAGAAGCTGATAGCATGATTCTACCTTTAGAAACCATCTGAACAAGCTGACGGCACGATTTTGTTTGTAAAAACCTTCTGAAAAAGGTGACAACATGATGCTGTCTCTAGAAGCTTGCTCAAGAAGCTGACATCATGATTCCATCTCTATAAATCTTCTCAAGAAGCTGACAGCATGATTCTGTCCCTAGAAAACTTTTGAAAAAGCTGACAGCATGATTTTCTCTCTAGAAACCTTATAAAGAAGCTGACAGCATGATTTTGTCTGTAGAAACCTTCTGAAAAAGCTGACAGCATGATTCTCTCTTTAGAAACCTTCTGAAGAAGTTGACAGCACGATTTTGTCTTTAGAAATGTTATGAAGAAGCTGATAGCATGATTCTCTCTCTAGAAACCTTATAAAGAAACTGACAGCATGATTTTGTCTGTAGAAGCCTTTTGAAAAAGATGACAGAATGATTCTGTCTCTAGAAAAGTTTTGAAAAAGCTGACAGCATGATTCTCTCTTTAGAAACCTTCTGAAGAAGCTGACAGCACGATTTTGTCTTTAGAAATGTTATGAAGAAGCTGATAGCATGATTCTACCTTTAGAAACCATCTGAACAAGCTGACGGCACGATTTTGTTTGTAAAAACCTTCTGAAAAAGGTGACAACATGATGCTGTCTCTAGAAGCTTGCTCAAGAAGCTGACATCATGATTCCATCTCTATAAATCTTCTCAAGAAGCTGACAGCTTCATTCTGTCTTTAGAAACCTTCTGAACAAGCTGACGGCACGATTTTGTTTGTAAAAACCTTCTGAAAAAGGTGACAACATGATGCTGTCTCTAGAAGCTTGCTCAAGAAGCTGACATCATGATTCCATCTCTATAAATCTTCTCAAGAAGCTGACAGCTTCATTCTGTCTTTAGAAACCTTCTGAACAAGCTGACGGCACGATTTTGTTTGTAAAAACCTTCTGAAAAAGGTGACAACATGATGCTGTCTCTAGAAGCTTTCTCAAGAAGCCGACATCATGATTCCATCTCTATAAATCTTCTCAAGAAGCTGACAGCATCATTCTGTCTCTAGAAAACTTTTGAAAAAGCTGACAGAATGATTCTCTCTCTAGAAACCTTCTGTAGAAGCGGACAGCATGATTCTGACTCTAGAAATCTTCTGAAGAACCTGACAGCAGCATGAGTCTATCTTTAGAAACCTGCTGCAGAAGCTGCCAGCATGATTCTGTCTCTACAAACCTTTTCAAGAAGCTGACAACATGATGCTGTCTCTATAAATCTTCTAAAGAAGCTGACAGCATCACTTTGTCTTTAGAAACCTTTTGAAGAAGTTGGCAGCATAATTCTGCTTTTAGAAAACTTCTGAACAAGCTGACAGCACGATCTTGTCTGTAAAAACCTTCTGAAGAAGCTGATGAAATGATGCTGTCTCTAGAAACCTTTTGAAGAAGCTGTCAGCATGATTCTGTTTATAGAAACCTTCTGAAGAAGCTGACAAGATGATGCAGTCTCTAGCAATCTTCTGAAGAAGCTGAAAGCATTGCTCAACTATTGGACGCCTCTATAGGGAGGAAATCTATTTGAAGATCAGGAAACTCGATAAACTACGTAAGAAGAAGAATCGATTACTTGTTTCACTAGGTTTCGACGCTGCCGAGACCAAAACGTTACACGAACTTTCGTCATGATACAACGTCACCTGAAAACTACCGCTGCTAAGAAGATAATTCGACGAACGGAGGACGCATTGATTAGAGGAAGATATGCCCATTTTAGTTACAGTCTCTTTCAATTTTCGCCTTCAACAGATCTAATGTAGGCGGTTTTGACAGATAAACCTTATCTCTGATGAGTTCCCACAAATGGATTTGGAATTGGCCAGAATGAATTTGGTCCAATCAGTGACGACTTAAATCTGAGCTAAATTTGTCAGCCATTTCATTACCTCTGATTCCAGAGTGGCCTTGAACTCATCTCTGTAATGCTCGAAGGCGCAGGTCTGGGACGCAGAGCTCCCTAGATTAAAAGTTTCGACCTTGGTTTCACCATCTCTCCAAATTCCAATTCCCGTGCGTTTTAGAGGCGTCCACAAACCAGCGAGATAATTCTCGTCTCGATTTGTGAACGAGAGTTTTTGCAGTCTCTCTATTGTTGGAGCTGAAAACGGGTGAAATCTTGTCCGCCCTCATGGAGAGTGGTGCATTCTGCTCTATGTAGGTGATCTCCCGTTTTGCCGGAGAAACCTCTGCATCAACTACATTTTGCTCTGTAAGCCTCTAGGAGAGCCTCCGACCACAGAAAAAGCTGCAGCGGAGGAAGACCAAGGATCGCCTCCAAAGTTATCGAAGGTACTATAACTTTCGTGTACAGCCAGTGTACGTTTTACTAAACATTCGCCTACAAGCCCAAAAAGCCCTCCTGGCTTTGTTTGTTACCTGTTCCAGGTGTGGCTTGTACGTCAATTTGGCGGCCAAAGTCACCCTCAGGTATTTGACCTCAGAAGATGCGAGTATCTTTGAGCCGAAAATGGTCGGACACTGAAGTCTGGAAAGCTTCCTTCTTCGAGTGAACGCAACCATAGTCGTTTTTCTAGAGTTAACAGTTAACTCTTCTGTCTAACCTGTCTGTATATTTCCCGTGACCGTATATAATTTTTATATGTTAAAATTTCATGTATGCGCCTAATAGTAAAAAAATTGTAAAATTTTAACCAACAATGAAATAACAGGTGGCTTTTATTAGAACTGTACTGTATTTTTCGCGCCAATATGAGAACAACACCTTATATGGCAATATACCAAATTATCAGGTGATGCGATCTTACCTCACTCCGAATTAAAAACACTTCTCGTGAGTACGTCAAGGAGTAGAAATCGCTGTGCAATTAATGTAATAATTTGTCAAGTTAGGGCCAAGTTAGTGATCTTGTGATTATTATAGTTATTTAAATAATCAGTATAAATAAAGCCGTGTTTATTGGGAAAAGTCCAGCACGTAGCTAATAGATAAAAATAGATGATAGATCACCCAGCCGTCAGACATTCGGCGGGAAGGACTAGCATCAACGATCGTACGCGAAGACACAATTCATGTTATTAAATATGTGTCCCCAACGTGAGACCGAACCATTACAACACCCCCATCAGCATAGTCCTGTGCCTGGAAGTCCGGAAGATCGGAAAGCAGGCTATCCATTACCAAGCACCACAGCCAGCTGCCACGGTCGCCTTTATAGTGCAGAGGTTCTGTGACACATGAACCGTTCTGTTTCTTATCATGGTGTCGATCCAACTTGAGACCCTTGGCTCGACTCGATGTTTTTGCAGTTCCATCGACAGAATAGACGCCCTATCAAAGGCGCCTTAGTTCTATCCAAACTAATAAACAGAATAATTCCATTGAAGGAATCTAGGGTGAACTTTCAAAATAAATTATTTTCACGATAGATAGAGAGAGATAGGATAGCCTAGAGCCAAGACTGCCAATAATACATTTGCTTAAAATAAAATTTTGCATGAAAGACAGGACATTTTAAACTCAAATAACTAAATTCTAGTTTGTAAGTCTGGTGTATAGATGGCAGTATTCGTTTTATTTCATTTAATTATGAGTTGAATCTTTTCCTCTTGTAATTTTTTTTTTCCCTATACATATGCTTTATAAAAAAAAGAAAAAAATACTCGATTTAATTTCATATTTTCCTCTCGTACTTATAATATAAAACGGAGCCCCTTCACTACTATAGTATAGAATTACCAATTATCCGTTGCAACGTTTTGCTTACGCAATTATCTTCATTACGTTGCCGGTATAAGATGAGACCCCAGCACCACCTGAAGTAACTACACGGATATAATTGGTATTGATTTCTGTATAATGTAAACTGAGCTCATATACAGTATTTAATAATAATAATACGTTCATCGGATTCTTTCGTTTTCCTCTCTTCTTTCTTTCATCTAACATCTAAACTCTAACAGTGACGAAAAAGGACATCACATCTTTCCACCGTGTGTAATGTACAAGGATTTTAAAACAGTTAACATTGTTAAATTAAGCGAATCGACTTCAAAGGTGCCTTACAGAGAACACATCTATATATCCAGCCATGTCTTTGAGCGACGACGTCAAAGGCTTGAAATTCACTCACACCATCACCAGATCCTACAGAGGAGGTAACCCAGAGGTGTCGATTTTGAGCATCGTATAGAGAGGAGAGGTTAGTCAGGGTGAACGGGATAGAAGACCTATTTAACGAAACCGATCACGTACACCGATGGTAAGCAACGAAACTGTGGGAGGACGGAGACAACGTAGCTACTAATTGCATTGGCCCAGCTCAGTCCGTACTCTCCGCAAGAAGGCAACAACAACGTGCGCGAACGGTAGAAGAAGAAGAAGAAACGAGCATCCGGATCATTCGCTAATTCGCTCATCTCTTTGTGTTTGCTCATCAGGGAGATCCCCGGGCATCCTCTTGTAATGTATAGGGAGCTGAAACGTTCGGACTAGTTAGGACGTTTTAGACATTGTATATTTACGGTCGGAGCTAGGGAATTATTTTATCTAATTATTTATAGGTTGCACACACAATACTAATTCACCGAAAAAAAGAAGAGGAGGAGGGGATACTAGTGGAATATTAAAGGGGATATTGATATTCATAGAATATTCCATGAAAACATCTTCTTCCCCCGACTATGATTTACAATCCACGAACGTCATGTAAACGGGCTTTCAGTAGCGGAGCAAAAAGAACCTTGCAAAAATGTCGTTTGGCCATATCTCAGGTACAGCTTTGGGAAAAAATATTTCTGATTAAAATGACCTCGAGAATCATCTGGTAATTAATCAAAAAAGCGTAGGATGACCGGTAGAGGGTGTAATTGATCACCAACAATTTGAATCCTTATTTTACGCAAAATTTACCCACTTAAGGTTTATCATAAATATGAAAATCGGAGTGGACTGGCTTCTGTCTCAAATGACCCCTTAACTACTATTCTTTGTTCGTTTGTAAATATGGACTGTAGCAGTGTCTTACTGAAGCATCCAATCTTATGACGACATTTCTTCGTTCACATTTTTAAGAACTGTTTCTAAAAGTTGTACAGGGTGGGCAAATAAGCGAGGTAAGCGGCTGCATCTCAGAAAGTAATGATCGTAGAGAATTACGGTAAAAATTTTTATAATTAAAGTGGGCAAGGGAAAATGCTGGAAATTATTTTCAAGATTCCAAGATGGCCGCCAGTGGGCGTTTCCACCATTTTGAATTACATAAAGTTACGTTTCTCGCGATTTCCTCCAATGAATATAACAAAAAAGTACTTGCGTTTTAATGCTAACTTAAAGCTAAACATTTTTTGTACAAACAATTTTTCTCTATCTTTGGAAATAAAGTGGTGGGGGGTATTTGAATGTTGTTTTAAATAAATGCCTGTAACTTCGAAACGGCTTAACGGATTTTGATAAATTTGGTATCATTGAAAAGAGCATTTCTTGGGCTTTTAGGTTTCTTATAATCATGACAGTTGTGACCTATACGGCCGCCGATAGAGGGCGTTATACGATATTATAACCAAAATATTGGATTTTCTCAAAAAATTTAAATGCGATGATATGAGTTTTTTTAGACTAGAAAATAGACAAATGACCAACCAATAAGCCTACGCAAGCAGCATCTTAATATCTTCTTCCGAACTCAAATTATTAAAAAAAATACTAAACCAGGAAAATTCATAAATCCCCATTTAAAAATGCATCGCTTGCTTTCGATAAGAAGGCAAGTAGTAGGCCATGGAAATAAAAGACAAACTCCTCTCTAAAATATTCACAAGAAATGTCAGTTTATTTAGTGCTGTGATTTTAAGTCACACGTTTTCGTATTTCTAAGCGATTTTCGTTTTAAATAAAGTTGTGGTCCTGAAAAGGACCGATTTTGAAAAAAGATTAATGCCTTCTGTGTTCAAATTGCTTGCCGTTATATTCCACACATTTTTCCAGTCTTTCTTAAGTCGACGGAACCGCGGCCTCGATTTCTGCCGCTGATAGTTGACGAATTGAGTTTCGAATTCTGTTGTCCACATCCATTCCTGTTGTTGGTGGAGTTTGAAAAACAATGTCTTTTAAGCGTCCCCACAGGTAAAAATCAAGACATATCAAGTTGGGAGATCTTGCCGGCCAAGGAAATAGGCTTCCCCTTCCTATCCAGCGTTCTCGAAAGGTCCTGTTAATATGGTTTCGGACAATAATTGAATAATGTGCCGGACAACCATCGAATTGCAGAAACATAGTTCTCCTAGTTGCGAGTGGCACATCCTCCAACAAAATTGGCAAGTCGTTGATCAAAAACTCTAAGAAGCGGTTACCAGTTAAAGCTTGATCAAAAAAATAAGGTCCAATAATTCTGTCCCCAATGATATCGCATCACACATTTAGACTCCAGCGTCCTTGGTGCTGCACATCTCTTAACCAACGCGGATTTTCAGCGGACCAATAATGCATGTTTTGACGGTTTACTCGACCATCACTACTAAAGGTAGCCTCGTCGGTCCAGAGAATTTCCGTTAAGAAATTTCTGTTTTCCTCAAGCCATCCATTGACAATAATTTAGTCTATTATCGAAATCTTCTTCATTGAGCGCCTGGTGCATTGTGTCGGGTACTGTCTTGCAGCTATAGCTGCATTTTGAAAACACTCGAAATAAATCGCAATCATGTCAACAGCTTCATTATTTGTGAGAGGCATTTTGATTAAAAAGTACTCAAATTATACGCAATCAACAATATTGGGCTGCGTGTGACAAAAGTTTGACGTTAATCGGCAATATTTTTGTTAGGCGATTGTCGTGTCCATGGCCTACTACTTGCCTTCTTATCGAAAGCAAGCGATGCATTTTTAAATGGGGATATATGAATTTAATTTGAGTTAGGAAAAAGATATTAAGATGCGGCTTTCGCAGGCTTATTGGTTGGTCATTTGTCTATTTTCTAGTCTAAAAAAAATCATATCATCGCATTTAAATTTGTTGAGAAAATCCAATATTTTGGTTATAATATCGAATAACGCCCTCTATCGGCAGCCGTCTAGGTCACAACTGTCACGATTACAAGAAACCTAAAAGCCCAAGGAATGCGCTTTTCAATGTTACCAAATTTATCCAAATCCATTAAGCCGTTTTAAAGTTACAGGCATTTATTTAAAACAACATTCAAATACCCCCCACCACTTTATTTCCAAAGATAGAGAAAAATTGTTTTTACAAAAAATGTTTGACTTTAAGTTAACATTAAAACGCAAATACTTTGTTGTTATATTGATTGGAGAAAATCGCGAGAAACGTAACTTTATGTAATTCAAGATGGTGGAAACGCCCACTGGCGGCCATCTTGGGAACTTGAAAATAATTTCCAGCATTTTCCCTTGCCCACTTTACCTATAAAATTTTTTTACCGTAACTCTCTACGATCATTAGTTTCTGAGATACAGCCGCTTACCTCGCTTATTTGCCCACCCTGTAGAACTCATTCGTTGGTGTATTATATTATTATGCAAACTGTGCCGATAATTTCTGATAGGATCGCCCAAAATAAATTTATTCTGGGCAGAACATTTTGAGCAAATTTCAGTTTAGCTTGTTTATTTTTGCTTCATTGAAGGTGGTAGCCTTTTGCCCTGTGTGTTTTTTATTGTGACGGATTAGACCAATCTTCCATGCGAAGCACTTACCACAATGTTTACAATTAAATGGTTTATCTCCTATGTGTTTTCGATTGCGACTAGTTAGATGGCTTTTATATCTAAAGCATTAATATCATTATCTTGACAATGAACTGTTAAGTTATGACCATCCAGCAATTCTTTAAAGTCGAAGAATTCGCGGCCTTTCGTACAGAAGCATATCCAGAAAGATGTATCCTCAACATTCCTCTCAGAGTTAGATTCATCCTCAGTTTTTTCTCTTTTTACTTGTTGTTAGTTCCTAAAACATAAAGATGTTAGATATAAGAATTATCTTTATTCTTCAACGTATTGGTCATCGTACATTTTCATAATAGTTCATAAAGCTTCTGGCTCTTCAGGTGACTTCCATGCCGCACTCTGACGTTTTGTTTTTAGCTCGTATTGAAACCACTGCGTTTCATGACCAATTACAATGGCTGACATGCTTGCCGGATTCTTTTGGGACGTTTTTAACATGTCTTTGCAATGCTGAACTCTCCAATCTTGTTGGTCGTCTGTCGGAGTGAGGGACAGGAAGCGTGCACCAAATTTTTGGTGACTTTCTATAAAATATCAAACCGCAGTGAAATATCAACCGATACCGCTCAAATTTTGAGGTTAAGGGTAGAACATTCATCTACCATCTTTCAGTCATAGACACCAGTCTCATCACATCTGGAGCACACCGTTAAATATGCAAAATTTTCAGTAGATTCCGATTTTCATATTTATGATAGACCTTAAGTTGGTAAATTTTGCGTAAAATAAAAATAAAAATTTTTGGTGATCAGTTACGCCCTCTAGCCGTCATCCTACGCTTTTCTAAATAATTTCCAGATGTTTCTCAGGGTCACTTTAGTCACATAATATGGGTGCCTATTATCTTAAAAAAAAAGATATCCTAGAATAGAATGGGGCGGTTTACTATTTGCATGTAATTAATACCGGCGATGATAGTTCCCTGTTTAGGCTGGGGGGTACTGCGGTTATATAGTCCGCGTTTGTCAGACGTTAACGTCGGAGCTACTAAATTAAATTGAGGTTCATATCATTACTGGAGATCGAGCCGCAGAGACCAACGGGTTGGCCCCACCGTAGAAGAGGAAGGGGGCCAACTGAATTGATAACATCTTAGACCGGTGTAATCCGATATAGTTACGGCAGCTTTGTACTGTCGTCGAAAGTTAATGATCATTTCTAATTATAGGGAAACATAACCTAGAAATGAACCGCCATCAATTCGTATTGATTTATAACGTCTGGTCGGGTCGGGGGCAGCTTCCGTTTGTCCGGGTATATTTCGAAAAATCGTAATTTCCTGGTTTTGGCAATTCCGTTGTTCTGTGTGCAGGAAAGTCGCAGGAAGGAGGTTATGAGGTTTTGCCGGAAATCAACTACTATTAAAATATGTTCCACGCTCGATTAACACAAGGGCAAATAGATAAAATCCGTCTATGTCGTTACTTTTCCTACTTCCTTAGTTGCGATCGAGATTTATAAGGGTCTCTAGTTTTTCTTGTATACAAGATGGCGGCTTTGGTTTAATATTGATTTTTTATGGTTTGGTCTTCATTAATATTTTATGGTATAGTTAAATATGATATCCATACTTGTCTCTAAATCAGATAACTCCATAAAAATGGGCGCCAAATTATCATTATTTGGCGCCCAAACAAAAAAGCATCTTAGCGATAAAGAAGTGGTTTCTGAAAATTAAAGGAGGAGGTTCACAAATTCGAAAAGATTTGAAGCTTGTTCTCGAAAATTGGAGTTTTCTCCAAACTTGAAAGTTTTCCAATCCTAATCTTTGTGTTGTTGCCCCCAATATTTGGAGAAATCTATAAACGAGCTTGGAACTGCAAGACTTTTATATGTTTTGTTGATAATTTATAGCAACCTGGAAACAACAGTTAGCTGATCTACGAGGGTGGTTCGATAAATACTTAGCCTACGAAAGAAAAACAAAAATTTTGGAAAAGTGGCGATTTATTTCTCAAGATAATAATAATAATAATAATAATTCATGCCTTAGCATCCCCCAACAGCTTGCGCCAATTACAGGGGGCATCAGCTGGCCATGAGTTATTATTACGCCTGCGGCTGTAGACCGGCTTAAGATGTAACCTTTCCGCATTTGCCGTGGAATTTGGAAAACTACAGAAAACCAAACTCAGAAAGGAAGCACCGGGGTTCGAACCCGGTACTGCCGGACTACGAGGCAAGTGTGCAAGCCACTAGGCCACGAGCCCGACTCCTTTGATTTCGATATATTTGACCCAGCCATGGCTAGTTTTCCATTTTTCTCAAATCCGCGGACACACTCGCTTCCACAGGCGATAAAAACAAAACTAGGCTTCCGATTCGGCTGAAATTTTGACAGTAGCTGTTAACGAGAATGTACTGCGTCTTCCGACAGTGGTGCTGTCTGGCGGTGAGGATAGGTACTCATCGGACCGCCCTCGTATTTACAAAACCGTTTACTATGTGTTAACTCGGATATGCCCACTGTCCTTCTTAAATCGGGTCGGCGTTCACCCTTAAAACTCTGCGGCTGCACTACCCAATCGCTGGTCTCATAGTTCCAGGGCAACGGGCGTGGCGGGAGTAGACTTCGTATATAAAGGAGGAAGCTTGGGCGTAGGCATGGGCATACGCTCCGGTGACTGGCCGCTAACCGTCGGAATATATGGTGGGTGCTACGGCGCTTACCTAGAGAACTCTGCAGCTGCACTACTCCCACCACCAAGGATGGTGGCCACACTCAGGGAAACGGGCGTGGCGAGAGAATTTGGCGAAGATAGTAGTGTAGGACACAAGTCGGTTCGCCGAGGAGTACTCCGCCCGCTGGTTGTCTGGTTGGGGAAACCCTCGGTTTCATCCTAAAACAACTCGGTGATTCTGGGACCCTACGGTTTCACTGTAGCTGCTGAGGGGCAAAAGAGTTGACGCGGTTGGCATTTTGGGGTAGGACTTTTGCCCGGCCGTCCCCGTAGTTCAGGCTTAATTCACGGGCGGGCTGGTCTACCTCACGGCCAGATTCCGTTTCCCACGCTTGGCCGATCCGCAAGGAGGCCTAGGCCCCGTGGGGTTAGATGTGAGGTAGGAGTTCGTCTCCAGCGGTGACCCGTCCAACGTTGACAAGAAAACTTGTCTAACATGGGTAGCACGGGGGAGAGGAGCCCACCGGTTCGCCGGGCCTCTCCGTGAGGTGTCGGTCTCGTGCCGGCAACTGGTTTCGTACCTCTTTGTCCTGAAGAGTGTGTGCATCGATCGGCAGCTGGGTGCCCCTTTGGGGTCCAGCTAACAACATTCGTGTCCTCATTCTACCTGTTTTTATGTTTTCTCAAGTGGTGGCGTTGGTGTAAATTTTGTGAAAAAGGTTGAAATAAATAATTACTACACTAACTTCACGCAACTGATTTGTTGAATCCTATCTGCAAGTAAATGAAATATGAGTATGGATTATCGTAGTGACCTTAGGCTTGTTAGGTAAGATTTTCTGCAGAACTTCTTAAGCAAATTGTAGGCCTTGTAAAAGAATATTGGCTTAAATCTTCCTGCTAGTATATAGATAAACATAAATCTATCTAACCTTAAATATATTATTGACTTCAGAGGTCTTACTCAGCATGAGCTTTTGAGAAGTTTAGAAGAAGATAATTATAATCCAGCTGGGCCCACAATAGATGATTCTTACAAGAATCCTTGGACGACCAGGAATGGGAAGAAGAGGATGAAGTTCCTCTGTCGCAACTTGCGAAAAAAATAAAATTAATTCAGAAACTAGATATCAGTTGGCCACAAATAAGTTGTGTATCAAATAATAGAACTCCATTAGAATTGTTCCAATCTATTCCTGCTAAGTTCCAGCAAAGTTTTTGCTCTATGCTTATTGTAGTTTCCAAGGAAGATCTCAGTCCAGGAAGATTCTCCCAGAGGGATGCTCTGAGGCTCTCTTCCCGATCTTTAAGTTCCTTTTTGTAGGTGCTCGTCCCTATACCACAGAACGGTTCAGGTCCCACAAACGGAGTTGTAGCGGCCTTTCTTGCTAGTGAATTAGCTTCTTCGTTGCCTCTGATTCCAGTGCGTCCTAGTACCCAGTATAGTGCAACTCTATTATTCTTGCCCAGGTTGTTTAATCTACCAAGACATTCCCAGACCAATTTCGAGCTGATCGTGTTAGAGCTCAGCGCCATTAGGGCTGCTTGACTGTCGGAGAAAATTGCAATGCTCTGCTTCCGATAGTTCCTGTCAAGGTTCAGTTGAGCACATCATCCAATTGCATTGATCTCCGCTTGGAAGACGCTGGGGTTGGTTCGGAATATTTGGTTCCTGGCCCAAATATGCATGCACCTGTTCCTTTATCGGTTTTGTGTGTTTTCTTTTAGGGAGTACGTGGAGTGTTCTCCTACCCACTCTCTCTTATTACTTAGCTTGGTGAGGAAATTCCTTTCAAAGCTATATTCCTTGACCATTTCATCATTTGGTAGGCTTAGAAGTGGGGAGAGCCCGGCTTGAGATGTCCATGCTCTCGCCCCTTCCAGTCCCCGCCCTGGTCAGTCTGTGCATAGCCGCAACTTGGGTTGCAGCCCCAAGTTTTACCTGCCAGGTTCCGGCATATCATTAAGGCACTTGTTGCCTTATTCATTGTCAGTTCTATGTGTCTGTTCCACAGAAGTTTTGAATCTAGGGTTATTCCTAAGTATTTAACTTCTGATTTGCGTTCGATCACTGTTCCATCGAAGTGGATGTCTTTCATGTTCGAAATTTTTCTCTTCCTAGTGAAAGGTACAATCGTGGTTTTTGCGGAGTTGATGCTCAGCCCCACTGATCGACACCATTCACTGGTGATTTTAAGGCTTGTTTGTACCAGGTCACAAAGAATCCCCTCATACTTGCCTTTTGCTACTTACTTTTAGAAGAGAAGTAATTACATCGTTAATTGACATTAATAGTACGAGCAGAAACAGTGTTATTAGTAAGCGGCTTGGTGAACCTTCGAATTTAGAGAATATTGAATCAAGGCATTATAGAATAGATCATTTTGTAGCTGAACAAGACCAACAAATTAGGTGTCGAATATGTCATATAAAGGTCAAAACTAAATGCATAAAATGCAACGTCGCACTTCATATTATCATATCATCCTGTTTTAAAAAGGGAGACACAAATTTAGGAAAAGAAAACAAAAAAATCTGGATTAAGTTATGTTGAAAGAAATATTTGAAACTGTAGGCCTTCTGCAAGAAGGCAAAGCAACATTGACTGAACAAAAACTATAAGACCTGGACGTATTTTTAACGTCAGTAACTCTTGCAACATATAAAGCTATTACAGCACGACAGAAATAGAACAAATTGAGAGATCGTAATAAACTCTTGACGTCATATAATAATTAATTTGAAATAGGTCGCAATTTTATTCTAAAAATAGATACAGAAAGATGTATTATAACTATGTTAAAAATTCATAGAGGACGCTAACATTATTTCCACGATGAACGTGTAGAAATCGATTTTACAGTACCTAAAAAAAATTACCGATTTGTGAAACATTCCATCTGTATAGTAGCTACGAGTTATTTTTTATCTCATGCTAAAACCACACAAGAAAAAAAAAGTAAAATATGCTACCACCCCCCTATAGTTAAAAAAAAAATTCACCCACACTCGAAATATAAAATGTACAATACTAGGCAGTGTGCGGGGCCCAACTTTGTTGTTAAAACTGTTCCTCGTCTTCTTTCCGGGCTGCTCTCAAACCGGGAGGCCCTGATTCGAAATTAATGATACAGTTTTTGGCTGCGGACCGATAACTCATGATTGATGAGCGCGCTACCAGCGATACAGTTTCTTTTATAAATGCCACAGCCTAGCTGTGAGCGTTATATATTATATATATACAGAAACACATACATATAAAGAACTTGAACACTTCCGGAACATTTTATGGTTATTATCGAATCCTATCGACTGCGCCAATTTTATGTTTTACGAAATTTTTAAAAAATAATTTCAACTTATAATTAATGCAATTCCAGCGTTACGATTCGATAAAATTTCCCTCCTAAATATAAGCGATAAACCTCGCTTCTTCTGCGGAAAGAAAACAACCGTCGCGGTGAAAAAAAAAAAAAAAAAAGTTTCACCAACGCGGGCAATCCAATTACAACGTCGCATCTCTGACCTGCGCTCCTCGTAAATTCTATTACTGTCAAAGTTAATTTCTCGTTTCCACAACATTTTTCATCCAGCAAGCGAAATAATAATGATGATAATAATAAATACATCATTTTCGCGGTTGTGGGAAAAAACGACTAAATGATAAGCGAGGATGGAGTACAACAAACTGGTGAGAGATGGTGGAATCGTTTTCGTATTAACATCAATCATAGTTTATTAAATTTAATACGAATATAGCTTAAAATACAATTTCGTTTTAACCTTCATGTGCACAGTAAAGTACAGCAGGAGAAAAAAGTATCCTTCACTCAAAATGCACGGGCAATTTATTGACTTAGTATACCTACATGGACTGTCACTCTAGCCTCCTGTCCGGATACTTTTTTCTCCTGCTCTACTTTTCGCATCTTCAAGTCTTATTTTTTATAACTTTTAGACGAGCTACGTTGTTTAAGGTTTTGTTTAGCCTAAATCAATCCCTCTTATGATGACTACACAATGACACAATCATACCACTCTCTCTATTCCGGATTTAGTAGCAAAATGTTTCAAAAACTTGCTCGTTTTTGAACGTGTTTTAATTTCAGGCATGGGTAATTGTTGTCCCAAATCATCAAGAAAATTTGGCCGACTCTGCGATAACTTGGGTGTTGCAGGGTTGTTTTCGAAGCGTCTTTCTTTTTGTTGAATAATGAATAACCATTTTGCCCACCTCCTTCAGTTGCATTGTAATACATAATAATTTCCGGGATTTGTTTAGGTCCAGTGATGTTTACATTGTTATGATAGCAATGGGATGTAGGGCTTATTTTGCTTTAGTATTCCAACAATTGAAAGGTTCCAACTGAGCAACGGACGAGCTAATGGTAATGCCGTGAAAAAGTTGTCCATGGTCACATTTCTTCGAGATCCTTTGAACTGGTATCACAACTCCCTCACAACTCGCCGTCCTTGATCCTTTTTCTGGACTGTTTGGTCCTTTACCAGTATACAGGGTCATTCAAGGAACTGGTTCGTTAGAATTTTTTGATGTTCTTGAAATTTAACATTTCTCAAAACTTGACGTCAACTTTCTTAATTTAAACAGCATGGTATATTTTTTGTATCGGGCATACAATTCTGCATCAAGACACCCTATGTCAAAAATCAGCCATTTTTGAGTTATTCAATTTTTTTTTTCAAATATAGGGCCAATTGCAACGTCATATTCAAAATTCTGTATTCCTGAAGATATTGCAGCTAAACACCTCATATTTGGCATGTTATTAGCCGAAATAGCATACATCAAATTTACGTCCTAAAATTTATCATAATTTATACAGGGTCGTCCAAAATTAACGTTCGTTTCAACCAAGATCACATCGATGAAAGCTACTGTTTTTTAACTCTTAGTGTTGTATTTTAGGGCCTAAATTTAGGCAACATATATGCACGTATTCGTAACCATGGAAACGTAGATTGAAACTCGTACAGCGTTGCCATATATATTACATTAGAGTTAAGATAGTTTTCTAATGAAGGAATCGTTATATATTATAAGTGTTATTGAAGATGTAGATTCTGTGAAATCTACTTTTGACGATTAAATTTGAAATAGGAAACACAACAATAGTAAAAGTACTGCATTGTTAATATACCGGGTGGCCAACTAAGAATGTCGCTCGGCCATATCTGAGGAACGGTTTACAGTACAGCTCCAGGAAAAAAAATATTATTGACTAAAATGACCCCCAGAAACATTTGGAAATTATTGAGAAAAGCGTAGGATGACCGCTAGAGGGCGTAACTGATCACGAAAAATTGTAATTCTTATTTTAGCCAAAATTTACCAACTTAAGGTCTATCATAAATATGAAAATCGGAATCTACTGAAAATTCTGCATATTTTACATGGGATAATTTTTTTGTATTTTGCTAAATAAGGGGAAAGGAGAAGGGGAAGCTTTGTTTTGCGGGAACGCTAATAACTCCGGTTCTGTTGAACCGAATTTTGCAAATTTAGTCTCGTTGGAAACAGCATTACTCCTCCAATCTTATGGTTACAAATTAGAACCAATCTAATAAGTGAGGTGCATGCTAGAGGGCGCTGTTTAATTTTTTTCGGGAATTTTGTTTTTTCTCGAAAATATTAAATTGAAACATACATTTTTGACGAAAAATTAAAAAAGTAGGCTAAATTACCAACAAATCAGCGAAAACCGGGTCCCTCTATCGTTTACCAATCCGGAGATAACTTCAAAAACGTGTGGATGGCAAAAAAAATTTCTATAAATTTCAATTATTCTGCTAAACTTGAACGGAATTTAGCAAATTTGGTCTTATTAGAAAGGATTTTTATTGTCCTATGTTTTGTCACCGCTAGAGGGAAAAGAACAGTGCGTGGAATGCTTGGCGGCCAAAATAATAGACTCATGGATTTTCGTAAACCTACAGCTAGTGATTTAAATTGTTTAATATTGTGTTTATTTCTGACATCGCTAGAGGGCGTTAAACAGAGCAGACTAGAAGACATGTCGCTAACAATTCGCAAGAATATGTTTTTCAATATGACTAGTGTGCTGTGCATTTCTCCGTAAATGTTCGCAATTTTCTGGCTCTCGATAGGTGGATGTAACACGCCAGTTTATTTGCATGGCCACCCAGGACCCCAAATTTGACTTGGTTAGATTTTTATTTGTGGGGGTGGTGTTTATTTGAATTATATCGTTGTCTTTTTAACTAAATCTTAAGCTTTCAATTCATTATTTTAGAGTATGAGCATAAATATAGCCTTCTTTATATTCTTTTCAAAAATTATAAAATTTGCATATTTAACTTACTTTAACGCCCTCTAGCGGTAATGGACAAAATAATATTAAACAGTTTGAACCACGAAACATAGGTCAATGAAAATCTTCTGTCTAATAAGACCAAATTTGTTAAATTTCGTTCACGAGAAGCAGAATAATTTAAATTTATAGAAGAAATTTTTACCATTCACAGGAGATATCTTCGGATTGGTAAAAGATAGCGATGATCAAAATTTGTTTGAGTACCAGGTGACTTCTTGCAAAGAAAAAACGAATCAATTCGTATGCTTGCACTGGCAAGACAAGTTTTGCACTGCCATCGATATCCACCATGTTATTTGGCCATTTTTACGAACAACATCGGCCCCAAACACCTACCACAGGCATAGGTATTGTGCAATAAGCTCCTCCTGCTTAGCCACCTGATACCTTCATCTGATCTACGTTCAGAATTTTATCTTCATTCACGATGCAGTATACCACAATATATTTACTCAAAAGTATAACAATGCACTTCCTAATAATAAATAAACTTTAACTTTCGCCTCATAGTGACACCTATAATAATAAAATATATGCAGAAAAAAATAAGACACATGAGTAAGGTTATGTATGGATGGACTATATGGCAACACTGTTAAGTTTTTGTTGACGTTTCTATGGTAACGACCACATTTATGCCTGCTATCAATAAATGACGTCAAACGTACCTATTATATTGTGACCTTCATTTCAAAAATATCAATTTTGATATTTCACTAAATAAAACGTAGAATAGTCACTTCACTGATTTGTGACCGGACAGAACTAACATTTATTTGACATTGACAAAGAAGAGGTTAGTTTTATGCATACAAAATGTAATTGACATCTGATCTGTCATTTATTGAAGTGACATTTATAAATTCTGTTGTCATTAATTTAATAATAATAATAATAAAGGGACTTATTAGGCAGTATTCATCTCAAAGATGCTACAAAAGTCGACTGTGCACATGAAGGTTAATCGCGTTGGCCAGGATTTCAAGAGTTAAAACTGTACAGAGCGATAAGTGACACGAGCTTGTCAGCTTCGAATACAATGTTGTAGGAGATACCAGACTGTCTAAAACTAAACTTATCTAGCGGGGAAAACGCCTCTAACCGTAACAGAAATTATTTGATGCTTAACATCCATCAATTATGTTCATTAGGTTCTCGGCTAACACGTACCTCCCTCCTCCCCGTACCTCTGACTACTACTACTACCGCCACTATTACGTTAGACGGTAGTTAGATTCGGCGTTGGAGGAGTTCCCTCAAAGGTACGCCTGCCTGCTGCCTGTCACTTAGAGTTTCGCAAGTTTGACGTAAACGTACGGACCCCGAAGGGACACGGCGGCAGCCATGTTCTACCCCATCTACTCAACCATCGAAAGTAAGCGGTGTCGGTGGGAGGGGGGGGGAGGACTAAATTCGATTTAGTAATAAAACGTTAATTGTAATGACGTTAGACCCGACAGTGCCTAACCTAAATCAAACGGTAATCACATCGATGTAATAGCAGTGAAGACAAGGATGGTGAGGGATGAGAGGAGGGCATCAGTATTGATATTTTTTTTTCGAACTAATAAATGCACGAGCAATGTATGCGTTTATTTGCATATCTGACGTAAAATAAACTACAAGGCGAACTACAAGATGTGCATGCATACACACAACATCCTAGTAAAGCTCCAGGTCGCATCTGAAAGCGGCATACGACAGCGAAGCGCTCCCACAAAGGACCGCCGTCGTAATCCGTTTACGGGTCGCGCAAGAGTCGTAGTACAGCGCGCATGCTAATGGAAACAAGTGTATTGGAAGCGGGGAATTGTATTAACGCGCGAAGTGCCGTATCATTAAGGCCAATGCAACTTACAATATAATTGTCCTATTTAATGAACATCGTACGTACGACCTAGTACGCTTAAGAGGAGGCATATGTATTGTAGTTTGTAGGAAATTGGTGGCGCAGTCAGTAGGATATTACACGAGTGAATTATTGCCTATATGTTTTTAATAGATTTTCCAATCAAATTAATTGAGGTAGTTATTAATCCTCGCACGGAAACGTGTCTTTTAGTTTATTCCTCCATTGTTCAAGAATGAATGATCGATGTGGCATTCTTAAAGTGGTTGCAGCACTTTGTCGCCTTGACGAAACCTACAGTAGAGGAGCAGCTGAGTTTCCCACGCCACACTACCCAGAAATTGCAGCTTCTTCATAGGCCTTTCATTAAACCGTTCAAAACACAAATACGATCATGCTTGCAGTTTGTGGATGAAGGCAAGTCCTAGTGCTCGAATGACGCTTATATATTGCAGCAAGTGGTTTCAGCTGCACGGGCATTCACCCCTTTAACCTTGATATTTTCACGGACTTTATGGGAAGTCCTTTAATCAAGGTAGAAAATCAACTGCCGAAGTTGCTGCCGTTTCTGCTACAAAAATCTCTCAACCTCCAGCAAACGAAGAGCAAGCAGCAATTGAAGAGGACGCCTCTGCTTGATGATATAGGATTGCCAAATTCTCCTAGGAGAGTCACACGACCTACCTTCGCAAGTGTTTTACAGAGGATTTCTCTTTTGCCTTCATGTGCTTGAAAGAGGATTACAAGTAGAAAGAAGAAAGCAGAAAAAATATTGACTTCAACTCCACACAAAGATATGTTGATAGAAAAGGAAATTTGAAAGTCCCAAGAGAAAACGAGAAGAAATATAAAATTTGAACGATGTGCAGATATGGTGCAGACAAGGGTGTTCAGAAAAAAGTCAGAAAATCAATAAATCTGATTACCTCGGTAATGTAGGCTCCGAATGGAATAGAATTTTGTTTCTATCTAAGGATTAATAATTGATTCACCAGCAGGTAAATGTTGAGCTTTAAACTAACTTCTAGATGATGATCCAATGAGTCGAAAGTATCCTCCTTTTTTAGCAAGGCAGCTTAATTACCCTCACACCCTCCCCCCAATGACTTGGTACCCACATCAGCGTAATTGTGTTCCTTTGGGCCAGAGTTTTGAGCGTGAGCTGATAGTCCCACGAAATTTGCAGGAGTGATTTCTGAATGAATACAAATAGCCCTAAATATGGTGAACAATTGGTGCAATCGAGAAAGGCTGAGAGGAGAGACCTTAGGGAGCTCAAACCGGTAAGGATTACATTAATTACAGAAATCGCAATAGCTAAGGAAGCATAATACTTGAGGGTTAGATTAGGTTAGGTTAGGTTAGGAGTGGGGTGGCACCACGACCTTTACAGGCCTATTGTGATCCCCTTTACCTTAGAGAATGCTCTCTAGTTTCGTTTTCTTAATCAAACATATCATTTTAGCGAGCGGCTCTTTTATGTAGCCGTTGGCTGTGAGGTTCTCTAGAAACATTGTCCTCGCTAGGCTCTCACAGTGACACAAAACATGAACTGGGGTTTCTTCTTCCTCTTGACAGAATCTGCAGAGAGGATTGTTAAACATATTTGGCAGTCTTCCTGTCTTTACTCAGTAGGTCTTCAGTAAACTTAGGCCTCTGTTCCCTTAGCCTCCTCTTTGTCCTGGTGATCTTTCCCACCATTCCTTGGACTTGTTTTGTGACCATTCGTAGATGGACCTCTTAATTTGTGATTTGGTAATGCCGAAGGAAGGGGCCGCTCCTATGACGAACCCCCTTCACTCCCGTGTGGCTGGGGATCCAGGCCAAAGTTATTTTTCTTAGGGTGTCCACCACCCACGTAGTCCCAAACAAGCTTTGAGTCAGCACTTGCGGAACTGATAGACTTGGGGGTTACCTTTAACCAAAAACTCAACTGGAACACACACATAGAAAATATATGCAATAAGGCGTCTATGGCCATTGGCGGATGCAGAAAATTGTGTGGAAAAATTTGGGGATTAAACTTAAAAATGATCTGAAGAGGTGTGGTGGTCGAAGTCCCAACAGGCCGGAGTAGTGAGGCTCCTCCATGTGCATCAAAGTACCATTTTTTAAAATTTGAAATCTAGGATTACCAACTTGAAATCGTTAAAAACCTATCTGTACTTGCACACTAACATCACCTGTTCTTAATACCCTGAAATGCATCAATCGCTCGGCATTAATTAATGTACATATATGGACTTTCTCGGACAAATGTGCGTTCAGCCGACCAACGCTAGCCTATTCAACGGGAAGGAATAAATCATGCAGATATATATATATAACTACGTGGTTAACGCTGCGTGGAGCGCATTACGGATCCTACACACAGACACCGCAGTTGTAGCAGCAGAATTGGGATTACCGATCGCATAATGAATCATGATTTGGAAACGTTCGTTACTTTCGGTAGGATTTATTAGGTTCAAAGGGAGATAACGATGTTGATGGATCCCCTTTAAACAAACAAACAAAAAAGAACACAACCGATTTCGCTATTTATATGATTCTTACGTTCACACTAACTCAGACAGAATCAATACACCTACGATGATATAAACAGACCGATTGAACCGATTATCATCCGGAACAAACAAGGCATATCCTTAAATCAATTTTGCGGAAAGCGTAGATAATTGGAAAATGTTCGCCACCTATATGCTAGGATGATTCCATCTCTGTGTGTGAGGAGAGAACATGGATTCCATACGGGAATCGAATTATGGATCTTCGAAACTGTGTAAACAGGAGGAGAGCAATTATAAACGCTCACCTGAATGAGTCTATCCATATCCAGTCGATGTATACAGGCGATGAGATCTGATGGTCTGTAACGGTGCACGGCCGTGTGTACGCGTACATTTAACATACCATCGTCATCCGATCCGTGCGTATGGAGTGTAAACGCTCATTTATATATATATATATATACATACGTATATGGGGAATAAGGGAGCCGTAAACTCCGGTATTCATCTTATTACGCGCGAAGGGAAGCACGAAACCGCGTTAAAATCAAATCCGAACGGGTCGTGTATAGGTTTCGGTTTGTTACGCCAATTTGTTTTTAATCCTTCGGACGTGACATTCGATGAGAAACTTTGAGTAGAGTTGGCTGTTGTAAAGTTGGGAGATTCGAATTGGGATTATTTATATTGTCGGAATGAAACGAGTTCCATAAAAGTTACCCGAATCAAGTAAGTTAATTAATGCTAATTCATATTATTGTTATTATATGAGGATCTAGTTCCAATTCCAATTTAAGCAGCAAAAAACTGCCCCACCTTCAAAAAAATACGGTGCAATTATTCCTCCAGATCACAATGGACACTACAATGCTTTCTGATGAATTATTCGTGGATTTTTTAAGACTCTCGAAAGCCAAAAGTGTGGAAACACTCCATAGTAGTATCCATAATTAAACCTCATCTCCTGTCTTGGCAAAATGGTGGAAGCTATTATTCTTGCACGCCCTCTATAGGGCCCATAGCTGCTAGAGTGCCTCAGGGATCTCTTCTTGCTCTAAGTCTCTTCCTCGTCTACATGTCTGATTTATCTAGGTCACCAGGGGTTGACCTCGCAATATACGCGGACGATATGACCCTCTACACCGCAGACGCTATCCTTTGCAACAGGCTCCAGCACTCGCTGGACGAAAGGACGAAGGTTGTCCCTATTTCAGATAGCGTACGAGATCTGGGTCTTATTCTAGACACTAACATTCGTTTCAAAAATCATATATCTAATTTAATTAGGTTGGGGTATTCCAATTTGAAAATGTTATACGGTAGCAAGGATTGTTTGGATATTGGGTTGAGAAGAGCCTTGTGTGAATCTTTGATTCTGTCCCGTTTTAATTTCTGTGTACTATTCGTGTCTCGATAGTACTGATAGAGCCAGAATCCAGCGTTTACAAAACTCCTGCCTGCGTTTCATTTACGGTATCCGTAAATTCGACAGGATATCCCACACACTGGGATGGGCGTGTTGGATTAATATGTCAAGGAGGGCTGAATTTCATTCCACCATTTTTTATCATAAGGTGGTTTTCTATAGAAAGATTCTGTTCAAAACGGACGTGCACAATGTGAATGTGAGAAATAAAGGCCTACTAACTCCTCCAGTTCACCACCTAGAAATTTTCAAGAGATCTTTTTCATACAACGTGGCTAAATCGCTAAATTCAATTTCACCTGGGTTGCGTTCTTTGCATCCCTCTGCGTTTGCGCGTCAGCTACGCAAGCAATACTTCTCATCTTACTGAGTGCCGTGTTGTTTGTTTTTTTTTCTTTTTTCTTTACTATCCCAATTAGTACTTAGTTAGTTCTGCAATTGCTTTCTTGTATTTGTGTTTAGATTTATGCGTGTGCTTATTTTGGCCAGGTTCAGAAGGAAGACCAGCTGCCTGCTGCAAGCAGCTGATTCTGAACCTTTTGGTACATCTATAATTTGGTACTATAGTATAAACTATTGTATTGTTTGAATTTACCAATAAACTGCTATTATTATTATTATTAAATACTACTTAATAATTAATGTGGCAGTCCTTTTCACCCCCCTCCTCTTGAGTCCTTCGGTCATATATGTTGGTGTCACATTGGATTGAGAAGTGAATTGGCTGAGAAGTTTTATAAGGCAAAATGACGTCAAGCTCCTTGTGTGTTCCATGTCCATCAAGGAACAGCAACACTGGATCCTCTACTGTAGGTTTCGTGAAGGCGACAAAGTGATGCAACCACTTTAAGAATGCCACAGTGCCGTTGGTTGTTGGAAAGGCTCATCGATCATTCATTCTTTTTCGAGGGAAAATGAACAGTGGAGGAATAAACTGAAAGACACGTTTCCGTGCGAGGATTAATAACTACCTCAATTAATTTGATTGGAAAATCTACTAAAATAATTCACTCGTGTAATATCCTATTGACTGCGCCACCAATTTCATACAAACTACATATTCCTCCTCTTAATCGTACTAGGTCGTACTATGTTGTTGCATTGGCAATTTCTCTGTTCTCTTCTTTGTTCTAGAAGCGCCTTTCTAATCTTCGAAAATTATTTCACTTTCCTCCGCCCGATAATAACTTACGAGGCTTTGCCGTTCTCAAACATGGCGAAGACCTGAATGGGCTCGAGGTACTGCAGAATGGCGTCCTGAGGCTGATAATAACCGGGGCACCATGGTATGTGCGCAACCAACAGCTTCGCGACGATCTGGGAATACCATCGCTGAGAAGGTATATCGAGGAGGTATTGAGTGACTCGACCTCGACAAGCCCCCCGCGTAGAGTCACAGTTCGCCGTGTACTCGCGATCGATGCTGAGGAGGATAATTAGGAGGACTTCAATCATCTCTTTCCGATCGCCGTAGACGGAGAAGACTAAAAGCCTCAAACATCCAGCCTAGCAGGGGCTATCCAAGAAGAATAAAAGGCTCAAGAACCACCGTTCGGCCCTAGAAGGGACAGGGATTTTTTAAGCTTCAGCAATTTTGCCGATTAACGAAGCCAGTCACTTCTGTTTATTCAAGAATCCAATCGATGGACTCTCTTAGCTGTGCATGGTTTGTTGGCAGAAATTGTTGAGTCAATCGGACTGTGTAGGCGAGGAGATGCAAATCTTTAGTAAGAATGCACTGAAAAGTGGCTGTTGTGATGTCCAATTCTTGTGCATGATGAGACTATCAACGACAACTATTCACTCCTTCTTCCACTTCTTCATTGGCATCTATACCTTCAAACACGTTTCTTTTTTTCTAAACATTTTTTGATGATTCTCTAGTCTCAAACTCTGTCAAGCGTTAGTCTGAGGTAACACGTTTAGACTTACACGTGTTCCTTTTTGGTATCAATTACTTGGATTATTAATTCAATTATTTTCGACATCGAATATTCAATTTTCGTGACGATTTCCTCATAACGTGTGAGTCGTACCATCAACTCCTAGTCTTACGAAGTGTTGACGAGATTAAGTTACGACATCTAGTAGTCAAATAATCTAGTCATCAAATCACTTCGACATTTAATTCTATTATGAAGATAAGAAGGGGACTTCAGTACGATGATTCTATGATACAGAGTGAGCCACCGCATGTGTCTACCATTCTGCATATTGAGCCAACCCGCAGATTCTAGTTTCCAATTTTGTAATATCAGTCCTGAACACTTTCTGAACACGAACAGCTATGTGCTGATCCAGATCACCATGGTACACTGTGCAACATAATGAAAACTGTCCTAACATACAGGTCCTTCCTTATATTCTGATTCAGTATACGTCTAGAGAGGTTGTTACGAACTCTTTCAAATATTACCTAGCAAGATATTCTGAGGTCATCCAGAAGTGATTCAGATTGTACCCCAATTTATGCCAACCTTTAGACTTATAAATTATTAACCTTGACATCTCATGTATACGCCATCTGTTCTCAATCGACCAAACTTCCTGATTTTGGTTGAAGCAACTTATTCCTGCTATTTCGTTGTCTTAAATAGTTGATAAATGAATTTTATTTAATAATTCCTTTTTAAACTGAGGTTTGATTCCGAGGTGCTACTTGACAGTAATAGGTAGCTCGAAAAACTGATGAAACATCATAGCACTACGCTGAGATGGGTGTCAAGCCACTATGGAGTCAGAGGCAACGATATAGCTGACCAGTAAGCAAGAAGTGCCAGCGAACGACCATTCATAAGTCCAGAATCGACGTGTGAGTTCTTATGGCAGCATCGAAGAAATTGTCAGATCAACATCGCAGCATTGCATGGGCTGTGGGAGACACTCCAGTCCATCTCCTTGCCGACTCTCCATATCAATTGGACTCTCGACCAGGATGCAGACTTCTTTATCCATCTGCAACTTGGTTGAGAGGACTAAAACGGTATGGGGGCACAATAGGTCTCTCTTTTGGGCAAATAAGCATTTCCGAGTCGCCCCTCTCCCCCCTCCGCCCCTTCACCGGTACAGTCGAAAAAAAAAAACTGAACTGATGAGTCACCTTGTCTTCCTTCTTCAATTTTATTAATTTTTCTTCTCATAATTTTCATTTTGTTTTAATATAAAAGCTAAACAGTTTAGCGATTTTATATTTAGTTAGGACTAAAATTCCATCGAAAACCTTAAATCAATTCCACCCCCTCTCGAAAAACCAGTTCGTAGCCGTGATGACCATCACCGCGTGATCTGTCTGAAACTCGTCCGCAGATGTTGGCAGCTTTGTACACACAATTCAGGCACGAATCCGCTAGATTATCATAATCCGTCATAATCTCCACTCCATTGTCGAGTTTTTGTGAGCGCCGCCGAGAGACGACTCTCTCTACGTTGCGTTAGTTGAGGAACGCACGCAAAGCCCGCGTATAGAGGGCGAAGTTTTTGATTGTCGACAGCACTCGACGCTCCAGATTTAGTAACGGGATATGTTCATCTTGTACGGCGCTTAAATGCTGATGCTTACACTACATCGTCGTATAATCTGTTACGCACGATAAGTGAAGAGTTAACTTTGCACTGAAATTTCCAAGATTTAAAAATTTGAACCGAATCCAAACAGAATTTCAACACATTAAACATGAAGAATACACCCTAGTTTTACAAAATAGGGGCCACCCTTTTCTACTCGGTACGTTTTCCCCATTTGTTGGAATTCGATAAGCGAATAATCAAGGCGTGGATGGCAACGGTACTGTGCTGGCTCGCACACGTACACACAAATACACACACGGGCGCACGCCGAGCCTTTTCAAAAGGTACACCGGAGCGGAAGTAATGTTTTGAAAATAGCGGGATACCACCACCGTAGAGCCGTGCTTTAGTTCCGCGCTTCCGAACACAACGTTGGCCGTACATATCGGGAGTTTAAATCCATAAACGCGACCGCTAACGCCAACCACGAACGTTGTGTGCGCCTCTTCCACCCCACCCCGAAAACGGTCCCTTTAAACTGCGCTTATCAAACGGTCGACCGCCTCCATTCGCAGTTAGAATTTGTTTTCCTGATTCGCGATTCGATTTCACCAACACCACGTGAAGAAATGTGCGAGAGAATAGAGGTTGGGCGCCAAAAAAAAATTGTAGTTTTATTCGATACAAATTAAAAAGTTTCGATGTGGAAAATCGAAACTATAATTTTTCAATAGGTTCGTCGCGAGATCTGGAAGTCGGCCAATACGTTACAGCCGAACGGATGAGGACAAAGGAACTCACAATAATTCTATACGGAGCTTTGTCGATTCGTGGCAGTTAAAGGCGGTGATTTAAAGGAATTTGTAACGATGGCGTAACAACTTTTGTATAGTCGTTCACAGATATAAATAAACGTAATTTACGGAGAAGGGACTGGAAAAACCTTACGCTGCTGGGTAGTTATTCTATTCGGTTGCTTTCGTACAAAAGCAGCTGCGTGAGCAGTTTTAAAGAGTTTTAGTTATAAAAATATCTCCTAACTTTACGGTTTTAGGACGTAAATGTCTCTCGAGTAAATTAGATAAAATACGGTGGGTATCGAGTTTTGCTTTTTCATTTAAATAACAGGACTGCCGTGTGCAACGTATTTAAGTTTAGAGTGAGAGCAATGATAGCGCAAGACGTGATTGATAACGAGCAGATCCCGATTTTGTTACCGCGCGGAATAGTCCTGTTGTCGTTCCCCATTATAATAACAAAAATCGACAAATGCATTTAACTCTGTCAAATAAAAAAAAATTATGCGTTATATGTTAGAAACTTATTTTGTTAATTATAATTTAAACGAAACGTCTCTAAAAACTGGTACTTCGTATGGCGTAAATTTTAACAATCTTATTACAATTAACCCTTCGTTAGTCGCGTGGAGGACATACGTCATCCACACCATTTTGAAAGATTGAGTAAAAAAAAACACAATTTGGTCGCTTTCTAAGACAATATCCTCTTCTTCTGAATCTGTTTCTGCCTCGGGTGGTTCTTCATCGGCCATCTCTTCGTACCATTCTAACCATTTTAGAGGATCTTTGCTAGATTCGGTTTTCTTCGGTCTTTTTGCTTCGGACATAACGAAATGAGACGTAAATCTATTTATAACCTCTAAAAGTGAAACATTATTTTCAATGACATGTTACTGCGAACTAAAGAACCATATACAGGATGTCCCACCGAACTGGCTCATTAGAATTTTTTGAAGTTCCAGTTGGAATTTGATTTTGAAACTCGCAGCGAAGTCATGGTTGATAACGATCTATTTAAGGATAAAATTTTCAACTTTATAGCTCATCCGGTATACAGGGTGTTGATATCAGCTTTCTTATTTTAAATAGAAAGGTTCAATAAAATTAAAATTTTCATAAGATATTAGATATTAAGATATCATACTGCTGTGGATTCAAGCATAAGCTCATAGGTATGCATATCAACACCAGTAACGACAAAATCGTACACAGGGTGTTCAGAAACTCATGTCCAATATGGATGGATATACAGGGTTTTCAAACTTAAGTCGGCACTATTGCTAACTTTGTTATTATTGGAGCTACAAAGTTGGTTAAATAGGCAAACTAGTGTAGTTTTTCAAGCAAATTACAATGGCATTAAAAAATAATAATTGATGTACTGGGTCACGTGATATTGTGAAAAATGTAATTTTTTTAAATGGGACACCCAGTATACAGTTCTCACGGTCGACAGAAAATTTAATTCTGAACAAAAACTTTCCTATGAACTTTTATTCTAAAGTCAATAATAACAGAGTTATTGATGATTTTTCAAATTTGCCAAGGTGGCTGTTATTTCATAAACAAAATTCGATTGTTTTGCAAATGTCATCAACATTGAAATATTGCATTAAACCTCTGTCAGTAAGCAATTAACATTTTGTGTTTATTGATGAAAAAATGCCTTTCACGCATTTAGAAAAATGTGATATGATGGAATGTTACATCGTTTGTAATAAAAATTCCCTGCAAGCTCGTGAACGTTACGGTGTTTTATTTCCTAATACGCGCAACTTGCCAGATCGAAGGTACTTTTTACTTTTGTACCGTAAGTTTCGATCAAATGAAAATGTGTTCAAGAAAACTAGAACCAAAAAACAATTTATAATAAGTGAAGCAACTGAAATTAACGCCTTAGCTTTCTTTGAAGCTAATCCTAATAATGCAATTAATGATTTAAAGGAAGAAAGTGGACTATCTTTGGGAACTATTCACAATATTCTAAAAAAACGTAAGTTTGTGCCGTTCAGATACAGACCTATTCAGACGCTGGCAGACCGGGAGATCAAGAAAGACGGACTCAGTTTTGTCAGTGGTACATTAATCAAGTTAGACTTAACCATAATTTTTGGCGTTTGATTCTTTGGAGTGACGAATCAAATTTCTCCAACAGGAAGAACAGCCGCTATTGGAGTCGAGAAAACCCGATGCTTTTCCGTCCTTGTAATCCACAGAGACGCTTTAGTGTTAATGTTTGGTGTGGCTTGATTGATTCAAGAATTGTAGGCCCCGTATTTGATCAAGGTGCATTAACTGGCGAGAGGTATGTCGAAATGTTAACCGCTACCCTTGGAGAATTCTTGGATGACCTGAATTTAATGGATAGACAACAGATATTCTTTCAACAAGATGGCGCTCCTGCCCATAATCTTCGCCAAATTCATAACTTATTACATGACCTTTTTGATGGCCAATATCTATTAACTAACGGGCCTATTCGTATGCCTCCCCGACCACCGGACATAACACCTTTGGATTTCTTCTTTTGGGGATTTGTGAAAAGTGCAGTGTATTTGTGAAAGACGGTATGATACTCTTGAAGATCTCCAGCAAAGCATCAGCCATGCTATTAATAATATTGATGGTAGAATCATTGCTAAGACTACTAGAAGCGTTAACAGGCGGGTTCAAAAGTGCTTGGAGCAAGAGGGTGATGTTTTTGAGCATCTGCTCTGAATTTAGAATTTCTTGTTTTTTTTTTATTTTCGAAACTAATAAAATAACTTAAAATAAACAATACTGTTTTTAGTTTCTGTAAAAACAATCATCAATAACTCTGTTATTATTGACTTTAAATTTTCTGTCGACCGTGAGAACTGTATACTGGGTGTTCCATTTAAAAAAATTACGTTTTTCACAATATCACGTGACCCAGTACGTCAATTATTTTTTTTTAAATGCCATTGTAATTTGCTTGAAAAACTACACTAGTTTGCCTATTTAACCAACTTTGTAGCTCCAATAATAACAAAGTTAGCAATAGTGCCGACTTAAGTTTGAAAACCCTGTATTTAAACTGAAAAAACTTTTTTTTTTTCCAAATGGAACGTGGTATTTTTTATTGCATAAATGAATGCAGTGAAAAATTCTAAATCGATCGGTATTAAGGTTTGGTATTCCTATTCCTGCTAGTTTTTGAAATATTAACACTTATTTCGTAAAATCGCCAGAAATATGCGAAAGCTACTAGTTTTAAGCGACTAAAATTATTTTTTCCATTCAGAACACTCTGTATATCGTGTTTCAAAGTGATGTACCACTTTTTGTTGTATTTAGTTGTAATAAAAAGTACTTATTGTGCCTAGTTTCCCCATTATTAGTTCATTTAATTCATTTAATCGGGCGGCATAGGGATTAATAATTAGATATTAGCAAGCTGTGGCTATTATTACAAGTAACAAGCGAACACATTGGCTACATTGTTTGACAGAACATTAAAGTCGTTGTGAATTATTTGAAAGAAAAGCAATATCAATAGAACAAACTATGGCAAATGTTGAACATTATACTAATGAAAACATTTTAAATTTATTTTATATCCATGGTGAGTGTCATAAGAACATTAGTAAAACGTGTCGAGTATTTAACGGTAGATACCCGCACTTGCCTTTAATGAACAGAAAAAGCTTCAAGAAAATAGAGCGAAATTTTATTATTCTTGGGAATGTGTCAAAATCGCGTGCTCAAGCATCAACATAACCTCAAGCACGAATTACAGGGTGTGGTAGAAAGGATTTTACACTTTAAACGTTAGCTTAAAGAGAAACAACATAAGTTAGAGCAAGGTTTCCTTTTTCACTAAAGAAAAGAGTAGCCTTTGGAAATTTGTTTCATAGGTTGACAGTTGTGAACAATGCAGTGGAGTGGTCTTTTACGTGGAACAATTTTTAATATTAAATTCAATTACTGCCGTTTAGGTTTAGGACACAATTTAATATAAGAGAAAGTCCTTCACGTGTTATTATTAATTTATGGGTTAAAAAATGGAGAAACACAGGTTCAATTCGGAACATAGAACCAATCGGTCGGCAATGATCTGTGCATAATGCGGATAAACAAGAAAGAATAAAGTTAGACGACTCGAATTTTGCCAAACTTTCTTGGCATTGGGAAATAACCTACTTGGTATTGAACACTGATTATTTATTAGCGACGAGGCCCATCTTTATTTAGTTAATAAACAAAACTGTCGTTCCTGGGCACGTGAAAACCCTAGAGAGCTTTCAAGAACGGCCTTTACATTCTCCTAAAGTTATACAGTATGGTGAGCTATTTCAGCTGTAAGCATAATCGGTCCCTACTTCTTCGAAGAAAATGGCACTACCGTAATAGTTAATTCGGAACGTTATGGTGAAATGTTACGAAAATTATATCTTCCACAAATTCAAAATATAAAGTTTTGATTCCCACGGGATGGCACAATTTATCACACGACAAGAAACAATATGGAGATCTTGAATCGGTTTTTTCCAGAGCGATTAATTTCAATCAGAGGGACCTAATTCAAAGTGTCCAAGTTCAAGTGCGCCAGGTTGGCAACGCTAGATTTAATTTGGTGGGACCGCAATATTGCCTGCCTTGACTATTATGTTTAGTTGTCAAAAATGAAAATCTTACGTCAAGATTAACCATCATCATCAAATTTAGTAAATAAACGCAAAAGCTGATAGAATCACTAATAAAAACGTAAATGCTATAATGCCAGTGAACACTGACAGTAGTAGGAGGGGTTAACTTCAACCTGTTCAACACATAATTCCAACATATAAAAATAAAACTGAACTATTTTTCATCGAAGAAGGGATTTTTGTATTTACCAACCCGGTGCACTTCGAGTTGGACACTATGTATATCCTTTCTGCCGCACCCTGTATAAATATGACCCTTAATATTAATAAACCTGCAAGACAGAAAAGACGTGCCAAGAAGGTCTAAGAGTCGACTGGACGATCAGTTCAAAAACAAAGTTACGACTAACGACAACGAACATTATAATTGGGGGGCAATGGTTACCCTGGAAAACGAGCGTGCAATACTTTGCTAATTATAACTGTCAAAATAGTCTAGTTCTTGGCGCCATACCTGCCTCAGTTCCCTTACAATGCATCAATGAATCGGTGACAATTGGGGTGACTGATTGGGGTGAGAGCTAGTGGAGATATCAACCTCACCAATTCTGCCACATCCTCAATTGTAGCTTTCGTCAGCATGTTCATCCAATTACTCGCCGTCATTGAATTATGATCAGCTGTGAATGCTCAATATAGTTCCTTATCTAAGAGTAGCATGTGAGAGGATGTGTCACTAGAGATGCACCATTTTCTTTAGCCAGTTTGCTTGTTTGAAGGATAAAACTCGGATGAGTTCCTGAAAGAGCATTTTTCAACAAATGATGTTTGAAGCGTTTGAGTTGGAAACATAAAAAAGCACCCATGATACGCCTGAGGCTCATTAAAAAGCTGATGAATTTCGAAAGCAAAGCTGCCATCATCAATTATTGTTATCGCTTTGCTGATAATGGATTAATCTTCACTGTTTGATGTTTTGTGGGTGAAATTGTGCTTTTTGTCTTTAATTTCTAGCTGAGGTCTCTCCGTTTTTTTTCTTCCTATAAGGCTGGACTCATAAGCCATCGGCCAGCGGCATTAAGTATACGCGTCCAGTATGCCAAACCAACGGGTTCTCCGTCCGAACAACCATTTCCCAGGTGGTTCTCACCAGTGCGATCGCATATTCCCTCAAATTTTGAGGTCTCTATAAAATTGCGCATTTGTCATTTACTATATTTTTCAAACATTGCAGCCAAGTTCCTTCGTGCACGCGCGGCTCTAATCCTTCTCTTGTGCTGGAAGAGCTCTTTGAGTCTAAGGATTAACCTCATGATGATATACGGTGTTTGTCCTGACCTGATCCAGTAAATCGCTCAAGTTAAAAGGCTCAACATCCTCCACAACGAGACGCTTAGGATCATCGTGGCGGCACCTTGGTTCGTGCGCAATGCCCAAATCAATAGAGATTTAAACATCCTGCTTCTGAGCGAATACGCGATAGCGTTGGCCAGGTGAACTCTTTTGAGAGCATCTCGGTCGGAGAACCCGTTGATCCAGTACTTGGGTGAGTTAGATCTTGTCCACGATTTGGTCGTCCAGTTATCCATAAAATTCCTTGATCGTTATAGACCTGGCGATTAGAGGAATCGTCTTCTCACGAGGAATAAAAGGCGAATTGAAACAGGAGAATTGTTTACGAGTGGAGGCTATTGAAAGCACTTGATACAGGAAAATGGAATGGGAGTTGCATTGTTGTTTCTCACTCCATATAATGAAGATAAAATTCCAAAACTCCAAACGGTGATGGCTGTAGCGTAACGGTAAGGACTACCTAATATGAACGCTAGTTGCAAGTCCAATTTTTTTTTTAACGTGAAGAGATGTACCTCTCTACAGCACCTGTGTTTGTGTGGGTGATCGAATGGCACAGTTCCGCTGACACCACATCTTTTTTACCGATTAGAGAGGTTGGCGTCCGTGAGATTCTCAGGGGGTCAATCTCAATCTGAGTTATATCACACAAGAACAAATTTGGGAACTCCTTCTGCGTCAAAATTTTTTGTTTTGTGTTGTGATAATTGCTATTTTATCCGACTTACAAGTTGTTGATATATAAGGGGATTAAAACAAACACTCGTCTTGTTTGTTTTCTAAGTTTCTGAACATATTTCCCAGTGACCCGATTTCCGTTAAGTGTAAGGAAATTTTATGACCGCGTGCATCACGACACGATAGCATACTAAAACAATGCAGTTATAATTACCATTTTACCGTCAACAGTTTTATGTATATTTATCTACAAGGACGACGGTGTTATCGTCGCCGACGACGACACTACGGAAAGATATTCTTAGAAAATACCACGACGATTTGAATAGTTAACGGCCGTCATTAAAATTTTAGTGTTCAACGTTAACCACAGTTCTCTTCAAGTTCTAACGGTGAAGACTTAACAATAAGAAGTATGTACAACACGCTATGTATGTATACTATTACCTAAAGAAGTAGGAAACGTTCGAAAAATATTATAATCGAAACTACGATGTTGCGATGTTGGTAATAGTGTGTTAAACATAGAAATAAATTCAGTGAAGTTTCCGCAGTTTTCGACGTCTCACATATTTATTCCGCCGTGTATAACGCGGAAACAAAACCTATAAGTACGACAAAACAGATGACGTCGACCATAAAAATCTAATACTATTATCTTGTTCCCGTCTCCAAAAATGGATAGTGTGAGAGAAACAAACTTTCCCGGCGCCGTAAGTTTGGGGGAAGAACACGACACAATCTGTAAGATGTTTTTAGTAAATTGCCCGAATAGAAATTTTCCAGTGAATATCGTATAGATAACACTGGATAAAACTGAAGAAACAAAGTTACTTCCTAAACGAAAAGAGAGATAAATATTGTTTTTTTGTGTGTCCATATTTATTTTATTAAAGCTGTTTCTTAGTTCTCCTTGTTTAAGACAAACAATTTTATTTAAAATAAAATAAATAAAAAAGAAATCCGAAAGATGAAAGGGGTGAAACACAAATCTCACCGTGTGACATAACAAATCTCGCCAACTTGACGTGTCTAAATGGGTAGCGTGATTGACGTTTAAGCGAGTCTTACCAACTTCCCCCCCCCCTCCCCTCCTTATTCCATTGCGTCGCGTCGACTGTGTGTATGCATGCTTACTACTACTACCACGCTCGTCTTTCGTCGTTTTAGTCTCCCCATCCTGCCAGTCTGCCTTGCTTTTGGCATTGAGACCATCTGAACTGACACTGATATCCTGTCATGTTATTCATTCTTCGCCCGAGCATTATACGAAAAGGTCTTTATAGTATACATTATTACCTTATTCACGTCAACCGGTTGTCGTCTCACGGTCCTCTCGACTCGCGATAATCGTATCTTTTCCCCTCTACCGGAGGCGTATCCCGTGAAATTCGCGCGAGAACGAGGATAAAAAGGTATAAGTATAAAGAGGAGGAATCGCAATCTTAAAATAGTGATAAAAACTCTTAAAATCTATTATCTCGGATAAAACATAGTAAATAGTCCGAGAGTTACAAAGTACGAGAGATTCTTTCGAAATTTGACGGCTTCAGTCCGGGCGAAAGCCGATAAGATCGAAATCTATCGCCGGTAAACGACTGTCATATTTAAACGTCAATGAAACGTCAAAATTGAAATCAATATTTTGGTATAGTAACAATACAATTTTTTCAGAAGCTGAATTACCCCATTTCAGGGTACAAACCCCCTTGCACCCCCGTAAAAAATTAGCGTTATTTAGTCTGAAGTTTTTGATGATTTTTTATTAAAAAAATTGACGTATGATTTAGATTAAAAAACTAATTTATAAAAGGGAGGATAGTGTGGGGCATCCTGATTTTTTTTAAGTATTTGTTGATGTGAAGACGAAACAACATTAAAAAGAGAGGTTAAAACTAATCAATAGGTTAAAGATAAAGATGACCATTTGATGTAGTTTCTTCAATTAATTATTCATTCTATTTCTACTGGATGTACAGAACCATCCGTCCACCCCTTTTTAAATCATAAATACTGGTTGTTTGAAAAATCTGAGAGGGTGAACTCTGTGTACTTTTTCAAGATACTTTTCAGGATGTCTTCGATTTCGTTTTAAACTTACCGGAATTTTTTCCAATAAGGCTTGAAAATCTTGAATTATTGGTTTGCTTCTCCGTTTGACGCTCTTTGAAGTTTGCACAGAACCATATCAATTGGATACCAGAAAAATGGTGTAAAAATTGTCATATTTAGTCTGTAGAGTGGCTGTAGATCGTTTGTTAAAAGGCCAGAAGGACAGCTTATTAACTAGGATACATTTTGAAGACAGTTAACACAGTGTTTCAAAGTTAATGATTCAGGAGTGGTCCTCTTATTTCTGGATAGGGTTAAGCCATTCCTCTGCCAACATGGATATTCTACAGAATGAACATATATCTATCTTTTGCCTTTAAAGTGGATTGACGAGCGAAGGACTGGTTAAATGAAAATAGGTTTGAAGTTTTGAAGTGGCCAACTCAATCTCCAGATCTCAATCCTATTAAGAACTTGTGGGTTGACGATAAAGTAAATGTATTTAAAACCAACCTCAGAGAGCAAGAATTGTAGGAAATCGTGCAGGAAATTTGGTCGTTCGTATCTCGGCAGAACTGTTAATAATTAGTTGACAATATGCTTCGAAGATGCATCGAAGTTTTCATAAATGAAGGCTACACGACAAAATATTGATTGAGATTGTCCTTTGAAGCTGCATCGTTTTCGGTTGCTGCAAGAGCCTCTAAACAAGTATTTGTCCATTAAAAAAAATGAGTGGTTTTGAACACCCTGTATACACAGCCTTGTTTTGCTCTTATATAATCTTTACCTCTTTTTATAGATATTTCTTCATTTGATTTCTCTGTTGCACATTCCTTATCCAAATGGTACTTTCGTTTCTTACCTTCTTGACACGAATCAATCACGGGGGCTGCTTCCCTCTCCCCCCTCCTCCAATTTTGCTATTATTATAGAAAAAAAGCACTAGAAATGTCTGGACTAGCGATGGAATTGACCTATTGTGATTACCATATCTCATCAGCACCTTTCTATTCCAATGAATGAATTTTGGATGAACCTCAAGATTAGTTTGGGTGCCAAGACTTTGAACTGTTCTAGTGTTAAGGTCGCCTGTCCTAGATGATAACATCTTTTTAAGATGGTATCTTAGAGGGCAATGGACAGTCAGAAAGCTAGAGAAGAGTCCTTAACTTTGACTTGATGAGATGAAGCAGTTTTTTATTACTGCTTGGCTTCTTCTTGTGCTTGTTCGGATATTTTCCTCCAGAGAGAGGCCAATTTTGTCTTGCATTCTTGAGCTGGGTTTTGGGAAAGCTTAAAGAAGAGTGCTGGTCCAATGAAATGCATGTCAGCTCATAGCTTTGCAAGTTCGTCCGCCCATATCACTTCACCATCAAGCTCATTACTGCTCTTTCGACGTCCATGTAGAAATCAAAAATTAGAAACTGAATCTGAACATTCCAGTTCGTACAATCTCCTATAATGGAATTTACAAGAAACTGACTCTGTAAGAGTTAGGCCCTACAATAGACTGTACAACCAACACTAAAATGTCCTTAGAAAAGATCTGCTACAAATAATAGTTTTGTTTAAGAATGGGCTAATCAAACAAGGATACTTTAATGTTGCTGAGATGTAAATTTCCGGATATAACGAACTCGTTCCAATTTCCATATATTCCCTAACATTACGAGACGAATGGTGATACGTCCGCCTCGTATAACATTTCCTTAAAATAAACGTAATACGACACTTTCGAATTGGCACCTTTAAAAGCGACGAGAACCTTAAACCCCACTCGAGATAAAGGCGAAAATTGAATTGAACCCATCTTCGAAGTAAATATTATACTACACACGATATTTCGAAACCTCCCTATTATACCTTCGCATATTACATCGTATCCTTAGAAAACAAAGCAAACACCAATTCTGTCGCTTCTTGCACATATCACTACTACTACTACTACTATGTTGAGCCCACCTACACTTATATGTAGAGAGCTTCCACCCTCCTCAACAGCCGAATTTATACTTCCAAATGTGCATATCTAAAGTGGTGGAGCTCAGTTTTGGCGGAGGGGTTCCCGACCGCCAAACGTGCCTTAACACTTAGAAACACGATATCGCCGTGTTTTCTTACTTAGACGTGGAGGGTATATTTGAAGTTTCACGGGGAACCTTATCTATCTACGTCAGAAAAGGATAAGAAATTTCGTGGTAGATAAAGATGGAGGTTTTGTATAAATAGGTCTTCTATAGTGTGCTAGATATGATGATGTTGATGAGAGAGGTATACAGGAAACGTTTCTGTATAATACAAATACAGTGACTGCCTGGCCTTTTCGTTAATGTCTCTTGTATTATGCTAAGTGGGGAAACGCTCTTTAGTTCTTAAAAAGAGGGAGGTGTAAAGTCGTTTACTACTTCCTCGTTGGCTCAATATCATTTACAAACAATGTTTGAAAAGCGTGACTGTACATAAGTAAATACGAGAGAGTTTAACTTGTTATGGGAACTAACTAGGGAGTGGTATTATCGAGATATATCTATACAATGATGTGCAAAATAGGACGACAACTTGACTCTTTTCATTCAACATTAAATCTTTAAAACTCCCTCTACGTACAAGATGGGGTTCAACTCTTCATTGTTTCGAATCTATTTTACAAAATAATAGCTATTTCCTAAAATGTAGTCGATATTTTAAGCGAAGACATCAACACTAGAATTTCGACTCACGAAGTATAACGAGTTGAAAAGTTTGTAGAAATATTTCAAGTTATTACCCGGGTTATTACAATTTTGGAGTCATATCGCCCTAAAATCGGTTTTGTAGCAAAAGTTTTAAAAGAAATTGAAACCCGCTTTTTGAACTGCTCACCTTTAACAAAAGCAGAAGAAAAACAGCTGATCAATTTTTTAGGAGGATGGCAAAATTTGTATGTACCCCCCTCTTTCAACCCCTTACAGGTTTAAAGAAAAAAAAAAGAAATTTCTGTCTCCAATTCTGCAAGGGGGTGGCAGAGATTGTCTTCGCCACTCTCTTCCTACCGTTTAAAGATTGAAAGAAAAAAAATAATTTCTCGTCTACAATTTTTCAGGAGGGAGGGAGAGGGTGACAAAGTTTGCATTTTCCTCCACCCTCCCCGCCCCTGCGGTATAAAGCAAAACAAAAGAATTTTTTACTTCTTCAATTTTAAAGAGGGTGACAAGGTTTGTATTTGCTACTCCATTTCAACCTTTTAAATGTTTAAAGGAAGAAATAAGAATTTATTGTCCTTAATTTTGCAAGGGGGTGTATTTATCCCCCTTTTATCAACATTTTAAAGATTGAAAAAAAAAAGAAAAATTTTCCGTCTTCAATTTTTTAGGAGGATGGCAAAATTTATATGTGCCACCCTGTTTCAACCCTTTAAAGGTTTAAAGAAAAAAAAAAGAAATTTCTGTCTCAAATTCTGCAAGGGGGTGGCAGAGATTGTCTTCGCCACTCTCTTCCTACCGTTTAAAGATTGAAAGAAAAAAAAGAATTTCTCGTCTACAATTTTTCAGGAGGGAGGGAGAGGGTGACAAAGTTTGCATTTTCCCCCACCCTCTCCTCTCCCCCTCCTTCAAGCTTTTCACGGTATAAAGCAAAACAAAAAGAATTTTTTACTTCTTCAATTTTAAAGAGGGTGACAAGGTTTGTATTTGCTACTCCATTTCAACCTTTTAAATGTTTAAAGGAAGAAATAAGAATTTATTGTCCTTAATTTTGCAAGGGGGTGTATTTATCACCCTTTTATCAACAATTTTAAAGATTGAAAAAAAAAAAAAATTTCCGTCTTCAATTTTTTTAGGAGGATGGCAAAATTTATATGTGCCACCCTGTTTCAACCCTTTAAAGGTTTAAAGAAAAAAAGAAATTTCTGTCTCCAATTCTGCAAGGGGTGGCAGAGATTGTCTTCGCCACTCTCTTCCTACCGTTTAAAGATTGAAAGAAAAAAAAGAATTTCTCGTCTACAATTTTTCAGGAGGGAGGGAGAGGGTGACAAAGTTTGCATTTTCCTCCTCCCTCCCCACCCCTCCTTCAACCTTTTCACGGTATAAAGCAAAACAAAAAGAATTTTTTACTTCTGCAATTTTAAAGAGGGTGACAAGGTTTGTATTTGCTACTCCATTTCAACCTTTTAAATGTTTAAAGTAAGAAATAAGAATTTATTGTCCTTAATTTTGCAAGGGGGTGTATTTATCACCCTTTTATCAACATTTTAAAGATTGAAAAAAATTTTCCGTCTTCAATTTTGCAAAATTTGTATGTACCACCCTGTTTCAACCCTTTAAAGGTTTAAAGAAAAAAAAGAAATTTCTGTCTCCAATTCTGCAAGGGGGTGGCAGAGATTGTCTTCGCCACTCTTTTTCTGCCGTTTAAAGATTGACAGAAAAAAAAGAATTCGCCGTCTCCAATTTTGTAGGAGGGAGGGTGGGAGGGCGGCAACGTTTGCTGGTTTTCAACCATTTTAAAGGTTTATTAAAGGAAGAAGTAAGAATTTCCTGTCGTTAATTTTGCAAGGGGGTGATAAAGTTTGTGTTTGCCATCCCCCCAAAAGAATTCGTCGTCTCCAATTTTGCAGGAGGGAGGGTGGGAGGGCGGCAACGTTTGCTGGTTTTCAACCATTTTAAAGATTTATTAAAGGAAGAAGTAAGAATTTCCTGTCGTTAATTTTGCAAGGGGGTGACAAAGTTTGTGTTTGCCATCCCCCTTTCAACATTTTAAAGATTGAATTAAATGTTAGGAGTAGGAAGAAGTAAGAATTTATTGTCGTTAATTTGACAAGGGGATGACGAAATCTGTATTTATCACCCTTTTATCAACATTTTAAAGATTGAAAATAAAAAATAAAAAATGTCCTGCCTTCAATTTTTTAGGAGAATGGCAAAATTTGTATGAACCCCCTCTGTCAACCCTCTGAAGGTTTAAAGAAAAAAAAAACGAAAATCCTGTCTCCAATTCTGCAAAGAGGTGGCAGAGATTCTCTTTCTACCGTTTAAAGATTGAAAGAAAAAAAAAGAATTTCTTGTCTCAAATTTTTCAGGAGTGAGGTAGGGAGCGTGGCAAAATTTGCTGGTTTTCAACCATTTTTTCAACCATTTTAAAGGTTTAACTTTAGAGCTCATGACCAACACTACCTTTTTTGTGTAAAAAACATTGGCAATTCAAATGGGCGTGTCGAAGCCGTAGTTTCTCCAGTGGCGTAGAAGTTGGGGAGAAAAATAACCACTACCCCTTCAAAATCTTCACCAATTATGACTTTAATAAATTTTTTTCTCGCGCACAACTTACCTTATTATAAGTAGAAAATGGTTACAAAAGCTGTTTTCTTTACGATAAACCGTTCCGGAGATATTTCCAAAAAACGATTTTTTTTTAGTAAATTTCAACACCCTGTATCTCGAAAATGGTGCATTTTACAAGGTAAGTTGATAGAAACTTTTTTTCAAATTTTTAGACAAGGTATCACATCCTGAAGTCTTGCGCATATATTACAAAACACCCTATATATTAAATATACAGGGTGTTTAAAAAAGATGCGGCAATATTAAAGGGGGTGATTGCCCAGGTCATTTTATACAAAAAAGTTCCTATAAAGATAGGTGCGCAAACGCTTCGTTACCGATCTACAGCGTGTTGAAGTTTAATAATTAAAAAAAAACAGTAAAAATTAGATTTTTCCAAAACGACTTGAGATATCATAATGAAATTTTTTTGAAATTACTTTGCACCACAATACGATGTTTCAGTCGTACCAGCGGCGCGCGTATTCGCACGTCACAGGCTATTTTTCAAGAAAATACTAAAATAAATTAATAGTAAATTAGTATTGGGAAAAATTAAATGAAAATTACCGGTAAACTTCAATCTCTAGGGGGTGGCTGTGGAAGACACATACATTACAATACAATACAGCCACGAAATCTTTCAGTATACAATCGCCTAGCTTCTAATGCATTGCCATCAGCAAGTCCATAAATGTAGTGCATGTCAGGTCATCTCGGCATTCGCATAGCGATTCATGATAAGGAACAAATTCGACACATACAAATATGCACTAAAATGTTTTCTTTTTACTAAAAAAACGGTAAGTCGTACGATAAAAAGTTAAGACAGCTTTTTTCTTCGCAACTGAACAAAGAATAAAAACATATTTTTATTTTTAGAGAAATCAGTGGCGTTCTATTTTTTTCTTGAAAAATAGTCTGTCACGTTCCAATACGCGCGCCACTGGTACGACTGAAACATCGTGTTGTATTGCAAAGTATGTGTCTCCCACAGTTATTAACACGCCTAAAATTTCATTATGATATCTCAAGCCGTTTTGGAAAAATATAATTTTTTCTTTTTAATTAAACTTCAACACGCTGTAGATCGGTAACGAAGCGTTTGCGGACTTATGTTTATCGGAACTTTTTTGTATACAATGATCTGGGCAATCACCCTCTTTAATATTGCCGCATCTTTTTTAAACACCCTGTATAATATCCATCCATATGACATAGTAGTTTGTTTTCTGAAATATTTCCAAAATGAATGGAAAATTACCCGTAAATTATTATTGGGAAAAATAAATCACTAGGGGATGGCAACAATAATTCGCCCATCACTTGTAAAAACGGATCATTTCGTTCGTCAACATGTATCGACCAACGTGAAGCTTTAGGAAGCGAACACAAAGTATTTATATTACTATCGTTGCCTCAATTAAGTACTTGAAAATGTTTTCTTAAATCGATTCATCCGCGATTGTAAAAAAAAAAAAAACAGCAATTAGGTACTAACTCAGCAGCAGGCTGTCTCAGTAGCGTCCATCATTAATGAGATAAAAACGAGGAGAATCTCCCGTATATATTTTTTTTTGCTGCGAAAGTGCGCGTGTAATTAAAATCTTGGTAATTGTTTTTAAGTGAAACGATCTGCCCCCTTATATCTCCCCTACCCCCCAATCCCGTTCTTTTTCATTTCATCGACATAGACGCGCAAGTACGAACGAAGCGATGATAACTGTCGCGAAAAAAGCAATTAAAAATAATTGAGTCTAGTGAGATAATAAGCGAAATCGACGCGTCCTCTCGCTCCCTGTAGTCTTTCTTTTAACTCGCGTTCTCGCGTATACATTTAGAAGAAGTTCTCCTGGAAAAATCAAGGTGTTACAGTTAAGTTTTAATTCGAGATAACAATAGAAAATTATCCAACTCAGTTTTGAGCTATAAAGCGAGACTAAATTGGGACGTGCATAACACGTCACACGTTGCAAAATCAAGCTTTATTCTTCTCTAAAACCGCTTCGACGTGTAATCTTATTAACCGTAACCGGTTACGGTTCGTAGCCCTGATTCTGCGACTACCTACGCTGCTAAGACTCGCACACAGATGTACACCATCACGATACGCGGAGAGTTAAAAGCATGTGGCGATCAAATCGGGGGTGAATAGAACGGATTTTTGCCCGCCCGACCACCCTCGAATGTTTCAATACGTTGGTCGGTTGACGTAAATAGTAATTCCCTATATTGGAACTGACTCAATTCCATGGCACCCTTTTTTTTTGGTTCGTCTATTCTTTTGATTATGTATTTAGTTCTATTCAGGGACGATAATTAAGTTTTGAGATAAATTGAATTCTGAACACACCCTATATAGTAATGGTAGGATGCAGTTGGGTTTCTGTATCTTTTAAGGAAGGTTTTAAATATATTGGAAATAAATTGATCAGCAATTTTAGCAATGATAACAGATGAGTTTTGGATTGGTTAAATGTTGAATGAACGCTATAGCCATCGCATGCTGTGTGAGATTAATGGAGAACATGGTCCATCACTTTCGACTTGTCAATTTTCGTTTAGATAGTTCAAAGGTGAGAGTGTGAGGGAAAACCACCTAGCAACGTTTTAAGACGTATACTGTATTGGACGAAAATCCGTGTCAAACTCAAAAGGAGCCTTCCGAATCTTTAGTAGTGACTCGACAGGTCATTTCATTGCATCTGAACAATATGGGTATGATCCACAAAATGGGAAACTGGCTTCCATATTAAGTGAAACAAAGGAGATTTTGCATGCCTGAACGGTACAAAGGGAAGTCTCTTCTGCATCCTATCGTTATTGGGGACGAAAAATTGATCCGTTATGACAACTTTGAAGGGAGGAAATCATACGTGAGGCCTGGCCAACCTATATGAAGTCATAAAACAGCTCAGACAAAAAGATAGACCAGAAGTTTGAGTAAACAAGGATCACTGAGACTGATGACGTTAACGCCAAAAAGAGCCAAAAAAAAATACAGGAAGTTCTCGAAAGTATAACTGAAGAAGAAAGAAGCTCTTTAGAGCTATTATCAAAATGGGGTTGTAATGGTTCTCAACAACAATTTAAACAAAAATTTGGAAATAGCACAGATAGTTCAAACATCTTCTAGACTTCATTTATGCCCCTACGACTGATATGCAATATTGGTGATAAAAAAAAGATTATTTGGCAGAAGCCAGCGCCTTCTTCTGCAAGATACTGCAGACCAATACGAATCCGTTTCGTTCACGAAACAAAAGATATCACAAATGAAGAAATCTGCTACATAGAAAATCAAATAAAAACCCTGAAAAAGTGTTGATGATTTATTGGAAATAAAAAACACATTGGCGTTTACCACGATTGATGCAAAAGTTTGCAATGCAGCGACAAACACCTCATCGACCATGGGGTGCTATATATGCGGGTAAACATCAAAAGACTTCGATAACCTGAAGAAAAAAAAAAAAACGTAGTTTTACGTATATTTAAGTGGCAAGCAAGGACTCAAGAGCATAAAAACATGGTGGCAGACAGAAAGAAGAAAATCCAAGACTCTTTTAAAGAGGAAATGGGGTTGTTGGTGGATGTTTGGGAACACCATTACACCCGCATTACAGGAGTTGATATCAACTTAATAAAACAATGCAGTGCCATATTAGAGGCCTTGTCAAGTGGTCTAAACATTGATGTCAAAAAAATTTGAATACTTTACAGATCAAACTGCAAAACTCTGTGTAGATTTGTATGCGTGGCATCCCATGTCGCCTATAATGCACAAAGTTTTGAGACATGGGGCCAAAGTAATTGAGCACGATATTCTGCCTATTGGACAGTTGTCATGTATAGGCAAAATTTTTCTAGAAAGTTTTTACGAGAAGCCTGTAATAGGTATGTTTTGAACAGACTTCTACTAAGTTCGAATCTATTTTTGAGCAGTACCAGGCAAAGGCCCCGGAAAAAAAAATGAAGCCGTTTTCCAGTGAGGCATTACAACTTTTGCTCCCAGTGTCCTCGTACGTCTCGTCTAGAAAGTCTGACAATGAGGAGGAGGATAGATCGAGTGAAAGCGAATCTGATCAGTACGATTTTGTAAAATTTAATATTTTAAATACAACATTATCACCTTAAACCACTTTTTATTTTATATCAAATCGAAGCATAACACACAATAGGTTTGATCAACTTTCAAAGTTAAATACTCTCCTGTGTGACGTTAACATCGCATGAAACCATTATTGGGGAACTGGCCTACCGGGAACAACCCAAATCAAATCGAAGCAGAAAACGGCTGGAATGGGCAAGATGCAAACACGAGATTTTGCATGTCAATGCTCGGTGTAACCAGTTAGAACTTACTTGGAAAATAGGGGGTCCCTATAGCCCAGATATTGCCTCTTCTGACTACGTTTGCCTAGTCTGTGCGGGCCTATCCTGCTAGAAAAAAAAAAGATTTGAATCAACTGCCCTTGATCCTTGAAAATGTCCCATTGCCCTCTTCTTCTCCATAACTGGCTCCAAAGTTCAGAAGAAGTTTAGGATCGTTTTGGGGGGGCTACTACTCTGACATCAGCCGAAATAATAAATTGTATCCATTGTCTTTCAACAGCCTTCCACTGTTGTAGAGCCGGATGGTCAAATAAATCGAGGCTCCGCGCCTTTCTTTGCAAGACCATCGGCACCCCCGAAGATCCGGTACACAGTATGATCGTGTTTCTTTGGGCCTGAGCTTTGAGGAGTTTATCTGAACTATCCGAACGAAAATTGTATAGTTAGACGGTTAATCATGGCCGTACAATTTAGAGAGCCTGTGCGAGGAAAGTCCGAGTCCTCAACTAAGAAACGGATATTTATGAGTTAGAGTAGAGTACTTGGACGGAACATCATTTTTTAAGAAGATAACGGAAGTGTCTTAGGAACAAAATAATTTAAAACGCATTTAATAATAATAATAATAATCCAACTAGTTTTCCTTAAAATAATAATAATAATTAAAAAGAAAAAAAGAGAATATCGTTATCGGGAACGGCATATTTTCATGACGTGCTTATCGTGTCAACGTATGTTTTTACCCTGCTTATTCGTGTATTTTCGTCCCTTCCGTCGACCCCCCTAAGCGTTCACCATCCTCACCCGTCCCCAACACACAAAAAAAAAATAAACGGAGGAGGAAAGGGAACGTGTGTGCGGCAGCACTCGACCTGTGCACAGTATTATGTGGATATAGTACTAGTTAGTAATAAAACAACGGGTTCTTTTCGTGATTGCGTTTTTTGTGACGCACTGTCAAAACATGCTATTCCCCCACCTTTCTACGACCAACCAGGAAATCCCACCGAATCTTATCGCCCCCGATCTTAAATAACTCGAACGTCATATAAACTTCTACTGCCATCTGATATAGGGGGGTGCCCAACCACTGGGTTATTAAACGAGAAAATATATATATAGTTTTTTTTTTATATATATTTCGGCTCCTTCCATCTCCAATCTATCCTTGTCTGGTTATCGCCGAATTCGAGTGTGCAAAACGAGCTTTTGATAAATCAATTTACATGAGAAATTTACTCCATCGATACTGTTTCGGAGCAGTTATAGCGATTTGGGGGAGGGAGGGGGTGATGAGGAGGATTGGAAGGGGAGGGTGTCTCCCATAGCATGCTTTCGTCATATCTGAAAGAGTGATTTCCGTGTCTGAATTGTAATTTAGTATATACTTATACCTTTGACATTATTCGCCAAAAATTTGACGTGTATAAATTTTGTTTTAATGAGGCTCTGAGACGGCTGTGGAATAATGACGGTCAACAATAGCGTGTTTATTGCGTTGGCATCGGTCCAAATTCATTTTTCATATTTGTAATTTCGTGCAATTAAGCAAGAGCATTTAGATCGAATCGGATATAAACGTGTGGGACGGGAAGGAGCGACAAAAATAAGTTTATTGAATGTTATTCAATTTCTACATTTACCACAGATTCTCCCGTCTTCACTATAATCTTGAGGTCGTGGTGGAATTCCATAGCATATTGCTACATTGTCGGAGGTATAAAAGGGCGGTAAAAGGAACCCGAACATGCCACAGAAGATGATTTATTTCTAGTTTCTTTTTTTTTTTTTAAAAGAAGAACAGTAAGTTGTGTAAGGGAACGAAATATTACGCAAGAAAAAAATGTCTCTCCCTCTTTTTGTGTTGAATGTGTCAGGTATGTTTTAGCTCGTTTCTTGCAGATAGTATTGATGCCGAGAAGGTGGCAACCATTGTTCGCTTCCCTTTTTTTTTTCTTGTGTATTCTGTTTGTCCGAAATATCTCTTCTTGCGACAATAATATCTAAAAGAAAAGGGATCGTTATTATATCTCCGAGTATTATTCGGAAAAGACTTCAGATATATTATATCGAGAGAGAAAAAATCTACTCGAAGAGCCATGGTTGGATTCTTAAAATGGAATCTTAAGTTGTTAGGTGTGCAAGTACATTTTAAAGGCTTTTTTCCTGATTTTGAGGTCACCTTTTGAACGCAAAAACGTTCGACCTAATTTTTGATACCTTCAGGTTGAAGTGTCTCCGGAGACTCACATTCGTAACATCCTTGTTTACACTGTACAAAAGGTTGAAAATATGATTTGCAAGTGACGGCTCCTGTATCGTTTTGCCTTACTAGAAGAAGTTGAGTTAGATCTAGAAATTGAAGATAATGGGTGGGACCAGCTTGAAGACGAGGTTGTGGAAGATTTGGGATGTGACCAGGAAAACGACGAAGACCACTTAGATGGGAAAAAGGTTTTTTCGTTTCCGAAGAAAATGGAACTATCCCGATCACGATTCCGAAATCGAGATTTCAACGCCATGGAAGTATTTTCAAAGATATTTAAATGATGATTTATTTCAAATTAGCGCCGAGTACACTTCCAGATATTACCTCAAAGAAATTGGAAAAACAATCAATATATCTTCTGCTGAAATAAAGCAGATTTTTTTAGTTTACTTTCCATTATGGGTATTAAGTTTCCAAGAACCCATCTGTATTGGAGTGTTAAATTCCAATTTCCTGTGGTCTCCAATGTGATGAATAGGGACAGGTTTTACTTGATAAGGGTTGTGGACAACCGCGCGGCAACAATGATGAGAAAAAGCCAACAAACTGTGGAAAGTTCAGCCCATGATAGATCGGGTTCGAAATAGATGTCGTCAGATACCCATCATTTTCAATTAACGAGCAAATACTACCATTTCTAGGAAGATGTCCAGTACACCAACACGTTAAAAACAAACTTAGACCAGTCGGCTTAAAAACCTTTGCTCTTACTACAAGCACTGGAACAATTCTGGACTTCGAACCCTACCAAGGAGCAATAACGAATCTACCAAATAAAGATTTTCGAATGGGCCCTGTAGGTCTGTGATTATGTCTTCAACTGCTTTTGGTTCACAACCAGAAACATCAGTGCAAAGATGGGATAACTAATAGCAAAAAGAAAAAGAGTTAATGTGCCATGCCCAAAAGTAGTCAAAAGCTACAACGAAAATATCGGAGGAGATCTTTTTTCAAAACAAAAAAATGGCCGCTGAAAGTAATTCTTCATTTATTTGACATGATAATTGTAAACACCTGGAAAAAATACAAAGATGATCTTCTAACTTCCAATTCTAAAGAGAAAGCATTAGGTCTGTTGGACTTTAGATTATTTTTGGGAGAATATTTGGTACCTGAAACGAAAAAAACGTCCACGGAGCCGGAGAGGAGAACCCAGATGAAAAAAACTACTACCGTATAAGCATTGGCCTGTAAATGAAGACCTACAACACCCTCTTAGTTGCAGAGCACGTGGATGTGACAGCCGATCTCGCATAAAATGCATATTAATCAGGTTCCCCTGTTTAATTCATAATAATAAATAAACGTTGATGCATTTGGATTTTGATTCATTGAACTACAACGTCTAAAGGGTATTTTCCTGATAAACTCTTTCATGAGCCGTTTCAAAATAATACTGATAATGGGAGGGGGTTGTATCCCAAAATTGGTAAGACACGCCTTCAACTAAGAGCTTCTTGGATAGGTCGCAATTTGTGTTCAAAATTCTATGGTTTGGTTCCACCTTCTAGGGTTGAGCGAAACTCCTAAGCCCTTTCTTCGTCTTTATGGATGCAGCTCCTACTGGCTGCGGAATTGTGGGATGTTAATGGTATGGAATTACGTCTGTGGGATTACCGGTCCGGAGTTTGATGCGCCAGCACTCCTAACAGCGAAATTAATGGGAGGCAATCTGGTTTCAAGCCAGTTGTCTCGGTGACGATCGGGTTAGATGATATTCTTACTCTTTCCAAAGTCTTGAGTGCTAACTGTGATGGCTATTGCTGGGCAGCGCTAGATAAGTGAGAATAGGGCGAAGAAAAAACACATGAATTTATTAGCTTAAGTCTAAGTGATAGAAGAGTCTTGTTGCAAAGGAAAGGGCGACGTCGAAACTATTGATGACTTTGGTGACATGTTGGCGATGAGTTAATCTGGCATTGAGGATCATTCCAAGATAAGTGACTTGTATTTCAGCGTAAGCGGTAATCAGAGATATGGACATGGTCAACTTGTGCTCAAGACTATGAAATGAAAGTGTTGCAATTTAAAAAAAACAAACTTGGGTTTCAAATGCTTGTGCCTGAAATCAAGATTCACTTGAATTTTTTTTTTGGGTGCATTAGAAGGTATTGTGGAGGTAATATATATATAGAAGGCGTCGTGGGAAATAATGGCAAATTTCAAAGAGCTCTCTACAGCATATATTCACAAAAGATCTGTATCTACATCCTTACAAAAGTCAGTTAACACAACAGCTGAAGTCTAATGAGCCTAAGCGATGAAGCACATTTTTACCTTGATGGCTTTGTTAATCGACAAAATTGCCGTGTTTGGGATTCGGAGAACTCACATGTGATTGTCGAACAACGAATGCACCCACAACGTGTCGCTGTTTGGTGCGGATTTTGACCTGGAGCCATATTTTTTTGAAAATGAGACCAGCCTTCATGTGGCTAATATGTGGTTTCAACCAGACAGTGCCACATGCCATACTACCAGTGAAACATTTCAATTACAGCATGAGACGTTTCGGTGATCAGAATTGGCCCTCTGGTGTGATTTAACACCATTAGATTTCTTTTTATGGGATTATTTGAAATCTACGTCAACAAGCCCACAACCACCCGTGCATTACAAGAGGAAATTAAACGCTGCATCAACGAAATTCAGCCACAATTATGCAGAAAGGTCATGAAAAATTTCGATAAAACAGTGCGTTTGGGCCAGCAAACCCTATTCTACGTATTTTATGATTCCAATGAAAAAAAATAATCGAAGGACTAAAAACTGTGTTTTCTATTTAAATCAAATCTTGCGTTAATTTTGGGACACAACTACAAAAGTTTTAATATAGGAAAGAAGGAAAGGAATCTTAAACTCTTAGCTGTCAAATTGTCCTTTTTTCAGGGTCCCAACAGCGAATGGGGAGTCAATCCGGATTTCAAATCTCTGAAAAAATGTCACCGTTCCTCCAAAGAATTGAAACCCGGCTTCTATCGTCCTACCACAACGATAGTCAGTCTCCTGACAACTGCGGCTAAAGAACAAATAAAAATATTTTCAGATTTCAACAATTAACACTTTTTTGGTTGCGTTAGATACCATCCTGGAAGAAACATTAATCGTAGTGCGGCAGCTTTTGTCACCTCCTTACGCCTTCTCGTTCTATTGATTCTTATTCCAAAACAATTTCTTTTATGTGGGAAACAATACTGTTCTAGAACTAACTCTTCCTCTTTCACGATCAAAATTTTTAATCTTAAACGAGCAACGCCGAGGCACAATTATCGAAAACAACATTATTTTCGACTGGTCGCACCATCGACTGTAGTAGAGCAGGGGAGAAGGGTGGGGGGTGGGAAGGGAGAGACTCGTTTCGCCCATTCCCATCCTACAACCCCCTCTCCCCCTCCCTTGTCATTAAAACCCATTCATCTCTAAAGTAAACATTAGAAACGTCGAGCTGACGCGAAACAATGGACGCACCGGTTTCGAAAACAAAAAGTTCACGGCTGCCGTACTTGTATATACCAGCCACTCTTGATTTTCACACCTCGCAGACCCACGTCACTCCACGGGGGTGCCACCATAATACTCGGTACGTTGTGTGTGCGCCCGTGTATCCGAGATGAACAAAAGATCGAGGGAATAATACGCAAATGAGATGGTGGTCGTTCTCTCTCTCTCTCTCTCTATATATATATATATATATATATATATATATATATATTTCGAAACTGGGAATGATGAGATAGGAAAAAACGAAATGAGCAATTTTATCCCTTTCTAATCTAATAGAAGAAAAAAAAAGGAAAAAAAACTAGAATCGATATGTTGTCTCAATTACTAGGATATGAATATTAAATAAATCAACTTTATCTACATATATAGATACATGAAATGTCCTTTAATCAAATTACAATTTGTAATGTATTAGCTTTGTACACCGTACAAATTACCCCTTTTATACAAACAATTTATTAATGATATAAAAGCACCAGCAAGTTTCTTCTTCATCTATATCTACATAAACGAAGTTTGTATACTTTGGAAACCTTGACCCAAATATGTACTTAACATACAACACGTAGTAAGTACAGATAGCCAGAGCAGATGGGTAGAAGCATAATTTATCTAAATAATGGTTAAAATATGAGGTGTTCGTATGGTGTAATAAGGAACTCGGGTAATTTTATTCTATAATTGATATTTATATTTTATTTATCAAAGCGTGACGCAAGAATTAAAATGAATAAAATATGTTTTCGACTTACATTGCTCCGACATAAAGGGCATCCTTTTTGGTGTCCAGAAAGAAGGTTCTGTAGTAGAGTGGACCACATGAGAATTCGCGAACGTGATCTGCAATAAAAAAATTAAAATTAGTACTTAATAATTGTCAATATGAAGACAATATCGTCTTGTACAGCAATGAAGGTATTTTTATAATAGTGACATTGTGGGTGGATTTGTTGTTCGACAAGGTGATGATGATTCATCGAATTCAGGATGATTTTGTTCGAAAAATCCAAATACAAGACCTAATTTCATCCAACCTCATGCCCTCTAGTGAGCAAGGTAGGAAGTGACATAGTCGGCCATTACACGACACAGGTGGGTAATACAGGGTGCCCCGATTTCGTAGGGATGAAAAGGTACAAGTTTAAAAACTCAATAAGAATCAATTTTAAAATTTTACTCGTCATAATCAACTGGTTTAAGATTGAACAAGTTGAAGTTGTGCAGCCAAAAAAGGAGAAAAAGAAACGTAAATGGATGAAGAATTGGTTAAAAAAAAAGAAACGAATACACTCATGACAATTTTTTATGACTATAATCTATGTTGGTTGTGGTACTTGACGTTCCGATCATCTTGAAGAAGATCACGACAAGATGATCGAAACGTCAAGTACCACAACCTTTCTACGCGGCAGAGAACCCGAGAATCGAAGATCAGCCATCAACAGCGGCCGTGAAAGCCTGAAGACTACTATAATCTATGTTTTTTAAATTTTACAAAGCTGGTAAAGTTTCATATAGCTCTATGCACTCTATAATGAGTTTTCTTTCTTCCTCTTTATTTGGCTTTTCTTTGTTTGTAGCCATCTCAAATAATAGATGATATTGCACAATATAATATATCAAAGTGCTTTTGATTGACTCAATATATTCACGAAAATATTGATCGTCTAGAGGCCGCTTAATTTACCAATATAGCAATTGTTAAATTTGACAATTCGAACTGTCAAATACAACTATGTATAATATAATCATAAAATGAGTTTGAATACAATATTTTTGGAAATAAATTGCCAAAACGTAGACTTATTCTCTTACTGTTTTGGTAAGTGTAACTGTGAGACAAACCTTGACAGGTGTCAAATTATAGAAATACTATTTCTTGACATTTTAAGCAGTGCAACTGTTAAATTATTTTTGATGACTATCAATTAATTGTCAGAGAAATAGCAATTTTTCTTTTGATGTTTAACAATCGTAATTGTTAAAAGTAACTGTTAGAATATTCTTGACAGGTGTCAAACTACAAAAATTAGTCGTCAAAATAGATCTAATGTTACTAATTGTGCGATTAATTATTTATTGCAGTTTCAAGAGTCGCTGACGTCTTGAAAACTGTCAAACTATAAATAGTTCTTTTTTAAACGATTTTAACGGTCGTGACTAGAAGAGTACTTCTGACAGCTGTCAAATTACGAAAATATAATTCATTTTTCATAGGTTCAACACTCTCTACAGTTAAATATTGTTTTATTAACACTGTCAAACTATAAAGGCACGTGTTTCTGTTCGCATCCGCTCAGTCACTCGACGTGGACACCCTGTATAAGCTGTATTTTGACAGCTAAAACCTGTGTAAAATCATCAAATTGTCATAATTATGACAGTTTGACAGGTTTTAGCTGTCAAACGTCGAGTGACTGGGCTGATGCGCCTAAAGTATACCTACTAATATGATTTTGATATATATCAATATCATGACAATATTTATGACAGCTGTCTCAAAATCTTGCTTGTAATGTTGGTATCTTTTTTTCCTTGATAATTGATATGACGGGGAAATAAAGAGAAAATAAACTTTTGTCCGTACGCCACTGTTCGATTTACGCTCCGGCGATCGATATTATCGATCCTGCTTTCGCTCTAGTGCGCTGTAGATCCGGCAGCGGCGCTCTGTTCCAATTTGACGTTTGACAGACGACGTTTATTTATAAAGGTATCGAGATTAATTACCAAAGAAGAAGAACGCTTTAAAGGTGTCTCTGCAATATCAGTCTTTGTAGTGGAACGGACGGATACCTGCTGACCAACTGCTCGGCTACTTCACGTAGAATACCTGCCGGCCAACTTCTCGGCTCCGACAGGTCGGACAGGATAGTAGAGGGAATTCAACTAATATTGAAAAATGCGACGTTTATATAGCTAGATGGGCCCGTTTTTACTGCCTGACATCTGTCGGAAAAAACCCAAAATATAAATATACAGGTTATTCCAAAAATGTCAACACTATTTACAGAAAAAAATTAAAATAAATTTTCGCTTTTAAAATTTAATTTTAAACTAAATAAAATTGTTTCTGTATGTCCAGAGGTTCGTTGCAAGCTGTCTCAAAATCTTAAGATGTCGAAATATTTGTGATAAATATGCAGTGCCAGAGACAGTATTGCGTGTCTCACCTCGAAAGTTGCAAAAAAATCTGTTTTGCTAACATGCTTTGTAGATATTAAAGTGGCTTAAGACAATGTTAATTGGAATATTCTTGTCTAAAGGCTAATAGAAATTGGAATCCCCACAAAACTTATCAACCTAATTATGGATATTATATCGTATAGATCGTTGGTCACGTTATACAGGGTGCCCCGATTTCGTAGGGACGAAAAGGTATAGGTTTAAAAGCTCAATAAGAATCCATTTTCAAATCTTACTCATCATAGTCAACTTGTTCAAAATTGAAGAAAAATTGAAACCGTCCTATTTTGAGAACTGTCAAATTATAAAAGCTTTGACGGTTGTAACTGTCACACAACTTCTGATTGCGCTTAAATTATTGTGTAACAGTTTAAAAAATATGCGGACAACTGTCAAACTCTATAACTCTATAACTAACTTAACCAGTATAGCAATTGTTTTTAAATTTGACAATTGTAACTGTCAAAATACTTCTGACAACTATGTATATAACCGTAAAATTAGTTTCAATACAATATTTTTGGAAATTTTCAAAGCATAGATTTATTTTCTTATTATTTTGATAGGTGTAACTTTGAGACAATCTTTGACAGGTGTCAAATCATAGAAATAGTATTACTTAACATTTTAAGCAGTGCAACTGTTAAATTATTTTTGATGACTGTCAATTGTAAGAGAAACAACAATTTTTTTTAATGTTTAACAATCGTAGATAGATAGATGTCAAACTACAAAAATTAGACAGTTGTAGCCGTCAAAATCGATCTAATACTACTAATTGTGCGATTAATTATTTATCGCAGTTTCAAGAGTCGCTGGTGTTCCATAAATGTTGTATATTTATTCTTGAAAACTGTCAAACTATAGAAATAGTTTTTTTTAACGATTTTAACGGTCGTGACTAGAAGAGTACTTCTGACAGCTGTCAAACTACGAAAATAAGCAGTGCAATTGTTAAATTATTTTTGATGACTATCAATTGTCAGAGAAACAGCAATTTTTTTTTTTGATGTTTAACAATCGTAATTATTAAAAGACTGCGTAACTGTTAGAATATTCTTGACAGGTGTCAAACTAGAAAAATTAATCGTCAAAATAGATCTAATGTTACTAATTGTGCGATTAATTATTTATTGCAGTTTCAAGAGTCGCTGACGTCTTGACAACTGTCAAACTATAAAAATCGTTTTTTTTAAACGATTTTAACGGTCGTGACTAGAAGAGTACTTCTGACAGCTGTCAAATTACGAAAATATAATTCATTTTTCATAGGTTCAACACTCGCTAGCGTTAAATATTATTGTATTAACACTGTCAAACTATAAAGGCACTTGTTTTCTTATTATTTTGGCGGTTTTGACTGTCAATATGATATTGATAGTTAGCAAATTTTAAAGTTGGCAATTATTGCTATCTCAGTATTTGTGACAGCTGTCTCAAAATCTTAAGATGTCGAAATATTTGTGACAGCTGTCAAAATCTTACGATATCGAAATATTAATAGAGTGTGCACGTGTAATCTGCATTCGATACGTTCTTTTCGAATAATCGGAAAGAAAAACAGCAAAACCAACAAAAATTAAAAAAAGTCGCAATTGATGGTATCGCAGATTCCATTCCATTCCATTCCAAGCAAATTTTTGGTTTGACATGATTCCAGACCCACATTCGTAAGTCTTCTTCTTAAATTTCGACCACTAACACCCTTTTCGACATCTTCTGATGAGGTAGCAGCGAACGCTGGGGAAGTGTCACTTAATTATATTGAGCGTCTTTTCAGAAATTACATGCAACAGACCCCCTTAAAAAAATTATCCACAACATCTCAATTAATTCCTTAAAATTCCTCCACTAACGATATAATTCACAATCGATAGAAGCAAAGCAACTTTGTAATAAAAAAAAAATCTCAATTACGAAGCAAAGTCGCCGGCATGGCAGTTTTATTTGCGGATTTGTATCGAAATTAAGCCCGGTAGGCTCATGCGACTCGTCGCTCCGTCAAAATCGAAACCGGTAGGAGGAGGGAGAGGGAAGGGAGAAAAAACGCGATACTGTCAAAGCCGTGTGTGCGTGGAAATGCACGCTAACAACCGGTAGCGGTTGCAATTTCGAATTTTTCCGGTTTAGAAAATCGCATTACGTTTACGGTAGTTCCGTTCGTGTAAAGTAATACGCGGAGCTATTTTTTTTTTTTTTCCTTTTCGCCGTCGTTAATACTATTCAGCTTTCTGCACGATCCACGTCAGTATAACCGCAACGCCACCTATACTTATTTATGGTAATGTTACAGTAATACACACGTAAATGAATATATAAAAGTTTTATTGCTCGCAATATAGCTGCAGAAATCATCGATGTTATTAAACTTTAAATTCTGTTTAAGAAGTCGTATACAGAGTGAGACGTCATCGACGAGTCCTTTAAAGGATCGCGGTCTCGAAACGGAAATTGATTTCTGTTTATCTAAAATAAGAACATGGGAAGCATATTATAACGTCTCTTTCGGAATTTGTAGAAATACTACATGCATATATATATACATAGGTAGTCGTCGATGTCGATGATTTCTATATACCTATAGGCGACGCCGACGACTTGGTGACTCGACAAAGGCTGTTTAACAAACACAAACAGCTTTTTCGGATGAACGTTCTTTCTATTATATCTGTGTGTGTGTGTGTGTGTTATGTGTGTGTACAAGAGCGTTGGTGCCGCCGCCAAGCGAAAAGCGCTTAACTAAAAAACGAGGAATGAATGGCTTCCGTTTTGTACGCCGGAATGAAAGGTATACAGGGTGTTCAAACTTAAGTCGGCACTATTGCTAACTTTGTTATTATTGGAGCTACAAAGTTGGTTAAATAGGCAAACTAGTGTAGTTTTTCAAGCAAATTACAATGGCATTTAAAAAAAAATAATTGACGTACTGGGTCGCGTGATATTGTGAAAAACGTAATTTTTTTAAATGGGACACCCAGTATACAGTTCTCACGGTCGACAGAAAATTTAAAGTCAATAATAACAGAGTTATTGATGATTGCTTTTACAGAAACTAAAAACAGTATTGTTTATTTTAAGTTATTTTATTAGTTTCGAAAATAAAAAAAAAAGAAATTTTAAATTCAGAACAGATGATCAAAAACATCACCCTCTTGCTCCAAGCACTTTTGAACCCGCCTGTTAACGCTTCTAGTAGCCTTAGCAATGATTCTACCATCAATATTATTAATAGCATGGCTGATGCTTTGCTGGAGATCTTCAAGAGTATCATACCGTCTTTCACAAATACACTGCACTTTTCACAAATCCCCAAAAGAAGAAATCCAAAGGTGTTATGTCCGGTGATAGTTGATAGATATCGGCCATCAAAAAGGTCATGTAATAAGTTATGAATTTGGCGAACATTATGGGCAGGAGTGCCATCTTGTTGAAAGAATATCTGTTGTTTATCCATTAAATTCAGGTCATCCAAGAATTCTCCAATGGTAGCTGTTAACATTTCGACATACCTCTCGCCAGTTAATGCACCTTGATAAAATACGGGGCCTACAATTCTTGAATCAATCAAGCCACACCAAACATTAACACTAAAGCGTCTCTGCGGATTACAAGGACGGAAAAGCATCGGGTTTTCTCGACTCCAATAGTGGCTGTTCTCCCTGTTGGAGAAATTTGATTCGTCACTCCAAAGAACCAAACGCCAAAAATTATGGTTAAGTCTAACTTGATTAATCTACCACTGACAAAACTGAGTCCGTCTTTCTTGATCTCCCGGTCTGCCAGCGTCTGAATAGGTCTGTATCTGAACGGCACAAACTTATGTTTTTTTTAGAATATTGTGAATAGTTCCCAAAGATAGTCCACTTCCTTCCTTTAAATCATTAATTGCATTATTAGGATTAGCTTCAAAGAAAGCTAAGACGTTAATTTCAGTTGCTTCACTTATTATAAATTGTTTTTTGGTTCTAGTTTTCTTGAACACATTTTCATTTGATCGAAACTTACGGTACAAAAGTAAAAAGTACCTTCGATCTGGTAAGTTGCGCGTATTAGGAAATAAAACACCGTAACGTTCACGAGCTTGCAGGGAATTTTTATTACAAACGATGTAACATTCCATCATATCACATTTTTCTAAATGCGTGAAAGGCATTTTTTCATCAATAAACACAAAATGTTAATTGCTTACTGACAGAGGTTTAATGCAATATTTCAATGTTGATGACATTTGCAAAACAATCGAATTTTGTTTATGAAATAACAGCCACCTTGGCAAATTTGAAAAATCATCAATAAATCTGTTATTATTGACTTTAGGATAAAAGTTCATAGGAAAGTTGTTGTTCAGAATTAAATTTTCTGTCGACCGTGAGAACTGTATACTGGGTGTCCCATTTAAAAAAATTACATTTTTCACAATATCACGTCACCCAGTACGTCAATTATTTTTTTTTAAATGCCATTGTAATTTGCTTGAAAAACTACACTAGTTTGACTATTTAACCAACTTTGTAGCTCCAATAATAACAAAGTTAGCAATAGTGCCGACTTAAGTTTGAACACCCTGTATACCTTTCATTCCGGCGTACAAAACGGAAGCCATTCATTCCTCGTTTTTTAGTTAAGCGCTTTTCGCTTGGCGGCGGCACCAACGCTCTTATACACACACATAACACACACACACACACGGATATAATAGTTAAGTTAGTTAAGTTTGAAAACCCTGTATATTAGGATTTCTTTTATTTGCTTTTATATACCGGGTGTCCCAATAGTGCGGTGTTGGGCGATATCTCAATACCAGTTTGAGATATAAAAAAAATTTTGAAATAGAAGATGTTTAATTTTTAAAGGGGCATAACCTACAAATGCTTTCGTTTATACAGAGTGTCTCAGAAAAGCAGTACTGAATCGAAGTTTATTTTTTCAAATGGAACACCCTATATTTTATTACATTTTTAGAATCTACTATAAAATCAACATACTTTTCGTATACCATTGTCTATACCTAATCCTAATAGTTTTTGAAATATTTGATATTTTCTCTAATAGATGTCACATGCAGATACTATTTTTCTAAGTCATATCTTACTTATGTTTGACCCCAGAAACAACATTTTTGGTATGCGAGGAAGTCTATACTTGCAATAATTTTTACAACTTGCTAAAACTATTTTATTTAATACAGAGTGTTCAGAAGAGGGAAAGCAACATTTTATTTTACTCCTAAAGGAAAACGCTATATTTTTCCTTAAGCATGTCATATACCTATCTGCAATAGATTTCGAGATATTTTCGTTTTTAAATTCGCTTTATAAAAGACTGCATTTCAAGACAGCAATATGTCAAAACTAAGATGGCCATGGAAAACAAATAACACTCATCATAACTCTAAACTGTCAAAGAGCTTACTACAGTATTTGCTCCGATTAAAATGTGTGTTTTTCTATATTTTAAGGATGAATGTTGCTCTAAAAGAACTTACCAGTACGAAGACACTATTTTAATATGAATTGTTTGCGCATAATATTTTATCTTATTCAGTGAAATACCTATAATGTTAAATTATATGTATATTGCTGTAAAACTAATGAAACGAAAAGGAAAAAAAAAGAACAAATTTTTATTTAAAGCAAGAAATAATAAGAAAATTAAACAAAAATATTACTGCGCAATTGCCATATAAACTGGAGATAGCGAACTGTATAAAGACTGCAGTCTACTACCAAGATACAAATTACTCCCCATATCGCCCGATACCGCACTAAGACATCGATATCGTAATTTTTGTACTTGTAAAAAATTTGGCGCACAACGCGTGCGGTTAACCATTAATGATTATCGGTTAATCTGCGGCGTCGTTTTTCCGTGGGAAAAACCACCATCTACATATACGCAATTATTGCTCAATTCTACCCCCCTACGTGATATTCCTTCAATATCCCTTGCAGCCGTTACATTCGCTATTATCCTATTACAGCGTTGTAGTGACGAGTATATCGCCCTGTCCAGCTTTTGGGGTGTAATCCTTGGAAAACAGCATCCGTAGCGCCCTTTTCGTGTAAAGGTCCGGTGTAATTATGCGTCCTGTGGACTACGTAATACGACCCTACTTTAAAATATAAAAATGGGTTCATATTATGTTGTTTCGTTAAAGTAAAATTTAATAAAAAAAAGTTTTAAAAACGTGAAATGTTTTTAAAAACTGTAGCACCAACTGCAGCATCGCTTAAAGAACATTTTGAAAGTTTAGTTCAAAATGCACTTGAGGATCAGAGGACTAATTCGTAGTGCAACTCATTCAATTTGGTCACGACGATGGGGGTTAATGAGCTGGTGTATTGTCGTGGTGGAAAAGCACTTTTTTCCGTTTTCTCCTTCAATACTAACTCATAAATAAATCATAAAATTATACATGATATGGTGTGAAACATATATGGGCATGAAGGTATTGCACAAGCGTCACAAATTGTTGTACGTTTGTCAATTTTTCGTCCAGAACAACGTCGACGACTCTTTCTGGTTTTAGTTATGACAGGTAAATGGTCTCCTACATTTACCATGTGGTCTTTTTCTTACAAATTTTTACATTCTGTCTTCCTAAGGCTATCAAACTTTCTGCTAAATCTACCAAATATGCCAGAAAAGGAATGTTAGAACGTTGACATGCATTCACGACAGTAGTTAATAGCAATTTGTAGAACACCTTTTACCACCATTTCATGGACTTGCGGTGTATATCGCAGAAATCAGTCAACTGGTCTGATAAGTCTACCCTTCCCATATACATACGCGCCACAGGACTTAATTTTTCTACCATCTTTTGCCGTACCATTCACCTCAGTCTATATATTCTGATGTCAGTTATTAAGTACAAGCACTTCTTTTGAGTGTGGAAATTTTGGCATATTTTTCCTTGTCGAAATACAAGTTCCGACAGCAGCAAATGATAAAGTGTTCTGTAAAGAAACTGACGTGAAGAAACGATCAAAACAAAACGAAACTTCTTTTTCTTTCTTCTATCCCCTAAAGTTCCATCAGAAGCTCCTTCTTTCCGTCCACTATAAATATGAAAGTCACAGACGTAACCAGTTTGAGAGTCATAACGCTCCCAAATCTTTATTCCTCGCTTGATTGGCTTCAAAGGAAGATACTGTTTGAGAACAGATTTTCCTTTGAATTTCGCCATACTCGACTAACTACGAGGGAGCGTTTTTATATTCGCGGAATGAGCGGGTTGTAGGGGGGTGATTAGGCGCATTGGGGGCGTGGCCTGTGCAGCGACTCATAATTAGTAAAAATACGAAGTTTCATCGTTATTAGACAGTTAGTCTTTGAGCTATCGTCAACCAAGTAACATAATCAGGAGTGAAAAGTGAAATAGTTCCTTACCAGGCAAGGAAAATCAGTCGCGACCATAATGAATGAGATGTCATTGGTTTACGGCGAGTCTTGTCCAGGAAAAACCATGGTGTACAAGTGGCATAGTTTATTTAAACAAGGAAGGGAATCCCTTGAGGACGACCCGAGGCCGGGCAGGAGGATTGAGGTGATCACGCCCAGCACTTATCCAAAAAGTTGAAAAAATTGTAGTCGAAGATGCTCGACTAAAGAAGAAACAACTCGCAGAAATGGTTGGAGTATCCGATACAACAATTTTTAAAATCCTACACGATCATCTCGGCATGTCTAAAGTCAGCGCAAGATGGGTGCCGAGAGTGCTCACGCCGCCGCAAAAACAACAGCGCGTAGAGTATTCGCGTGCATTTTTGGACCTCTGTAATGAAGACAAGGATGGTGTATTGAGTCGACGAAACTTGGGTTCATCATTATGAACCTGAGTCCAAACAAGACTCCATGCAGTGGCATAGAAAGCGCACAGCACCTCTCAAGAAATTTAAAGTGTCACAATCAGCTGGGAAACTCATAGCAACGGTATTTTGGGACTCGGAAGGAATATTGTTGATTGATTTTAAAGATAAAGGTGTTTCTATAACCGGAGAATATTACGCTTCAATATTAGAGCGACTAAAAGAAGCCATTAAAGAGAAAAGACGGGGAAAATTGACGAAAGGTGTGCTGCTTTTGCACGACAACGCGCCCGTCCACAAGAGCCGCGTTGCGTTAGCTGCCCTGCATAAGGCATTTTCCGGTTTTGATCTCGCGATCTCTTGAAATTGCTTTATTCCCTAGACTCTTATTTGAAGTCCAGTCACGATGAATAGCTGGAATTTTCTTATACAACATAATTAACAGGCACCCTATTAAAATCATAACTTCATGTGAATCCGTGTGTTGTTGCTTTTGCCGAGATTTCTGTTGCAATATATCAAGTCTTTCATTGGTGCACTTGGCAGTATCATTCAGGAGGCTTTTGGGGAACGATTTCAAGAAAATATCAACGCTAGTACAATTTTGATGAACATTATGTAGGATAGTTGTGCTTCGACACTTAAGTACACAAATTCGGGGTAAGAATTCTGCTGGTACATTCAGCCAGGTACAAGTATCAGTTTTTAGAGTATCAGATGCAGATGCATTATCTTCAGACTCTGATGAATCTTCGGATGAACTGATACACTTCGAGGTATTAGGTTTTGGTTCGAGACATTTTCTCTTTCTCTATACCTGGCCGGCCCTCGATTGTTTGGATGTTCTTTTCTAAATCGCCCTCACTATCATTGCTTGAGTTCATCTCGAACTCTAAGACACTATCCTCAAAAAGTTCAATATCTGACAGATCAGCGGCAAGTTCTTTTGTAGATAACCCTTTTCTGAAAAGATTTGTACTTCAGAACAGGGCTATATTTCCAAACTAAATTCGTATACGTAATTATTATATATTATATATATATATATATATATATATATATTATATAACGGGTCGATGGCCGAGTGGTTAGGCGGCTGACTATTGTTGTGAGAGAACGATAGGTGCCGGGGTTCAATTCTCTGGAGGGACGGTGACATTTTTTCAGAGAGTTTAATCCCGGATCGACTTGCCATTCGCTGTTGGGAGCAAAGTGATTAACAGCGCGGCATCATAAAAGGCGATATGATGCTGTCACAAAGCCATTTAAACACAACTTACACACACTAAAACTACACCGCAAGAGTTGCAGTGATAGCCAGACAAGTAATACAGCTTACGGAGTCACTGCAACTAAGCACCCACCACACATTAAAAAAAAAAAAAAAAAAAAAAAAATTTACGAACACACAACGTATGGGACTGGGTGATTGTTTCTGTATTGTTTTGCAAGCTCTAGTAATTGGATCTTCAGCAAATTATCTTCAACCGCAATTCCTTTTAATAGAAGCCATTCAATCAACGCTATTTTCGTTGAATGATAAGGTGCATTGTTCATGACTATGACAACCAGGCTCAAGAAATGGCAATGTGTTTCTCATTCACTCTGAGAAAACAGTACTATTCATTTCTTCATGATAGTCTCACGTTTTCTTCGACTCAAATAATGAAAGCCCACCTTTGACGAATCCAGTTTCACTGCTAATATGCAACACAATCAGTCGATGTATCTTTTAAACTTGGCGAGAGACCTTCCACCTTGTCTGCGATTAATTAAAGTTTTAGCTTTCCATATCTTATTTTTGGTGTGACCTGTATTCACTCAGGTTTCGTCTATGTAGATAATATATTTTTCTATCTTCCGCACGAAATTTCTTTGTGTTGGTTAAATATTGACGCCTCCATAAGATAATATCATCTCGTTCAAGTAAGATATTGTTTCGTGATCGTTTTGTCCCATTTGAACTCTAGTTTTTTGAGAATTGAGAAGAAGTTGCAGAAACAGTAATACCTGCATTGTAACTCTAATAATTTTGTACATGTTGGTAACTCGTTTCTCAAAAAGAAAGAATTGACATGCCTTCTAATTGGACTTTTTGTGCTTCGTCCAATTTGACATATTCGTTTCTTTGGTGGTGAATGTACGCTTCCAGTTAACACTATATTTCTGATGATGTCAAATAGTGTATTTTTACTAATCCCAATTTCAGTTGCTGCCTGATGAATAGCAGCTGTTTTAGACAGATTATTTTTGTGTTTAAGATAGACTTTATAAGTCATCAGCCTTTGCCCACATCTTACATGCCTGCCTCTTGCATTTTTTGAAGAACCTGCGATAACAGGATCAACTATAGTTACAGAATCACGTATTGACCTTTATCAAAATTATAAGATGCATAAACAAGAGAATTTAGCAAAACAGTTCAAATAGTACCTTCAATAAATGACTGATATAATTCAGGAGCTCTTTTCTATAAATTAAATAAACAAAGAAAACACTAAAATAATATAATCGCAATAGAACAGACACAACGCGCACGCAAGATAATATTTCTGACATTTCTGTCATATATTATATGAAATTCTGAAAAAATTGTTCTGGGTAAATGTGTGTGATCTGTAACTTACACTACATTGTTTACTGCCAACTCTTTCTGATATGAGAGCGCAAGACTAATTGCACAACACAAAACAATAACACAAATTTATCAATGACAAACGAACATGAAACATGCCTTTAGTAATTTTGATATTTTAGGTTGAAACAGGATAAGTTTCACCAACCATTTATACAAACGTCTATTTTGACATGTGCTTGACAAACTGTCATTTTTATTATCCATGATTTTCTCTCCAAAGCTCAGTGTGACGTTAAATTTTTTAATAGTGATAAGTTTAAAATTCGCGTACTCAGCAAGAAATAACACGACCGACTTTTGTAAGTATAATTGCAAAATGCAGAAAAATATCTGTTGTATATACAGCACCCACACGTTCGGCCCAGCGTGTCAAGGTTTAGCTCAGGTATTTATTTTGGACGTTATCTCAAGGACGGAATTAGTAGATATACACAATCAATTCAGGGTGAAAATCGCTAAAGGTCAGTTCCCGCACAAGAACCTCGATAAATTTAGAGCGTCGGATATGCACGTCTTAAGTTATAGTAGACAATTGGAATACTCGTCCAGTTGTTGGGCGAGACAATGTAAGATAAACCACAGTAGATGTAGAGCGGTCGAAGACGGCACATTAGGAGAGATAACATGTTTCACCGAACACTTAGACGTCCACGACAGCCAAATACCGACTGTAATGAAAGCGTTGTACAGTCATTGTTTGAGCAGCACCGTCTCCCGTTTCCAGGAGAATTTCACGAAGAAATTCATCGAGGAGTTGTACTGGCCGATCGGTGGCGATGACGAGACGAATCGTGCAGCCATACAGATCATCTGGTCTAAAGCTAGATATATTGGATGTACATTGATCAAGTATAAACATCCGAATCCGTTACCTGAACTCGGTAAATACGAAATGGTTCTACTGCAGGTATGTCATTTTTTTCCGGACGTCAATAGACAAGGGGGCAAGCCTGTCTTTCGTATTGGCAAACCAGCGGCCGATTGTCCAGATGGTGAACGACCTAATACGAAGTATCCGGAATTGTGCGGTGTTATTAGATCTATAGATGATGATCTTTGGATAGCGAGAAGCAGTTGTCACACATGGAACTCTATTTTGGGTTTTTTTTTATTATATTTACTCTATATATGTAAATAAATGTATTTTAAAAAGATTGTTTATACAAGATTAGATTAGATTCCAATCAATACACTATTATTAAATAATGTTTCTATTCAAATACGAATCTATAGAAAATTAACTATACTAGAATCGAACCTCGAAACTAAACTGATATTGATTGATAGTTACTGAAACATTTATGAATTAAACACTCAAAGTATACACTTCATATTGTCGAAGCAGGATATCTCGATAACAGTAAGAATTTATGATGGTTAATTAAACGGTATAATACAGGAGAGGTCTGCAATCTAAAGGTGAGTAGCCCCATCCTGAATGATGTTCTCTAACCGCTAACGCAATATGTTGGGAAAAAAATGTTACATCAGTAATACAGGTTTATAAAAGGAATTTGTAATGTTTAGGTTGGCATAACTCTAACCTATAAAACGAAAAAGTTATATACAGTAGTATTATAAAGGCACCTGCTTTACCAACAAGTAATTATTATAATAGCCTCTAATTATAGAGCTGTGTAGCATTTAAATAATCACAAGTCTTTGAGGAAAATTCTTGAAGCAAAAGCATTAATCAAGATGTCGATTTAAAAATTAAAGATTACTGTTGTTTAGCCTTGGCTCGCTTGGTGCAGTAATTAGAAAAAAATCCAAGAGGAAATCCAAGAATTGTCTCCATAACTGCAGTTGGTCCTCAAAGACGACGTTTTGCCAAAAATTCCTCTACAGATCCAAAATACCCTCAAGATTTTATTCCTTACGAGTCGTATGGCTATGCCACTTTCAGCACAGTTTGATCTTTGACTCCGCGAAGGAATTAACTCTCATCTGCTCCAATGCCAAAACTTCTTTGATAATCCAATTTTTTCAGAAGGAAATAGAGAAAATGGACTGTAAATAAATGTTTGTCAATTCAAGCACTTCTACAGCGCACTGATGAGGATAAATAAGTCCGAAACACGTGTTTGTGTGTCAGGATTGCATTGGATCGCAAGTTTTTTTTAATCAATCTCGATGAAAGACACATAACTGTCGTTCAACCAACTCCTGACAAAAATTATAAACTGTTAAAGGAAAAAAATGCTATGACGAGCAATATCCAGTACTACATTACTAATTAGAGAAGGTAGAGAACACTGATTTACAATTATATTAATTTTGCCACCTCACCCTACAGATCGCATGCAACCACTAGATCTGACACGTTTTGGTCCCTTCAACAGCTATTTAAAGCAAGAATTGAATATGTGGATAATTTATGGTAAAAGGGCGTCAATCATGATCACCATAACCTATGGTTTTTGAGAAAGTTGGCATGCACACAAGTTTAATTCAAATATTTTTTGTGATAGTGACTTTGCTCGTGCAGAAGAAGAAGAAACGACAGCCTGAATAGCAAAATTTTGAGATTTTAGTTTGGAACAAAAATTCTAGTCGAAAAAGTGATCAAAAAGTCTTCTACTTGCGGATTATAATAGATGCAGAGCAATAAATCTGTAATCTATCTAAAACATTTATTTATGAAGATTGCAAGGAAGCAAACTTTTGGCTACACAGAAATTACACGAGCCGCCCTCCTGAACATCAAAAGCATTTTTGACATGCATCATGATCACTATAACCTATAGTTTTTGAGAAACTTGGCATGCACACAAGTTTAATTCAAATATTTTTGATGATAGTGACTTTGCTCGTGTAGAAGAAGAAGAAACGCGAGCCCGAATAGCATAATTTTGAGATTTCAGTTTCTGAAATCTTTCCACTTCCAAAAACAAAAACTAATTTGTGCAAAAACAATTGGAACAAGAATTTTAGTCGGAAAAGCGATCAAGAAGTTGAAGGCTATAATCGAGGCAGAGCAATAAATCTGTCTAAAACATTTTTTTATGAAGATTGCAAGGAAGCAAACCTTTGGCTTCACAGAAATTACACGAGCCACCCTCCTGAACATCGAAAGCATTTTTGACATGCATCATGATCACTATAACCTATGGTTTTTGAGAAGGTTGGCATGCACACAAGTTTAATTCAAATATTTGTGATGATAGTGACTTTGCTCGTGCAGAAGAAGAAGAAACGTGAGCCCGAATAGCATAATTTTGAGATTTCAGTTTCTGAGATCTTTCCACGTCCAAGAACAAAAACTAATTTGTGCAAAAACAATTGGAACAAGAATTTTAGTCGGAAAAGCGATCAAGAAGTTGAAGGCTATAATCGAGGCAGAGCAATAAATCTGTCTAAAACATTTTTTTATGAAGATTGCAAGGAAGCAAACCTTTGGCTTCACAGAAATTAAACGAGCCACCCTCCTGAACATCGAAAGCATTTTTGACATGCATCATGATCACTATAACCTATGGTTTTTGAGAAACTTGGCATGCACACAAGTTTAATTCAAATATTTGTGATGATAGTGACTTTGCTCGTGCAGAAGAAGAAGAAACGCGAGCCCGAATAGCATAATTTTGAGATTTCAGTTTCTGAGATCTTTCCACGTCCAAGAACAAAAACTAATTTGTGCAAAAACAATTGGAACAAGAATTTTAGTCGGAAAAGCGATCAAGAAGTTGAAGGCTATAATCGAGGCAGAGCAATAAATCTGTCTAAAACATTTTTTTATGAAGATTGCAAGGAAGCAAACCTTTGGCTACACAGAAATTACACGAGCCACCCTCCTGAACATCGAAAGCATTTTTAACCTGCATTATGATCACTATAACCTATGGTTTTTGAGAAAGTTGGCATGCACACAAGTTTAATTCAAATATTTTTGATGATAGTGACTTTGCTCGTGCAGAAGAAGAAGAAACGCGGCAGGGCCTCCTTTGTAAAAAAGGTGAAGTCCAGTCAACGGTCGGTAAGCAGTTATGGTATTCACCGCGCACAAAACTTGCAACAGCACCATGCTGTTCAAACATCTTTGATCAGTTATTGAACAGCATGGTGCTGTTTAATACGTGATCAAAGCCGTTTAATACCTGATCAAAGCCTTTCAATACCTACCTAAACAGCTTTGATCAGGTATTGTACAGCACGGTGCTGTTCAATACCTGATCAAAGTCGTATAATACCTGATCAATGCCGTTAAATACCTGATCAGAGCCGTTCAATACTTGATCAAAGCTGTTAGAACATACGAAAGTAAATTCCTTCGCGAGGTCGAAGGTCAAACTGTGCTGAAAGTGACATAGCCATTCTACTCTTACATGACGTAAAATACGATTTGCATATCAGTTTAGCGTCATAGCAAAATCACACCTTCATATTTGACACTGGAGTCGTGAGAGCTTGCTGCTACTTATAGAAATCAAACGATTAGAAAGTATCTACTTCTTCAGCGTTGATTGGACTTCACGTTTTTGCAACGTCTGATAGAAAGGAGGCCCTGCCAAAATGCTTTCGATGTCCAGGAGGGTGGCTCGTGTAATTTCTGTGCAGACAAAGGCAATTTCTGCTCGTCGAGAGAAAAAAAACTACTGTCTTGATTGGTGCGGTAATTAAAAAAATTTGCAGTAACCATCTCCTGCTTCTGAACGCAACACCAATTACAGAAGAGCAAATCTAAGTTGGTCCTCAAAGACAGCTTCATGTATAATCAGCGCACCAGTAGAGGTTTCAGCCCCGACGTTTTATCAAAAATTCCTCTACCAAGCCCAAAAGACCCTCGAGATTTTATTCCTTACATTTCATGTAGTATTTGGAACTGAAGTTCTGAAAGCTTCCTGTTAGCTCCTGCAATCAAAAGATCAGAAAGTAGATTGGCCACCCCCTTGGCATCATAGCGAAGTTGGCAACACTCCGCCTGCCATGTCAGCAGTTAGCTCCCGCGATTGTTTTTACAGTGTAAGGGGTTTCGCAAGACGAGAACCATTCTATTTCATCAGGGCCTCAATCCACTTCTTCAGCGTTGATTGGACTTCACGTTTTTGCAACGTCTGGTAGAAACGAGGCCAAAGGAGGTCAAAAATGCTTTCGATGTCCAGGTAATTTCTGTGTAGCCAAAGGTCTACTTCCTTGCAATCTTCATAAAAAATAATGTTTTAGATAGATCTATACTCTGCCTCCATTATAGCCATCAACTTCTTGATGGTTTTCCCGACTAAAATTCTTGTTTCAATTGTTTTTGCACAAATTAGTTTTTGTTTTTGGAGGTGGAAAGATCTCAGAAACTGAAATCTCAAAATTTTGCTATTCGAGCTCTCGTTTCTTCTTCTTCTGCACGAGCAACGTCACTATCATCAAAAATATTTGAATTAAACTTGTGTGCACGCCAAGTTTCTCAAAAATCATAGGTTATGGTGATCATGATTCCTGTCAAAAATGCTTTCGATGTTCAGGAGGGTGGCTCGTGTAATTTCTGTGTAGCCAAAGGTTTGCTTCCTTGCAATCTTCATAAAAAAATGTTTTAGATAGATTTATTGCTCTGCCTCAATTATAACCTGCAAGTAGAAGGTTTGACCTTCGACTTCTGAATCACGTTTTCGACTAGAATTCTTGTTCCAAACTAAAATCTCAAAATTTTGCTATTCAGGCTTTCGTTTCTTCTTCTTCTCCACGACCAAAGTCACTATCATAAAAAAATATTTGAATTAAACTTGTGTGCATGCCAGCTTTATCAAAAATCATAGGTTATGGTGATCATGATTGATGCCCTTCTATTATAAATGATTCCACATGCTCAATTCCTGCTTTAAATAGCTCTTAAAGGGACCAAAACCTGTTAGATCTAGTGGTTGCATGCGATCTGTAGGGTGGGGTGGCAAAATTAATATAATTGTATACCAATGTTCTCTACCTTCTTGTTGCATCCATCCTGGCAATTTTTTTCCTTTAACGGTTATAATTTTGTTCAGGCGTTGGTTGAACGACAAAAAAACTTGCGACCCAATGCAATCCTGTCACACAAACACGTGTTTCGGACTTATTTATCCTCGTCAGTGCGCTGTAGAAGCGCTCGAATTGACAAACATTTATTTACATGCCATTTTGTCTATCTCCTTCTGATATCTATTGAGCTAGTTATTCTAGACTAAATATGTTAGCTGGTCGATTCAAGCGCTTGTATGAGGACAAAGAAGTGTTAGCTATATAATAGATTAGAATAGTCTTTAAAAAATTTGATTATCGACGAAGTTTTGGCGCAAAATTTTTCACGACGCCACTGTCCGCATAAAGAGCGTAACAATTTCCGGAAGAGCCCCAGATATAAACTATAAAATCTCTTAAGTAATCTCATCTAATATATTAAGGAGGTCCATAATTTTATTTTATGGTAGTAGCGAAATAGATTGGATCCATTCAAGTGATCCCCGCAAAGTTAAGAGCGTGTGCCCCGTGTTTCTTTACTCTACGGTCGACTCTTTTCCGCTAACGGTTGCCCTCCTCTCTTTTTCCTTTTCTTAGTGAGAGAGCCCCGATACACACACACAAGAACGGGAACGGGCAAGACGAACGAACGAACAAACGAAAAAAAAAAACAATAGAATAACGCGCGACGCAGCACAGGAATCGTGGAAACAGCCAACAGGGAAAGAGAATAAGTTAAGAGTTCGAACCATTGGCTTTTATTTCTATTCATGAATTGAATCTTTTCGTTGGGACTGAGTTGACGGCGTCTCCGTAAGGGGGACTTGGAGGCAAGATGAAGGCGAATTAAAGCAACTTTTATTTCGGATACAAGGCGGCAGTTTCCTTTAGTCTTTAGATTTTCGAAAGGGAATTGTAGGAAACACCCTTTCCTCCTTTAGCGATGTCTCCGATTTATCTCTAGCGCATAGTCTTTCTTATTCCGGGGAAATTGTGATAAATGTGACGCCGAACGGGATCGTTTTAAAGCCCTAGGTTTTGTTTCGTCGAGTTAATTGATTCTCATTCGACACCCCCTCCTTCTAGAATTACGAAATAGCTAAATCTCGACAAACCATAAATATAGAATTATGTACGCACGAACGATGATAATTTTCGTAAAATGTAAATCCGAATGGATATTGAAATAGTTGTCTGTACCTTCCACGAGAGGCGACACATATACATACAGTGGAGCGTGCAAAGCTGCCCGTTTTTAGGACTGAGAACGGTTGTGCTGCCCGATTCCTTATCGTAACCTTCCAGGTCGTCAGTTCCTAAAACACCCCACACGAAAGTCCGTCAGAATGTGTGACACATGCGAAACACTACCTAAAAGCACCCCATCCCACGATCTACTCAGTTACTACGTTTTCTATATTAATATGTGTGTAAGAAAGGGATGGAAATGTTAAAGTGGGAGTTTGGAAGCTTCAACTCAACCGACAAGTCTTTCTGCTAGTCTTGTATCAAAAGCGTACTAACTCACAGCCAACTCACACCATTTTTAATCTAATATTCCTCGTAGAGTGTTATTAAAACGTTGCTGGATACTTATTTAGCTACTTACAAATATATTTTTGAATATAAACGTGTAGAATGTGCTAAAGAAAGTTTATATTATGGGAAAACCGAAATTGCATTGTATATTAATTGCAACTAAAGAACCACTGGCATTCCTGTCAAATGCATTTTAAAGGCTGTATAAATGAAACACCCTGTATAAATGAAACAATTCTAGGCTATCGCCCCCTTTAAGAATGAAAACACTTTAATTTTTAAAGTTTTTTTTAATCTTCAACAGGTATCGAGATACCGACCGACACCGCACCCTGTATATCGCTCTCTTTCTTTAAAATAAGACATTATTTATTCTTTCGATTTACTTTTAATTACCCGATACATTATAAAATAACATAATTACCGAATAAGAACAATATTGACTTAATGACATTTTTATAACTTCCGGTTGACGTCACATTGACGTCACAATAACATTTTAACGACCTACCTAAATTTTGAAGGTATACTTTAGTTGGAGTTGTACCTCTACACCTCTTGTATTCGTCAGATTCTCTCTTTTTGTGTTGACACTCGGATTCTGTCCGGGTGGGTGCTCTAATGGCATAGTTCCGCTGACACCACATACCCTCGTGAGGGTCTAGCAAGCGATTAGAGAGGTTTGACGTCCGCGAGAGTCTCAAAAGGGACAGTCTCAATCTAATTTATATCCCGTTTGGATTAATTAATGGCTCTAGAATGCCAAAAAAAGCGTTCATATTAGAACTGTTATTATTATTGATGGTTTGGTAGGTCGAATCATATCGAAGATTTGGGTATTGCGTTGAATGTTGGTCCAAGTCTTGAGATAAGTGTTAAGCTACTTAAGGGGATCTTTGTCTTACTGTTGATCGTTTGGGTATTGTGCTTAATGTTGGTCCACGTTTTGAAATAACTGTTAAGCTACTTAAAGAGATCTTTGTCTTATTGTTGATGGTTTGGTAGGTCGGTTCCTATAGAAGGTTTGGGTATCGCGTTAAATGAAGGAACTACCTAATATGAACGCTAGTTCAAACTCGAACTTTGCTTTGATGCAACGAGGTGTCCGTTAGTGCGAGTTGTCCCTCTACAGCTCTTGTGTTCGTCCGATTCTCTCTTTTTGCTTTGACACTCGGATTCTGTCCGGGTGGGTGCTCTAATGGCATAGTTCCGCTGACACCACATACCCTCGTGAGGGTCTAGAAAACGATTAGAGAGGTTTGACGTCCGTGAGAATCTCAATCTAATTTATATCCCGTTTGAGCTAATTAATAGCCCCAGAATGCCAAAAAAAAAGCGTTCATATTAGAACTGTTCTCATTGTTGATGGTATGGTAGGTCAGTTCATGTCGAACGTTTGGGTATTGTGTTGAATGTTGGTCCAAGTCTTGAGATAAGTGTTAAGCTACTTAAGGAGATCTTTGTCTTATTGGTGATGGTTTGGTAGGTCGTTTTGTGTTGACTACTGGTCGGAATGGTATGTTTGCTCTAATCTACATAGAGGTGGTTTGGATTATTTTGGTATTCATCGTTTTTTGTATTTCTACTATGGTCTTGCAAACGACCAAATATTTTGGTGACATACTGTGATTTGTTGCTGTTGATGCTTCGGTAGAAGGATCTCTACAGAAGATTCGAGCTTGCGACAAATTGTCAGCATCCTACGCAAATACATCTTAATTTTAAATTATTTTCTTAGATGAATCTAGATAGAATCTATCGATTTTAACTTTACTGCAATGAAGTTAGCTAACGCTAAGTTTCATTTTCAATAACATAATTCTTCTGACAAATCGATAGATTCCACCAGTTTTTTTTTCCAATTTAACAATAGGATCTACCTGATATGAACGCTAGTTCAAACTCAAATTTTGGAGGTATTTTTTAGTGCGAGTTGTACCTCTACACCTCCTGTATTCGTCAGATTCTCTCTTTTTGTGTTGACACTCTGATTCTGTCCGGGTGGGTGCTCTAATGGCATAGTTCCGCTGACACCACATACCCTCGTGAGGGTCTAGCAAACGATTAGAGAGGTTGACGTCTATGAGAGTCTCAAGAGGTCAGTCTCAATCTAATTTATATCTCGTTTGGATTAATTAATAGCTGTAGGATGCCAAAAAAAGCGTTCATATTACAACTGTTCCGATTGTTGATGGTTTTATAGGTGATATTTTGTAGAATATGTTACAAATTGTTAGGATTGTATGTATGATGTGCATTTAAATAAACATTTTTTCAAAATTTTCGTAGTATTTTTTCGTAAAGATAATGCAAAATAATGCAATGTCATTGTAAGAGCGATAAACTACGATTACACTCAGCAGGTAGTAAACTGGCCCTACGGCTCTTCGGAAGAAAGTATTGAGCGCGAGGTATTTCTCTATCTAGTCGTGTCCGGATACCTTTGAAGGTCACTGTACATATATATATATACATCGCATACGATAAAAACGACATAACCTCTTTTTTTTTCATAACTTAATCCGAATTTAAAACAAGCATAACTCGGAATAATGTCCACTTTAATTGTCGCCGAGGCGTTTCCAGCATTTCAGATCCGCAATTAATCATCGCTAATGATATTATAATCACAAACATCAGGCAGCGGAGCCGCTCCGCAGTACATCATACCCAGATTTACATAATAAATTGTAAGTCTGTAACGCTGTTATTTTTATCAAAGCGCGATGGGGGAAATGTGGAGGAAACGGAAGGGGGGAAAGGGACGACGACAACACCATTACGATTAACAAGCCTATTAAAACGCGGCATTAAAGTTAAAATACGAGTTCCGAGATAGTGTAACAACACGAGAAACTCGAAGGGACTACTCCATCCATAACGTAGTTTGTCTGTATCACTACGTGATTAATTAAAAACGAACAGCTTACACACAACGTTTACGTAATATTATATTAATATGTAAGACGAGGAAGGGAAATGCGGGATGGAAATAAAGAATCGAGTTAATCGAAAATCAGTGGCGGCTCTTTTCTATACTGATAGGTTCCTGCATATAGGACGGAGCTAAACTATGCCTTAGAGCTAGGAAATATGGCACGAGTTCCTTAGTTGCTCAATAGTCGGCCGATCAGCGTTGGGTGAACGCTAATGGTCGTGATGTTCTTCTCCAGGACTGGATGTGGTGTCCTTGAGCCCTACTAGCTCAGGATGGGTAGGTTTGAAGTCTGGCTACTCTTAGTTCTAATTCAGTACTCTTCTGGTCTTCACTTTAGGCGGCTATCCATCAGGATCAAGCTGTGTGAGGTAAGAGACCAAAAGATTTGAAGATGAAATAGCCCTCATCAAAATTTTATTAAACCAAACTAATGAGGTGTTCCCCAAATCTGCACGAAGCTGTACATTCCTGAGGTACAGTAGGAGAAAAAGTTTCCTGACAGTGTTTGTAAAAAGGATGCCCTCTTCATCAAAAGGCATGAGTACTTTCTTGTCTTGGTGTAGATAGGGTTTAAGTGAAAAGCCTGCTTCTTTCACGCATTGGCAGGATACTTATTCTCCAACTGTACCATGGGGTACCAGTTATCAATCTGAGGATTAGGTTTTATAGGACTTCCAGCTTATTGAGATGCTTTTTGGCTAAGCTAGACCACGTCAGCACACCCTACATAGCGATCAGTCGAAAAAAGCACAAGGATACAATAAAACTTTGAATTTCAAGGAGAGAGAACTATTCTTGAACTATGAAAGTTCCGGATACTCCTGTCGATTAATGCGATTTAATGTCAAAATCAGATGACGAGCTAGTAGGACTCCAAGGTGGAGGGCAGAATCATTTCAGGATAATCTGAAACCCTCCACGAAAATATTATCGTGGGAGGGGTCTACCTCTTCTTGAAGACGATGCTGTACACTGCCATGTCCTTGGGGAGATCATACATATAATTTAGGAACAGTGTAGGATCTAGGAAACACTCCTGAGGGATGCTTGCCGAGACTATCTTCGGAGTGGAGATCGAAGTTTCATACTTGACGGAGAATGTTCGGACGGAGATGTAAGATAAACCACCATCTAGAATCTAGAAGACAGAGAATGACAATTTTTTTTTTGTTCCAAAAGCTCTGTGGTCATTCTCAACAATTGATTCATGAAATGAGGTTAGGACATCAGCCAGTTCTACGGGCTCCTGTTGAAGATGAAAATGGTAATATCTTCACTTTGCCTATTTTCTTGAGATGATACCCTCGGATGACTGTGGTTCATAAATAAAGCTGTGATGGTGCTAACATCTCTTTTATTGAGGTCCAACAGGAATCTTGTTTTAGTACCCAAGATTGTCTTAGTGTTGGAGTGTTGATCCAAAAACCTTGCACTGAATCAACACTCCAGATCCAGTTCGAGCTTTTTTTTGGTAATTCGTCCATTGTAGAAGCCACGTTAGAGCTCATCTTGAACAGTGGAAGAATAAACAAAAAGAACCTCGCATTGGATCAACACTCCAGATCCAGTGCGAGGTTTCTTTTTTCATCTTCAACAGTGGAAGAATCAACAAAGAAAAACCTTGCACTGAATCAACACTTCAGCTCTAGTCTGAGTTTTTTTTTTTTTTGGTAATTCTTCCATTGTTGAAGCCAGTTTAAAGCTCATTTTCAACAGTGGAAGAATAAACAAAAAGAACCTCGCACTGGATCAACACTCCAGATCCAGTGCGAGGTTTCTTTTTTTCATCTTCAACAGTGGAAGAATCAACAAAGAAAAACGTTGCACTGAATCAACACTTCAGCTCTAGTCTGAGTTTTTTTTTGGGTAATTGTTCCATTGTTGAAGCCAGTTTAAAGCTCATCTTCAACAGTGGAAAAAATCAACAAAAAAAACCTCGCACTGGATCAACACTCCAGATCCAGTGCGAGGTTTCTTTTCTTAATCTTCAACAGTGGAAGAATCAACAAAGAAAAACCTTGCACTGAATCAACACTTCAGCTCTAGTCTGAGTTTTTTTTTTTGGTAATTGTTCCATTGTTGAAGCCACTTTAAAGCTCATTTTCAACAGTGGAAGAATAAACAAAAAGAACCTCGCACTGGATCAACACTCCAGATCCAGTGCGAGGTTTCTTTTTCTTAATCTTCAACAGTGGAAGAATCAACAAAGAAAAACCTTGCACTCAATCAACACTTCAGCAATAGTCTGAGTTTTTTTGGGTAATTGTTCCATTGTTGAAGCCAGTTTAATGCTCATTTTCAACAGTGGAAGAATAAACAAAAAGAATCTCGCACTGGATCAACACTCCAGATCTAGTGCGAGGTTTCTTTTTCTTAATCTTGAACAGTGGAAGAATCAACAAAGAAAAACCTTGCACTGAATCAACACTTCAGCTCTAGTCTGAGTTTTTTTGGTAATTCTTCCATTGTTGAAGCCACGTTAGAGCTCATCTTGAACAGTGGAAGAATAAACTAAAAGAACCTCGCACTGGATCAACACTCCAGATCCAGTGCAAGGTTTCTTTTTCTTAATCTTCAACAGTGGAAGAATCAACAAAGAAAAAATCTTGCACTGAATCAATACTTCAGCTCTAGTCCGAGTTTTTTGTTTGGTAATTCTTCCATTGTTGAAGCCACTTTAAAGCACATTTTCAACAGTGGAAGAATAAACAAAAAGAACCTCGCACTGGATCAACACTCCCAGTTCCAGTGTGAGATTTCTTTGTCATTCTCCCACTGTTGAAGATGAGCTCTAACGTGACTTTTAATTAGACCACAGAGTGGCTCTGATCCAATGAATTGAGACTCATCAGTAGTCTCATTATCCTGATATCCTCAGCGAGCTTCGAGAGTGAGCAGACAGTCGTAGGTTAGCTTTTGTCTCAAGAGCCCTGCAGTTCTTCCTGGCAGTCTGAGATGATGATGCGTGCAATTCAATTGTTTCTCTCTAAAAGTTAGTTGGTCTTGTAGAGTATTTAGCTCTAGATCTTTGGTGTCGTTTGGTCTTTTCATTGAACCAGTTTCACTAACGCTTGTAGGATTTTTAGATGGTCTACAAATCTCCTGATTTGAAGACTGCGTTTAGTTCCAATCTCCTGTAAGCGCTGTAATAGGGCATCCATCGTTGCGATTGGACAGGTTCTTGTTGCTCTTCAGATTTTGACGTAATCTTGAATCTGATTGTAGTCAAGTACCTAAGTCCAGAGATGACAGGAACAACCGTCGCTAGTTTGACAATTCAAATGATTAAAAATCTACACTCTATGTGTAATGATATCCAATTTTAGTGTAATATTATTTATCCCCAGATTTACAAAACGAAAACCACCAAATATAAAATGCAAATGATTCGACATATTGGTAAGTTACGATGCACACAAATTACAGCAGTTAAATCCGCTCTGAAGCGGTGTACACACAATGATTTGCATAATTTTTCAATTGATCCATCCAGGGGACCCACCAAGATTTTATGAAGCAGCCACTTGCGCGGTCTGGTGTAATTCGCCAATTTCGCGTGCATTTCCTCGACGACTAAATTGCACATGCCGCATTGTTTTTACGCACAATTTAAGGTTTTATTTTTTTCCCTCTCTCTCGTGTCTGTTTCTGATGCAGCCTGCAATCAAGGTATGTATATCGAGCTGAGCTTTATTAAAATTCGGTAGGGGGTGCTTTTTATGATAGTATCGCTATATTAGGGGGATGCAAATGATCCCATCCTCAACTCAAAAGGGAATATGAATTCTATTACCGCTTCTTTTTTTGTTGTTGTGCTCAGATGTACAAATAAGGCATTATTCAGTTTTCTCTTTGTGGAAGAAGCCGGATAAGTGTAAGAAGAAAACGGCGGGGAAAAGCACCCAATAAACATACTGGACATCATCCCTTTGTACTGGAGGATATTTCCTTTATGTTAAAGGTTTTCCTTTCGATTCTGAGTTGTTTACACGAACACCGACGACGAGACGATACGACACGACATTTTAGTCCGAGCCTCCGGTATAGTGGTCTACGAGTGAAGAGAGCTTGTTAAGATCCCGGTCGCTGTCAACGAAGGGATCTCGTATAGAGCCTGACGGATTTGCAAGGTTCCCTTATTTCTCATTTCCTCACTGGTCTTACGCATATCTCTAGCGAACGTGCAAGGATGGACATGTAGGGGACGACCTACGTTTGTATAGATGTCTGTCTCCTATATTCGAATTGGGACCTCTATGTTGTTGCCTTCGGGCGGATCGTTTGTAGTGACAAACGAAATTCGGTTTATAATAATATCCCTCCCACCGTCTAATATTGCTTGTCGTGTGCTGAACAAGGTCCTTTTTAGATGGATTTATATCTAGGGGTGTACTTAGCTTGATATTTCAATCAATTTCCGGATATTTATGCTTGTTGTGTTGTATATTTTAGGTTAGGTATGAATAAATTGTATGTGAAAGTGATTTTGTTACGGTTATAACACACAAAATTGTCAAAAAAAAAGTTGATTGTATTTTGACAGCTACAGCTGTCAAATCTAACAGAAACGATCGTATTAACAGTTTAGTATCTGTCAGAAATATTTTCACTGTTGTACCAGCCAGAACAGTGCTGCCAAAGTAAATGCTCTTATAGTTTGACAGTTTTCTTAACGATTATAATGCATGCTGGTATTGCCAACTGTGGAAAATAGTTCTAGCAATTATTTTCATAGATACAAGTGTCAAAATTAAAAAAAAACAACTTCGAGTACTGTTTTTATAATTTGACAGCTGTCAGGCATATTTTGACAGCTATACCTATTAAGATCGTAAGGAGAGAACTTTTCTTGCAGATTGGGTTGCAAAAATAAGCGAGATAACTTTAGTTTCGTTGTTCCCCTTTATTTTTACAACTTTTCAAAGCTAGCGTAGTTTGAAAGCTTTCAGAATGAAGATAATTCTTGCAAGGGTTGGGAAATTTTTTTCGAATATATCTACAAATTTTGACAGTTACGGTGGTAGGAGTTCAAATTGAACAACGACTGTTTTTACTTAATATTTTGATTAAAAAAAAGATGCCTGTAGTAGGCGCTCATGATATATTGTTGGAAATCACCCTACGAACGAGTACAATGAAAATAGATCAAGCATTAGAATCGGACGGCGCGGTTTCGATCTATACGATCTCGTCAGCGATCCTCCGTATACAAGACCGCAACTGCGACAATGTATGTTCTAATCCACGTCCTCTAGTGGGCTAGATTAGAAGTAGCGCTGAATCAACACTCCAGATCCAGCTCGAGCGTTTTTTTTTTGGTAATTCGTCCATTGTTGAAGCCACGTTAGAGTTCATCTTGAACAGTGGAAGAATAAACAAAAAGAACCTCGCACTGGATCAACACTCCAGATCCAGTGCGAGGTTTCTTTTTTTTCATCTTCAACAGTGGAAGAATCAACAAAGAAAAAATCTTGCACTGAATCAATACTTCAGCTCTAGTCCGAGTTTTTTGTTTGGTAATTCTTCCATTGTTGAAGCCACTTTAAAGCTCATTTTCAACAGTGGAAGAATAAACAAAAAAGAACCTCGCACTGGATCAACACTCCCGAGATGGAGTAGATCGAAACTAGATAGTTACAACTGTGAAAATAGGAAAAAAATATGTTTTTTTTTTTGAATTTGACAGCTTCAGTCAGTTTGTAGTTTTTGCAGAGGACCTATGGGATTATCCAAAGCCTACTGAGATGAAATCACAATCTAAGGAAATACAAAAGTAGAAATGGGTCATCACAACGCGCACACATCATATTAAGAAAGCAAAATGATAAGAGTCTATGCTTTGATGATGGTTTGGTGGGGAGTGGCGTATGACGGTACCACTACCAAATTGATAAATAAATTCGCCTGAATTCATCACCGCTGAAGATTAGCCCTTGCAAAGTCTGGATCTTAATCCGTTGGGCTACCGACTATGAAGTGTTTTAGAGGAAAAGGCCTGCTCGAAACCTCACCACAACCAACCTCAAAGAGGTTAAAATTCGTGATCATGCTTCCCACGCTTGGCATGTACACAACTATTAAAATGCAGAAAAGTGTGCTTGGATTATCTAAGTACATGATAAGAAAAAGAATGAATTAATACGAGGAATTATTAAAGCCGTAGATAGACTGCACTCCTTTCTATGCGAACATGAGCATTGATGTATCTTTTATTCCACATTATTACATAGCAACCACACAAAAATCAATATCTAATTAGTTGTCCATTATTTACGAAGTGGAATAAATGATAGAACTGCGCCAATGGTGTTCAGCCATTATTCCACTACAGACTACAATAACCCTCAATTCAATATGCATAATCCAATTTTAAATTAAATAATTTTCACGGCAGAACAATAACGGCCCACGGTGACTCGTCAACTTTTCCAATGAATTAAATCGCATATTTTTTTTATATATAAGATCAAAAAAAAAAACCTCCCCCGCAATAATTGCGCAATCAACTTTTCCAACAACAATAACAAGAAGAAGAAGAAGGAAAGTAAAAAAGTAAACAGTTTGCATCTATAAATACAACCTCCCGAACAAGCAAAACGATTTTTGTTTATCGCTGCGAAGAGCACTTTACGAAAGTCAAACAGAGCGATGCATTCGCCATTTATTACCCTAATAAAAATACGGTAAAGGATAGACAAACTAAAACTTGAAGGCGAACACACACAGAATTGGCCGAGCGTGTGTGCATTGTTTCCGAACGGCAAACGCGGGGCAATAACGTACCATCGAACCGGTAGAAAACTTCCACAATATGTCTGGGAATGGAGGAAAAAGTATCTTTCGAAGAAAGTTCCTCGTAAGAAGGAAGGAGGCGAGAAGTTAGACGAAAGAAAACGCTTTACTTTCGGTCATTTAATCTCTCTGTATTGTATACAAAGTGCACACACACGATAGGGAAACTTTGGATCATCTTATTATTTGATTATTCAAGGTTATGTTTAATAATTTCAAGAAAAATCCAGAGACATGTCAGTCTCCTCACTGTTTCTGCGGGTGTGCCTCAGAACTCCTTTCTTGGCCCCACGCTATTTTCGATAGTTTTACACGACCTTTCAGTGGTACGACCTCCCCATCCAGTCTAAGAGCTTTAATAAACTGCAATAACTGTGATAGTTCCACAGAAGGTACCTGTAATACATAGGTGGTCATGACATATCTCACCAACGTTGCAATGATGAACAAAATCCAGCATGAAAAATGGACCATGTCGTTTATCTGCTGTAGATTAGCTCTTGCATTTGGAGAAATGCTGACGAGACCGAATAGATCGAAACCACATGCATTTTCTCGTTTCTTTTTTTTTAACTATCTAGTCATCTTACAGATTCAGAAGATTTAAAAATTGAATAGCTGTGATTCATGACGTCTTTACCGAGATAATTAGCTAGAGCACACTCAATAACTTCGTTGTTTTTTTTTGACACATCGACAAAACAAGAACGCGCTTTGGGGCAGGCAAATCCTATGACGTTCTTGCATCTGCTGTTGCCTTTTGTGTTAAAAACCTCTTCTCCATTAGGTTAAAAATTTCACGATCTATTTCACTTGTCGATTCTGACCTATGGAGCATTAATTTGGTCAACGATCGTTAAAACTTATTTAAGAAGATTGGGGACTCAGCAGAACTAGAGCGCCTCCTAGCCGGCCAGGATGACCTTGGAGTACACATCATCAAAGCATCAGACATTAGGAAATTGTGAAACTTTAGCTAGAACGAATGATGAATAGCTGTGATCCATGACGTCTTTACCGAGATAATTAGCTAGAGTACACTCAACAACTTCGTTGCTTTTTTTTTGACACGTCGACAAAACAACATGGCAAATCCTATGACGTTCCTCCTCGTGCTGTTGCCTTTTGTGCTAAAAACTTCTTCTCCATTAGGTTAAAAAATCACACGATCAATTTCACTTGTCTATATCCGATTCTGACCTATGGAGCATTAATTTGGTCAACGATCGTTAAAACTTATTTAAGAAGATTGGGGACTTAGCAGAACTAGAGCGCCTCCTAGCCGGCCAGGATGACCTTGGAGTACACATCATCAAAGCATCAGACATTAGGAAATAAAATCACTTCTAAAGTACAAGTAAAAAACATCATTGGACCTCTTCTTCAAAATATTATTCTGGGGTGGATATTATTCTCTCGGTGATTTAGGCCACTTGCCTGCGGCTCGTAGCCGTAAACTTCACCTCGAGAATAGTAGCCATCATTATACGCTCCTTGAATAATATATTATTAATACACTGATGAAAAACATTTTTTGACAACTCAACAATTGTTTATAGTGTGTTTTAACAAAGACAGCACATTCTAGTATATATAGTGATGGCGAAATTAATATTTTATAAGTTTTAAATATGTCCACACAAGAGTCTCTTTGATTGAGATCGTATATTGATCTCAAACATCTCTTTCGTTCTCCTGCTTCGACCGAATTGCCTCAAAAAATCACTCCATAATTTAGTCTGGAAAACACACAACACAGTTACACTTTTCCAATCCGATAATTCCGATAATTCGGTTTTATTCCCTCATCGGCATCGGCGGCTGGCGGGTGGAGGTATGCCTCAGGCAATGGCGTGGGGAGGGGGCAGGGGCGTCGATCGACTCATGACGAAACACCTTCGGTTTTATTCCCTCAGCGGCATCGGTGGCTGGCGGGTGGGAGTATGCCTCAGGCAATGGCGTGAGGGGCAGGGGTGTCGGTCGACTCATGACTCGTCTTTTTACCATATTTAAGTTTGCATCGTCAAAAGAAATAAGTAGTATGGAGCAGACAAATCTAAACGAAAGTGTAGTTCCTGAACTGTTTCCTTTAGACGCTGACGGTTATATTACACAAGAAGGCGACGCATCTTCAGCTTGTTCATCCTATTTCCACCTCAACCAGACAAATCTTGACGAGGTAAAACATTTAATTTTGAAGAAAAATCCAAATATTTCTTTATTGAGCGAGCAACCGCGGTGCCGCTGTATTTTATCCGAACGAAAATTTTGGGCATCCGGATCCAGAAAATTTTAAAAAATTATTAGAGGCACATGGTCATGGTTCGCCTGAACTACACTGCAATAATTTTTTTGTAATTGAAACTGACCACGGCAAGAAAAGTGCATTTGGTTGCTCGCGGTGCATCCTAAAAATCGAGAATGTTGCGAATATCGTATCTGGTCGGTACACATTCAGGCGTTTCAACATGTCCATTGTTCCTGGTGTCTTGAAGCAATGGATGCACGATATTACGATTATGCCATACTTCGCGTTGCCGATGGAGAATGGGAAGAAGCACCAAAATTGCGTAAAATAAGAACACACAATTCAATAGCCTCGCTGAACAGTTCATCCCAGTTATGGCGTATGGATTGAATATATATATATATAATTTTTTTATTATCTGGTTATGGTTTAGTTATTAGGGGTTATGGTTTAGTTTTTAGATTTTCATCACGATGGAAACGGAACACGTAGACATAGCGACGGAAGCAGTAGAGGAGGAAACAGCGAAACAGGACTCTCTTCTGGGTTTAATCGAATTAATGTGGGAGGAAGAATTTCGCCTTTGCAAAATAATTCTCTGGTTGGAGATATCGATATCGGTGAGCATTCAGGACCAATATCTGATTGGGAAACGGACCTTCAAGAACTTTTTGATGCCGTTGAGGAAAATACAGAAAGAGCAACGCGAGAAGAAAATATCAGAAAAATTATTAATTTCATTCGAGAATTTCGAGGAGCTCTTAAAGGAAAAAAATTTATACACGAAGTTCTCCCAAACATTACTACATACGAAAATGAAAGATATTTTAGTAGATGTACATATTCAACAAAAATATCAAGGAGGAGTCTTCATTTGGGTTTGGCACGAAGACCACGCACACATTATCTACGATTGCTCCTGGAGTGGAGGATATTGTAGATGCTCCCGATTCGGAATTATCGATTTTAGTGCATAACACTGGGTCCACAACTTACCAGCAAGGACCTCAACGTGACATCTCCAGCTTAACTCGCTGTCCCCAGTGAAACCCAGGAATGTTGCTTGATCCGAATAGGTAAGATTCTCACCTTCAACATTGACAAGTACATCCTCACTATTGCCAAATTTCTTTATATTTAATGTCAAATTATTTTCTCTCAAGCAATTTTTATACGTGGACATCGTGTTTCCTAAATTTTTCTCCGTTTTCACAAGTTATTTGACAAGAATCCTCTGATGATGAAGTGATTCCCCAGAAATCCATCAAGTCAAGCTTGTCTATTGATTAAATCCATTAGGAGACATACTGCTGAGGAGACATACTGCTGATTCTCTTTGATTTAGTTATTTCCTGTAGTAGTTGGGAGATGGCTCGAGTGGTGGAATGGTCCTTTAGGTAACCATTTTGATTGCCACTGAAAACATTAGTGTATCTGGGCAAATTCAGTAATCCTCTTTAGCATAGTTTCCTCAAAGATGCTGCTTTAGAGAAGATAAAAAGGCTCGTGAGTACTATTCAGCCCTCGAAGGCGAAATGGAAGACCAATAAAGGTGAAAAAGGTCTTAATGTTTAATTCAACCAAATTAATTTTCATCAGATCTAACGTCAAAAACTTTTAATATGTGAGGGATGTTTCGAGGAGGTCGTTTCAAATGTTTATAGTTTAAAATCGCAGGAAAATGTTTCTCGTTTCAAACACGTAATATTACCAATCGGATATTAAACAAACAGAATATAGTAGGTATTTAAAGATCCGCGTGCGGAAGCGGGGATATAACCTGATACCCATGTAGCATAAAAATCAGAAATTCAAAAGCGACTACAACGACACCCGACAATAATCCTCGAAATTTATATCAGAAAACGCGATAAAATCCGGCGAAATAAAAACAGGAAACGGGAATACGAAAGCGAGAATAACACCTAACACCCATGCGAAATTTTAGATTTTCATAGTTGTTTTCCCACGCGAACGTTATAACGTGTAAAAGAAGAAAAATAAACACGACTACCTCGACACAAACACAAGAGGACGGAGATGTATTTTTTCCGTTTTGTTTTTTTTTTTTTAATGAAATCACACACGTTCCCTCCGTTCGGAATAACTCTTTTTTTACCTCCATTCGCTTCCTTAACAATCCCCTTTCTATGTTACGCCAATGCCTCACGCATTTCTCTTTTACAGTGTTGGGATGTACGTGGAAAAGTAAATCGGGCGTTGTAAAACAAGAGCTGGAAGGTAATAAATATTCTTATCCAGCCTCTATCGCTACTACGATATCAAACTTCCAAAAGGCATTGAAAATATTTGATCCTAGAAATCTGAGTATACGAGCCAATAAATCCTGTTCTCGAACTGGTTTCGCACAATGTGCGAAAAGAAACGGATATAAAAAGGGCCCCTCTACTACGCTCCGCACGATGTTGTAGCGACGAGAAAGAGCCGTTTTAAATTTAATATCGAATTGATACTAATTCGATATAATTTCCTGATACACGACCCGGTTAATAATGCAAAAACGAAACGTAATTATCGAGTCGCCGACTGGTCACATAAGAAAGTATTGAACACGAGTTAGTCTACCTACAATGTGTATACAGTAATCAAGTTAGACATTATTTATTAGCCGACATTGAACATGTAAAACTAATTAAAGTACCTAATTCCGCGTTTCCCAAGTTTTATATTTACTACTGTCGAGCAGTTCCCAGTTAATTAAACAATAAAACCGTATTGCATAATTGAAATAGGCGTCCGAGCGGTTCGCTCTGTAACCGTTGAGTTTCAGCCTCTAATTTTCAAGTTAAAAACGAGTGTAATGCTGTACGATTCGGATTTTTTTTACGCGGGGAAATAAAAACGCAGATTCGTAATACTATCCTACCATTAACGCTAAAAACAAAGGTGATAGTGGAATATCAATCTTGTTTTTTTGCGTTTACAGTTTTAAAAAACGTTTTTTTTCCCGCTGAAACAACTGAAATTGGAGCGAATGCATACGATTCAGATTTAAAAGAATACTGGTAGATATCCAATATTTCCTTCTACAACCTACAAGCATCATTCAAACTCACTACCATTCAATACAAGCATAACAAAATGATGGTTGATGATGAGAATCTACGCACTCTCGAAACACGTGTCCCGATTAATCAATCAAAGTTGTGGCGTTTGGTGATACCGATGTTATATCTGTTTAGAATAACAACATAATACAACATAGTACACAATTTAAATTTGAGATTTAGAGGCCTGATGTTTAAACGTAGGTTATTTGCAATTTTTTTTTTGGCAGCAGTGTGAAAGTTGATACTGTCTATCTATCTATCTATCTATCTATCTATCTATTCAGTTAGGGTTGGACACCTATAGTCTACCATCCCTATTGAAGCTCTCATTTCCAGTTGAGAAGATTACTGTCCTCTATAAAGTCCAGGAACTTGCCCACTGGAAACTTGAGTACCCTCGAAGGCTCCAGTAGATCCTTTCCGAAATGTTCCTGCCTGAGTACCTTCAGTTCCTCACATGTGCAGATTACATGTACACTTGTTTCGTCCTGTAACTCGCATCTCCTGCACCAGGGTTCGCTCACTCGAGTGTCCAGTTATCATCCCAATAATGATCTTAACTTGATTTTTATTGCGTCTAATCAGGCTTTCAGAGAACTTAGCGTCCCCGTCCCCTATTAGCGCTTTAGTATGGAGTTGACCCTCAGTCAACCTCCATTTCCTTACTCTTTCTTTATCTAACCAAGACCAAATCGCCCTTCTAGTAGAATCCCTTGTGATTCCACATACGGGTTCTGGTCCTATGAAGTGGTTCCTAGAACCCTCCTTGGCTAGTTCATCGGCTATTATATTGCCTCTAATGTCCTCGTGTCCGGGCACCCAGATCAAACACCCCTTGTTGTCTTGTACCAGTGTATTGAGGTGCTCTTTACAATCTTTAACCAGTTTTGACCCGGTAAGAGGATTCATAACTGCCTTGATAGCGGCCTGACTATTAGTTAGTTATTATGTTTATTTTTCTCTTCGTGCAGCCTCCCTTTGCAATCAGTTCTGCGCAGGTTGCAATAGCGAATACTTCCGAAGACTGTTGCATGCTCTCCCATGCTTAAGGATATCTTATGTCTTGGGCTCAGACTATAAATACCGGCTCCTGTGCCCTTAGTGGATTTGGATCCGTCCGTGAACCAGTTATCAGAGGCAACGAAGTCACCCCGTGGCAGGTCTCTGTTCGGTATTGAGATTTTGACCTTTCCAGTGAAAATAATTTCGGGTGCCGTACTGTCCGTTGGCATTTGTAACAAAGGCCCGTCCAGTACCGTACCCGTAGTGTCAGTGTGGCCTGCTATCCCAGTATGAGGGTACCACACTTTATTGGCTTTCAGTCTAAGGATCGCAGCCATAACCTCCGCCTTTACGTAAAGCTCCAGCGGAGGGAGGCCCATAGTTGATACTGTCATTTTCTTATTGTTTTATATCATTAGTGAGGAAGGAAGCAGAAAATTTGGAAGAGTCGAGTTCAATCTACTGGGGTACATCTTGACACCTAAACCAGCTATGAAATATCTCTGAATTTGGATCGACACAAAGTTAGAGAGCATAGCTAACGCGGAGAGAACGATCACCGTGCCTTGCAGACCTAGCCTTATTCAGGATTACGAGCTGGATGGAAATTAAGAGACTTGAACTGACACTGGTGAAGACAGAGGCCGCTTTACTGACTAGAAGAAGAAAATTTGGAAGAGTCGAGTTCAATCTGTCGGGGTACATCTTGACACCTACACCAGCTATCAAATATCTCTGAATTTGGATCGACACAAAGTTAGAGAGCATAGCTAAGGCGGAGGGAACGATCACCGTGCCCTGCAGACCTAGCCTTATTCAGGATTACGAGCTGGAGGGAAACTAAGAGACTTCAACATTTTTATTTTACCTATGGACCAATATCCGTCATCCAAAAATAAGACTTGACCCAGTTGTCGTCAAGCACTTGTACCAGTGTTTGTCATGTGATAAAAATTTAAACACATATTGAAGCAATTAATTGTTAGAGTAGAACTAATTTTGACAAGTAAATTGAAAAGTTCTTCTTGAAACTTTCACACATCTCTCCTGCATCCACTGAAGACACTTCTGACATTGAATCATATTTTCTTAACACTCTTCTTCATATATTAGACAAAACCAAGAATCTCTTTGTGTTCATTGTTCAACAAAGTTAGCATTATCTTGACTTTCCGTTTCTTCTTGTTTCTTATTCCTCTTACATTTTTTTTTTTTGAATTTGTTTCTTTTAATTTTCTAATCGATCTTCTTCTGAACCCTTGTATTTTATTTGTTTAGTAGCAACAGAAGGAATTTTCTTCTTGACTTCTTCAGTTCTTTCTATCTGTATCGTGGTCAAATCCATTTTACCAAATTTTGGTCTTTTTTTTGAAAGAATTGGAGTAGGCCCCATTTTTCTTACTAAAGGAGATTTTCCATTGCGTTTGTCTGAAAGCGTCGTTCTAGGAACTTTAAAACATTGGACTGCTGTGGCAATTGGCGAGCATGTATTGGCGAGCATGCATTCTTAATTTTTCAAGAAATCTTGGTACGCTGACGATAACTGGGACTATGACGAGTATTGGGACCTTATGGGGAGTGGGAATGGAGAGGGGGTAAATAACAAATAAATAAAGACTACCCATCTACCTATCTATCTATCATAGCTAAGGCGAAGAGAACGATCACTACGCTCTCGTGCCTAATTCTAAATATGGGTGGCCTGCATTCGTCCAACAATGGGAGTCAACAACAGCAAAGCTCTCCTTCTAATCGAATTTACCTCCTCGGAGAGATTTCCTCGCTATATGGGGACACCTAAACAACAAGCCTTCTTAGGAGAACTTCTTAGAAGATTGACAGATGGTATGAGATGAAGGGACTTATGGCTGTTGGAAGGCCTTTAAAATGAACACGAAGACTACTGTACACAAGCATTATTCCAACGAGGAAAACTGGCATGAACTGGTCGATGGCCGCAGTGGTTAGGCGGCTGACTATCGTTGTGGGAGGACGATAGGTGCCGGGGTTCAATTCTCTGGAGGGATGGTGACATTTTTTCAGAGAGTTTAATCCCCGATTCGTTGTTGGGAGCAAAGTGATTAACAGCGCGGCATCATAAAAGGCGATATGATGCTGTCACAAAGCCAAAAAGTGAGTGACCTTGACACACACAAGAAATTACATGATCTCGTTGCTGGACAGTGACATGATCCTCAAGTGTTTCGCTAACATTGTAAGAATGAAAGAAATGAAAGATAATCGTTTCACTCAGTTGAGGTCCATATTCTTGTCTTTCTCTTTGTCGTTATTCCAGCATTGTGGAGCACTGTTTTAACTTCCTGAGTCTGATTCATGTAATATCTTCCTGTGATTCTTGACGGTTTGATGTGCTTGTTTTGTCTATCCGCGTCTTCTTCTTTTCATTTTAAAGCGTCACACGTTGGGCGCCAAAAATATCTAGATCTAGTACAACATAATCTTCCTTTCTCTTCTTTTAATAAACTAATTCTCTTCCTTATTATGTTCTTAAGTTCTAAAATGTAAATATGTCGAAATAATTGTCCACGCCTCTTTAGTGTGCCATTTACTACATACTAGGCCGGAAAGAAACGAAATGCACGCAACAATATCTCGAATAAGACGGAAACTGTCGCTTTTTCTTCCGTTTCCTGTCATCGTACCATTTTCATTTCTCCACACCAACTTTTACTGAAAAGAGAAAAGAGTGATAATACAGCCGATGCACGAAACCCGAGAAATTCTTAATGGATTTCGGAGTTCATAATATGTTCCAGTTTCCAGTCGGCAGTCGGAGGGAAAGTTGTTGATGTTGTCTCTTGTTCTTCTTTCCTATCTTCGTTCTATCGTTTCCCCCAAATATATATATATATATATATATAGAAACGCGAAATTTATAATTAATTTCTTCTGCTTGTCAGTCTTCCGATACGCGGGAGCGATTATTTAACTAGTTTCGTTTTCGTTCGCCTTCTTCATGGTAGAAAACAAGAAAGGAATCGTAATGAAGGCCTTCCCCCTCATCTAAATTGAAAAGTATCGGATATGCTACGTCGTTCACCCGATACTCAGGGATCTTAAGATTATTAAAGGCGAATTAAGATGATTTTAACAAGTTAAAATTACCACCCCGTACATTTATTTAAACCTATATATATGTATAATATAAAAAAAGACATTTAGAAACTACAAACATTGACTCAACATACTCGAATCTAATTTAAACTACAAGCATAATAAGCGTGAGCGTGTGGTAATTAAATACGGCAACGGCGAACTCGAGATAGTGTCACCTCATCATCCCTTCTTTACCCGGAATATAATTCGTAACTTTAATGAAACTTGTTTTCGAGCTTTTCAATTGGTTGGTTAAAATGTAGTTCTCTCGCCTTATAAATGTAATGCTGACATCTGGCGGAGATAGCGGTTATGTATTAATAAAAAAGATTAATTTATATCGTTGCATTTTTTTCTAAATTAAATAATAGTACATTCGTCACTAAACTAACTTTAGGCGGTGACACCACAAGTTCGCAAGCACATCACGACTATTAGATAGCATTAACGCGTACAAGAATGTCAGCAATGTCCGTACAGATGAGCCCTGTAGAAATTATAACGTTGCTAATGGCCGTCGGTGTTAACCTTAATCATGTTTGTTGTTACGAACATCTACTATACATTTATATATACAGAGGAGAAACCATGAAAATGGCGGCTTATACGCTATCATCGTTGGTTGTATAGGTCTGTGTGTTTCCGCTAGAATTCTAGCGTAATGCAATTGGAGCTGAATTGAAAATAGATGACCACGTAAACTGTGACGCTGGTTGTACATACTATAGTTGTTCACAGTCTGCGTTGAATTATGCAGAGATAAGCGTCGATGTTATTACACGAGTATTTTATTTAAACGGGGATGTACATGTATACAGTACAACCGAGTTTTAGAGGTATTAATCACGTGACAATGTGCTTCGCCAGTTTGCATCTCTTCTTTTGTCTGTTTATTATATATATGCCTGTGCAATATGAGCCAATTCTGTTGTGGTGTAATAGTTATCATTGCAGATTTTCCATCTTTGTGGTCCAGGATTCGAATCCTATTACATTAAAAAAATTGAGAAATCTTGCGCTTATATCAAGTGCGGGAAGACGATGTCGAAAACGGTCTTCACGCACGCACGTGTTTTGTGCAAAATTCTTTGTCGGTATAATTTTTTTTTTAGATTAATGAAAATAGGCGTTCTGTCAAATGTATTAAACAATTTACAAACGCATATAATTGTTACTTCCCTCACTTATGATTAAGACTAAACAACTGGTTTGCGAAAATGGGTTCAGATATTTCAGGATTTTCTCGACAGTTTTCGGTCTGGGAGACTTAGGACGATCCTATTAGCGAATAGTTTCACTCAATCTATTTTTACTTCGCTATTGGGTGTATTTTTATGTTATCTACCTAGCTATGAAACAAAAGAGTGACGATGTCAAACAAACTATTGAAAAATTGCTGTCACTGTTAGAAGTACATGTGTGCTAAGTTGTGTTTAGAGATTTGAAACGGTCTACTTCTCGATAAAACGAGGTTGAAACTAAGGTTGAACATCGCAGCGTAATAAAATTCCTGACAAATGAAGGCGATGGTCCAAAAGCAATTCATGAAAGAATGGCTGCACCATCTTATTTTCAAGTAAAATATTGGTCTAAATTCTTTCGATGAGGCCGAGAGTCAATCAGTCCGGACGACCTGAAGACATTGTGCGAAAAGTCGAAAATTTAGAACTGAAAGATCTTTATCATTGCCAAGAAGATGTCTGCACGGTGGATTTCTAGATTGCTTACACCTGAACAAAAACTGTACAGAAAAAACGTTTTGCAAGGAAATTTGGAGTTGGAAAGGGATAAACATTTTAATCTCGAAGTATCACCGGGGATGAGACTTGGGTACATCATTGGAACCCTCCCACTAAAGATGAATCCATGCAGACAGATCAAGACACAATTTTCCGGGAAAAAAACTGATGGCAACTATTTTCTGGGATGTTGAAGGAGTCTCGCTTCTTGAATATACGCCAAGAGGGTCTACCATAAATGGAGATGCCTTCGGAAAAACAATAAAAAATTTAAGAAGTGCTCTAGAGGAGAAGCCCTCGCATTCTTATCCACAAAAAAAGATTATTTGTTCATAGACGTGGATATTTCTACATTATTTCTTAACCTCAAATTTGCGGTTCATTATGTGATGGTTGTGTGTTAGGTCAGTGTTTACTTCAAGTTTACATGTGTATGAAACATGGCTAAGCGTGAAAGTTGGAAAAAGCAGATTGAAGCGATGGTTGCCTTTATTGAAACGGGCAATACACATTTAATAAATCCGAGGAAATATTCCGAATGGGAAGAAATCAAAGATATATTAACTGAGGTTATGGACATACCTATTATTGCTCGACAATGCCCCCGCACACCCTTCAGAGACAATCCTTGTCACACAAGATGGAAAATACATTTGCATGATTTTGCTAAAAAATACAACCTCCCTTATTCAGCCCATGGACCAGGGAATAATTCTTGCTACAAAACGACTGTATAGGAGAAAGTTTTTGCAGGAAGTTATGGTTGACATTACAGAATCTGAAAAACTATTCTATCAAATCGGAAATTTTTAATTTTGCAGCTGCATGGAACGAGGTAAAAGCTAGCACCCTTGAAAATGGCTGGAACAATCTTTTTAGATCAGAGAGCCCTGATAATGTTTTAACAGAAAACCTAGACGTAGTGGATTTCCAGAACACACTGATAAGTGCAGGAGAAGACAATGTTTTCGAAAACGACATTATAAACTGGCTGGAATAAGATGAAGGAGATCCAGGCTATCAAATCTTGTCAGAAATTGAGATTGCCGAAGAAGTAATGCAAAATAACAATGAAACAGATAAAAAAGATGAAGAGGAAACAGAATATGATATGCTAGTTGTTTCCAAGACAAAGCTTTCTGTTCTGAAGTCGTATCATATATCGATTTTTTAATTTAACGGACTTTTAACTTTAGGCATAATGGGATGTTGCGGACTTTTTGATTCAACGGACAATCGGAAATAGCGGACAGCACCCTCCCCCAAATTAGTCCGTTAAATCGAGGTTTTACTGTATTTAGATAATAATAATTTTTAATTTTTTTTTAAGTTTTAGTTGGGGGTTGCATATGGAAGAACGTCTGTTCATCTAACGATGAACTCGAATGCAGCTCTTTTTCTCTCCCCAAATGATTTTTTAGTATTTATTTGTAAAAATTGTATATTTAGAGAGAAAATAAAGTGCTATTATTATTATTATTATACACATTAGCACAGGTTTTAGCCCGGTTCTTTTTTTCAGGTGCAGCTCATCGCCCCTCTCCCCCATCCCCCCTTACCTTATGGTCTTATCGGTTATAATTTTCCTATTCCAATAGATGCGCGAATTATCATCCTCGCAGACCAGGGGCGGATCATATTCGTAGTAGGGTACCGTTTCGTTTAGGTGTTGGTAACGTTTTCTCAGTTCTTGGTGGACAATTTTGGCTACCCGATTACGTCTCTCTAAATATTGCTTGGGCGCCATTACCGAACAGCTAGCTAGAAGATGGTCTAGCGTTTCCTCTTTTTGTCCACACATTCGACATTTGATATCTGCTATTGGATCTTGCAGTATTGTCTTTCGATATACCTCTCAGTTTCTGGGAACAGATTGCCGCTCCTAAGCCACGCCTGCGATGCCTCGGTGTCAATGTGATCTTCTTCAATATACGTTATGTATCTCCCGTGTAGTGCTTTAGATTTCCATTTCGTTTTTAATTCTTCGCTGGTGGGTGCCTTTAAAGCAAGGTCTCGATTGGTCTTGGCCAGTCGTAGTGGCGTCGCGTTTTTATCCGCACCCACGATAGCGCTATGCAGCTGGCTGGTTTTCTGCCTTTCATGGAAGTGTTGCCTTAGGTTTTCGACTTGTTTCTGGCACGATGTTAACGCACTGGGGATACCTCTTCCTCCAAGTTTGCGAGGCAGATGGAACCTCTCAACCGAACTGCGCGGATGGTGCGCTCCTGTTCTTCCATACCCATTATTTTATCTCCCTGGGTCACCACCTCATACCCCTCATGCCGTTCCCATTTACCTCCCCTCATAGAGCTTGTCCGGCACTTCTCCATCCCATTATTATTATTATTTCTGTTCACAGCTTTAGCTGGGTCTGTCCATGAGGTACGGCTTAGAGCAAGTATACTCGTAGGTTGGGTTTCGGTGGCGCTTGATGAAGTTATAAAAGAGAGATAAAAGAGGAAGTCTCACTTAATCATGTTCTCCGAGTGTATGCCTGACTATGTTGCAGGTGTTTAGGAGGACTGCCTTCTGCATCTGGATGTAGGTGTCGGGTCTGATTCCCAAATTCTGTAAGCTTTCAGCAAGCCTGATGTTAACCCTCTTCTGATGCCACATACTTTCAATTTCCTTCGCCAGAGGTAGGTATTTAGTTATTTTTTCCTGTTCCTTCCTTTCCAGGTTGTGGGGCAGAGGTACTGCTACATCAATAAGGTACGTAGTTTTTTTCTGGTATATCCATTACGATGATGTCAGGGGTGTTGGCCTGGATATACACGTCTGTCGGTACTTCCCAATTCCAGAGAATCTTGCAGCGGGTTGTGTCTAGGACTCTCTCAGGTGAGTACTTGCAGTAGCGAGGTTCCTCAACCGGGATGTCATACCTTTCGCAGAGCTTAAGGTGCAAGATCTTGGCGACGTCATTGTGCCTGTCGGTGTATTGTTTGGGAGCCAGTACAGTACATCCTCCAATCAGGTGGTCGATTGTTTCTTCTTTCTGCCCACACATACGGCACTTATCGTTGCGAATATCCGGATCCTTCATTATATGCTTACGATAGGATTTTATAGCTACCACTTGATCCTGGATGGCAAAAATGAAGCCCTCAGTCTCCGCATAGAGGTCACCACGAGTCAGCCACGTGAACGTGGCACGTTTATCTAGATGGTCGCCTTCCAGGATTGTTGGATACCGTCCATGCAGGGGTTTTCGCTTCCACTGCGTTATTAATTCGTCGGCATTGTTGGTGCTTGCCGGGTCTTTGAAAGTTCCATCTCTCTCCCTCAGTCGTAGCGGCGTTAGGTTGTTATCGCATTTTGACACCGTCGCATGCAGGTCACTGGTCTCACTTTTTGTGTGTTATTATTATTATTATTATTGGGAGATTTTTTCTCAGGTATGCGGCCATAATAAGTTGGGTGATTATTATTATTATTATGTGCTTTTTTATGGCCCCCATATTAACCTCAAAACTGTAGATCTACTTAGAGGGGGTGTCGAAAATATCAACCAATAAATAGTATAGATCAAAAAGCATACTTAACATGATATGTATGACATTGTTGTACATCCATCTTTTTAGATCTTTTAGATATAGGGAGCCATTTTTAAAAACCACTACATATTGATTAGTTACATGCCCCCTTTACGCTAGAGTGCATGTATATAATATGTACCATATATGCATACAGACCATCCACTACACAGTTCACCGCTCTTCTTTTTTTTTGTATTGTATATAATGGCAGCCTAGCATAAAAGAGAGGGGACTCAAGTAGAAGAACCCACGGTAATATCCGGTGCTTTGATAGGTTCCTCAGCTACCCCCATTCATTAAAAGAAACAAAAAAAAGAAGACAATAAAAATGGGAGGTGTCCACATCGGCGATTCTACAAACTAGACGCAGCTTTCCCGCCTTTAACTGATATCAAAAGATTAATTAGAAAGCGTATTGGGTTCGGGATGTGACCGCGCAGCCTTGCGGTGTTATAAAGTAAATAAGGAAAAAGGTCCTCCTGTTTAATTAAATTTTTTTAACAAAACTGCGTTTGTCCGCTCTTTTCTCTTTTACGTCAAAGAGTGATGGAATTGTTTGTGAGAGATTTCGTTCTTCACGTGTAGGATAGGTTTAATGTAATTAAAACAAAAATTTAAGATCTAGAAAACGTGTTTTTTTTAAATTTATTTAGATATTTGCTTACGATCTGTTTTAATGTACGAGGGAGCGTTTTTATATTGGAATGGGGGATAAGGGGTGGAAATAAAAAAACCAAATTATTTTTCTTTTTCAATATATTCACCTGCAAGAAGGATACATTTTTCACATCTTTCAATTAATTTATTTATACACTCATAAAAAAATGATTTCTCTTTATCTGCAAAATCCGCCGAAACTGCCTCCTTGACTTCATCATCGGCAGTAAATTTTTTACTCCGCAGCTCTTTTTTCATTTTCGCAAACAGGTAATAATCACTCGGGGCCAGGTCTGGGCTGTAGGGTGGGTGATTCACAATTTCGAAGCCCACCTTATGCAGGGCAGCTAACGCAACGCGGCTCTTGTGGACGGGCGCGTTGTCGTCCAAAAGCAGCACACTTTTCGTCAATTTTCCCCGTCTTTTCTCTTTAGTCGCTCTAATATTGAAGCGTAATATTCTCCGGTTATAGAAACACCTTTATCTTTATAATCAATCGACAATATTCCTTCCGAGTCCCAATATACCGTTCCCATGAGTTTCCCAGCTGATTGTGACACTTTAAATTTCTTGGGAGGTGCTGTGCCCTTTTTATGCCACTGCATGGAGTCTTGTTTGGATTAAGATTCATAATGATGAACCCAAGTTTCGTCGACTCAATACATCATCCTTGTCTTCATTACAGAGGTCCAAAAATGCACGCGAACACTCTACGCGCTGTTGTTTTTGCGGCGGCGTGAGCATTCTCGGCACCCATCTTGCGCTGATCTTAGACATGCTGAGATGATCGTGTAGGATTTTAAAAATTGTTGTATCGGATACTCCAACCATTTCTGCGAGTTGTTTCTTTTTTAGTCGAGCATCTTCGAGTACAATTTTTTCAACTGGAACTTGGATAAGTGCTGGCGTGGTCACCTCAATGCTCCTGCCCGGCCTCGGGTCGTCTTCAAGGGATTCCCTTCCTTGTTTAAATAAACTATGCCACTTGTACACCATGGTTTTTCCTGGACAAGAGTCGCCGTAAACCAATGACATCTCATTCATTATGCTCGCGACTGATTTTCCTTGCCACTGTCTAATAACAATGAAACTTCATATTGATACTAATTATGAGTCGCTGCACAGGCCACCCCCCCTCCCAATGCGCCTAATCACCCCCCTACAACCCGCTCATTCCGTAAATATAAAAACGCTCCCTCGTAGGTATAGAGCTAGACTTGCAAACAACCGACTGTAAAAACGATCTTCATAAAGAAAGATTTAAACGGCAGTGATTCTGTTTACCCTTATCGTAACTTAACGCTTACTCTTTTATTGCCTTTAAACATTGCATATTTACTGATGTATGTATGTGTGAGTAACGCAGACGTAGCTAGCGAGTGCGCATATTAAAAGCAACGATCATCATATTTATAAATATACGATCCTGTTTTCCCACACGGTTTGTGTGAGCTCTCCGGAAGGAGCAGGAAAAAAACGAGAGAGAGAGAGAGAAAGAGACGAATCCACAAGCGAGTTCCACTTTTGCAAAAATATCTCCATCGTCGATTTTATTAATACCATCCCTACTGCAAGTGAAGCAGTAGTAGCTGTAGTAATAGCTTTCAGTACACAGCCGGTGTGTGTTGCTTCTGCTTGCATCGATATAATTCTTTCCGTGCGCGAGGGTGGGATGCTTCACTTATTTTTTAGCTTCTTTTAGTTTTGAAATATACACGTTAGATAGCGCTGGTATCGCTCGTCTGAGAAAGCCTTCGGTAAAACGCAGGTGTCCGCTTATATCTGTAATGCTTCTTTATTGGAAGACTAAATACGTCGTTAAAGACTTTATTTGGCAGATGTGTCGCTTTCCTACTATGGAAAAGCGGTGTAGGGGAAGGGAGTTAACGTTGGTACCTAAGGGATCATCAAAATTTTTTATAAAGAATATATTATCGACTTGTATCTGGAATTAAAATAACAAAATGCATCAAGTTGTTTAAATTTGAAGAGTTTGAACAAGCACCAACAGAAATAAGAACGTCCCTCAATTACAATTATAGGCACACCACAATACGCCCTTCCTTTCGAAAGCAAAAACAACAAGATGGCAAAATTGCTGCGTTTCGGTTTGGCTACTTCCCGAAAGTATCCGGCATTTCCCCAAAACTGCAGCCCCCATTTATCTGCTGCCCAATATATCAAAAATGTATTACCGGCTGGGGATGTGGTGCGTTTAAACGTAGTGGATCATCTTATTGCGAGGAGGTTGGTGGTTGTTCAAGGTCCCGACGAAGAAATAGGTGTTTTGGGCTATTGTTACCATGGTACGACGAGGAGGCCTGTCCGGGTGTCCAAAACGAGGCAAATAGTCGCTAGAGAGACTTGACAAATGACAAAATCTGTTGGACGTACACTTGCGAACTTTAGTCCGCGGACAGTAGAGTTTAGATCGATGCTACAAGAAAGACATGATAGACAGGCGAATTTCCAATAATTCGTGGCCAAAACCTCAATTTACAAACTTTACAATTTCTGAATTGTCTTATTAGTTACCTGGGCATTGTTACCACCCTATGTCCTCTAGCAGGTAGCAGACTCTTGGATGTGCCGTCAGTCTAAACTTGGCGTTCTTTGGTAACGGATGTTATCAATTGTATTGTGGTCTAAGTCCCGACGAAGAAACAGGTGTTGGGCTCTTGTTACCATGGTACGAGGAGGAGGCCTGTCCAGGTCCAACCCAGCCGTTGCTGGAGTTGAAGGACTTCCTCATTTAGCTCTTCAGAGATCAACATTGCCCACGAACGATTATCCTCAAGATTTTATTTTGCTGGCCCTCCAAACGTTTGAGGTGGGTCTTCGCAACGCAAACCCAGGACAGGGCTCCATAGGTAAGTATAGGACGCAGAAGCACTGAGGGTCACATTTATAGTCCGTGCTTGAGGTTGTGTCGATGCTTGAACACACGATTCTGACAGATTTGTAATGACATTTATGTCAAAATCGCGTACTCAAGCATCGACACAACCTCAAGGACAGACCATAAATATGAGTCTAAAACGGTTTATAACCTTTGTTTCGTGTTGGCGGAGGGTCAGTCTGCTGTCCAGAATCATCTCAAGATAGGTGACCGAAGAACAGGCGATAGTCAGGAATAAAAAGGTGGTCATAGGGAGGACATAGGCGCCGTTCTTCACTGGATCTCTTGGAGCAGAAGTAGAACACTAAACACTTTAACCCACTAAACACCAAACAAGTTTTAACTAAAACACGGACGCGTTTCAACAGCAATGCTGTCATTATAATCATTTATTATCGACAAAAATAAAAACTCAGTTTTATTATCGCCTTGATAATGACAGCATTGCTGTTGAAACGCGTCCGTGTTTTAGTTAAAACTTGTTTGGTGTTTAGTGGGTTAAAGTGTTTAGTGTTCTTCAGACGCCATCTAGTGGACCAGTGAAGCATATTGTCCAAACCGCGCTGAAGGCGACGACACACATGATGTAAAGATGGCAGTGTCGTCAGTATGAATTACCAAATGCACTCTCTGGGTTCTAGGAAGGTCGTAAATGAACAAGAGGAAGAGCGTTGGACTGAGAAGCGATCCCTGCAGAACGTCCGGTGAGGTCACCCTCTTGGTGACGATGTAAATTCCTCGATTCTGACAGGTAAGACTACAAGATCTTAACCACCTCGAGGTTGATGCCTGCCACAACCATTTTATAGATAAGTCCGCTGTGCCATGCCGCGTCAAAGGCACGTGCGAAATCCAGAAACATTGAATGGATTGAAGCAGCAATACGTTTGATGCAAGAGAAATTTATTCAAGTGATTTGGTCCTAATTTCAAAGCTGGAGGATGGAGGACTTTACTTCAACACTCTTTTAAGTTTGTATCCACTGTAGTGCCTTAGAAATCATTACTCGGACTCCATAACCATATTTGAGTCTGGAACGATCAGGCGTCCTTGGTACGACGCTTGATAACGGTCTTTAGACTGTGCCAACATTTGGAGAAAATCACTAACAGATTCGCTGCTGCTAAGTCGCTGATTTATCCTTTTGTTAACGCCAAAAATCTCCTGACCTTAAGCACGAAAGACAAAAGGACACCACTTACACTGGACCAACGTTGAGGTCAGATATGCTGGCTCTCAACCGAGTATAGCTTAGAACAGTGATGAGTATGGCCTATCTGTAGACAATGCAATGATGAGGAGAGAGGATTGGAATGACGGAGACTGCCATTGCTGGGAGCAAGAAATCTACAGATAGGACTGCCGGAAAAAGATTTCCTGTGGTGTTAAGGGGTTAATGGAAAAAAAAAACCTGACTCGTGCCCAGTAATAAAACAAACGAAAAATAAACAAGGACAACTCGTGCTCATGTGTGCTTAGATTCATCGCAAATACTCGATGATGTGTCCAAAATAGTGATCTTCAATGAAATCTGATCAGTTCCTCCGTTGTAGCAATATGCTTGCCAACTCAAATCAGAAACCATGGAGAGGATAGGAAGCTCGGCTAGTCCTAGACAGGCCTCCATCTTGTGTAGCTGTCGAAAATTAAGTTCTAGTTTTGAGATGAATCAAGATGGATCATACAGAGAGAATTTAAAATAAAATAACAATAGTCAACGTTTATCCGTTAATTTTAATTGCAAATAAGAGAGCAATGCAATAACGTCGACAACACCGCATACTTCGAGGTAATAATTTAAATAAGCTGCGACTAATTGCAAGTCCGTAATCCTATTGTGTATTTGTGTGTGTGTGTGTGTTTGTGTGCTTGTGGAAGTTAAAATCGTACGTTGTAGAAAAAATGGTTGAAATCACGCTATCGTTTGTTATAACTTACGTCTAACGCGATAGTAAAAGACAGCGATATGCGGAGAAAAATGGACAACTTTATAGGTACCACCCTTCGTTCGTAAGGGTATGTAAGCGACAAGGAAAACTGAATATAAGCGGACGCAATTCCACAAACGTATCTTGGCAGTATAAAGCGCTGTAAACACGATAGACACGCTATGCTCACGATAACGTCAACTAGGTTATACGTCTCCATATGTATCGCGAAATAATTGGACTTGCGATAATACCGCGATTACCTTTTTAAAATTGCCTATCCGTATAGTGGTATTATAGCAGTAATAATAATGCGTTTCATACGAATCAGCTCTTAAATTAACTGTACGATTAGCAACGCTGACATCTACTACGTTAGCGGCGCTTTTAAAAACCAGACACAAAGTGAATAATGGCTTCGTAAATTAAGAATCATTCTCGACACTGACTGGCGCGCTGGCGAGTAAGTGCTACTGAATGTTAGATAGGAAGAGAGAGAGACTTACAGGGAACATTCACAATGTTCCTATGTCGCAAAACGAGGCAAACAGTCGCTACAGAGACTTGACAAGTGACAAAATCTGTCGCACGTACAGTCGCGAACTTTAGTCCGAGGACAGTAGAGTTTAGATTTCCGAAGAAGATCGATGCTAGAAGACAGACATGATTCTCAACTGTATGCGTGTCACAGATTTCATGTTTGAAGAAATACCTACTACTACCTTAAAAAATCCAAATAATTCAGATATGGAGGATATTGCAGTATGCAGTGATGATGATGTCGATGGAGATGTGCAGTTTCTTCTACCGAGTCAACTAGAAGACCAAGATATTCCTGATGTGAGTGACAGTAGCGATGACGAAAGTAATATTCCCCTGAGTGAGTTAGCAAACCGATACCGATAGCAGCAAAACGATGCTTCACCAACTGTTACAGAATCGAATGTGTGGTATTCTGAAAGAGATAATAAGTATGCAGACAACCCGCCGTTTCTTGGTTCACATGAAATATTCATTGATGGAGAAACACCTCACTCTTTTTTACATGCAACTGTTTCCAGAAGAACTCTTTGAGCTCATAACATTGGAAACTATCCGTTTTGCAGTTCAGAGTGGAAAATATTTTTTCCTATCAACATAATTGCCACATACATATATCAAGTACCCAGCTTACCGACTGTATTGGTCATCAATTCCTGGTCTTATTTCCAATGCTATGCCTCTGAGACGATATGAGGAAATAAAACGATACCTGCATTTTATCAACAATGATGACATCCCACAAAATAGTACAGATTCCTTCATCAAAGTGCGACCCATGTTGGACATCCTTTCAAGGTCATATGCTGCCGCTGCTACCCCAACACAGTTTATGGCCATTGACGAAATGATAATACCTTTCAAAGGCAGGAATAGAAGTAAACAATATATAAAATCCAAGCCAAAGAAATGGGGCTTCAAGGCTAGGGTGAGGGCATCAATTGATGGTTATGTATCCAAATTTGTACCAGTTTACTCCTGACCAAGAAAAGACTCCATTAGATGTGATTGGTGATACTGTTGTCAGAATGTGTGCAGGACTGGAGAGATTGAACCACAAAAGTTTTTTGGACAATCTGTTCACCATTCATGTGGTTGGCACTGTTAGAGCTAATAGAATACAAAAAGTTATTATTATTACAGAAGCAGGGAAGGGGTGGTTGTTCAGTCGCGACGTCTTCTGACAATATAACAATAGTTAGGTGGACAGACAGAGAATAAAATTGTCCACATGATTTCAAGTTTTGCTGGCAAGGATCCACAAGATATCGTGCGTAGATGGGATAGAAAGACAAAAAAATATGTGAGCATTTCAAGACCACAAGCTATAATTCAATATAATAACACTATCCACATGCTCTTAAGAATAAGAAATTTTATATGCAAATAGCATTTCATTTCATGAATGTTTCAATAATACATGCTTGGTAATTATATAGAAAAATTAAAACATCTACAATGCCATTAGTAAAATTCAAAGCCTCAATTGCTACTACTATGATACAACTCTGTGGAAATGGTAAGAAACGAGGAAGACCATCAACCGTGGAAGAACCTACTCCAAAAAAGACGAGACCTTGGAATAAAGTCTTGCCCGAAATCCGCTCTGATGGATTGGGGCACTATCCCAAAAAAATGGATTTCAAGAATGCGTCACGTTGTCATGAAAAAACTGAACACTATCCTCAGTGGCAACATATGTGTACGCCATTTTTTTTCCCAAAAATATTTGGAATTTTGTGAATAAAACTACTTTGTTCCTCTTTTCTATCACATATCTGCTTAAATAAACGGTTGAAAAATTTTTTGAGCGATTTTATTTTCACAAATAAATTTGTGCTTGAAGAGGTTAACAAACTTTACTTCTCAGTATAAAAATAAATGGAACCTGTCATGTAGAAATAATTAGGCATTCCAGAATAAAAACCAATCATGGTTAGCAACAAAAATTGAATTTTCCTGTTGTCTAAAACCTGTCATTGCAAAGGAAAGTGGAAGATCTTCGGCTTACTTTTTGCAACGTAGCGAAAGGCCTAAAAGTAGAAAAACGGAAGCATTACGATCACAGTTCAGTTATCAGGAAATGAGTTAGGCGGGCCAAAATGCAACTAAGAGCAGAAGGTAAAGTAGATTCTTCAGTTGTAATGAAGGACATTGTATTTTCGACACCCAAACGTGCAACAAAATACAGAGAGGCTTATTCTGCAAGCAGTGCAAGGGCATCATTGGTTGTGGAAGCAAAATTAACCAAATACCAGTATAATATTGTTAGATAATCTGCAAAAGAAAACAATTGTGATATGTAATTATGTCAATTATGAAGCTATTATGGCCCCTAAAAAAAAACTGCTATCCTGATAATTTAGCTATTACTGAGTCAACCGCAGAGGTACCACTACAAAATCTGCTGGATCATTCGATTATGTCAATCTATAAAAGAGGTAATAGCAACAATACCACCTAATGAGATAAAGATAAATTTAATTACAAAAAGGGGCTGTGATGGAAGCTCCGGCATGAGTCAGTACAAGCAGCGGTTTTCTGATCTTACCGTTTCTGATGCAAGTATCCTTCTTACTTCACTTGTAACAAATTTATTATATGGCAAAATCCTCCAAAATCGTCTTCAAATGGTTCTTGAGACAACAGATATTACTGTAAAAGAAGTGGAGTACATTGAAGCCCAAATATCGTCATTAGTTAGTAGTTAGGCGGCTGACTATTGTTGTGAGAGGACGATAGATGCCGGGGTTCAATTCTATGGAGGGACGGTGACATTTTTTCAGAGTGTTTAATCCCGGATCGACTTACCATTCGCTGTTGGGAGCAAAGTGATTAACCGGAGAACCGAAGAGCAGCCATCAACAGCGGCCGTGAAAGCCTGAAGACTACATTGATTTTTTGAATGTTTACTTCATTTATCGTATAAGCTAGTTATTAGATAGTGGCAAGCTCGTGGAAACGAGAACAAAAGCAACGTGGCACAAAATAAGAAAAATATGTTTCAAAAGCAGATGGGTTTGCTGGTAGATAAGCCGAAACCAGTGTAGTGAAGTACTAAGGGGCCAGTAATAAAACAAACAAAAAATAAACAAGGACAACTCGTGCTCATGTGTGCTTAGATTCATCGCAAATACTCAATGATGTGTCCAAAATAGTGACCTTCGATGAAACCTGGAAGTTCCTCCGTTGTAACAATATGCTCGCCAATTAAAATCAGGAACCATGGAGAGGATAGGAAGATCGGCCAGTCCCAATCAGGTCTCCATCCTGTGTAGCTCTCAATGGAGTCTAAGAAGTGCTTGCGCAACAGAAACAAGACCAACCTCCTCATAACATCACATGACTAATTTAAGTCGTCAAATCATCTTGTAGCTAGTGCTGTCTCAATGTGGATTAATGTGGATTAAAGGAGTCGAAAATTAAGGCAAGCTCGTGGAAACGAGAACAAAAGCAAAGTGGCACAAAATAAAAAAAATATACAGGATATGTTTCAAAAGCTGTTCAAAAGGTACTGATGTAGTAACGATGGAAATACTGCTCGAAGATTTTTTTGATGATGTCACAACATCTGCCCAAATCACCAATGTAGATGAAAGATATAATTAAACGTTTTAGAATAATCTTGTTAACGATATCCAGTGGGTATGGTAAAAAATCTTACTCAAAAAGATCTAGAAAATGAAGCAATAGCGCTCTTTGATGAAGAGGATGAGGACGACCCTTTCTAAAGTACTGATCGTTCGTCGGACGACGAAAATATGCGAAATAACGACAATTCTAACAGCGAAGAATCTTTATCTGATGGTGAAGATGAAGACATCAGTGCTGGATCATCAGATGAAACAATGGAGGATGAAATCCAGAACAATGACTTTTCATTTAAATGTAATAATAATGTAATACTTCCTACAGAGCAAGCAATGACTTCAATTTTTCGTAATGGTACTACCGAAATAGATCTGTTTCTAAAATTGTTTCCTAAAAGTTTGATGATGAATATTGCTACATGCACAAATACAAGATTGTAGATAAATAATAATAAAATTGGGTTCTTCTCACATTAAAATTTATTGATCTCTCTACATGTTTCGGCCTATGGCCATCTTCAGGAGATTAGTCAAATTGGATCAATTTGGCACTCACATGGTTAACTGGAAAGAGAGATGATTTTCACCGATTATCACGAGATTATGATTGTCTTGGGATGTTCTCTAATCATGGCCTTCTTTCAATCTCTATTGGTCCAGAAACGAATCACTTGCTAGTTGAGCTATAAAAAAAAGCTATTTCAAGAGATCAGTGCGAATTATTACTTGCCAAAATGTATTTTAATGACCCCAACAAACGCGAAAATGCTGGAAAATGCTACTACATTGAAGAAGTTGAAGTATTCTTTTCAAAAGATTCATCTCATTAAAATGGCTAAATTCGAGGGAAGGTCGTCAATAAAACAGTACCTTCCCATGAAGCTGGCACAATCTATCAGAGATCCAAATGTAACTTTATGTTTCGACATCGGTAGGAACGATCATCAAAACTCGAAAAAAAAAACGTTCCAAAATTCAATAAGAAACTAGAGAGTGGAGAATCAGAATTCGTGGTGAACCATCGTAGCTAGATGGCAAGATATCAAGGATGTGTTAGCTATAAAAGCAATTGCTTTTCTGATGAAGTGGTTGAATAAGTTGAACGCACCATCAAAGACGGTAATAAATTGACAGCATCATGTCCAAAGACCATTCTTGGTCACAGTTGCTGAGGACCTTATTTCTCAAGGCCGGATAGGAGCTAATATCAAGCGCAGATTAGCTAGCTCTTTAGGAAGACCTCGCAAAAAAAGAGAAAAATGTTGAACTTCGGTGACCATTTGCCTATGGAAGGAGAACGACGTTTTTCTCATTCCATTGAATTGGTTTTTATTTTGAATTTTTTCTACAATGTCAAAATTCAATAAAATGAAATTTTGAGCCTACTGGATCTTTAATGTCCCACCTTAAATGTCTAAGTGTTGTTTGTTCGCAAAATCCAGGCAAAGAAATTAAAAATCCGTCTCGAATGGGTTAAAAGAAAACGTGATTGTCCAGCGATTAAAGTCGGCGACTGTACATAATGCTGGTAATTCTCGCTAGACTTGAGAAATCTTTTAAAAATTTCATGTCGTGTAGTCTCGTTTACAGTAGAACAATTCTAGCGAGGACTATTTTAGCGCTGCTTGTGTTTTTTTTTTGTAGATTTAAAAGATAATAAAATAATAAAATGGCGAAAATCTAGAGAAGAAACAAAAAAGGAATACAGCTTGTATATCGATCGTTCCAATTAGATTGAATTGAATAAAAGCGGGGAGAGGGTACCCCAGTTGCTGCAAAAGCAAAACACATATTTAACTTGCATAGGTAAGCAGCACTACCTCACCTCTCCCATCCCCCTCTAGTTACAAAACCCTACGTTACGAACTGTCGGCGTCGGTCGCAGGTCTAAATCCGTGCGCAGGTAATTATCAAACTAGTATAAATATTCAAATTGCAGTACCGGTTGGCGAACCCGCGTCTCCCGCTAAAGGCAACCAACTAGATAGGTAGGTAGCAGCAACAGCAGCGCCAGCAAAAGGATACCGCAGAGCTGTCCGTCTCAAAGGAAATTAAGTTATCTAAGTGGCATGACTGCAGCTCGCATACCGCATTTGAAATTATTACTTCCCGTGTTGAATTACACCCGGAATATATAAAATACCGATGCTTTGTTACCGGTTTCCCTAATGTTTCAAGTATTTCGCATCGATGAATGTACAAAGGGAATAGATGTTTGTAATAGTTTTGATGTGTTTGTTTTAAGAACAGGTCCTTTTGCTGTGGAATGCTCTCGCTAGAATTAAGTGTTGTTTCTATTCTGGTCTGTTGGTAATTTATTCGGTTCGAAATTGGTTCCAAATTTTTTGCCATTTAGAAAAGAATTCTTTTGACATCCTTCAATTGCTTCCCCAAAATCTGGGGAATCAATGAGTGTTAGATTTCTGTGAAGTACTGTATGACGATCGAATTTTCAAACTCGATTCGAACATTATGTTGCTTAGAACCTTGTAATATTGGACGAGCGACTTGTTTGATCAACACCCTCGCATCTTACCGGATGGATGACCTTCTTCTCAATGGTATCATTACAAGAATCTTAAACTACATTCTTGTTCTTTAAACGTGAAAGGAGAGCACACTTTGATTAATATTATAAATTATTATTACTAATACTAGATCTCCTAGAGAAGTTTGATTGTGTGAAGTCAAATCTCTCCTCTCGCCTCCTCTAGCCTGTTCTAGGTTTATTCCACATTGTTTCAGAGATTTACAAAACAAACATATTAACGAGCTATCGGGAAAGAAAAAACTTTTTTTCAATCAAACATCTTCCTCTCTCCCAACCCCTCCCCCAAAGTTGTTCCAGATTTTGGTCCAAGTTTGTTCCACACAGTTTTGAAGATTTGTTAGGAGGTTTAATATTAAGAAACTGTTGGAAAAAAACACACGGAAAAACCGATCTTTTCGGTCAACCACCCACCTACTCCACCCCGTCCCCTCGAAAAAAAATTGTTCCAGGATGTTTTGAGCATCGTTCTAAAATTTCAACCTTCTATCGTGCGTAATTTATGCTTAATGATCGGGAAGAATGAAATTTCGCTCTAAAATTCAACATTTCGCAAGTTATCTTGGTTTTTTTTTTGGATGTTGTTCTAAAGTTTTAGCCCTCTACCATCTTCACGAAATAATTGGTTCCTGCCGTTATCCCAAACTCACCATTTAATTTTTGTTAGGGTTATTCTGTGTGTTCTAAAGTTTCAACTTTGTATTATGTTGTGCACTACAGGAAATAATTGAGGAAAACGAACTCTTTTACCCTCCCCACCCTCCCAACCTTTTTCAGTTAGAAAATTTTGACAATTCTAGATTTGTTCTATATTGATCAAAAAAAAAGGTTTTTTTTCCTATTTATTAAATTATATAAACAAGTGAGAAAACGAACCCTTCCACCCCCCCCCGCCCTCCCTCCCTCCTTTCAGTTTCTAGACTCTACAATTCTAGATTTGTTCTATATCGACTCAAAAAAGTTTTTTTCCTATTTATTAAATTATACTTATAAATAATTGGGGTAAACGAATGCTTCCAACCCCTCACACTCCACCCCTTTCAGTTTCGAAATTTTGACAAGTCTGGATTTGTTCTATATTGACATAAAAAAAGTTTTTTTCCCTATTGATTAAATTATAATATAAATAATTAGGGTAAACGAATCCTTCCACCCCCTCCCCCCTCCAGCCCTTCCCTTTTCTGTATCGAAATTTTGACAATTCTAGATTTGTTCTATATTGACTCAAAAAAGTTTTTTTCCTATTTATTAAATTACATAAATAATTGAGGAAAACGAATGCTTCCACCCCCTCTCCTACCTCTCCCTTTTTAGTTTCGAAATTTTGACACTTCTAGATTTGTTCTATATACAGAAAAGTTTTTTTCCTATTTATTAAAGTATATAAATAATTAAGGAAAACGAATGCTTCCACCCCCTCACATTCCACCCTTTTCAGTTTCCAAATTTTAACAATTCTAGATTTGTTCTATATTGATCTAAAAAAGGTTTTTTTCCTATTTATGAAATTATATAAATAATTTTTGAAAACAAATCCTTCCACTCCCCTTCCCCCCTACTACCTCACCATTTCAGTTTCGAAATTTTGACAATTCTAGATTTGTTTTATATTGACCAAAAAAAAACAGATTTTTTTTCCTATTTATTAAATTTTATAATTAATTGGGGAGGAAAAGGAACTGAAGGGGGGAGAGGGAGAGGAGGGTTCAGTTTCGAAATTTTGACAATTCTAGATTTGTTCTATATTGACCCAAAAAAGGTTTTTTTTCCTATTTATTAAATTTTATAATTAATTGGGGAGGAAAAGGAACTGAAGGGGGGAGAGGGGGAGGAGGGTTCAGTTTCGAAATTTTGACAATTCTAGATTTGTTCTATATTGATCTAAAAAAAGGTTTTTTTCCTATTTATTAGATTAAGTATTTATAAATAATTGAGGAAAACAAATCCTTTCCACTCCCCCTCCTACCTCGTCCTTTTTAGTTTCCAAATTTTAACAATTCTAGATTTGTTCTATATTAACCTAAATAAAGGTTTTTTTTCTATTTATTAAATTATAAATAATTTAGGAAAACAAATCCCCCCCCCCTCCTACCATGCCCCTTTCAGTTTCGAAATTTTGACAATTCTAAATTTGTTCTATATTGACCCGAAAAAGATTTTTTTTTCCGATTTATTAATGGTCATGGTCATATTTATAGTCCGTGCTTGAGGTAGTATGGATGCTTGAGCATGCGATTTTGACAGATTGCTAATGACATTTACGTCAAAATCGCCTTAACTGACTACAAATGACCCTAAATTATATAAATAACTGAGGAAAACGAACCCTCCCTCCCTCCCCCGCTTCTGTTTCGAAATTTTGATAATTCTAGATTTGTTCTATATTGACCGAAAAATAAGTTTCCCTCCCCCCTATTTTTTAATATTATTTTGCAAAATTCAGCAACAATATGAAACGAACAGAGGGAGGGAGGAGGGAAGGGGAAGGAGGGCGGTTGTCTCTTCACTCACTAACTTACTACTTTTAGATTTTCCGGAGACCTTTGATACTGCTTGTCTAGTTGCTTTCTGCTCTTTCATTCAGTTGGTTGTTGGAGTTCCCCAAGGGTCTACTTTTGGGCCAATATTTTTTTATCAGTATATAAGTCTCAATTTACTAAATCTAGAGTTATATTTATCGTTCCCATCATAAAATTGGGCAGTCTGCTATGACCTCAATTTAAAGCTGAGTTCGTTGAAGACACAGCTGTTGTTTTTTTGGTAAATTAAAAGTTTGTAATGATTAGAGCAGCATAATAATCTTGATATAAATCTATTATTTTCACGAATAAAGTTTTGAGTGGAGTCGAAACAGCGATAGGCGAATAACCACCCTTCTCAGAACTAACATAACAACAAAAGAAAACAACCCTTACGATTTGAACTTTCAAAAATTAATCTAAATTGCGGATGGACGGGAAAAAAAAACACAGTTTGTGTGTTTCCGTTTTCAGTTCCCCAAATATACTTATGTATATAAATATGTATGTATAGAGGTACTCTGATCTAATTGCGTCAAATTGTTACATATGCTCAAAGGGCCGCGTAGTCATGATGCTTTTTCCATGAATAAATAATCGGAAAATTGCCGACGAACACGAGATGTTGCATGGCGTGGAAATCTTGAAAACGCGATCATGTGGGTTCGGGAATAAACAACTACGCATGGTATACGGGTTCGGAAATAATTACTCTCAATTTAGGTTTCGGAAAATGTCACGAAACTAAACGAAAATAATGATAGGTACCTCAATATAAAGCTCGAGTAATTAAAAAATGTTGAGTTTAGTTTTGGACAATATTTATATCCTACAGCGTTTTCGTGTTTTCCCAATATACAGAGAGAGAGAAAGAGAGAGAGAGAGAGAGAGAGAGAGAGAGAGAGAGAGAGAGAGAGAGAGAGAGAGAGAGAGAGAGAGAGGAGGCACCCCAGAAGTGTTTACCCATTAATGATTGAAGCTGTTGTTCGAACGTCAAAAAAATATTTGTTTGGAAAACATCGTCTTTGTTCAATAGATGATGGAGAATCGGGTAAAAATAAGAGAGCTTTTTAGGGGGTGTAAATAATTAATAAAGATGTTTTAATCTTTCATTATACCAGTTTCTTAACCCTTTCCTATTCCTCCTCCTCCAGGTAATATTGTGCTTTTCTTTAGTGTTTGTTCGACGAGTTCGGGTGATTAATGAAGTGAAGGTGTTTAAATAATTTTGGAAATTTTTGTTCGGGAATGAACTAATCCCCGATTAAATCTGTTAAAATATAGTCTAAAATTATTATTTAAACCGTATTGGACCCGAAGGACTATTTAGAGTCATGTACATAGCGGAAGCGTCGGCGAAAATTTCTGATTTATGGGTGATTAAGTGAATTACGCTAAGCTTTAATGTTTAACTAACTTTATCCTGGAGCTTGCTGTCCCGGGACGTAGCGGAGACAAAGCCGAAGCGTTTAACTGGAAATTTATTAAGTGTACGAGTCGGGCCTGCGATACCGTGCAATACACATATGTAGATATACCGGGTGCTCCACAAAAATTTCCAAACGCTGTAATGCCATTATTTATCATCTGATTTTAATGATCTATATATGAAACTGTTTTGCCTACGGTTTTTGTTTCAGTTGGATTGTCATGTCTCTATCGTTTGTTTAAGAAAATGGTGAGACACTACCAGAGAACAACCGGGGCAAAGCCCTACCAAGACTATAAAGAAGAGAACATGCAAAAAGCCGTACAAGCTATTGAGGAGGGGATGTCGAAGAAATTAGCTGCGCAAACGTATTCGAATTCGGACAACTTTGGGTCGTAAGATTCTTGGCAAGTAGTAGGCCGCCCAAGAGTGCTTTCATCCGAGGAAGAACGCAGTTTATCTGAGACGCTTAGAGTGGTGGCTAATTGTGGTTTCCTGTTAACCAGGCTGGATGTGAGGACGGTCATCGCAAAATACCTAAACAAACAAGGGAAAACAGTTAAGATTGTCAAAAACAACACTTCAGGAGGAAATTTTCTGGATGCATTTATCCAGAGAAACAGACTGTCCATTCGCCTGGCATCGAACATAAAAAGGTCCAAATCATCCGTCGACCGCGAAGATATTTTAAATTTTTTCACTAATATGAATGAAGCTCTAAACGATGCAGATGATTTCAATATTTACAATTATGACGAGACAAATGATACTGGGGCATAGAAGGTGGTGGTCCCCAGAAACACTTGATGTGGCTGTATTTGGATCCATGAAAAAGTGTTGGAGAAAGATTTTAGACGACTGGAGAAAAGAAAGCCGATATCTAGGAAATCTTCCCAAAGAGCAGTTTTTCAATTCGCTCTCTAAGTTATTATGGAAAGCCATATCTAAGAGTGTCAGCCAAAATTTGATATCTGGACTTCGAGCCACTGGGCTTTATCCACCTAATGCAAACGAGGTTCTGAAAAGGATTCCAGATGGATCAACACCAGACGATCGAGACACCATAAAAAAAGGGCCAAGAAAATTTAGCCAGAGATGAAGATAGTAACGTGACTCCCACAGATGAACCTATTGTTACTATCCCTGTAGACCTTGTAGACCAGTCACTACCTGGCCCAGGATCGTTTGGTGTAGTCGGAAAGAAAAAAAAATTAAGAAGAAATCCCCTCCAATTCAGCCTAGACAAAAAAGTGAAAGACAAAAAAAGAGAAGTGAAACAGATGCAAAGTGTGGCGTTTGTTTTTGTAATTGGAAAGACTTCATGGTAGTAATAACCTTGATAATATACTGATAATAACCTTGATAATTTCATCTTCCAGAGTAGTAATCACCGATGTATCATCAGGCCCGCCGCTAGCTGTTTGAACGCCCGCGTGCAAAACCGATTAGGCCGCCCTTTGTACAATTGTAGACATGCAAATTATGACAATGTTTTGTTTTCCTTTCGATATGGTTTTGTCGCCGATGCCGCCCTCCCTGAAAATGCCGCCCTTCTGCTCCTTGCAGAATTGTAGACCTGCAAGCTATGACAATGTTTTGTTTTCCTTTCGATATGATTTCGACGCTGATGCCGCCCCCTTGAAAATGCCGCCCTTGTGGGGAGCACGCCTTGCACGTCCGCACGCAGCGCCCCTGTGTATCATCAGCATACATATTCACAAAGTGATTAGTTGTTTCCGGTAAGTCGTTTGTGTACAATATGAATAGGAAAGCACGCAGTATAGAACCAATCTAGCCAATCGGATTGTATTATTTCACCGTTTATAATAACTTGTACACATTGTTTGCGTCCTGTCAAATATGATTGTAGTAAGCTGAGCATAATTCCTGAGGTCTTCCTGTTGCTCCAAGGCTGGACTGACATGTCCCTAAGCCTTTTTATCTCTGGGAGATGGCTCGCTGCTAGCCATGGGAATTACTTTCAATTATTTGCCCTGTCTTCAAGTTGGGCCCTTTCATGGCGGATCTAATCGTCGACATCCAAGATTCGCCTAGTGGCAACCAGAGGCGGGGGTCTGTCAGGGTCCAGCTCCACCAAATGCTGGACCAATGGGTTCTCCGACCGAGCGACCCTTTCAAGGGTTTTCCTAGCCAGCGCCATCGCGTATTGTGACAAGGTTGGTAGTTTGAGGTCTCTATGAATTTGAATGTTTGACAAGAACCAGGGAGCATTAAGGATGGTGCGTAGCACCCTGTTCTGTACCACATCGAGCCTCTTCACTTGTGATTTGCAGGCGCTGGACTAGGTAAGGGCGCCGTAAGTCAGCATCGGTCGGAGAAACACCATGTAAATCATTCAGGCTCAAGGAGCTCTTCAAGCAAATAAGGGGAGCCAGAGCCCACCTCGCCCTCAAAAAACGAGATATGATCATCGAAAAGTGGTGGCGGAACGTCAGCTTGGAGTCAAGGACCATACCAAGGTACTGGACCCTCGGACTCCAAGGTAACTCGCGTCCCTCTACGGTGACATGCGAGGGAGGTGGATTTCTTTTTCTGGAAAAACGAACCGCCACACACTTATCGGGATTTATGACCATCCGCCACTTCCGGGCCCACTCTTTCAGATCGTCGACAGATTGCTGTAATCGTCTTATCACCAGTGCGTCGTTCCTTGATGTGGAATATAAGGCAGTGTCGTCTGCAAACACTGCCAGCCTGGTATTTGGAAGATTAGGGACGTCGCTGGTGAAAAGAATAAAGAGCTCAGGGCCGAGAAGTGAGCCCTGAGGAACGCCCGCTCGGATGGGTCTGCTGGTGGAGAATACGCCGGATCGCTTGACATGAAATGTCCTGTCGGAGAGGTAGGATCGTACTAACAAAATCAGGTTCGAAGAGATGCCAAATCCGCCCATCTTGAATAGCAACCCGTCATGCCACACCGAATCGAACGCCTGTGCGAAGTCCTCTGTTAGACGGAGGAGTTAAAGGTCTGCCGACAAGTCTTCCAGAAAGCCGAACTGTTCGTCTGGCAGAAAGTTGCCAGCTCGGATGACTTCTCGAAGCCTAGTCAGAATAACTGCTTCGGCGACTTTAGACAGATTGGAGAGAAGACTTATCGGCCTGTAACTCGCAGGGAGTTGAGGATCCTTACCGCGCTTATGGATCATCATGACACTCGCGTGCTTCCAGACGCTCGGAAAAACACAAAAGTGTAGCATGGCGTTAAGTATATCGACAAGAGCATCGATGATGTTGCTCGGTAGACGTTTTAAGGCGAAATTGGCAATCCCATCCGTTCCCGGAGCCTTGCCGTTTTTGTGGCAGTTGATGATTGTTATTAACTCATCACGACTGACTGCATCAAGCGGATCACTCCGCATCGAAGGCAGATTCTCGAGAAACAGGCCAACTTCCCGGTGTAAGGGGCCGTAAAGAGGTTGACCCCCGACTCCACCAAACACTGACTCCATATGATCAGCAAAGAATGTAACTTTTTCCTCGTCCGAGTAGACAACCCCTCCTGGGCCCCGAAGTGGGCCGAGCATTACTAAATTTCTGTTAGGTAAGTATAATAAATTTCTTTTTTCTTTTTTTCCTTACAATAGAAGGTTTTTGAAAATCAGCGATTTTACGACAAATCAAGATAGCGAAGGAATAAAAACTTTTAAGGTTTCCTCAAAACCCACCTAACCTTTCCAGATGAATAGAGACAAACCCACCATACCCACTAAACTGTATTTTTCCTTTTTATTTTCCCTCCATTTATATTACATAGGTGTATTTTCATCATTTTCCGATCCAGTTGTTTTCGAGACTTTTCGATTTTTTCTTTCTTCCTATAAAGGTACACAATCCGCATGAATACTTGATAAGGAAGGCCGTCCTTACATAGTTTACTTGAATTATCTTAAATAAATACGACAAAACAAAAACAGTAGGGCGGCCCTTCTATTGAAATCGAGCTCTTGCTTCTAAAGTTCGAGATTTCGTTTTCAGATACCCATCGCCATGAAATTTCTGAACTATGCTCTCTCTCCCGGCTGTATGTATAGTACAAGAAATATATGTATATGTGTGTGTGTGTGTTGGTAACCCTGATACAGCTCAAACAAGAAAATAGGCACGTTCTCCTTTGCCGGTGCGCGTTTCACAGTAATAATATCTTCCTTGTAGATAAGGGAAATGTACATACACTTACCCTAGTTTTAGACTTCACGACGTTTGCAGGTCTTACAGCTGTTCGGGTTAGTAGTCGGTGCTGCAGCATTTGCATTCCATTAGGAACGTCTATAATCGTAAAAAGTAATACGGGCACGTTACTTGTTACGTATTTACATTGTATAGCATTATATTGTTGCAGGGAGAGACAATTTAATATAATAAATTCCATCTTGCAGCCAGCGTCGTGTAGAGTCTACATTGAATCCGTTTATAATGTAGTCCCCTACTACATTGTTGTCGAGTTGGTTGTAAAAATTGTTAGCATACAATATGCTTTTTTTATTGTTGCATCGACTGCTCTTTTTTTTGCCTTTTCAGCAATGACAGTAGGATTTTAAAATACTGCTCTGTATCATGTAGTTGTGATCCTTATTCTTAACGATAATTATGGAGATGGTAGGACTGCAATCATAAATCAGCGTCTTTGTGAGGCACCTGTTTCAAAAACCAGCTATGTAGCTTCATTTTAATATTTAGAGGACCAGCGCAAAGTCGTAGGGAACAAAATCTAGATTATAATGAGGATGCTGAAGAGTTTTCAATCCTGCAGTAGTCAAGCTTTAGCGGGGCGAGCACGTGAGTTAATAATTAAAAAATGTAACAGTCTTAACCGACTTATCTCCTTATATGGAAACGTAGCGAAGCATACGGTGATCGACTCTGAATACATAGAACACTTCTCTTTAGAACGCCAAAGAGTCTAGTCCGCGTGGCAATTAGTGTTAAAAATTTGTTAAGTTAGGGCCCAGTTAGTGATCTTGTAATTATTGTAGTTATTTAAAAATCAGTAAAATAATAAGGCCGTGTTTACTGGTGAAGGTCCAGCACGTAGTCAATAAATTAAAATACAGTAGTCTCTATAATCCGGTCATGGGTCACTCCGGCACGTCCAGTAATCCGGCAGTTTGAGACTAACGCGCCTGCATGTCAGCTGTTTTCGTGTTTCTTTAAAACGTTTGGGAAAAGGTGACAAATTTGTTTAAGGAATACAATATTGGCCGTGCAACAATACACGACATAAAGCAGAAAAAAAGACCAAATTGAATCGTTTTTGAACCTTTGAAATCAGGTGAGTTTCCACTAGTAGAAGAGGCATTTTTAGCTTGATTCATGGAAGAAAAGAACAGACACACACCTATTTCAGGTGAAATTCTTATGGAAAAGGCTAAGATTTTTTTATATAATTATGGGAAAAGATGACTTTCGTGCAAGTGTGGGTTGGCTTTGGAATTAAACTGTTAACTGTAACTGGTGAGAAACTTTCATGCGATGTAGAATGTGTTGAGCCCTTTATTGGCAAATTTGTTGACGAAATGGAACTAGGCTCGGATCAGGTCTATAATGCAGACGAGAGTGGTTTGTTTTAGCATCTTTTGCCAAAACAAGACATTTGGTCATAGGGCCGAAGCTAGTGCTCCTGGCCGAATATTGGCTAAAGATCGAATAACTTTTATGCCGTGCGCTAATGCTAGTAGCACTCACAAGCTGCAAATGCTTGTCATTGGGAAATCAAAATCTCCTATGACTTTTAAGAATGTCAATTTACCTGTTTAATACACAAACCAGACTAAGGGATGGATGATTAAAACAATTTTTGTCTCAAAAAGCTCTATAGGTTCTTGATAATTGTCCTGGACATCCCGATAAAGAAGATCTGAGGTCTGAGGATGGCCAAATCTGCCACCAAATGTAACACCGTTACTCCAAACAATGGACCAGAATGATCTAATCTAAACTGTGAAAACAAGTTGCAAAAAAAAGCCTGTTGGATAGTGTCTTGTCAAAAATAAGAGAGAAACTGATTCTGATAAGCAGTTAAATAAGGACAAAGATATTGAGCTAAATAACTTAAGGGAAGCAGTTGCTGAGAAGCTTGTGGATGGTTCCGACCACCTGACAACACATCTAGCACAATATCAGTCTACTGTACAAGTATGAACATGTTTCCGCGCACAGCTAAAATTTAATTTTTTTTTTCCTGAAGTTTTGGATAGCACTTCAAGAGTTCTAGCCATACTCATTGAAGCTCGAAAAGTTCAGATCAATATTTCGAAAGTTATTGCCATTTTTCGAACTACCTTTTGTGATATTTTTTCGGGACATCTTTTAAATTTTATTAAGAACTCTAAAACCCTTTGGGGTGCAATTAGATATTCGATAAAAGAAATGGCGTGCCAAGTTCATAGACATTTGTATACGGAAAGATAATTCGTAATACGAGGGCGTATTTTTATGTCATCTACCTAGCTAGCTATGAAACAAAAGAGTGACGATGTCGAATAAATTATTGAAAAATTGCTGTCACTGTTAGAAGTACATTTATGCTAAGTTGTGTTTAGAGATTTGAAATGGTCTACTTCCCGATAAAATGAGGTTGAAACTAAGGTTGAACATCGCAGCCTAATAAAGTTCCTGACAAATGAAGGCGATGGTCCAAAAGCAATTCATGAAAGAATGGCTGCACCATCTTATTTTCAAGTAAAATATTAGAGTGATTTCAAGGACTGTGGGCTCGTAATAACAATAAACATCGGTATCACCTCACACCACAACTTTGATTAATTAATCGGGACACGTGTTTCGAAAACGCATGGGTTTTCATCATCAACCGAATACCGAATGAATAAATAAAATTAAAACACCATCATTATAAACATCCCCCTACTTATTGTATAAACAAGCAACGCATGCGAACTCTACTTAACCGGACTAATCGTTAGCACATGTTGCGAAGGGACATCCTATCTCTTTAAATTCGTAAACAAAACCGACCTTCCAAGAATCGATGGTTCTCTATTCATGAGATTATTTTCGTGTTTATACATAAAAATACTCTCGTAGGCGTCGAGTTCCCTTGGCTTATCGACGGCTTTTAATAATTTGACACTGTCTGTTTCAATATGATGTCCCTTTTCAATTAAATGTTGTGCTACTGCGGACTTTTCCTTTCTCCCGTATCGAAAGTGAGCTAGATGTTCTTTGTATCTAGTCTCTATTGACCGTTTTGTTTGCCCGATATAAATTTGATCACAGTCTTTGCATGCAATTTTATAAATTCCCGACTTCTGTCCCATCTCAGGTTTGTCTTTCGGGTTGCCTAAAAGATTTTTTAACGTACTATTGGTCTTATAACAGACATTTAAATTAAACTGTTGAAAAACGCGGTTCAATCCTTTGGTTATAGGGTGGAACGGTAACTTAATGAATTTCTTTTCCCGGTTATTCGATGGGACTAAAGTAGTGGAATTTCTGACGTGATTCTTATATTGGGCTTTTTTAAGCGTGCATTCAACATCTGCAGAAGAGAAACCATTATAAACCGCTATTCTCTTAATAAATTCTAATTCCTTCTGAAATCTCACTTTATTTAGCGGGAATTTAACCAATCTATTAATTAAAAAATTTATCGCGGACATTTTCTGTTGATCACAATGATTTGAATCTGCTAGAATGAATCTATTCGTATTTGTTTCTTTTCTGTAGATGTCAATTTCCAATCTATTATGTTCATTCCTAATAACTAGAGTATCCAAGAAAGGAAGTTTGTTGTTCACTTCTTCTTCTACTGTAAATTTAATGGTATTAAATCTGGAATTTAATTTGCTGAGGAATTCGTTGACACTCATTTTTGTAGTGTCGAACACCGCGAATACGTCATCCACGTACCTAAGCCAGATTCTCGGAAAATATCCATTCTCTCTTTTCATGCTCGTTTCAAAACTACTCATGAACAAATTAGCAATGAAAGGGGATAACGGATTACCCATTGCAGTGCCTTCATTTTGTTCATAAAACTTTCCATTCACTTGAAACCGATTTTGCGACATGCACAACGAGGTTAATCTTTTGTATTCAGCTATTTTAATCTCATCTACGTTATTATGTTTCAGAAAATCTACTAAGAACTCCAACGTTTCTGGTATAGGTACGCTCGGAAAAAGTGAACTAACGTCAAATGAAATGAGAATTTCTCCTTGTTTTAGTTCAATGTTATTTATCTGTTCCACAAATTCAATTGAGTTTCCCACCGTTAAGTTTTCAGTATGTAAGGAGAATTTCTTATATCGGGCAAACAAAACGGTCAATAGAGACTAGATACAAAGAACATCTAGCTCACTTTCGATACGGGAGAAAGGAAAAGTCCGCAGTAGCACAACATTTAATTGAAAAGGGACATCATATTGAAACAGACAGTGTCAAATTATTAAAAGCCGTCGATAAGCCAAGGGAACTCGACGCCTACGAGAGTATTTTTATGTATAAACACGAAAATAATCTCATGAATAGAGAACCATCGATTCTTGGAAGGTCGGTTTTGTTTACGAATTTAAAGAGATAGGATGTCCCTTCGCAACATGTGCTAACGATTAGTCCGGTTAAGTAGAGTTCGCATGCGTTGCTTGTTTATACAATAAGTAGGGGGATGTTTATAATGATGGTGTTTTAATTTTATTTATTCATTCGGTATTCGGTTGATGATGAAAACCCATGCGTTTTCGAAACACGTGTCCCGATTAATTAATCAAAGTTGTGGTGTGAGGTGATACCGATGTTTATTGTTAAGTAAAATATTGGTCTAAATTCTTTTGATAAGGCCGAGAGTCAATCAATGATGACCCAAAGTCCGGACGACCTGAACACATCGTGCGAAAAGCCGAGTTGGAGAGGGACAAAACATTTTTATCTCGAATTATCACCGGGGATGAGACTTGAGTACATCATTGGGACCCTCCCACTAAAGAAGCATCCATGCAGTGGGTTCATTAGGGCTCTCCACCACCAAAAAAGGCCAAGACACAATTTTCTGGAAAAAAAAAACTGATGGCAAGTGTTTCATTTTATTTTCAAGTTTAAAATATTGGTCTAAAGTCTTTCGATGTGGCCGAGAGTCAATCAATGATGACCCGAAATCCGGACGAACTGTTGAAGCTCGAACTGAAAACATTGTGCGAAAAAACAAAAATCTGGTACTGAAAGATCGAAGCGTAAAGATCTCTGTCATTGTCGAGAAGATGTCTGCATCTTGGGTGGATACCCAAATTGCTTACGCCTGAATAAAAACTGTACAGAAAAGAAGTTTCTCAAGAATATTTGGCCGAAGTTGGAGAGGGACAAAACATTTTTATCTCGAATTATCATCGGGGATGAGACTTGGGTACTTCATTGGGACCCTTCTACTAAACAAGAATCCATACAGTGGGTTCATCAGGGCTCTCCACCATCACAATTTTTTTTTACTGAGGGTATGGGGCAATTGGAAAAAAGATTGAATAAGTGTATTAGTATTGAAGGGAGTTGTGTAGAAAAATATTTTATTTTGTTTTCTTATGTGCTTTTTTTCATGACTATGCCCTCGTACATAGCTATATAAAAAAAAATCGCGTCTAATAAGTAACTAGAATATTCTTCTTGGGTAAATTCCCTATGTAGTAATAATAATTTATAACAGGGATTTTAGAAAAGTACCTAATCTATTGTTAAAAAATGAAGTAAGCTTAAAATAATTGGCTTATCGTCAAGGTAAGTTCCCATATCTCCTAAAAAACATACGAATTTTATCTCTATATACATATCACACTAAATCTTTTTAGCGATAACATCCTGTTATGAGGTATTTATTAGATTTGCAACAGGAATAGTATTATTCTCCAAAATGAAGGCTTCAACGATACTTCTGTTTTGTGCAGCATCTAGTGTGGTAGCATTACCTCCACAACAATCGAGAATTGTACGAAATCCTCTTTTTGTCTTGTTCTTTTTTTAAATTATTTTTTAGATAAAAGCTGTACCATTACAAGAACTTATAGGAAACCGTATAATTGGTGGAAGTCCAGCATCTGAAGCGTAAATTCCTTATCAAGTCAGATTCATTGAATCTACCGTGGCATTGCAGTGGCGCCCTAATTAGTGCAGAATGGGTTGTAACAGGTGCTATGTGTATATTTGGGTACGTTCCTGTTTATTATTATAACTTAAGTTATGGATCCGGATGAACCTGGTATAGTACAAGATACAACCAACACGTTTATAATTCATCCGAGATTTAATTGGAGAAATTTTAATTTTGATATTGGACTGGCTAGATTAAGTTCCCCTGTCGAGTTCAACGATAGAATTCAACCTATAAGATTGCCTGAAAGTGGATCATTCGTTGAACCGGGTAGACCGCTTATAGTTAGTGGTTGGGGCAGAACTACAGACGGTAATAATGATCCAATATTATCCGAAAATTTGTGTTATATTTCCATAATTTTAGCCGAACCTGATATAAGTAGATATCTCAATTACGTGAACGTTGAGTCTATTTCAAACGCAGATTGCACTACAGTCTTCGGTAACATTGTGGTAATTCCTTCGACGATTTGCACCAGAGGAGAGACCAATGAAGGTATATGCAATGTCAGGAAATTTAATTTATATTAATTCTGCCAAATTTTTTACATGATTTTTTTTTAGCATGATGGTGGTGGACCGCTAGTAAGTTACGATTACGATGATGACATCGAAGGATCCTACAATGTCACCGCGACTTTACAAGGTGTTGCTAGTTTTATATCGGGTGCTGGATGTGAAGCTGGTCATCCATCTGGTTTCCTTAGAATTACTGAAGTACGCGATTGGATTAGAGAAAATACCGGTATTTAATAAAATTTAAATTAATAAAATCTGTTTTCTGAGAAAAAGGAAATTTTTCTGTTTGTTGACCCCTCTTCTCCTTGTTTGAAATTCAAAGTTTTGACAGTCGAAATTAACAAATGCTACAATTGATGTATTGTCAGGAAAGGTTTGTGCAATTATTTCCGAGAAGACTCGCCAGCGTTTAACAACAGCCTGACATAATCTGATATTTAAATTTAATAGAGGTGAACCTCTATAGAGGTGCTTTTTATTTTAATTTGCGTAACACGCCAGCGTGCAATTGAAACGTGGAATACTAATGAAGTATTTATTCTGAAATAAATGTCCCCTTTTCTCCTTTTCTAACATAAGTATGTAAAAGCCAAAGTAGTTGATCATTAACGCGCGGTTATTAAAAGAAAAAAAATATATTAATAATGTAGAACGCGTTACGGTTCATCCTAACAGTACCGCATACAGAAATATACGTCAAACGTGAAACTTTAACAATGTCAGCTCGTTGCCGTAAATCACGCGTAATCCTTTTAAAAATTGAAACAAGACACCCGGAAAAGCGTCCTAGCGGCAAAAGAGAAACGTCGGCATATTTCACGAAGGTATGATTCCCTAGGATGTTTTAGCCGGGGCACAAAAGCAAGGGCACACACACACAGTAAAAAAAAAGAAGAGAAAAGAGCCACCACCGCTGCATACAGGATAAGGAGATACCTGGAAAATAAACCTTCCTCTATTCTGGCGTGGATTTTTTTCTTCCTTTCTTCTCTTCCGCGTTGCTTTTCCTCTCCGTTTCGGGAGAGTGGGGAGGGGAGGCAGATATCAACGACATCGCGGCTGAAATCACGTATAACCATCGTAAATTTATAATGTTCCGGCCCTTAGTTTTCTATTCAGCAGTCCCGGCAAATAAATAGGGGTAGTTTGGTCGTATCTCCTTGACTTTCCGATCTCCTTTTTTCTCCTTATTGTATTTCATGTATTTTATTCAAGAAAAAAAATTAAATTTAATTCAGGGATACCGCAAGGCTTCGTTTTTAATTAGGACCATTGCAGTTTATAATTTTGTCTATCTTTTGGTAATAAAGACCTTCGAAATCGGTTTATATTTTATACTAAAAGCAGAGCTGTCAATCTTCCCTTTCTATTGGGGTACCTCAAGGTTCAATTCTCCTCAACCTCAAGGTTTAATACTTGCGACAAATCTCTTCTTTTTATTGTTTCTACTAAAGATATCGTTGAAGCTTCGAATTGTCACGAATTGGTTTGTGCAACAGTCAACTAATAAGTAGAGGACTTCGAGGTACCTCGAGAAGCAGCACAACACTTTAGTGTTAGTCGATCTGTAATATACCAACGACTTCACGGGAGACACACCCCCATGGATGTAATCGGTGGTGGCAGGCCACGAGCCCTCTCAGATGAAGTCGAAGACCAATTCGAGCAGTGTATTTTAGCCCGTGCAGAGTGGGGATATCCTGTAGTGAGGAAGGAGCTTCTTGACATTCTTGACATTAAAACACCTTTTAAAGATAATCGGCCAAGCGAAGACTGGTACCTGTTTTTTTGATAAAACTCCAACAAAAAAGAGCAGAAGCAGCAGACCCATTTGTAGTACGTGAATTTTATGATAAATTAAAGTCAATTATTCAACGGGAAGGACTGCAAAATCGACCTGAAATTATATTTCTGTACAGAGCCTAGTAAAGTAAGGGCCATTGGACTCAAAGGTAAAAAATCATTTTATCGAAGAGTTGGAGGAACGAGCTGATGGTGTAGTTTTACCACCCTCCCTCCCCCTTTAAAGCTAAAAGCGCAGTACAAGTAAGATGGACGAACCCAGAAACAAAGTTTCCAGGTACTACCTATGCCACAACAGAAAATGGGTACATGGAGGAGCCAGTATTTTTCTCGTGGCTTACTAGCAATCTAATACAAAGTGCGCCAAATAACAAATTCTGAAAAGCAAGCAGAACTCATTATGGATGGACAGAAGACTCACATTAGCCTTAGGGTGGTAGATGTGGCTGTTAGCGCAAGAATACTACTGTTGAAACTGCCGAGTCATCTGACGCATCATATTCAACCCTTAGATAAATGCGTTTTTGGGTCTCTGAAGACTGGATGGATACAACCGCAGAAATCTACTGGTTAGTTTTAATACTCTAAACAGGAAAATCTTCGTTGAACTTCTTGCAGAAGCATGGCGGTCATGCTTACCTAAAAAAAAATGTCATTTCAGGATTTCGCGAAACAGGGTGCTTCCCGGTAGATTTTTCGAAGTTTCCTGAAAACGAGTATGATCAAAACAAATTACAACGCTATAAATCCCGCAAATCAACGAAACGGAAATAAGCGACAGGGAAGAAGTCGAAGGAGAAGAGGAAGAACCTCAAGAAACAACATCAGCGAACGAAGAAGCTACTCCATATTCACAAGCAGTGGAAAAATCACCTGTACTCCCAGATGTTCTTGCAGTTTCAGAAACAGCTTCTCTTTCCCAAAATACGGCCTCACTATCACCTTCTGTTTCTCTAAGTACTGCTTCACAAACATCATCTGCTCCCCAAAGTTAGATATCAATTTCTTTTAATGAAAAAAAAAAAAACAGCTAAAACTGTCCAAACTGTAATTAGTGGACCAACAATATCTGATGGTCGGAGATTCGTTATGGACGTTTTATTAAATAAAATGAAAAACGAATTTGCCCCTCAAAATGTTATAATGTGTAGAAGAAAATCAAATAAGATTAAAAAAGAAATATTAAATAGTAACGAAGTGCGAAAACGGTTGAAAGAAGAAGAAGAAGATGGAAGAAACGCCAAGAAATCCACGAAAGCAAACAATCAAAACCTACTGTAAAGAAATAAAAACTTAAATAGCGATGAATCCTCATCCGAATCCAACCAAGCAGATGATGATCTTCTGATGGAATTGGAGAATCTTTCTTCAGGAGACAGCATCATTGAAGATCCTTACGATGACATCACTGAAGACCACGATTCTGACAAAGAAATCAAAATTCTGCCAGATTTCGAAACCGTGGGACCCACCCAGATCCAAGGAACACATTCCTTTACAGTTCTTCCAAAACCAAAAGACATCGAAAAAAAAAATGGATTGCTTTGGCTGAAAGGCTTCTTAGAGAGAATTCGAATATCAGTAGCAAAGCCAGAAGCCACCAGCATAAATAGGATAATCGCGTTTAACAAGATAGAAGTTTCTCTTTTCTACCAGAACTTGAAGAAAATTATAGAAACCCATAAGTTTCTTCCCAAAAATATTTACAATTGTGATGAGACAGGGATCTCAATAGTACAAGATTGGAGGAAAATACTAGCTACAAAAGGGTAGGTTCCATTACTAGTTGTGAGAGAGGCAAAAATATCACTCCTGGAAAAAGATGGCCCTGCTGCTCAGAGAGTGGTTGGATTTAAGGAATTCGCTAAGCCTGTCCTTACCACCACACACGTCCCACAGAATGCAGCCGTTGAGAAAAAATAACCTCTTATGATGTCGCATCGTTGTATAACAAGAAGTATTCGAGTGTTGTTTCAATAAGTAAGGGAGAGTCTGGATTTAGAACCATTGGAATCTTCCCAATAAACTGGAATGTGTTCAGTGATGAGGACCTTTTACGTAATGAAATATTCCAAAGCGAACCAATTTTTTCGGGCAGCATCTGCAAACATTCCCCTTGAAATAGCTTCAACTCTAAGCACATCCAAAGAACCGCAGGTGGTTGCATCAACATCTGGGTAAGGAGCAAAATTTATTAATTTGCTTATCAAAATATCAACTGTCACCGCAAAACAAGGTCTACACAAGGTTCTACGTCTTCTAGGAAAGAAAAAGAACTTAAAAGAAAAAGGAAAACAGGAAGGCAAAGGGAAGGGCAAGAAAAGCAAAGAGGAAAGTCTTAAATAAAGGCTAAACGGAAAGATCTTCAGGAGGACGGTGACTCTTCATTGACCGAAGGACCCAGAGAACCACACTCTGCACTTCTTGTGGGCTTTATCTATTATTTTATAACTCCAAAGATGATCGTTGCTGATCTCAATTAACAGTTATTTAATGCAGAATTGCTCTTTTAGTTTCTAATAAAGCTGTGATTTAATAATTTGAGTTTTATTCCAAAAAAACTATACCTACTATAGAATGACATTTCCAACGCGCCATCTCGTTTGTTAATCTGACATCTGGATATTCAGTTATTCAAGTTTAAAATCGGTTACCACTAGATGGAGCACCCTGTAAATTAGGAGGAATCACCACCGCCTCTTCGAAGATGAGTTTACCAAACGCATTCTCAGCTTGAAGAGCTGAACACCTGTGGTCCAGCTTTATTAAAGCAAAGATCGATGACAGTAGTACGGGGATAGAGATAACATTACTCTTAGATGTTCTGTATGTACAGGGTGTTCATCTAACTAAAATAATTGATGTACAAAAAATAGGGAATGCGTCAAATTTACTGCCAGTCACAATTGGTGTGCCACAAGGAGCGATTTTATCGCCAACTCTATTTGCAATCTTTATAAATGCCTATATGTTGATATACAGGGTGTTTTTCTTCTTATATTATTATTATAATTCATAAAAATTATTTATCATTAAAGTGATTTATCCTCCCAGTTCCCTCTACTCCATTCATCAATCATAGTTTGCTAGTAGCGCATATCGCTGCTGGTATAAATATTTTATTGCTTATAGTTGGCTAATAAATTAGTACATTTTCGGTAGATGAAGTTGGGGTCCCAAGTGGGTAAAGGGCGATGCAATAAAGGAGTTCATAAATCTTTGCTATTATGACAGACGAAAACTGCTCGTAATGATAGTTTCCCTTCACTACATAGTGGCGAAGGGAACCCCAACCTCAGATATAAGTCATAATCTATTAATTTGTAATGATGGCACGATTTTTTTTTAACGTTGAAAATCTTGAGGGTGTACAACGAGGCAGATGTCGAAATCGCGTCTTCGGTAATGTTTTAGTGAAGAGGATCTCTCTACCATCTTAATACGTAATCAGGGGTATTTGATTACAACGGAAGATACTGCATTATTCGAGGGGGAGACGAAGGTACAAATACCACAACCCCCATTGATTTTCTTCAGTGTAAATATTTTATTGAACAATAAATCGTGAACTGTAGTAGGTATGGGGGCACCTTGGGCACCCCCCACCACTCCTATTTTCGCTAGGTGACGGTGGCCTATCCCAAAGTTCTCTCCCTCCCCCTCCTTCCTCTGCCCCTTAAATGCGGCGCGAAGTTTGAAATACAGGCACGGTGTGGGAAGAATTTGAAATTACCAGCGCGGGGTGAGGCAGGGGTGTATTACCCCACGTGACTCGAAATTAACGTCCTTTTGGTTGTAGCTGTTACGGTTAGGGAGTTGGGGGCGCGCGAGCGCGCTGACTCATCTCATCTGCCTCAAGAAGTAGGGTTAGTGTGTGACCTTGATTGTGCCTATGCCTTGTATCTTGTATAAGCCGCTGGTAAGTTTAAGTTAGGCGCGCTGCGGATACCAATGCGACCTTATCTACGTTTAATATCTCAACGGTTCATATTCTATAAATATTTTGTAATTAAGTAATTGTACCGTTTATAGCGGGCGCAAAAGCCTAAAATACATTATAGGGAAATACATAGGCTAGTTGTCGAAAAACAAGTATAATTTATCAGTCGTCAAGAGAACCGTATGCACCGTCTTGATCACTGCGGCCACTGCTCGTTTAATTACTGTCTATATAATACAGCTAATACCTACGCATCGTTGTAGAGATGATTTCCTCGCACCCATGCGTGACGACCACTCGGTTTATACTGATGAAGCAAGGACAGATACACCAAACTTATACGCTAATTATAAATATTTACAATATAAACAAAGAAAGAAGTAACGGAGTGCTTTGTAACTATAAGACCAATTTGCGCTTGAAAAAACTCCCTCAAAGAATATGTAGGCAGAAATAAAGATGGAAAACACCTTATTTATTATTTCTTTATTACAAAATACCAAATTTTCGCCCAAAATATGTAGGCTTCATCAGGGTACACTATCGAACAGAAAAAACGAAATACAAGTCAGTCAAAGAACATTAAAACAATAAATAAACTACTTACGTAAAGTGGAATATCATAAAATATAAAAAATATTAAGGTCGTCATGATCACGAACGTACGAATGAGATAACAGTTGACCGCTCTAGAGCGTATATAAAGTAAAGACGAGACATCAGTTGAATGAACTTTTTTTTTGTCGGTATACGTCAATACAGATACAAAAGCAATGCTAATGAAAGGAGAAAAATCGCAATGTAGGAAAAACGCTAACAATTGCAAACTAAATGCAATACTAGAAACAGCTGATACAATATAATTACAATATAATCCGTGGAATAAATAGGTGAATAATTATTACGCAATATTTATCATCTGTTCGTACGCGTTTTAACGACCAGATAAACGTGTGTATAAACGCTTTCTTTATACTAATTTCATTATACATAAATACCTTCTTGAAATATAAACAGTATATATATACAATGAATTATGTCCCATATATTTATCGTTATTTGCACGATAGACATTGTAGAAGTGCTATATTACCCGTCGGATATATGTAATTCGTAAATTAAAATTGATAATTTATTACGCGTTTTGAAAACCGTTGGTGCATCTTGACCATGATAGAGGCACTTAATAGGTGTACATACGTTTAAATACATTGGTTCTTACGGGGACGTGTGAATATCGGTCGATACATACGCCTTTTTGCATTGAATCTTATGGAAAATAGACACAATATCACCGCGATAAAAGATAATTATCTCTAGTGTTTTATACGCGGTACGTGTAACTCTTATGTTAACTAGTCAATTACAACGAACAGCATCAATTTACCTAAAGCATCCATATCGCTAACAGCGTAGGTACGGATGACTCATCACTAAGTTCGCGCGGTTTCTTCGAAACCTTTATACCTACTACATTTTTGACCAAAATTTCGTATCATACACACAGATACATGTTTAAAGTGATTGAACAAATAGTTGTACACACCTGAGTTACCTCAATTTTACAAACTTAACACTCAACAGTGGTAAGCGAGCACGAACGCGATAATCGCATGACGTGTCTGTTCTAGTTATTGCAGAACTTTATCGCTACAGACTCTTATCATCAAAGAAGATTCGTCATAGCATTATAAATATACGTTGCACAGTGAGTACTTGATCTTTTTTTTTATTATTCAAAAATGAGGTGTTTTGGTCTGTACTATTATTTGTATTTGTTAAATTATGAGCCCGATAACACGGTTTTGACAAAATTTTTAGCGTATAAGTATAGAGGTATAATATTTATCGGCTACCCTCACTACCATTGTTTAGAATAATATTATTAGAGATATAAAAGACCACAACAAGTTGTTTTTGCTATTAACTATTAACATTTCACACGGTTAAGACGTATGTTCTTTCTTCAAGAAAACATGGAAAACTACACCGTCGTAAAAGACACCACTAAACTAGTTCGTCGTTTTGGGCTCAGAGGCCGAGCGCTGGAATTTAAAATAAAACCAATACCAGCCGACAAAGATCCTGTTATCTGGATCAAGGACGCTATTGAGCAGATCGTAGAGAGAAGTGTTTCTGGCCTGGAGGCTACTGACAAAGTCGGTTTCACCTTCTGTTCTAAGGACTTTACTCGCGGAGAAGGCTGGACCCGGTTCAAGAACGCTGAAGAGGTTACCTTCGACAGTGTATGGAAGCTGATATCTTCCATATATCAATCAAACTCCTCGGGCCTCTCCACCGAGACATTCTGCCTGAAGACCACGGCGGTGCGTATGCCCACTGGCAAAGGTCGTGGAGGGTTGTACAATACTTTTGAGGAAGAATGTAGGATGCGCAAAGGAATCATTTGCATAAAGAACGAAGATAATCTTTGCTTACCTAGAGCATTAGTTGTTGCTATGTCACACACTACTAAAGACCCCGAACATGCCCGTATACGCCGCGACAGACAAAAACTGCAGACTATAAGAACTCATCAGCTGTTGAAGGATAGCGGTGTGGTCATCCCAGCTGAAGGAGCGGGAATACCAGAATTAAAGCAGTTACAGGCACACCTTACAGGTTATACGATAATTGTCTATAACTACGGTAGTAAAGGTCGAGAAGTGATTTTTAGAGGACATGGAGGCCCAAAGAAATTGAACCTGTTGTGCCACGATGGTCACTATAATGTGATAACATCCCTGACCGCTACCTTCGCATGTGATTATTTCTGCGAGGATTGCAGTGTAGCGTATAACACCAAAGAGAGACATAGATGCGGAGGTACGTGTCCCTGTTGCAGCAGCACACCGCCATGCCCCACCACCGAACCGACTATTAAATGTACAGACTGTAACAGATCATTTCGGGGCGAGACCTGTTACACCTTCCACAAGTCCAAGATGTGTGCCCAGATCCGACGATGCGACAGCTGTCTTAAGACAATAAAGACGGGTCGCGAACACACTTGTGGTGAGGTGTTTTGCAAAGTCTGCAAAAAACACAAACCTGAGGGACACCTATGCTATATTCAACCGGACAACAGGCAACCCACGTTTAAAGACATGTTATTCGTGTTCTACGACCTAGAGACGCGACAGGAGAAAAAACATGGCGACTCTCTTCTTCACACACCTAATCTCTGCGTATTCAAGCAGTGCTGCGACCAGTGTATCGACACAGAGCTGGAGATATGCAAGAAGTGTGGCGTAAGACTGCAGAAAATCTATTGCAGCGACGTAATTAGCCCCTTCGTACACCATATCATGACAATTAGGAAGAAATTTAAAACGGTGGTTGTAATGGGTCACAACGCTGGTGGATTCGACCATCAATTTCTCCTGCATTATATACTAACGCAGACGGACATAACACCCGAACTCATAATGCGGGGGACAAAGTTAATAGTAATGACAACCGGTAATGTGAAATTTCTCGACTCCCTCAATTATTTCCCTATGGCCCTCGCCAAACTACCCACAGTTTTTGGCTTCACCGAGCTCAAGAAAGGCTATTTTCCACACCTGTTCAACAAAGCGGAGAATGAAAACTACGTTGGCCCCCTACCAGCTGTTGAATACTATGACTCCGATAACATGAAGACCGAAGACCGGCAAAAATTCCTCCAGTGGCATGAGGAATTATCAAAAACAGAGTATGTGTTCGACTTTCAAAAGGAGATCGTCGAATATTGTATATCGGACGTAGAGATTCTAACACGGGCCTGCCTGGAGTTTCGTAAGCTACTATTAGAGAGCGGTAACGTGTGTCCATACACCGAAGCAACAACCCTACCATCAGCCTGTAATAAAATATACAGACGAAATTTCCTAGAACCAAATACAGTAGGAATTATCCCTAAAGGGGGCTACCGATGGCGGGACAACCAATCCATAGTAGCTATACAATGGCTTGTGTGGGAGGAACAACAGCGTGGAATAAACATCGAACACGCGGCCAAAGACCGGGAGGCTATGATTCACGGCGTGAAAGTGGATGGTTATTGTGTCGAGAGTAGACAGATCTTTGAATTTCACGGATGCTACTACCATGGGTGCCCCAGATGTTTCCCTTACGACAGAGATAGCCCATGCCATGATAACCCCTCAATAACAATGTATACTCGATACGGGGACACACTCGAAAAAACAGCTAGATTACGTGCGAGCGGTTATGAAGTAGTGGAAAAATGGGAATGCGATTTTCGTAATGAGATGACAGAAGAGATGAAAGTTTACGTGGAAAACCATGAACTATTACGTAACACACCGCTCAACCCTCGTGATGCGTTCTATGGCGGTAGGACCGGGGCCAGCAAGCTGTATCATAGAGTCGCAGAAGGTGAAAAAATAAAATTCGTCGACGTCTGCTCGCTATACCCGTATACGAACAAGTACGGTAAATACCCCGTTGGTCATCCCAAAGTGTACGTAGGCGAAGACTGCCAAAAGTTGGACCTGCAAACAACAGAAGGCCTAATTAAATGTAAAATCCTACCTCCACAAGACCTATATCACCCAGTACTACCCGTCAAACAAAACCATAAACTTATGTTTTCATTATGTCGCACATGTAGCGAACAACTAAACCAAGGCGAGTGTACACATACACAAGAGCAGAGAGCACTGTGTGGTACATGGGTGGTAGATGAGGTTAGGAAGGCAATAGAAAAAGGATATACGGTCTTAGAAACCTACGAGGTGTGGGAGTACCAAATTGTTAAGGGTTTATTCAAAGAATACATCGATGAGTACCTTAAAATAAAGCAGCAAGCGTCTGGATGGCCAGCGGGTTGTGATAATAGCGAAGAGAAACAGAAATATATACAGCAATATCTAGAAAAAGAAGGTGTGCAGCTGAACCCCGATAAAATCGAGAAAAACCCCGGGCTGAGGCAAGTCGGTAAAGCAGTTATAACCAGCTTTTGGGGGAAATTTGGTCAACGAGAAAACCAGCAGAAGACGTCGATTGTCAATAAACCTGAAACGTTTTTTAGCATGCTAGCTAACCCCGCTGTTAACATTAATACTGTACAACCTGTAAACGAAAATGTAGTTGTGGTGGGTTGGGAGTATAAAGAAGAAACTGTTGACCCTCTCCCTACCGTTAACGTTGTTCTAGCAGCTTACACAACGGCACAAGCCCGCCTTAAACTGTATTCCTACCTGGAGCAGCTCGATGAAAGGGTTCTTTACTACGACACTGACAGTGTAATTTACGTCTCAAGATCTGATGAATGGGACGTGCCTCTGGGAAGTTTCCTTGGTGAGATGACGGACGAGCTGGAGTGTTATGGTGAGGGGAGTTATATCACCACATTTGCATCGGGTGGGCCAAAATTGTACACCTATCGTGTATTTTCCCCGGCGAAAGACAAGTATTACGACACGATAAAAGTGAAAGGTATAACCATCAACTATAACACTTCGAAGACGGTAAATTTTGAATCGTTGTGCGGTATGGTCCTGGAAGAAACTGAGCCAAAGTATATAACAACTAAAAACATTCGACGCACCGCCGACCACGACGTTGTTACCTGTGTGGAAACAAAGGTGTTCAGACCAACCTTTAGTAAACGAAAACGTGTCGAAAACTATGACTCTATACCCTATGGCTATAAGAGGGTTAAACAATAAACCGTACTATTTAAGTCGTTAAACACATAACGTAGATTATTAATTAACCTTAATACTATTTATGTATACCTGTAAATATACAATATTTAATTACTTTTTATTATTTTAAGTTTATACGTAGATTATATACTTGCAATTAAAATTACTATAAATAAAACGTGTTTTATTTCTACTAAATAAAGATGTTGCGGGTGATAAGAGTCGAAAATAGTTTAATAGACGAGATTGTAGAAGCCGTCAAGAAGATGAATCAATTTACGGCTTTTTGTTCCAACGAAGGCTCCGACAAATTATTTGAAAAATGCAACTGCGCTAATTATGGTATTATAAATGATTGTATCATGTTTAGGTACCCATAACTTTGTATTTTATAGGAAATAAAAGTTTAAAACGTTTATTGTTTTCCTAGAAACATATTAAAACGAACCCTAAAATAATACTATACGGGTATCTCTAAGGGTCGCTACAGAAAGAACTTTGATAGCATTATAGTTATATAAGATGCAATAATCATCAGTGCTACCTACTGTACCATTAGCAGTTGATGGGTGATATATGCATTAAAACCCGCTTACCTACTTCAGACTTCATATACCTAGTTCTAAACACACCTTACCTGTGTTATTTGACAAGAGAATAAATTATACCTATACAACTTCTAGCTGTTCTGAAATTGCGGGAAAAAGTCCACACGATACCTAATCAATACGACCGAACACCTTCTGAGCATCTTCTGGCCTACTTCTGGACTACTTCTGGTCCACCTCTGGCCCGCTTCTGATCTATTTAAGCCTATATTCAGCTGTAATAACTCAGTTGCTAGCGTCATTCTACGTAGTACAGACGCAGCTTAGACTTGAATCTCGTGCATCACGAGAATGGAGCAAGTTGAATATGATATGGCATTTCAAGCAAAGATGAAATATTTATAGGCGGAAAGGCGTTTCCGAGGTCAGAGGGCCTACACGAATTAATATTTACTAGAAACCCCCAGAATTTTACATTATTGGACCAGCAATTCTATAAACATATACTTGAATTATGTGGCGCCCACAGAAATAAACGAGGCTATCTGAATCAGCAGGCTGATAAAGTTAAGTTTTCAAGGATAATTAAACCGCTGTTTAAAAATAAGACCAACCCGAAGATAAAACTACCTAAGCCGCAAATCGAGGAGGACACACAGTCGAATGGACTGATGTAAATGATTTGCCGGAAATAAAACTGCCTAAACCACAAGTCGAGGAAGACACGCTGGTCGAATGGGTTAATGTAAATGATCTGTCGAAAATAAAACTACCTAAGCCGCAAGTCGAGGAGGACACGTCGGTCGAATGGACTGATGTAAATGATTTAGTAGATATGTGCCGCCGCTTATCAAAGGAAGCCGCCAGACGTGTGGCGCCAGGTGTGATGCAGCATACAGGGCGATACAATATGCAAGGTGCCTTGTAAATATGTGACTACATGCGTATACAGGGTGTGAATACTTAAACAAATGTGCGGTGCGTGCTTTGAAACCTGCTAGGTACCCGCTAGATACCTGCTAGGTACCCGCTAGATACCTGCTAGGTACCCGCTAGATACCTGCTAGGTACCCGCTAGATACCTGTTTTGGAATCTGCTAGGTACCTAGCAGGTTTCAAAGCAGGTATCTAGCGGGTACCTAGCAGGTATCTAGCGGGTACCTAGCAGGTATCTAGCGGGTACCTAGCAGGTTTCAAAGCAGGTATCTAGCGGGTACCTAGCAGGTATCTAGCGGGTACCTAGCAGGTATCTAGCGGGTACCTAGCAGGTATCTAGCGGGTACCTAGCAGGTTTCAAAGCACGCACCGCACATTTGTTTAAGTATTCACACCCTGTATACGCATGTAGTCACATATTTACAAGGCACCTTGCATATTGTATCGCCCTGTATGCTGCATCACACCTGGCGCCACACGTCTGGCGGCTTCCTTTGATAAGCGGCGGCACATATCTACTAAATCATTTACATCAGTCCATTCGACCGACGTGTCCTCCTCGACTTGCGGCTTAGGTAGTTTTATTTTCGACAGATCATTTACATTAACCCATTCGACCAGCGTGTCTTCCTCGACTTGTGGTTTAGGCAGTTTTATTTCCGGCAAATCATTTACATCAGTCCATTCGACTGTGTGTCCTCCTCGATTTGCGGCTTAGGTAGTTTTATCTTCGGGTTGGTCTTATTTTTAAACAGCGGTTTAATTATCCTTGAAAACTTAACTTTATCAGCCTGCTGATTCAGATAGCCTCGTTTATTTCTGTGGGCGCCACATAATTCAAGTATATGTTTATAGAATTGCTGGTCCAATAATGTAAAATTCTGGGGGTTTCTAGTAAATATTAATTCGTGTAGGCCCTCTGACCTCGGAAACGCCTTTCCGCCTATAAATATTTCATCTTTGCTTGAAATGCCATATCATATTCAACTTGCTCCATTCTCGTGATGCACGAGATTCAAGTCTAAGCTGCGTCTGTACTACGTAGAATGACGCTAGCAACTGAGTTATTACAGCTGAATATAGGCTTAAATAGATCAGAAGCGGGCCAGAGGTGGACCAGAAGTAGTCCAGAAGTAGGCCAGAAGATGCTCAGAAGGTGTTCGGTCGTATTGATTAGGTATCGTGTGGACTTTTTCCCGCAATTTCAGAACAGCTAGAAGTTGTATAGGTATAATTTATTCTCTTGTCAAATAACACAGGTAAGGTGTGTTTAGAACTAGGTATATGAAGTCTGAAGTAGGTAAGCGGGTTTTAATGCATATATCACCCATCAACTGCTAATGGTACAGTAGGTAGCACTGATGATTATTGCATCTTATATAACTATAATGCTATCAAAGTTCTTTCTGTAGCGACCCTTAGAGATACCCGTATAGTATTATTTTAGGGTTCGTTTTAATATGTTTCTAGGAAAACAATAAACGTTTTAAACTTTTATTTCCTATAAAATACAAAGTTATGGGTACCTAAACATGATACAATCATTTATAATACCATAATTAGCGCAGTTGCATTTTTCAAATAATTTGTCGGAGCCTTCGTTGGAACAAAAAGCCGTAAATTGATTCATCTTCTTGACGGCTTCTACAATCTCGTCTATTAAACTATTTTCGACTCTTATCACCCGCAACATCTTTATTTAGTAGAAATAAAACACGTTTTATTTATAGTAATTTTAATTGCAAGTATATAATCTACGTATAAACTTAAAATAATAAAAAGTAATTAAATATTGTATATTTACAGGTATACATAAATAGTATTAAGGTTAATTAATAATCTACGTTATGTGTTTAACGACTTAAATAGTACGGTTTATTGTTTAACCCTCTTATAGCCATAGGGTATAGAGTCATAGTTTTCGACACGTTTTCGTTTACTAAAGGTTGGTCTGAACACCTTTGTTTCCACACAGGTAACAACGTCGTGGTCGGCGGTGCGTCGAATGTTTTTAGTTGTTATATACTTTGGCTCAGTTTCTTCCAGGACCATACCGCACAACGATTCAAAATTTACCGTCTTCGAAGTGTTATAGTTGATGGTTATACCTTTCACTTTTATCGTGTCGTAATACTTGTCTTTCGCCGGGGAAAATACACGATAGGTGTACAATTTTGGCCCACCCGATGCAAATGTGGTGATATAACTCCCCTCACCATAACACTCCAGCTCGTCCGTCATCTCACCAAGGAAACTTCCCAGAGGCACGTCCCATTCATCAGATCTTGAGACGTAAATTACACTGTCAGTGTCGTAGTAAAGAACCCTTTCATCGAGCTGCTCCAGGTAGGAATACAGTTTAAGGCGGGCTTGTGCCGTTGTGTAAGCTGCTAGAACAACGTTAACGGTAGGGAGAGGGTCAACAGTTTCTTCTTTATACTCCCAACCCACCACAACTACATTTTCGTTTACAGGTTGTACAGTATTAATGTTAACAGCGGGGTTAGCTAGCATGCTAAAAACGTTTCAGGTTTATTGACAATCGACGTCTTCTGCTGGTTTTCTCGTTGACCAAATTTCCCCCAAAAGCTGGTTATAACTGCTTTACCGACTTGCCTCAGCCCGGGGTTTTTCTCGATTTTATCGGGGTTCAGCTGCACACCTTCTTTTTCTAGATATTGCTGTATATATTTCTGTTTCTCTTCGCTATTATCACAACCCGCTGGCCATCCAGACGCTTGCTGCTTTATTTTAAGGTACTCATCGATGTATTCTTTGAATAAACCCTTAACAATTTGGTACTCCCACACCTCGTAGGTTTCTAAGACCGTATATCCTTTTTCTATTGCCTTCCTAACCTCATCTACCACCCATGTACCACACAGTGCTCTCTGCTCTTGTGTATGTGTACACTCGCCTTGGTTTAGTTGTTCGCTACATGTGCGACATAATGAAAACATAAGTTTATGGTTTTGTTTGACGGGTAGTACTGGGTGATATAGGTCTTGTGGAGGTAGGATTTTACATTTAATTAGGCCTTCTGTTGTTTGCAGGTCCAACTTTTGGCAGTCTTCGCCTACGTACACTTTGGGATGACCAACGGGGTATTTACCGTACTTGTTCGTATACGGGTATAGCGAGCAGACGTCGACGAATTTTATTTTTCACCTTCTGCGACTCTATGATACAGCTTGCTGGCCCCGGTCCTACCGCCATAGAACGCATCACGAGGGTTGAGCGGTGTGTTACGTAATAGTTCATGGTTTTCCACGTAAACTTTCATCTCTTCTGTCATCTCATTACGAAAATCGCATTCCCATTTTTCCACTACTTCATAACCGCTCGCACGTAATCTAGCTGTTTTTTCGAGTGTGTCCCCGTATCGAGTATACATTGTTATTGAGGGGTTATCATGGCATGGGCTATCTCTGTCGTAAGGGAAACATCTGGGGCACCCATGGTAGTAGCATCCGTGAAATTCAAAGATCTGTCTACTCTCGACACAATAACCATCCACTTTCACGCCGTGAATCATAGCCTCCCGGTCTTTGGCCGCGTGTTCGATGTTTATTCCACGCTGTTGTTCCTCCCACACAAGCCATTGTATAGCTACTATGGATTGGTTGTCCCGCCATCGGTAGCCCCCTTTAGGGATAATTCCTACTGTATTTGGTTCTAGGAAATTTCGTCTGTATATTTTATTACAGGCTGATGGTAGGGTTGTTGCTTCGGTGTATGGACACACGTTACCGCTCTCTAATAGTAGCTTACGAAACTCCAGGCAGGCCCGTGTTAGAATCTCTACGTCCGATATACAATATTCGACGATCTCCTTTTGAAAGTCGAACACATACTCTGTTTTTGATAATTCCTCATGCCACTGGAGGAATTTTTGCCGGTCTTCGGTCTTCATGTTATCGGAGTCATAGTATTCAACAGCTGGTAGGGGGCCAACGTAGTTTTCATTCTCCGCTTTGTTGAACAGGTGTGGAAAATAGCCTTTCTTGAGCTCGGTGAAGCCAAAAACTGTGGGTAGTTTGGCGAGGGCCATAGGGAAATAATTGAGGGAGTCGAGAAATTTCACATTACCGGTTGTCATTACTATTAACTTTGTCCCCCGCATTATGAGTTCGGGTGTTATGTCCGTCTGCGTTAGTATATAATGCAGGAGAAATTGATGGTCGAATCCACCAGCGTTGTGACCCATTACAACCACCGTTTTAAATTTCTTCCTAATTGTCATGATATGGTGTACGAAGGGGCTAATTACGTCGCTGCAATAGATTTTCTGCAGTCTTACGCCACACTTCTTGCATATCTCCAGCTCTGTGTCGATACACTGGTCGCAGCACTGCTTGAATACGCAGAGATTAGGTGTGTGAAGAAGAGAGTCGCCATGTTTTTTCTCCTGTCGCGTCTCTAGGTCGTAGAACACGAATAACATGTCTTTAAACGTGGGTTGCCTGTTGTCCGGTTGAATATAGCATAGGTGTCCCTCAGGTTTGTGTTTTTTGCAGACTTTGCAAACACCTCACCACAAGTGTGTTCGCGACCCGTCTTTATTGTCTTAAGACAGCTGTCGCATCGTCGGATCTGGGCACACATCTTGGACTTGTGGAAGGTGTAACAGGTCTCGCCCCGAAATGATCTGTTACAGTCTGTACATTTAATAGTCGGTTCGGTGGTGGGGCATGGCGGTGTGCTGCTGCAACAGGGACACGTACCTCCGCATCTATGTCTCTCTTTGGTGTTATACGCTACACTGCAATCCTCGCAGAAATAATCACATGCGAAGGTAGCGGTCAGGGATGTTATCACATTATAGTGACCATCGTGGCACAACAGGTTCAATTTCTTTGGGCCTCCATGTCCTCTAAAAATCACTTCTCGACCTTTACTACCGTAGTTATAGACAATTATCGTATAACCTGTAAGGTGTGCCTGTAACTGCTTTAATTCTGGTATTCCCGCTCCTTCAGCTGGGATGACCACACCGCTATCCTTCAACAGCTGATGAGTTCTTATAGTCTGCAGTTTTTGTCTGTCGCGGCGTATACGGGCATGTTCGGGGTCTTTAGTAGTGTGTGACATAGCAACAACTAATGCTCTAGGTAAGCAAAGATTATCTTCGTTCTTTATGCAAATGATTCCTTTGCGCATCCTACATTCTTCCTCAAAAGTATTGTACAACCCTCCACGACCTTTGCCAGTGGGCATACGCACCGCCGTGGTCTTCAGGCAGAATGTCTCGGTGGAGAGGCCCGAGGAGTTTGATTGATATATGGAAGATATCAGCTTCCATACACTGTCGAAGGTAACCTCTTCAGCGTTCTTGAACCGGGTCCAGCCTTCTCCGCGAGTAAAGTCCTTAGAACAGAAGGTGAAACCGACTTTGTCAGTAGCCTCCAGGCCAGAAACACTTCTCTCTACGATCTGCTCAATAGCGTCCTTGATCCAGATAACAGGATCTTTGTCGGCTGGTATTGGTTTTATTTTAAATTCCAGCGCTCGGCCTCTGAGCCCAAAACGACGAACTAGTTTAGTGGTGTCTTTTACGACGGTGTAGTTTTCCATGTTTTCTTGAAGAAAGAACATACGTCTTAACCGTGTGAAATGTTAATAGTTAATAGCAAAAACAACTTGTTGTGGTCTTTTATATCTCTAATAATATTATTCTAAACAATGGTAGTGAGGGTAGCCGATAAATATTATACCTCTATACTTATACGCTAAAAATTTTGTCAAAACCGTGTTATCGGGCTCATAATTTAACAAATACAAATAATAGTACAGACCAAAACACCTCATTTTTGAATAATAAAAAAAAAAGATCAAGTACTCACTGTGCAACGTATATTTATAATGCTATGACGAATCTTCTTTGATGATAAGAGTCTGTAGCGATAAAGTTCTGCAATAACTAGAACAGACACGTCATGCGATTATCGCGTTCGTGCTCGCTTACCACTGTTGAGTGTTAAGTTTGTAAAATTGAGGTAACTCAGGTGTGTACAACTATTTGTTCAATCACTTTAAACATGTATCTGTGTGTATGATACGAAATTTTGGTCAAAAATGTAGTAGGTATAAAGGTTTCGAAGAAACCGCGCGAACTTAGTGATGAGTCATCCGTACCTACGCTGTTAGCGATATGGATGCTTTAGGTAAATTGATGCTGTTCGTTGTAATTGACTAGTTAACATAAGAGTTACACGTACCGCGTATAAAACACTAGAGATAATTATCTTTTATCGCGGTGATATTGTGTCTATTTTCCATAAGATTCAATGCAAAAAGGCGTATGTATCGACCGATATTCACACGTCCCCGTAAGAACCAATGTATTTAAACGTATGTACACCTATTAAGTGCCTCTATCATGGTCAAGATGCACCAACGGTTTTCAAAACGCGTAATAAATTATCAATTTTAATTTACGAATTACATATATCCGACGGGTAATATAGCACTTCTACAATGTCTATCGTGCAAATAACGATAAATATATGGGACATAATTCATTGTATATATATACTGTTTATATTTCAAGAAGGTATTTATGTATAATGAAATTAGTATAAAGAAAGCGTTTATACACACGTTTATCTGGTCGTTAAAACGCGTACGAACAGATGATAAATATTGCGTAATAATTATTCACCTATTTATTCCACGGATTATATTGTAATTATATTGTATCAGCTGTTTCTAGTATTGCATTTAGTTTGCAATTGTTAGCGTTTTTCCTACATTGCGATTTTTCTCCTTTCATTAGCATTGCTTTTGTATCTGTATTGACGTATACCGACAAAAAAAAAAAAGTTCATTCAACTGATGTCTCGTCTTTACTTTATATACGCTCTAGAGCGGTCAACTGTTATCTCATTCGTACGTTCGTGATCATGACGACCTTAATATTTTTTATATTTTATGATATTCCACTTTACGTAAGTAGTTTATTTATTGTTTTAATGTTCTTTGACTGACTTGTATTTCGTTTTTTCTGTTCGATAGTGTACCCTGATGAAGCCTACATATTTTGGGCGAAAATTTGGTATTTTGTAATAAAGAAATAATAAATAAGGTGTTTTCCATCTTTATTTCTGCCTACATATTCTTTGAGGGAGTTTTTTCAAGCGCAAATTGGTCTTATAGTTACAAAGCACTCCGTTACTTCTTTCTTTGTTTATATTGTAAATATTTATAATTAGCGTATAAGTTTGGTGTATCTGTCCTTGCTTCATCAGTATAAACCGAGTGGTCGTCACGCATGGGTGCGAGGAAATCATCTCTACAACGATGCGTAGGTATTAGCTGTATTATATAGACAGTAATTAAACGAGCAGTGGCCGCAGTGATCAAGACGGTGCATACGGTTCTCTTGACGACTGATAAATTATACTTGTTTTTCGACAACTAGCCTATGTATTTCCCTATAATGTATTTTAGGCTTTTGCGCCCGCTATAAACGGTACAATTACTTAATTACAAAATATTTATAGAATATGAACCGTTGAGATATTAAACGTAGATAAGGTCGCATTGGTATCCGCAGCGCGCCTAACTTAAACTTACCAGCGGCTTATACAAGATACAAGGCATAGGCACAATCAAGGTCACACACTAACCCTACTTCTTGAGGCAGATGAGATGAGTCAGCGCGCTCGCGCGCCCCCAACTCCCTAACCGTAACAGCTACAACCAAAAGGACGTTAATTTCGAGTCACGTGGGGTAATACACCCCTGCCTCACCCCGCGCTGGTAATTTCAAATTCTTCCCACACCGTGCCTGTATTTCAAACTTCGCGCCGCATTTAAGGGGCAGAGGAAGGAGGGGGAGGGAGAGAACTTTGGGATAGGCCACCGTCACCTAGCGAAAATAGGAGTGGTGGGGGGTGCCCAAGGTGCCCCCATACCTACTAACTGTATCAAGGTGGAAGCTAAGGGTGATATAGTCGTCTTGTATTTCCCTTGAGAGGGACGGGATTGAAGTAAATTACGATACTATGTAGGTTGTAAGAGTAAAACTGCAATTGTTTTTTCCCCCCCTCCCATTTTAAAATCGTAATCTGATTACCCGAAATAAAATTGGTAATAAGGAAAAAGACAACACGTCCTAATCCGTCATCCGTTTTAATATTGCCCTAGTTAGCGTTTCGGAACAATTTGACGGATAACAAGCGGGAATGGGAACGCGTAGGTACTCTAAACGGCGGATTTCCGGGGTAACCATTCGATGGGACAATGCGCGAAAATAAAGCGAAGGGAAATAATCGAATAATCGTCACCCGATGAAGCGGTATATAGATGGAAAATTTCACGTTCCTCGTCGGGGCAGCAAAAAAAAAAGGATGAAAAAAAAAAAAAAAAAAAAACGGGGAAAATTTCATCCCTCAACACGTTCGGGAAGAATCGAAATCGACAATATGTAGGTTTGCGCCGAAATGAAATTCCGGATGTGCAACTGAAAATTCGCAACGGCGACACGGACGGTGGAGGCGTACTACGACTTCGAGTAAGAGGGACGATATTATTTTTGAAAAGTGAATAATATAAAACGTCAACGCTTATATTGAATTCGAACATGTACGAATATTGCGCGAGTTTCGAATATATTTCGTGGGAAATCTTCAGGAAATATATTTTGATGATTAGTTTTTATGTTATAGGTGTCCTTGTTCCCATTTTTATTGTTACTTTAGAAAGTATGTCATTCACGAGAAAAAAAAAGTGATATGCTAACCACGCTGACGATAAATTAGCCAACTTTCTTTTTTCTCAACCCGCAGGGAGTCAGACTTCCCTGCTCAGCTGTCGTGTCATGGTCTTGAGCTTGCACATGGTATAAATGGTGTAGATGGTGTCTTAGCTTCATTGTCTGGATCGAGAGGAGTTAACCTCACAAAAAACCTAAATTCTAAGATTGTGGTCGAACTAATGACATGCGAGGCTGAATAGAGGATCAGTCTCTATCAACCAACCCTAAGGGCACTGGAGACCACCTATTGTATCGGGGCACTACGTTGGATCGACCGATTCTTACCCCCTTACTCGTGGCACTCACATGATCAAACCATAAAAAGAAAAATCAAAACCAAACTTTAAATCTGGAGACTCTCAAAAAAGGAGACAACTTGAAAAGGCATCAAGACGTGTAGACGTGTAGACGTGAGGGCCGGAGGCTCGGGAAGCTAGAATCTGAAACCGTGGTCTAAACTCTTCGCCGCCGAAAAATTGATAAGGAAGCTAGGGAAGCAACTAGCTCTAAACCTAGCACCAGCCACGCTGTGACTGGAAGAGTGAAGCAAAGCCTTAATGAGGATGGCTCACTGAAAGCAGTCACAGAACGAAAATAGATCCTTTAAGGACGCAAGAGCAAGCGGATCTAATCCGAAATTTCCTACTACTCGAACTGGACAATAGAAAGATGACATTGTTGTGGAAAAAAGTCATGTCAAAGAAAGAGAAAAAAGATAAGTAACAAACTTGACGTTTCACTGAGCATCTTTTTAAAGTTTAAAGGGATACTATTATCAAGCGTGTAGACGAATGATCTTGGCCGATCCAAATAAAAGAATTCATAGGCTGCAATTAGGTAAACTCTTTCGCTTTTCGATTCCATTCACGACAATGCTGAAAATGAAACTCAGGAACAATATACATATATCAGTGGAACTTTCTCCTCAACCATCTCCTCACATTCCTCTCAACCTGCAAGTTATAGAAATAATCAAGAACCACATTCACCACCTGAAAAGCAAGCAGAGCAGGAAATCACGCCTACAAGAGCTCTCGACCAGATTTCTTCCAAAATGCCCAAAATAACGCCAGGTATGAGAAAACTTAGAGCCAATTTGGGGGACCTCTTATCTTCACTGTCTGCGACAACTACAACGCCGAAGACAAACCAAAAGAACAAACAAAACGAACCGCAAACGTTTGCACAAGATTAAAAGATTCAGACACATAAGTCTTCTTCTACAGAGTCCGAAGATATGATTTTAGATGATTTGTTTAGTAAGGAGGAAAATCTTAGCGATATTGAATTGGATGCATGGAAAATTATCGGAAAACGAAGAAAAAGACGACTGGATTAAATGTATTTCGTGTTCAAGATGGCTGCACGAAGGGTGCACGTCTTATATTTACCACGGCAACACCCGAAAGATACATCTTTAACGGGCATGCATGTCAAGAATCTGAAGTGAAGATCCGAAGAGGTCGATGTCACAGTAACACTCGATCGTTTCCCGAAACTCCACTCGATAATTGAGATCGAACATTTAATTACACCAGAACGGCACCCCTAAATTGTTTCCACCTTCTTGTACATTTTTTGAAGTCATCAGACGATAATAAGCACTTTTGCGAGTGTTGGTGACTCACTGATACATAATAAGAATAGTAGTGGTCCCAAGTTGCTACCTTGAGGAATACCCGGCTTCATGAAGTAGATTTCAGAGAGTTAGATTTAAATTAAATTGAATTTATCAGTTTCTGCGATAGATAGAAGAAGATAGATAAATCTTACTCATCAGCGACATCTGATGTTGACGGCGCAGTAGTTTGTTTTGAAAACAGTTTAGCTGATTGAGAGTTGGCTTTGAGCAAATTTTGAAAGCAGTTTAGCGATTTGGGGGTTAATTTTGATAGCAGATTAGAGTTGATTTTGAGCTGTGTTTCATTCGTTTAAAACTGGTTTTAAAAACAGCTCAATTTGGTTGAAAGATGCTTTCAAAAGCAGTTTATAATAGTGTGACGTCTCCGAAGCCTACAATCGTGCTAAGATTTCGCGATCTTGAAAACTTGGACAAAGATGACCTCTTCTAATGACAGAAGAGCTTCACGATCGCGTGAACTAGGGATATTTATTTATTTGTTGCAAAATGGTACCCTTTCTTTTTGATTTAGAAAACTTTTTTTCCAATTAGGTGAGTCTAGTAGGTTCTGCCAACAAACAAGTGACTATCCATCCAACGATATCATTGAAGAAATAAGAGAATTCCAAGCCATAGATAATCCTGAAAACGATTTTGATTTTGAAGATATCAGTGATATTGATACAGAAAACGGAGATGATGAAAACAAGCGAACAATATACCAAAATTTTCTTCTTTCGATTTTGTTGAAAATGAAGATCCTCAATTTGATGCTGAAAATTGCTCACCACCACAATTATTTCTAAAAACAATCGGCCACAGCACTTTAGAGCTTATTGTTACACAATCGAATCTATATGCTGTACAAAAAAAGAAATAATCTAGAAATGTCAGTGGAAGAGCTGAAAGCTTTTCTAGGTACACTAGTTATTATGGGCTCTCACAGATTGCTAGGTATTCGACTATATTGGCCTACTGAGCAAAATTTTTATCTTTGAAAAGATTTTTACAAATGTTACGTTTTCTTCACACTAATGACAACTCAAAAATGCCTAAAAAGGAGAAGAAAATTTTGATAAATTTTAGAAAGTGAGACCCATTATCGATAATCTGAATAATAACTTCAAAGAACTCTATCAGCCATCTAGATTTCTTAGTGTGGACGAAAGTATGGTACACGGGCAAAAATAGTATTGCCCGTTAAAGGGTCAGTTTCTGTTGATTAACCATGTCAAAGGCACAGTAGCTTGTTTTGAAAACAGTTTAGCTGATTGAGAGTTGGCTTTGAGCAAATTTTGGAAGCAGTTTAGCGGTTTGGGGGCTGGTTTTGATAGCAGATTAGAGTTGGTTTCGAGCTGTGTTTGAAATCAGCTTCGCTTGTTTAAAACTAGTTTTGAAAACAGCTTAATTAGGTTGAAAGATTCTTTCGAAAGGAGCTTAGCTAGTTGAGAATTAATTAATAAACTCTTTAAAAATAGGTTAGTTCGTGTTTGTAGTGAAGTAATGAAGCAGTCATCCGTTCATAATAATTATTGCAAGGATTGACGCAGTTAAGCAGTAACCTTTTGAGGACCGCAGTACAGGGATAAATTAAGATGTACTTATTAGATTTCCCTTTCTCTTATGGGCGTATTTCGTTTTGAAACAAACGCGTAACGCGTAGGAGAGGGGGCGGCGAAACCCGGGCGACTTAACCGCCTGCGATGCCTTGATCCTGCGGATTTAAAATCCATCGAAGTTCAAAAACGACCACCGCTACATCAGACAAAACTCGTTATATTCATTTTACACTGCCGTTAGCAAGTTCTTCGATTTAAATCCCCGAAATGATTTCCCAGTAGGCCATACGACCGATTATATGAATTCCACAAGCATTCTATATATATCTATATACAGGGTTAGTCAAAAGTATGAAATAGGCTTTTTTTACCATGTCGTGTGATTTTTTGCCGATTTTTATTCCTCTTTTTTTTTTTCTTGAAATGACTCATAATACTTTATTCACTCAAATAATATTTAACTCAAATTAAATGTTCAAACTGAAGACCCTTTGCAGCTTGACAATAATCCTAATCTATCATAAAAATTTCGCATCGAATTTTGCAGCCAGTTAGGTGGTATTTCTTCAGATCTTGTAAAATGTTATGGTTTCTCTTCTCTGTAAATTTAATTTTTTAAATGACCTCAGAGGAAAAAAAAATCTAAGGGACTCAAATCGAGCGACCTAGCAGGCCATTTAATACATCCTCGACGTCCAATCCAACGACCTGGAAAGACGTTATTCAAAAACAGGCAAACATCTGCTCCATAATGTTGTGGAGCACCGTCTTGCTGAAACCAAACATTGTGGTGTGGTATTCCTTGTTGACTTTTGTCCAGGAAAAACCATGGTACCTTTTGTAGGTAAAGGAGTTTTTAAAATCCCATGGGTTGCCTCCAAGAGCCATTCATTTACTAGCTAATGCTCCTATAGTCACCCACCAAAAGAGATGCTAAGAACAGCCGATGGAATGATATTCGTAATATTCACGCCACCTAATGTCACACCATTAATACAATCGCTAGATCAGAACGTTTTAAAATTAACAAAACTTTACTATAGAAAAAGTCTTTTAAGTTCAATTGTAGGAACAATAATGGGGGAACAATATGGGATGCTATAATGCATCTGACGATTGAGTGGAATAAAATTAATCCTGGTATAATTCGTAAATGTTGGAATAACATTTTAAAGTGTAAGGAACCGGACGAAGATGATATTCCCCTATCGGCAATTGTGAAACACAGACTGAACTTGAAGAAGTTGCTAAAGATATATTGAACAATGGACTAGAGAGTGACAGTGAGTTTTCAGATCGTGTTAGTGAACACAGTGACCACGATACTGAATTAGAGGTTGGAATTTATACGAATCTAACGAATCTAGTGACGAGAGTGATAAAAATCAAAGTTTAGAAGAAAGTGAGGATCAAACACACATTGCCAAATATTATTATGGGAAGTTCAAATGGGCAACTACACCACCTGTTCCTAGTAGAACACGTGCTAGCAATATTATGAGTCATCTACCGGGTGTTATTGGAGAAGCCCGTCTCAAAATACCATCTACACCGTTACTAGCTTTGGGAATGCTTTATTGACGAAGGCATTCTTGCAATTTTAATAGAAAAAACCAACGCACGCATCACGGAAATGTCTGTAAGATATAATCTAAGTAATAATTCTTGCCAATTTACTAATCATGTCGATATAATTGAAATGAAGTCATTTCTTGGGCTTATCTATTTGGCTGGTGTGTTCAAATCGAACCATGAAGACTTGAAATCACTATTTGCAAGAGATGGAACAGGACGAGTCCTTTTTCGGGCTATAGAATTCAACAAAAGGTGGTGTAGACGCACTTGATCAGAAGTGTTCAAATTATAAGGTTGGAAGACGAACAAGACGTTGGCCTCCAGCCATATGGTTCCGCATTATGGATATCGCAGGAGTAAATTCCAATGTAATTTTTAATGCTATTTCCCAAAACGAAACCATGGAGCGGAGACAATTTCTGACGTCTCTAGGACGTGACCTTATCCAAGGCCAAAGGCGTCGAGTTCATGAAACATTCTTACCAAGAGAACTACGCAGTGTGATTTGCAAGATTGGTAATGTTGTAGAACCTGCACAGGAACAGCAACCTGATGAGGTTAGAAGGGCACGGGGTATAAAAAGGGGACGATGTCATGTCTGCCCATATTCCCAAAAAAGGAAAGCCTTTTGTGCACTAATTGTAACCGCCACATCTGCAAAAATCATAGCACAACGATCACCAGGTGTCAAATCTGTCTAGAGAAGTATGGCCAAAAAAGATATTGGACAGTTTTTTTATTTGCGAAGTAATATTTTTTATTTTACAGAGAGTCACAGGCGGATCTGTTCTAAAACCAAAATTGGCGTCGAAGAGGAAGACAATTTTTTTTTTTTTTAATTAGATATTTTATGAATACACTGTTGATTTTGACAGATTTTCTATTTTTTGCTACTAACAATTAAGGGTCAATTTTGACCCTGCCATACCTTTAGTGCTAGAAATTTAAGCCATACTACTTAAGGGTTAAAAATCTACTTAATTAACTGCCGATCAACTTTGACATATGCAAATGATAGAAATCAACAATAGATGGAAACCATCAGTCGCCTACTTGCAAGGCCACGTGCGAAATCAGCAGTTATTATGTGGCGCAATGCGTACTCTCTTTGAGCTATTGCTGCATTCCGCAAACACTCAAAGTATACCGCTATCATATCCACGGCCTCAACATTCGTAATAAGCATTTTGCATAGTCAAAACCAATATCAATACTCTCATTAGAGATATGCAATGTTTTCCAAAGCCAACTGACACATTTGTATCTTTATACTTGCTAGTTCCTTTTTTTGCTATAACTTGGAAACAAATAGAGATATCGAGATGCGGTTTTCAGTCAAATATGTGTAATTTAAATCCGCTTACGAACCTATTAACGCAATAGTATCGTTCCATTTAAAAAAATTTAACATCTTCTATTTTTTATATCTCAAACTGGTATTGAGATATCGCCCGACACCGCACAATTGGGACACCCTGTATATGACCTATTTATTTCGCATTAATATAAATTTATGGTAGTTTCGTATTGCACGGAATGGAATTTCTTTAGTGGATAGAAGCTGCTCTGGAAGCCCCCATCTGTACAGTTTTCAAAGGGAATTATAATCCGCCGGCGCCGTTGCCTCGCGGCACCTATCTCCGCTCCAATTCGGAATTAGAAAATGGTTAAATATTCTCTTGCTGTAATATAAGAGACGCGCAAAATAAAATATTCAGACCGCATCATCAACCGGTTTCACAGATTGCTCCGCTCGGAAGAGGCCGTACGAACTGTTTTGCAATCATATCCGCCCGAAGTAGTCCATTGTGGTCTTTATCACGGGACGAGTTAGTTGAAGATATTTCATAAATTCCACAGATTTTAGCTTTAGGTTCTCAAGAGTATAGAAAGGAATAAATAAGAGAGAGAGAGAATCTACTGGAATATATTAAATATAATTAAATGCGGAGATATTGGACAAATTCATTTTACATACCTGGAACATTTCAATTGGAGCATAAATATACAGGATTAGGATAGTCTTCGAAAAGTGTGGAAACGACCAGGTGTTATATAGACTAACATCTTTCTTTGAATGTCACACGTATGTATATACATGTTAGGAAAAAGTTATTCCAAAGGAAGGATCCTCCGGAGGATAAGCGTGGTTTTTGATCCACCTTTCGCGATCCGTACAGTTCACTCTCGGTTTCTTAAAGATGCGATGGCGCGGAAATTTCACGCCCGATTCGGTTTGAATAATGGTCCCTCTCAGTGAGCTTCAGGTTTGAAGTTTCTCCGAGTAACGGTAACTAAGTCAAGGGAAAGGGAATGAAGTTGAAGATCGTATGTATAAATACTGGCGAAAAAAAAGAGGAGGGAATGGGAGAATTCTAAGTAAATGGAATTTCGAATGTGGTCGGTGTCTTGCTCTATGTACCATTGCTTATAATAGGTTAGACCCTCATTAAAATGGAAGTCAATTAATGAATAGTTTTAAACAAAAGACAAAGTTTTTGTGGAGGTTCTGTTGTTTTTGGAGAGGTCTACAATTCTATATAAAAAAAAACAATCTCTATTAAGCTTCCAGACTCGTATACAAAGACTTTGATGATGACGTTTACATTTCTAATTTGCAAGAATCTCTATTGCCTTTGGAATGTCACTATACCAACCAGATTGGACAAGAAACGTCACCGTTTCTACAGAATTTAATTATTAAGTCTGTTCGAGCGTTTGTTACAATTTTCCCGTTTGTTGTGTCTTATTTTTTGCGAGATCTGAGTCATCTCTTCTCGATCAGGCGAACTTTTACTTCGACTTTTTTCTCTATCTATCTTTAAACATAGCCCTATCTCTATTTTTGCTGTCAATTTCTATTATTTTATTTTTATTTATTTTTTGTTTTGGCGCCCCACCCCCGAAATAGGGCGATTTAGCATCTATGGAAGTTACCGTTGTTCTTACACTACATCAGTCTAGAAACACACCAAATTTCATTTAAATCGGTCACCACCACTTGCCTGTGTTTCCTTTGTGAGTCACGCCATCTCTTGTCTATCGGCCGAATTTTTATTTCGATTTCTTGCAATCGATTCTCTCTTGTTTACATCCGCCTTTTTTATACATCTTTAAACTTACATAGCCCCTTCCCCCCTCCCCCACCGTCTCTATTTTTTATGCCACTTTCTCGTGTTTTATTTTTGATTTTTGTTCTGTTAGATTTTCAATTTATTTATTTTGAGATGAGATTTCATATATCCTTCGCGAAATCTTTGCCGCGCCATCTCTTGTCAATTGGACGAACTTTCATTTCAATTTCTTCCTCTGTTTTCAATCGATTTTGTCTGGTTGATATCCTCGTTTTCCATTTCAGGATTGTGGACCATTTTACCACCAAGTTACGTCACAATTTTTGTCCATCTTTAAAATTGCCTCTTTTGTGTCTTTTTTTAATTTTAGTCTAGGATCGATCGAACTTTTACTTCTATTTCTTCCAATTGTAGTCATAATATAGACCATTTAAGCTATGTCATAGTTTTTGTCCATCTTTAAACTTTTTATTGTTTTTTTTTCTGTTATATTTTGAATATTTCAGATTTCAATTATTTTCGGGATTTCGTAAATTTTGGGCCAGATTTGAGTCGCGTCATCTCCTGTCGATCGGTCGAACTTTTACTTCGATTTCTTCCGATTGATTTTGTTTTATTTAAGTTGTCACAGTTTTTCTCCATCTTTAAACTTGCCTCATTTGTTTTTTTTGTTGTCAATTTCTGGTATTTTTTTTTTTCCTGTTATATTTTCAAAATTTCAGATTTCAATTATTTTCGGGATTTCATAAATTTTGGGCCAGATTTGAGTGGCGTCATCTCCTGTCGGTCGGTCGAACTTTTGCTTCGATTTCTTCCGATTGATTCTGTTTTATTTAAGTTATGTCACAGGTTTTGTCCATCTTTAAACTTGCCTCATTTGTTTTTTGTTGTTGTCAAATTCTGGTATTTTATTTTTTTGTTTTTTTTTGCTGTTATATTTTCAAAATTTCAGATTTCAATTATTTTCGAGATTTCATAAATTTTGCGCGAGATTCAAGTCGCGTCATCTCCTGTCGATCGGTCGAACTTTTACTTCGATTTCTTCCGATTGATTTTGTTTTATTTAAGTTATGTCACAGTTTTTGTCCATCTTGAAACTTGCCTCATTTGTTTTTTGTTGTTGTCAATTTCTGATATATTTTTTTTTCTGTTATATTTTCAAAATTTCAGATTTCAATTATTTTCGGGATTTCATAAATTTTGGGCCAGATTTGAGTCGCGTCATCTCCTGTCGATCGGTCGAACTTTTACTTCGATTTCTTCCAATTGATTTTGTTTTATTTAAGTTATGTCACAGTTTTTGTCCATCTTTAAACTTGCCTCATTTGTTTTTTGTTGTTGTCAATTTCTGTTATTTTATTTTTTTTTTGTTATATTTTCAAAATTTCAGATTTCAATTATTTTCGGGATTTCATAAATTTTGGGCCAGATTTGAGTCGCGTCATCTCCTGTCGATCGGTCGAACTTTTACTTCGATTTCTTCCGATTGATTTTGTTTTATTTAAGTTGTCACAGTTTTTGTCCATCTTTAAACTTGCCTCATTTGTTTTTTGTTGTTGTCAATTTCTGGTATTTTATTTTTTTTTCTGTTATATTTTCAAAATTTCAGATTTCAATTATTTTCGGGATTTTGTTTAGTTTATTTAAGTTTTGCCACTGTTTTTGATCCATCTTCAAACTCAGCTCTGTCTCTCTCCAGATTTTTTATGTCAATTTCTCACGAGATCAGAGTCGCGCCATCTCTTCTCGATTGGGCGAACTTTTATTTCGATTTATGGTTCTCCCTTTAATCGGTTCTGTCATGTTAATATCCGCGTTTTCCATTTCCAGATTGCGATCGTGATAGATTTACGAGCTCTTCTAGGTCAGTTAGGAGTTGTGAGGGTGATCGATTTGGGCATCATTTGATATAACTGAATAGAATCTTAGTTGTCGATCAATTTGGTAAACAACTCCCAACATTTTGAGATGGGTTTTTCGTTTTTAAGAGAACTTGGTGGAATTATTTGGGAGTCGAAACATATTTATATGAAAATGACTCACACAGATAAGTTTGAAGTTGTTTCAGATCAAAAAAAATGTGTTTTTTTTTAAACGACTTTATGGATTTTTTTGTTTGATTCTTTGAATGATTGCTTCCGCAATTGTAATTTATTTTTAGAGCTCTAAGAAAGGGAGGTTAGGATAGTGAAGAATAGAGAGACAGAGAGAGTTTAACAAGTAATTGTTTAGATGACACCATCCACAACAAAATCCAATCTAAAGGCAGTGGAAATGGAATTGTAATTTTGAGAAAGGATATCAATCACAAGGTCTAGGGCTCTAGAGATACGTTAGGGAATAACCAGACAACATCGAAAGAAGCCAATACAAAGCCAGTTGGCAATTGATCTTTTTTTGCAAATTCAAACCTATCTCTGACCCTAAAACAATTATGGTCAGCAAAAGCGTTGTCAATTATTTTGGCGATGTATTTCCCAAGACTTTGAGTGGGGCCATTAGTATATACTACAACATATGATAGGTCTAAGAGGATTACCCTCTTTATGGACTTTGACTTTCTTTTTTATAATTGACTGTAATTTGTTTCGTTTTGCATGTCGTGTGCATAGCTTTAACTACACAATAGATAGATCCGAATTATACGTCGATTCCAGCGTTAGTACCTGTGCGGGTTGGCCGGATTCATCCGCATGGATATATATGTGTGTGTGTGTACGAGGTATGGAGGTTCTCTCAGAGATTACACATCAATTTAATATCAGATAACGCGTTCGCGACATGAACGTAGGCGCTGCTATTGAATACTAATAAACTAAACAAGGCACACGTCTCTTTAATAAAGTACTTGAACGTTGGCAGCCTTGTTTATCTCCATGTTGTACAACCAGAGGATGAATCGGGGACACCCACTTGTTTAGTCATGTCTTTTTTTTATTTTAAATGCATTGTATTTATGTATAGATATAGATATAGATACAACATTATTTAAATAAAATCCTCCCTTAACCTCACTCTATTACTACTTCACCTTTTCAATCTGGCGGCTTGAAGCAGCAACCTTATAGCAGCGGCGTTTTCCCAGCTACGCTTCTGAAGTTGGTGCAGGTATATAAAGGGCTGGAGTATTTCCCGGCGAAAAAGTTAGAGCGTATTCTAAAACCGGTTCCCAGATATTATTTTCCGCGGAAAATAAGTTTTCGTAATCGCAAAATGCGAAATTGAAACATACTGGAAAGGTATTGGAGCGTTAAAATGGAAGTCGTTCTCTCTCTTTTATTTTTCCTTCTTTCTCAAATATTCCTCACCCGGTCGGCTAGTCCCCTAGTTGCTGAAAAAGATGAAAATTGTGGACACATTTTTCTCGTTAACTAACCCGGATTGGTTTTACCGGTATTAATTTAGCGATGACCAACGTTAGTTTCTTAACTTAAAGACGTGTTCTCTTCATTAAGCTAAGATTTCAATTTAGTTTCGGTTTTTGGACGAAAACTTCTGTGTCACGTTGAATATGACGTGGAAAGTTTTAAGTTCGCTTTAGGTGCAGCAGCGAAGTAATTAGTGAGGTACATTGAGGAGATGAATGGATCTGCTATCTTGGTAATGCTTCTGGTAAATTGAGATTTTCTTCTTGCGGACTTGTCGGTGTATAATTAGAAAAAGAGATTTGTTTGATAAATTGTTGTAGTTGTGGAATAGATTGAGATGGAATAATTTGAGGCACCACAATCTAAACGCGGCCCCGTACAAGCTTAAGGGACGATGAGAAGATTTAGGACGTCCCAAAACTGTTCACTAAACGACCACCGAATTAAAATGAGAGAGATAAGTCCATGGACCTTTGCTTATGGACATGTTCGTCACATATTGGATCAAGATTCAAGGATGAGAGAGCTGTCCGGGCGTTGGGCTCAGCTCTTGCTCACGTTAGACCAAAAAACGTGTTCGAATGAACCAGTTCCAATGCTCTGTTGGCACAATTTAGGTGAGGGACTTGTCGGTGTATAATTAGAAAAAGAGATTTGTTTGATAAATTGTTGTAGTTGTGGAATAGATTGAGATGGAATAGTTTGAGGCAGCAGAATCTAAACGCGGCCCCGTACAAGCTTAGGGGACGATGAGAGGATTTAGGACGTCCCAAAACTGTTCACTAAACGACCACCGAATTAAAATGAGAGAGATAAGTCCATGGACCTTTGCTTATGGACATGTTTGTCACATATTGGATCAAGATTCAAGGATGAGAGAGCTGTCCGGGCGTTGGGTTCAGCTCTTGCTCACGTTAGATCAAAAACGTGTTCGAATGAACCAGTTCCAATGCTCTGTTTGCACAATTTAGGTGAGGGACTTGTCGGTGTATAATTAGAAAAAGAGATTTGTTTGATAAATTGTTGTAGTTGTGGAATAGATTGAGATGGAATAGTTTGAGGCAGCAGAATCTAAACGCGGCCCCGTACAAGCTTAGGGGACGATGAGAGGATTTAGGACGTCCCAAAACTGTTCACTAAACGACCACCGAATTAAAATGAGAGAGATAAGTCCATGGACCTTTGCTTATGGACATGTTTGTCACATATTGGATCAAGATTCAAGGATGAGCGAGCTGTCCGGGCGTTGGGTTCAGCTCTTGCTCACGTTAGACCAAAAACGTGTTCGAATGAACCAGTTCCAATGCTCTGTTGGCACAATTTAGGTGAGGGACTTGTCGGTGTATAATTAGAAAAAGAGATTTGTTTGATAAATTGTTGTAGTTGTGGAATAGATTGAGATGGAATAGTTTGAGGCAGCAGAATCTAAACGCGGCCCCGTACAAGCTTAGGGGACGCTGAGAGGATTTAGGACGTTCCAAAACTGTTCACTAAACGACCTCCGAATTAAAATGAGAGAGATAAGTCCATGACCTTTGCTTATGGACATGTTTCTCACATATTGGATCAAGATTCAAGGATGAGAGAGCTGTCCGGGCGTTGGGTTCAGCTCTTGCTCACGTTAGACCAAAAACGTGTTCGAATGAACCAGTTCCAATGCTCTGTTTGCACAATTTAGATGAGGGCCTTGTCGGTGTATAATTAGAAAAAGAGATTTGTTTGATAAATTGTTGTAGTCGTGGAATAGATTGAGATGGAATAGTTTGAGGCAGCAGAATCTAAACGCGGCCCCGTACAAGCTTAGGGGACGATGAGAGGATTTAGGACGTCCCAAAACTGTTCACTAAACGACCACCGAATTAAAATGAGAGAGATAAGTCCATGACATTTGCTTATGGACATGTTTGTCACATATTGGATCGAGATTCAAGGATGAGAGAGCTGTCCGCGCGTTGGGTTCAGCTCTTGCTCACGTTAGACCAAAAACATGTTCGAATGAACCAGTTCCAATGCTCTGTTGGCACAATTTAGGTGAGGGACTTGTCGGTGTATAATTAGAAAAAGAGATTTGTTTGATAAATTGTTGTAGTTGTGGAATAGATTGAGATGGAATAGTTTGAGGCAGCAGAATCTAAACGCGGTCCCGTACAAGCTTAGGGGACGATGAGAGGATTTAGGACGTCCCAAAACTGTTCACGAAACGACCACCGAATTAAAATGAGAGATAAGTCCATGACCTTTGCTTATGGACATGTTTCTCACATATTGGATGGAGATTCAAGGATGAGAGAGCTGTCCGCGCGTTGGGTTCAGCTCTTGCTCACGTTAGACCAAAAAACGTGTTCGAATGAACCAGTTCCAATGCTCTGTTGGCACAATTTAGGTGAGTTTTGGCCCCGATTAATTAGTGTAGATTAAGTAATGCAGATGTACATTTAATCCTTTGAGCAATATCAAGTACAACATGTAAAATGTTATTTATAAGGGAAGCACTCTAAGGTTTCTTTGCTGCATAATGACCAATTTTTGAGGTTATTTGAAATATAATTCTGCTACAGATGACGTCTTACGAAAAAGAGCAAGAACGTCTCCAAAAACTGTTAGAGGAGAATCTTACTGACGAAGAAGCGTCAGAATTACATGACTATGATGATTCAGATAAAGAATCAAGAAGAGAATCAAGAGAAGAAAGACAGGATACAGATAGCGAATCTGAGCAAGACATCGTATTTTTCGTAGACTTTTCTACCTGCCCAAAACCCTGTCGGCGGGCAAAAAAAACTATGACCTCGGACTAGGTATGTGATTTGAATTTCCTGAAGTCCAGGGTGAGACTTTAGCTTGAGCCAGTAACTGAGAGCATGTGAATTCTTATTCTGTCCTCCACAACCATCGCAGAATAATCTCACCACTCTTATATCATCATATTCTAAGGAATCCAGATAACTTAATTGAGCTTCTTCCGGCTAGATCGTCTGTGCATGTATAGATGGCTGGAGGCTTAGAGTTTTTTTGGTAATCCCCAAAAACTTGGTAAAAAACTTTTGGCAGACTCTAAAGGGGCCCATAGACAATCAACTTGGTCATCAACGTTGTTGTCAACTTGCCATGTTGAAGACAAAGTTGAACGTCTGTAGGCAGGTTGGCGGTTGATATTTCATGTTGAAATAACGGTTGGTGCAAGATCAAACACGTTGAATATTCAGTGGGCGGAGTCAGATGTTGACGACCAAGTTGATTGTCTGTGGGCCGCTTAAGCGAAGAGCAGTTTCTCTTTACTGAACAAACCCCCATCATATGACAAAGTTTCACATCCTCTATCTTTATCGATATACTTTTTTGTTTACTTTTCTTGCGGTAATTTTCGCTCAAAAGGAGTTTGCGAAATTTTAGTCCGACTTCCTCGACCGCCTGTTGAAGAAAGCAGTTTTGTATGTAGATAGATTATTCTAAAATAAATAAAATTATTACTTTCTTGCACAGAAGTATCAATTCCTCCTGGTTCTTCCATTTTTTGGTCAAATACTGGAGTCATCGAGATCAAATCTAAGAATTCAACGGATAAACAGTCGCTAAATAAAATCTAAACAACTTGACAGGTCAAAACGCGTCGATGCAACTAACAGAAACAGCTGATTAACGTACTCAAAGCCATCTACACATGTAATATTTTACATCGAATTTAGCTTGATTCTGACTTCACCAATGGATTTATCTGACACCCATTACTAATGGGTCATAGTCATCCCATTTTTTCGTTTTACAATGTCCCTTCAGAGATTCAGATTCCTTCTCCTCGTAATCAGATTTGACGACAAACAAACTCTGCGCAAGTTATAGTTGTGCCTGTAATACCAGAAGATGGCCGATGGTCTTATTTCATCTTATGCTTAGTACGGTCGGAATTAATTCAAACTTTAATCCAACTTGCTGAGAAGAAATTGCTTAAGAAAATTGGCCTATGACTTAGTTTTTCCATTGATGCGACGTTTTACCATGGCCAACCTCCCTAAAATGTTGCCAAATTGAAAATGAAAATGACCTGCTGCAGAGAATAGAAATTGAAGATGTCCATATATAAAACCAGATATTTCTGTTTTCGATGCCAAAAGATTATGTGCCTCGGATATTTAACGGGAATATGTTGAAACTGTCATGCAGACATTGCCCAAACAGACTAAGCAGTTATTTTGCCTTTATATTTAGTTGCCAAACACACATGACATGTGTGTGCTGTGGCACCGTCCGGCTGAAACCACACATTTTCCAAATCCATCTCGTTGAGTGTTTGCAGGAAGAACTCCTCCAACATGTGGACATGTTTGAAGAGGACAATTATTCCAATTTGCAATATTGCACATCAAGCAGTCACACGTTCCGAATGCAGGGGACGCTGACGAAATTATCCGGGGCTATGAGGGCTCCGATAGGGCATGTTTTGTTTGTTTATAGTTTCTGAAAGATGAAAGTGAGCCTCATCACTGAAGAAAATTAAAACGTCGTCAGGTATTGCATTTTCTCGAGCAACAAAATCACGTGGATTAAGTTTCTGTACTATAGCTAATTTGTACGGATGGAATTTCAATTCATCATGGAGAATCCGCCTCACAGAACGAGCAGAAAACCTAACAGATGCTGCTGCTGTTAGGTTTTCGAGTAGAGCGTCTAGGGGATCGCAAAACAGACCTTGTCTTACGAAGTCAATGTCCTTACAGTTTTTGGAAGTCCAGATTTCTTCTTTTTCACATCATCAGTTTCCAAGAAGTTTCCTATGAAACAATCGACTGCCGACCAGGAAGACCTTTGGCCTCGACTCCATGATCCCACTCTTCCGACTGCGCCTATTCCTACCTGTTCTACCCCACCCTATATAAGCCCGAATTAAAAATGCAGTTCCTATATATATAATGTCCTTGAAAAAAATCGCTTGAAGAGTTTATCATACAAAACGGAACAATACATTTTTGCATTTAATCCAACAATTTTTATCAAATAAACCAGGAGGCATGAAAATATTAAATAAATCCTAACGTGACTTAATCCAGAAAATGTCTCGATCGATTCGAATAATGGAAAACCTGAAGGTATGCATTCGAGGAAGCAAAAGATCTATCCGAAATGTGATGAGGAATATATTTGTATTTTAACCCGTGGGATCGTGTGATTTCCATTCGCTCAACGTGGACGTTTATTGAAGGCAAATTGTACGCGAAGTTCATTGGAAATTCGCACCGGAAATATTCGCATTCATTCCGAATATCGGTCGTCAGTCAGAGAAAATGGGATTTTCCTAAGGGTTTAAGGTATGAATTTTCCGATGGAAATGTCGGTCTTTCGCCCACACCCCCGACCGTAATAAGTTTTACGAAATAAGAAAGAAAACGGTAATGGAATTTGAAGAATTGCTAACGTAATAAGAGGAACTGATTCCTAGCAATAATAATTCTTTATTAGTCCCTGCGATTCTCTAGCTAGAGGAGGGATTGGGGGAGGACGTAGTTTCCGCAACCTAATTCGCAATAAAAATTAAATTGATCTTTCCGGTCGCGTCAAGCTTGTAAATCTAAACACCAACATACTACTTACTTACTTAATGGGACGATATGTCACCCGGAAATAAACGACTACTACCTACGGGCACAATATAGCGTAAGGATTCCGGGTGTCCTGCATTGCGCCAGCTATAGTAGTAAAACCGTGCGTGTTTACTGTCCAACAGCTCGTAAACTTAAAGCTAACATATCCTCGTTATATCGCGAAACCGGAGCATAAACCATAACAACGCTGCTATACAAACTGCGGCAACTTCTCTAAAATTCCATTTTTAAAGATCTGCCCCTGAATGACCGCGCAACAGTTCATAAATCAATTCGATGGCCACTAATGTGTAGGTAGTAATTTACGATGGTTTGATATTATTTTAGTGAGGGAAAATTTAAACTTATAGGTTGTCTAATCAATTAAAAATTGTTTAAATTGTGGAGACTAAACATTTCCTCAAAAACAACACCTTTTTCTGATTCCTAACCGCTATACAAGGAGCCGATCTAGTTGGTCTCCTAGTGAAGGAACCGAGATAGTTGGCCATCTCGTTCTTTCCAATGGGAGAGCCTCTATAGCTAGGATTTGACGTATGTTGTAGCGAAGGAGTCGATATAGTTGGCCTCTAGGTATTATCTAGAAAAGGAGCCGATATAGTTGGCCCTTACAAAAACTAGTTTGACTTAGATATAGAATCCGAACACACTTTCTGTAAAAAACGCGTTTATCCTTGCAATTTTATCAAATCTGTCTCGATATGCATATTCAGTGTCACCCTCTTTCCCCCGTCGTTGATTTAAATGGCAGCCATCACGTTTTCTCCAATGGGAGAGCCGATATATTCAGCCTCTATATATTATCTGGTGACGGAGCCTATATAGTTGGTTTTCACGTGTATTGTAGTGAAGGGGTCCATATAGTTGGCTTCTACGTATTATCTAGTAAAGGAGCCGATATAGTTGGCCCTTACAAAAACTAATTTGATTTAGATATAGAATTCGAACACACTTTCTGTAAAAAACGCGTTTATCCTTGGTATTTTATCAAATCTGTGTCGATATGCATATTCAGTGTCACCCTCTTTCCCCCCTCGTTAATTTAAATGGCAGCCATCACGTTTTTTCCAATAGGAGAGCCGATATATTCAGCCTATATATATTATCTGGTGAAGGAGCCTATATAGTTGGTTTTCACGTGTATTGTAGTGAAGGGGTCGATATAGTTGGCTTCTACGTATTATCTAGTAAAGGAGCCGATATAGTTGGCCCTTAAAAAAACTAGTTTGACTTAGATATAGAATCCGAACACATTTTCTGTAAAACTAGCCTTATCTTTGGTATTTTATCAAATCTGTGCCGATATGCATATTCAGTGTCATCCTCTTTTCTCTCTCGTTGATTTAAATGGCAGCCATCACGTTCTTTCCAATAGGAGAGCCGATATAGTCAGCCTCTACATATTATCTAGTGAAGGAGCCTATATAGTTAGTTTTCACATGTATTGTAGTGAAGGAGTCGATATGGTTGGCCTCTACGTATTATCTAGAAAAGGAGCCGATATAGTTGGCCCTTACAAAAACTAGTTTGACTTAGATATAGAATCCGAACACATTTTCTGTAAAACTAGCCTTATCTTTGGCATTTTATCAAATCTGTGCCGATATGCATATTCAGTGTCATCCTCTTTTCTCTCTCGTTGATTTAAATGGCAGCCATCACGTTCTTTCCAATGGGAGAGCCGATATAGTCGGCCTCTACAAATTATCTGGTGAAGAAGCCTATATAGTTGGATTTCACATGTGTTGTAGTGAAGGAGTCGATATGGTTGGCCTCTACGTATTATCTAGAAAAGGAGTCGATATAGTTGGCCCTTACAAAAACTAGTTTGACTTAGATATAGAATCCGAAAACATTTTCTGTAAAACTAGCCATTATCTTTGGTATTTTATCAAATCTGTGTCGATATGCATATTCAGTGTCATCCTCTTTTCCTCTTCGTTGATTTAAATGGCGGTCACCACCCTTGATCTGATAACTGTTGTATACTTGCTACTTTGGCTAGCAGATGAATAGAATCATTTCCTTTCTTCAAACTGGGGTCAATAAGACATAGTGAGACCAACAAATCAGATTTGATCTGGTTTCTTCTGACGTCATAGCATGATTTCATCGTCGACGTTCAAATTTGAAAGTTTCGATCTCTAGATCATAATCATCTGTGGCATCCGCTGTCTTCACAGCATGTGATCAATATTTATGGATCTGGGTCCTCACTATGCTTCGATTTCTTAATTCAATCAGAAGATCATGGTTTGACAAAATTGTCGCCTAGCAAATTAGTTGACCTCATGTGGAACACAATTTAATTTGATCGATCAACGAATTGGTGTACGAGCAGACTTCTAAAGGTTCATCATCATGGTATTTTTCTGGATTAGTAGCCGTCGTGGTAAAAGAAGAAATAAATTGGCTGACAGATTAGCAAACTGTTTCTAAGGAAGCACTTTTTCAAGAGTAGCCAGGATCACTACGAGAGAGATTAAGAACAGGTCATTGTAGATGCTGAGACTCACCTCTGAGATTGGAGCTAGAGTCGTTAATTCATTCTGTGACACCTGTCAAATTGATGAAATGAGGGGGTGTCGACCAATTTTTTTTCTGGGATGTAGTAGATTGGAAAGGGAAACAGGCAACTTGATTCTAAGACTCACTTCTATTGACTATCAGTTCCTTATAAATACACAGCCACACAATAAAAAGAATCTTAAGTTTGGGTGGGAAGGCAGGGCGAGCGAGGGGAGAGGGGTTGTACCATGTTTATTAAACGTTTTTGAGGTCTGTGTATCCAAATTCGAGGTTCAAAAAATCCCATCACGTCAGGATTTCGTTATAACCTCATGAGATTCAAGTTCAAATTTTTGTTTAAAGGTTGAACAACATCAACCGGATCGTCGTTTTCCATGTGACTGGTTTGAGTGAAATTCTATGAGCTCTCAATTTTGACCAAACTCCCATTACCAACGCCCAAAAAGCCCACAAACCGAAAGCCATAATCTGGTACATCTTTCAAGTTGAAAACATCAAAACTGGAACAGATTTTTATGATTCAACCAAACTAGCTTTGACCAAGAATGCCATTCCATCCACAGATTTAAAATGAAATGTAAATTGACTTAGACACGTTATCATGTACTCGTCTGAGTAGATTTGGTAGTTTGCGTCCCTTGGAATCTGCCTTAATTAAGGACGTCTTCAGACCAAATAATGACATCATGTTGGGTACATTTTTGTGTCATTCTCACAACGGTCTATAGATTGTAGTTCAATGGATTCAAATCTTGGCTGCTTGGAGGTCAGAATTCTTTGGATCAAAAAAAGGGCTTGATTTGGAAAGGCTTGAATTCTTAAAAATCTACTATCTCTACTATCGATGATGACGTAATATATTTTAGTTCATGTTTAGCACTCTTCTGCCTACTATATTGACTTTAGATTTCTTCGTTCTAACTTCTTGTGGCACAGAAGGTAGTTGCTAGAGTATACAGGACTGTGTTTTGGCCTTATAGAAACTTTCTGCTTATACTTTTCCCTTATAAAGGCTGGATGTTGGTGGATACAGGTTGACAACGCAGTTATCTGCTTTTGTAGGTGATGGTGGGAGTTATTACTAATCAATTTATTAATGATATCGAAGGCTTTCACGCCCCAAATTATTATTCTTATTCTATGTCGACAAAAGAAAACACAAACATAAAATATCGCCAATATCCCCCATTTCCTTTCGTAAATAAATAATAAAGAGACATATCCCATAACTACAAAGCTTCCACTCTAATCTTTAATGCGCGTCAGACACATACATTTCCAGTATTTATTCCTTTTATACTTCTATACGCGAGCAATTGGAATACACACGAAAAACAACCGCAGAAGACGCAGCTCAAGCAGTAAAGTAGCATCAGCCAAGGAGGAGCACTTTATACCAACTGAAATATTAAAACGAGAGAAACACCCTAGAGTATTACTCTCCAGCTTAAGCGTGAGAGCACACAACCTAACCCGTAGAACTTAATAGTTTATTTTATTTTTAATTGGTTGCGTATATTTGGATGGTGCGATGGTTTCGTGTGAGGGAGATAGGATAAGAAAAAAGAGAGGGTCTTCCCCGTGGGAAACCATCCGTCATATAACAAAGAGTACTACTTTCTCCCATTTAGGGCTCCATTAGCGCCCGGCGGTACTACCGCGTATAGTAGAGCCATTCTAAAAAATATTAGGGATTTCGTGATGTTAGCGTCGCCTACAGGGAGATGAGGGATGATATTTGACGCGGAAGCAAATGGATTCCTAATAGAACGGATGAAGACTTCGAGGTCGATGTTTCGGAGACACTTTTATTATTTTTTTTTTCTTTCGGGGGAACGAGACGAAATTGAAAGTTGAAGATAGAAAAAAGGAAAGGAAAACATTCCTCTCTTTATTCGTGGATGATTGTAGTGACTCGTGACGTTCGGTGAAGGGCACGGATTGTTACCCCCAACCAGAAGCTGCATAAAACGGTAACTTAAGATCCTATCAACATCTTTAGCTCTACTAGAGCCACCCCCCCCCCCGCCCCCTAAAACGAGTCGTTTTCGACGTGCCTATACATTATTTTAACGAATTCCGGAGGGTTATTCGCGTGCTGGCGGGGTGAGGAGGGAGGGGGAGAATAAAATAGTAGGAGATAACAGTAAATTTCTGAAGCTTCTTCAGAATTGTTTGGGTAAATAAGAGAGTTTTTAGCGGAGGAATTTCTTTCTTATCAAGATATTAGAGGGGATATATTGAAAATAAAAGAAACAAAAAATTTCCAAAAAAAAAAAACAATAGAAGATTATCGACCCCTATATGTAAATACACAAACTACCCTAACATTAGGTACTAATTAAAGACAACAGGATAGAATTAATGGAAAACCGATTCTTGTGCCATTTTAATTAAGGTGCAGTCACGACCATTGGGTCGTACTAATTACCGGCTCTATAAATAATTGTTTCGTTTCAACATTAATTATTTAGAACTCTACTTTCACATTAATCGTCGCGTTTTAATTAATTTAGACGTGTTTCAAGGCGATGTACGGGGGGTGATGGCAAAATTTCATTTGGAAGGGGCAAAACTAGAGATGCCCAAGCTATGATGTCAATCTGATAGATGGCGCAGTATGTCAAAATCTATCACTTCTCCCAGCGATGCTCCAAATAGTACTCGACGTCTTTCTCTCCAAAATAACTGTTTGTCCTCCTCATTTGACCAAAATCTCTATCCTCCGAGAACAAGTTTTAGATTAAGGAACAAAAAGAAATCTAATTCGTGGAATTTCGCCATGGAAACCGCTGAGGTGTTAGTCGGACCATTGTCGATAGATAATTAAACGGGATGGCTCTTGCTAGGTCTAGTGTAGCTCACTGTTATCTAGACCAGCTGGTCTAGCCAAGCTTTCTTTATGAGGCTTTCTAGGCTTGCAGGGTTAGTCTTCATATAGCTCGCCAATACACTCTAGCCTCAATCCGACTTGTGCTGCGAGGTCTCTTCTTCTATTTGACAGATTCTGCACATCGCGTTTTCTACCAAACACAAGATGTATTCTGCCGTTTCTAGATCTTCTTGGCATAGACAGCAGATTTGATCTTCAACTTTTCCGAGTTTATTTCAGGGCCACATGACCTGTCAAAAACCCTGCCAGCAGTCCATGATCCATTTTGCTGAAAGATAGCAACGACTGTGCTGTCGTAGGCGATCCTGATAACAGTGCCTTCGCCTGCTTTCCTCACATTTGGCTGCTTCTTTGGCAAGCTTATCTGTCTTTTCGTTCCCTTCGATCATTTGATGGCTTGGTTAGGCCCACTGACCCCAATGTGTGTCCCCACTCCTTCTATTCTAGAGCCGTCCGTGTACCATGCCAGGGTGCCTCTTTTGAATTGAGGTCCACCGGAAGCCCACTTAGTACGGCTTTCGATAACCACTTTATAGGGTTGGTCGAAGCTGTATTGGATAGGGATCTTGTTCTTTGCAATGTGAATAAGGTAGGTGATGTTAGGATCTTCAAGGATGTTAAGGTGTCTTCTGATGTCACCAGGTTTTAATCTCTTAAGTCTGTCCAGAGATAGGGCACTTGATATAGCCTTGATATGCAGCGGTCAAATCCAAACAAATCCAAAGTTAGTCTTTGGATTTGTTGAAGCTGTTGTCTTCTATGTTGTTTTTGACCATTATACCAAAGCATCATAGGTGATCATGGACTCACCGAGCAGCTTTCGGCATATCTTGTTCAATAGAAACATAACCACACCGAAATGTGTCCTTTCTTTTGATGTTTTCGATGATTCGGCGTCTTTTTTTTAAGCCTGAGCTAAAGACTTCCAACCCTTCTATTTCTCAATTTGGTTGTGGCTGCTTGCGAGTTGTTTTTGGGAATATGAAGCTGGTCGTCGTCGAGATAGGCAAGACTATTTTCCCACCATCACAACGAATCGGATACTTTTTTTTTTAATAGGAAAATTGCGAACGTAACACTCTAACTGAGCTAATTCGAAATTTTCTCCGATCCTAGGCGTCACCTAACAGGATTTCATCGAATTACAGCTTCGATTTTTCCCTTGGTTGCAAGCCTACCTTACCTCATTATTATTGAACGTTACATTTTATGTGAGTGACGGATTCTAGGGAGACCTTCCAGCGAGGACCTAAATAAGGGTTCCCTTCACCCTGGCAACTCCAGTCAAGCGGAATAATTGATTATATTACCGGTTACCGTGTCATTAATGATGTTTTTTTTTCTCCTTTTGCGCTTTGTCTCTCTCTCTCTCTCGCTTTCCCTCCTACTTTATCTCTATTGGAACAACACAATCCTGTTTATCGATTGCATTTGATTAAATTTGTACTTTCCCTCGATGACGTTAGTCAAGGTAAGTATAAAGAAAACAGATACTCTGAATTAAATCTAGGTTCATCCATCGGATAGACTCGTTTATCCTGAAAAACAATCTACAACAGACAAAGCCATCTTTTTTTTAAAACCCGGATAAAGATTTACAAACACATTCCCTATTACGGTAGCTCGGGAATAGGTCTTGAACGATGGACAACGGTCGGGAGGACGACCGTTTCTACTACATATATTTTCGCTTCACGAAATGCGTGAAAGAAATTGAATACTCGAGTGTGAGCCGAGCTTGTATACACCTCAACCTGTGGACCGTAAATCGAACACTTCACGCCCGACTTTGTTACACGGGGATGGCAATACAAAACGAAACGAAAAAAAAAAAGAAGATACGACAGAAAGGAAAACGTAAACATGTCCGAGCCCGTACTATTGTATTGTTGTATCTCCTTGTAACGAAGTTACTACATGCAGTGTATTTTTCTCGGGGCTTGAATCGTCATTGTCTTGTTTTATTCAGGAGATCGAGGTCGGAGGAGGAATATAAAGATGAAGAAAAAATGTGTTTCCACTGTGAACTAGGTTTTAGTTTAAAATTGAAACAGCTTAATAGATTAGAATAGAGACTGTGATTAGAATAGAGAATGTGTGAGTGTGTTTTGGCTACAAAGATCACATCAAAGCTGATATGGGACTGCGCATGCGCACTAAATGAACTAGGAGTGCACAGCAAAATGACCCTAGCTTGCTGATGCCCTGGCCACAGAATGAACGTCTACGCCACTTTGGACCTACACCATCATGTGGAACCACGAAAAGAGAAATAGTCAAAACCATGGAAAAATGGTCGGTGAATAAATCCCTCGAATGGTGGAAAAAGCTCCCCAGGACAGCGGTTTCTAATGCCCACTGACATCCAGGACGAAAATCCCTGACTAACTCAAGGTTCATTAAAAGCCCCCAAGTAGTCTAACAACTAGAAAGGCAATGTTGCAATAGTCCCGTGCAGGTTGCGGTGACAAAAGGCAGCAGTGCCATCTCTAATATCTAATCTAATCTATCGGGAGAGCCAAGAAAGCTATTCAATCGATAGGTCGTGGTTCAGATTTTCCTGTCCCTAAACTACTAGAAGTTTGTTGTTATCCTGGATATGTCTACATAGTTATGACTGTGTCAGGGCCACATGACCTGTCAAAAACCCTGCCAGCAGTCCATGATCCAGTTTGCTGAAAGATAGCAACGACTGTGTTGTCCTAGGCGATCCTGATAACAGTGCTTTTGTCCTGGCGTATTCTGCCCTGTGGGAGGCCTTTCTGTTGACCTCCCATTTGTTAATTGCTTGTTTTACAGAGATAAGGTCCAACGAAAGGCATTTTCGCTGCTTCTTTGACAAGCTTATCCGTCTTTTCGTTCCCTTCGATCCCTTGATGGTTTGGAACCCACTGAAGAGTTACTATAGAGTCCCAATTATCTTAAATTGCGTATACATTCATGCAACAGATCTTCAGCTTTTCCAGCAGTTTATATAGGTGGTATTTCAGGGCCACATGACCTGTCAAAAACCCTGCCAACAGTCCAAGATCCCCTTTGCTGAAAGATAGCAACGACTGTGTTGTCCTAGGCGATCCTGATAACAGTGCTTTTGTCCTGGCGTATTCTGCCCTGTGGGAGGCCTTTCTGTTGACCTCCCATTTGTTAATTGCTTGTTTTACAGAGATAAGGTCCAACGAAAGGCATTTTCGCTGCTTCTTTGACAAGCTTATCCGTCTTTTCGTTCCCTTCGATCCCTTGATGGTTTGGAACCCACTGAAGAGTTACTAGAGAGTCCCAATTATCTTAAATTGCGTATACATTCATGCAACAGATCTTCAGCTTTTCCAGCAGTTTATATAGGTGGTATTTCAGGACCACATGACCTGTCAAAAACCCTGCCAGCTGTCCATGATCCATTTTGCTGAAAGATAGCAACGACTGTGTTGTCCTAGGCGATCCTGATAACAGTGCTTTTGTCCTGGCGTATTCTGCCCTGTGGGAGGCCTTTCTGTTGACCTCCCATTTGTTAATTGCTTGTTTTACAAAGATAAGGTCCAATGAAAGGCATTTTCGCTGCTTCTTTGACAAGCTTATCTGTCTTTTCGTTCCCTTCGATCCCTTGATGGTTTGGAACCCACTGAAGAGTTACTAGAGAGTCCCAATTATCTTAAATTGCGTATACATTCATGCAACAGATCTTCAGCTTTTCCAGCAGTTTATATAGGTGGTATTTCAGGGCCACATGACCTGTCAAAAACCCTGCCAACAGTCCAAGATCCCCTTTGCTGAAAGATAGCAACGACTGTGTTGTCCTAGGCGATCCTGATAACAGTGCTTTTGTCCTGGCGTATTCTGCCCAGTGGGAGGCCTTTCTGTTGACCTCCCATTTGTTAATTGATTGTTTTACAGGGATAAGATCCAATGAAAAGCATTTTCGCTGCTTCTTTGACAAGCTTATCTGTCTTTTCGTTCCCTTCGATCCCTTGATGGTTTGGAACCCACTGAAGAGTTACTAGAGAGTCCCAATTATCTTAAATTGCGTATACATTCATGCAACAGAGCGGACTCGTATGTGTAGGCATTCCCAGCCTTCAACACCGCTTGGCTGTCCGCTGATATACAAATTGTTGCATCACGTATCCTTAACTCGAGGTTCGTCCGTGTACCATGCCAGGGTCCCCCCCTGATGCCTGAGATGATAGCCACGTCAACTCTACATATTTCAGAATCTTCAGATTAGAAATCTTGAGGCATGCCTCAAGATCAGCCAACTTAATATGGAGCAAATAAACTGGGCTAAAGCTCAGGTTCTATTATTAATCTTATTGTAATCGAGTTATCTTTTCTAGCGCTTCATAGTCTCGTTTCAAGGTGCATTCTCACAGTTCACAACCTGATTTAAAAAGCATAGTTCAGAAATTATCTACGTTTAATACTGAGGAGGAAGGGGGGCAGGGAGGGTGGTAGTAACCTATATGAAAGACAAAGATTTTTTTTTTGACTTTTCATCATTTCAGATCGAGACTTCCTACGGGACTGACAATTCACGAATTGTCCGAGCCAGATCAGTATTTGATGCATCGATCTCTATTGTGTAGTGTCCTACAGTGAGCTACGTCCGACCTTATCCACTAGAGGGCACTAAAATTGGAATTAGTACATTGTCCAGAGAGTTCAGATGATTAGTTCTTGCATTTAGAGGGTCGCTGACGAGATCTGTTAGATTGAAACTACGCGGTCTCGATCGATTTTCGTTTTATGTTTTTTTTTTTTAATATTGTGGCATTTCTCGACGTTAAACATGTTAATTGTGTCAACTCGCGTGCATAATTTTTTTTTATAATAGAACTGTCAATGACAATATTAACTGGAGATATATAAAAGCATTTTCATAATATTAAAATTCAAACCGCCACACGTCTTTAATAGCAGTGTCCAGTCTCAGGTCATATATTAAGCAAATAATTTATGGTACTGTGAGGCCGATAACAGGCTTTCGGGGCCGTCCCAGAAAACAACACAAAAAAGGTACACCATTCCACTGACTGTTAATTATCTTTAGATAGCAGTAGAAAAGTCGTTGCCTTAAGGATGTTACGCCCATCTTGATATATTGTTTCTATCCTTCCTTTTTCTTTATTTTCGCCGCGAGGAATGTTCAATAATAATTAATCCAGGGGCGTAGTATGATAGGTTAATGTTTAAACAATCTTTTTTTGCATCGTATAAACTTAAAAATAGGATTTCTAAAATAAGGACCACCCATTACGAGTCCTATCACGTTATCTCGAAACGTTATCTCCATTTTATACGAGTAGATAGATTGGACCTGGTAGAGAGGTTAAGATTCAAACTCTCTTAAGCGTCATAAATATAAAGGCGGCGTTGAGTTGTTAAAAGAAACTTGAAAAAGTGGAAGTAAGAGGGAAAAGATACATCAATAGATTTAAATACATATATCAAGATAACATCCTCTTCTTCTTGTTGTTGTTGTTGTCGCTATCGTTCGTCTTTTCTCCGCTTCACTATCCTTCTCCATCGCGTACCTTTCTCGCTGTCGTCGGGATTGAATTATATGGGTGACATTCAACGGGGTGACGTTTACGAAAATCTTTATCAATAAATTACACCGGCGGCGTAGCGTGAGGAGATGTGAGGGGGAGGGAGGGGGAAAGGAGAAACTTTTTCATGTTGACACGTCACGTTTTCTGGTGTTGGTGGTACCGCTTCGGAATGAAGCTATCTTTCCTTTTTACTTTCGATATAGTTGGAAAGTCGGAACGATGTTGTGCGTTCAAGATTCGGATGGGAGGTGAAATGAAGCACGATCCTATCAGGAAATGCTTTAAAAATTTTATGATACTATTTACGTCAATTTTACTCCCCCTCCTCACCCTCCAGCTTTCTGGGGGGAAAAAAAGTTTTCTTTTTCTTTGTTTTGTCATTTATGGGTTTCCTGGTTATAAATCTAGTTTTATTTTATTTTGAAATCTTCGAAAAACTACATGTGTTACATCTGTCATCATCTTCTTGTCGCAAGTAAATACAAGGACACTCGACGAGAAAGATTAAGTCTGTGGTACTTGTACGAGTGTTTATTATTGATTGGAGTTCGTAAAAATAATTTACTACAAACTTAACGTTGGATGATAGGTGCTTTTAGAGATAATTTATTGCCGAGGTAATTTTTAACGAAAATATAATAAATTTTATTTTATACTTGTGTTTTAGGACCTCTCAGTAGGTTCCTTTCTCGTCTTGGTTACACCTCAGCCATTGAGTTGATTTATTGTCCAATTACCGTGGTCAGATTTGGACTTTTACGGTCGACTAGGAAGACTAATAAATTAATTCAGCGTTAAAGTCTATTTTATGGATTTTTTAAATTGATTTTTAAATGAAATTGAATATGAGTATTAAATCAGAAGAAGTACTGCAATAATTATGTAATTTAATATAATAAACTAATTAATTTTTTTTTTCTCTACTTGTGTTGCTCGAGCAAGAGCTTTTAATCAATCAGTGGTGATGATGCAGTGCCTACTTTAAAATATAATATAATAATATAATATAAGGTGGGGTGGGGCAAATGGGACATAGTTTTTGAACAAGTGAACTTTATAGTGCTCCAAAATTATAAACTTATTAACAAAAATTATTAAATTATTATTGTAAATTATTAGCAGATTATTATTATTTTTTTAGGATTTGTTTTTTTAAACGTGCTCGATATATCATATTGACCCCGTTATTTGGGGCAAATGTGAGAATGGAGTATATATTGGTATACGTAATTGCTGCATAAAATAAACAAAACTGTGCATTTTATTTTTTTATTTAAACAAATAGCTGGGAATGTAAAGTAAAGTCAAATGATTCTGGCTGCTCTTCGGTTCCCGGGTTCTCTGCCGTGTAGAAAAGTTGTGGTACTTGATGTTTCGATCATCTTGAACTCACTTCTTCAGAAGTGAAGAACTTCTGAAGAAGATCACGACAAGATGATCGAAACGTCAAGTACCACAATTTTTCTACACGGCATAGCGGCCGTGAAAGCCTGAAGACCACAAATGATTCTCTTCGATCAGTGGTTGGTTCAGGCAAAACTGTGACAATGTCTGTTTCGTCTATTGTGTCAGTGTCTTCAATTTTTTGGCCGTACAATTTTTTTTTGTGGTTGTGACTTTGGTGTTTGCTTAACCGAAGATAATAGAAGGTTGAGGATGGTTTGAGGTTCCTGGCAATGGTTCATCAGCTACTTATTCCTGCTCTTGAACTTGTGTGGACATCCCTTAAAGTTTCTTTCCACTTTTTAATCAGTTCTGGTGAAAAACTTCCTTCAGGAATAACATTTCGATTAAAGGAAAATATTCCTCCCGTTTTAAAACCGTTTGAGATGACTTTAGGAGAAATGATTTTCCATGTCTTACACAATAACTGTCATACATTCTAAACCTTAGACACACCACACTAAGAACGATAGGTTTTTCCCACCTCCTTCGGTCTCCATGACAACGGCATCTTCCACCTATCTGAGCCGCTCAGTAAAAAATGCGACGATAGCAAAAGTCGAAATTAGCTGCATAGATTCGTCAATAGGAAACTTCGATGCTCCGCAAATTTTATGGGCGTATCTTCACGTCTTCAGATTATACAGGGTGTGCTCGTCAATTATTTCCAACAGTGTATTTAATCCAGAAACGTTTACGAATGTTGATTTCGTAGTTGCAGACGTTACAGAAGAACTAAATTAAAAACGAAATGCTCCTATTGCAGGTCCAACTTCGCGTCAAGAAAGTCCTACTTCAGGTTCAAGATCGCCTCCAGATACCGTCATTTTGGGAACAGTACCACAACATCACAATAATAATAATGTTTAGAAGATATTGTGCCCTTTCGATCATGTTTACCACAACATGCCAAAGAAATATTCACTTGTTCCCACTTATCTAGAGACAAACGTTAATAGAATTAGCCTGAAATGTTGCTATAAATAATGGTAATCATGCATGAGTCAAGTCAGTAGTCGTTGACAGTTGATGATCAAGAAAAAATGGGTGAAACTTAGAGACCAAAAAAATGTGAAACGAATTGTTCAATAAATTGGTAGCTTTGGTCTCTCTTATTACTAGTTGTCTCTTGCCAAACAGTCATTTTCACCTTCATCTTTACTCTCTTTTCGTCTTCTTCTTCCACTTCGATTCCATACTAAAATTTTCTTAATTGTCGAATCAATTCATTTTTCTTCTCCAATGCCTTTCCAATATAAAAGCAAAGGCGTTGCTGGTGAGAAGGAACGCACTTTCTTTAAGAACTACCAAAAGTAACCAACCCGACCCCCCTTGCATAAGCTGTAATTGATTATGTTAGACGAGTAAATGACGTACAGCAAAGGGCCCAAGACACTACCTTCAGGCACTCCAGACACAATAGGAAGCGCAGTAGAGAGGATCGATGCTGCGATCGCTCTCTCTTATCTATTAAATTAAATTATGACTGCAGTGGATTCTGTCTTGACAAGTGTGCCTGTTCTTTTAGATCATTCAAAGGCTTTCAACGCTGTGCGTCATCGGCTGTTAGTAGCGAAATTAATTATGGGTTTACTTCTGATTCGCCGACGTTAGTTAGTCTTCATGCTTGTCTGATAGAACTCAAGACAAATTTATACCATATATTGCAGTTTCAGATGAATTGCATATTTTGTCGGGAGTACCCCAAGAGTCCGTTCTTGGACCGTTATTTTTTATTATTATTTATACGACTGATATTTTGCAGTTTATCAAAAATCACGTGTTTCAATAAATTCCCAATTTGTATACATAATTATAATTATTTTACGTCTATGTAATATCTATAAGGTTATCTATCGAACATGCAATGATCGTCCTACTTACTAAATCCCCCCAATTTCTATTCCCCGACAGTTACCTCGAAATCGTAATAGCATAGTAATTAGGTTTCCCACAAGATCCCGGGGAGTTTGTGTTGCTCCACAGTCGAAGATCTTCAGACCCGAGTTACGCCCGTGACGTATCCTTTCTACTACTACAACAACCGAGATCGTTCCTTTCTATTATATTCTATCTTCTCTCTAACGTTCAGTAGTTTGAGGATCGTGTGAGTGACTCGGGTGAAACTTGCAACTGACTGCACTTCTCTCTCGCATCGCCGACGACTCGATTCCGATCCACCTATTACAGCGTCGGGGTACCCATCTTAGCCTCCGCCTAATGCCTTAAACTTGTGTAATTACGACGGATTCTTTTATGGGAATCGCTACGCGAGAATATAAGTTGCCCTTCTGGTGACGGTCGAATGAGGCTATTGTCTGCACGTGACGGTGAATAATTAGGTGTTTATGAAGTCGTCGAACTGCCTCCACCACTCTCTCTCTCTCTCTCTCTCTCTCTTAAAACAAGGTGATAGAAATGTTAAAACAGCATATTTTAAATTAGAAAAGGAAAGAGCGTATCGCGTAATTATACGTTTCTTTAGCCGAATTGTGGAAACGCCAGGTAGCCAAATTTGTTCCTCTTGTTTGAGATACGGCTAATTATTAATTTGGATGTTCTAATGCTGACGAGGATATTTTCTCATCATCATCCGTTGTTGTGAGAGTTTATTAGAAAAAATCAGGAAATTTTATTTCTGTCTACAATAGAGACAATAGAAAAGATGACCTTGAAAGATGATTAATGTCGGTAACAACGAAAGTGACCTTGAAATTCATGTCAGCACAGAAGCATCCTGTTTACCCGAACCTTGCAATATTCCTGAGAACTTTCGCAACCACATCCCGAACGCGTCAGTTAGAATTGATGCAGTTTTCTCTGACAGCCGTCAAATATTTCTGACAGCTGTCAAATTATACGATTTCCTATTTAAACATTCATCACACAGATGTAAGATTGTAAAATATGTTCTGTAATTGTTAAAATATTGTAAAAGTGCGGTTCCACACTTGCGTAACTGTCAAAATATATTTTGACAGCTGTCAAATAATAAAAAACAACAAGTTTTTATTTCCGTTATGGCAAGATGGATCTGAGAGCTGCCAAAATCATAAGATCGGTTTATAATTTCGATCGTTATAATTGTTAACGTATTTCGGACAAGCTGTCAAATATAAACTTGCGACAATAGCTGTCAAACTACGCATCTATCTTCTGTGCCGGTTAATATAATTGCGATAACTATCAAACTATAGAAACGGTTATTCTTTTACAAGTTTAACAAGTTAAGTGTACGGATATTTCTGACAGCTGTCAAAATATTTCTGACAGCAGATTTAATAATTATAATTATCGAAATAGCTGAAGAAATTATAATAATTGCAAAAATACACGTTGGAAAGTGTAAAATTACAAATTAAGTTATTTTTGACAGATCCGATAATAAGATCATTAAAATAGTTCTGACAGCTATCAAATTATACGATTTCCTATTTCAACATACATCAGAGATGTTTAAGATTGCAAAATATGTTCTGTAACTGTTAAAATATTGTAAACGCGCGGTTTCATACTCGTGCAACTCTCAAAATAATTTTGACAGCCGTCAAAAACAGCGTTTTCTTTCATATAAGACAAGATGAATCGTAAAATCGGTTATTTCTTAAAATAAATTCGTTAGTTGGAATTGTTAACGTATTTCGGACAAGTTGTCAAATATAAACTTAACACAATAGCTGTTTCTACGAGTTTAACACGTGTCAAGATATTTTTGACAGCTGTCAAAATGTCTGACAGCAGATTTGACTGTAGTAACTGCAGAAATAACAATTCTTCTCAGGTGTAACAATTATAATTCTGGAAATTATTTTTGACAGATTTGATCGTTGTGATTGTCAAAATATTTCTGACAACTGTCAAAATATTAAAAAAAAATAATAATTTTGCTTGGATTTGATGATTAATTAGTGTCGAAATACATCTAGGAGCTGTAAGGCTGAACAATAATTAGCTGCTTTTGACAGTTTCAAGAATTGTAACCCTAAAAATGATACCGGCGACTGTCAAATTAGTTTTTCTTTTAGCAAAATACATCGTAGAGCTGTATTTTGAGTCAGCATATTCAACAAATTAAAAAGAACGCATTCTAAGTCACCCTGTATGCCTGTGTGGTGGTTTCGACCTCCTAGGTCTCATCGGTGGATGTACAACACTTGAGACAATGGGCTAATTCCAAGCCCCATTTCCTTATGTCGATAAGGTTGTCGGTTATCAAACAACCCAGATCGGTACAGCAGTTTAGTGGTGATTCCGTGTACGAGGTAGTAGATGCAGTATTTGTTAAAGTTAAAAGAAAATGTATAGGGAATGAATGATCATCTTCAGGAGGGGTTGGAATATGTCAAGACAAATATTGCAGTTTATCCATCGCAAAAAAAAAACAATATTCTTCATTCTCGCACATCCTCTCTCTTTTACGAAAAGTTTGTCTAGTCGTAGCGAGATAAGCCGTCCGATCCGGAGACAAAAGGGGTAGTTCTAGATAAAACGAGCGCAATAAGGGTGTTTTTATTGTGCTTTTGGCGCTGGAACATGCATAGATTGTGCCACTATCGCGAGCCGTCTACGTCACGAATTGCCCCGGCAAATGTGAATGAATGTCCTTTCTATGTCGTCGTCTATCGCCGATCTTACACTGCGGAAAATGGGAGGATATGCGATCCCGGTGACGTTTACTGTTACCTTATCAATTTATATCATCGCCGCGTTTCGAAACGATCCTATTGACTGCGCCAGAATAATGTAAAATTAATTTTAAATAAAGAAGTATCAATCTTATGACTTAATGCCTTGAAAATCGTCCTCCACCACCCCCTCCCCCTTCTATCTCATTCGTTCACAGCTGGAGAACGCCAAGGCAGAAATAGGAGGTGGAAGTTTTAGAGGTTAGCGACGTTAACTATAAATTTTTAAGAGATAAAAGAAACGTTCTCGATCTCTCGGCTAGCGCGTAGAAGCGCGCGCCTTTATGTAATTAAAAAAGTTGGAGATGATTTTAATTCGTTCTCGTGTAGCGGCAAAAGTTTTTCGCCTCGACGTTCCACCGCCTCAACTTTAATGTATCTTATTACTCATTTGCAAAGGAAAGGCATAATTTTCTTTTAAAGATGGGGAGTGGAGTATTAGGATGGGGCTGGGGAATGGGGGGCTACTTACTAAAAGCCCCCTCTCTCTAATGAACTCTGTTCTTACTCATTCTTTCCCTCTAGATTTTCGTTGCCTTGTTTGAAGACTTGATCATTTTTATTGTTGTTAATTAACAAGGATGAAGCAGTAGAGTTATGCAAAAAGGTACCAGCTCGTTGTTTCCGAAAGTATAAATATGTACTTAGTTATGGGTATTAGTTGGGTCTTTGATTCGTTTTCCTTTGCGATGTTTATTCTTTAAGAACTAGTTAAGAGTGAGGTTATTATAAATTTAATTAAAGAGGAAGGCCGAATCGATGACAACAAACGAGGCTCCTTAGAATTAGAGATTTAAGTTTGTGTGAGTGTGGTTCGGAGCCATTCGGGAATCCATGACTAAGGTTTTTAAGTCAATTTCTTCTTCTAAATACAAAACCCTACCAGTGCTCTACAAAATTTATAAACACTAACCGAATTAACCGTTTCCCCAGTTCGCTTTAAAATTTTAACATAAATTCCGAACGAACTAGGTCGGCGTTGTAAAATTTATAATATTGGTAAAACGGTACATACGACGATCCGTTAAAATATTTAAAACGTGTGTTATCTCGCAATTCCTGGCGGTTAATTAGATTTCCTTTTCAAATTGAAATTAACGCTGTCGGGTATGAACTCGACCTGTTTACACAATGACGTATGTACATTTTGCGCTCTTTTTTGTAAAAAAAAAAGAAACTGCAATTGTATTGAAAATCTAACGTTTCCCTCTCCGATCCCACTATCCCACCCCACCCCACCCCACCCACTCCACCAAACAGTACCACATCTACACGCTAATAACAAACCAAAGCGTCGGTGGCTCGGAGATAAACATCGGAGTTTCCGTTTCATCTCGGCGTGACAAAGTGAAGGGCACGCAATTAACTAAGGCGAAAGGGAAGCGCGCACACACACACACCAACCTTTCCACCTCTTGTTTCTCCCGAGGTGTGAGTATATGTATAATTACCGCGCGAGCGGAGTCAGTCATGGGGCGCTCTCTAAAACAATGACGGTTTTAGGACTTAATTAAACCCTGTCTTGTCATGTTTGCTCAGGCCACCACCCTCGAAACGTTCGAGCGGCGAGGAGCGGTTTGACTCCCGAGGCTTTTCGGGGAGGTTAGCAGATACGACAACGCGACACATTCGTAAGAGATTGAGGTAGGTGGGAGCGGCGGGGAGAAAAGCGAAGTCGGTTTATAACTTGTCGTTACCATGCTCGCCGAGATTTCTGAATCGGTTGGCCCCGATTTGGAATTAATTTACGACATGCTTCGCGGAATCTCTCGTTCCTACTTCGGAGTACGATGTTGTGTTGTATATACACCCTTATATTACACCTTGCTGACTACCCGTTTTCCGTCGATAGCACGTAAATCGTTTAATAATGTCTATCTATACGAATCTCGGTTTAATTTCAGTTTAATTTTGATATTTATCCGTTAATTGATAGGATTAGTAAGTGTACTGATGAGTCCTCATGCGGACGAAACGCGACTAATTTATTAAAATGAGGAGTTTTCGGCATCTGTTTGAGTAGTACACGACAGTCTGTTCGATTTCAAGAAATAACTCCTTTATAACCTTAAAAAAATTGATGACAGCTGTCAAAATTATTATAGTGTTGTGAGTTTCTAAATCATTTCTGGTCGAAATTACTATAACCATATCATAGATAGAAAAGGGCAACTTCGATCGATTATTAATTTCAAAATTCTTCATCTAATATGTTCAAAAAAATTGACAGCTGTCAAAATTATTATTGTCAGTTTCGAAATAATGATTGCCAAAATTACCATAACGATACCTAGGAACAGCAACTTCGACAGGTAATTAAACTAGTACAATTGTGTCATCTATATATGTTCAAAAAAATTTGACTGTCAAAATTATTGTTGTCAGTTTCTAGATAATTTGTAATAAAATTACTGTAAGCCTAGCTAGAAAATGGTACTTCGATTGGTAGTGAAACTGGTACAATTTTGTCAGATATATATGTTAAAAAATGTTGAGAGCTGTCAAAATTATTCTAATGTTATCAGTTTCTAATTTTTATCAAAATTACCATAACCATATCTTAAAAATGGAACTTCGACAAGTATTTTGATTCTTACAATTTTATGATCTTCATAAGTTGAAAAAATGTTTGACAACTGTCAAAATTGTTAAAATGTTGTCGGTTTCTTTGTTAAAATTTTATCAAAATTACCATAACCATAATCAGAGTTAGAAAAAGAGACATAGACAGATATTGATGTTATTACAATTCTATCATTTCATTAATCGAAAAAAAAATTTTTGACAGCTGTTAAAACTCAAATATATTTCTTTGTTAAAGTTACCATATTCAAAGTTAGTACGATCTGTTTTCCATCTTTAGACAAAGAAACTGATAGGGATTAGAATTATTAAAATATTATCACCCACATAAGCTGAAACAATGTTTGACAGCTGTCAAAATTATTAAAATGTTGTCAACAGTTAGAAAAAAGGACCTAGGCAGATGTTGTGGTTATCACAATTATATCATTTTCATAAATTAAAAAAAATTGACAGCTGTCAAAACTCTCAAATATTCTTTGTTAAAGTTACCATATTCAAAGTTAGTACAATTTGTTTTCCATCTTTAGACAAAAAAACTTATAAGAATTACAATTATTAAAATATTATCACCCGCATAAGTTGAAAAAAAAAGTTTGACAGCTGTCAAAATTCTTAAATATCTTTTGTTAAAGTTACGGTATTCAAAATTAGTACAATTTGTTTTCCTTCTTTAGACAAAGAAACTGATAAGGATTACGATTATTAGAATATTATCACCTGCATAACTTGAAAAAATGTTTGACAGCTGTCAAAATTATTAAAATTTTGTCGGTTCCTAACAAAAATTTTATCAAAATGACCATAACCATTTTCACAGTTAGAAAAAGAAACATAGATAGATATTACAATTATCACAAATATATCATTTTCATAAATTGAAAAAAAATTTTTTGACAGCTGTCAAAATTCTTAAATATTTTTAGTTAAAGTTACCATATTTAAAGTTAGTACAATTTGTTTTCCATCTTTAATAAAAGCAACTTCAAGAGGTATTAAGATTATTAAAATATTATCATCTAGATAAGTCGAAAAAAAAAACGTTTGACAGCTGTCAAAATTCTTAAATATTTTTTGTTAAAGTTACGATATTCAAAATTAGTACAATTTGTTTTCCATCTCTAGATAAAGAAACTGATAAGCATTACGATTATTAGAATATTATCACCTGCATAACTTGAAAAAACGTTTGATAGCTGTCAAAATTATTATAGTGTGGTCAGTTTCTAAATAATTTTTGATTAAAATTATCGTCGCCATAGCTAGAAAAAGGAATTTCTAGAAATATTCAGATAATAACAATTCCATCGTCCCCGTAACTTGAAAAATATTTGACATCTGTCAAAATTATTGAAATGTCAGTTCTTAAATAATTTTTTTTGAAAATTACCGTAACCATACCTAAAAAAATGTTGAGAGGCTCATAAACTATTATATCATCGTGAAAGTTGGAAAATGATATGACAGCTGTCAAAATTATATAGTATTATACTGTTGTCACTTTTTTTAATAATATTTAATCAAAAAGGGAAATATTCAGATATTCTATCATCCTCATAAATCCAAAAAAATGTTTGACAGCTGTTAAAATTATAATAGTGCTGTTAGATTTAAAATAATTTTTGATCAAGATTACCGTCACTATAACTAGAAAAAGGAATTTGCATAAATATTCAGATAATTACAATTCTATCATCTCATAAATTGAAAAAAATTATGACAGCTGTCAAAATTATTATAGTTTTAGTTCCTGTCATAATCGTCGCAAGCACAATTTGCTTTCCAGCTGACCGGTGTTAAGATTATTTTATCATCTTTATAAATTGACGAAATGTTTTGATACCTGTCAAATTTATTATAGTGCTGTCACTTTTTTTGTCAATATTTGACAGCTGTCAAAATTATTATAGTATTATCGGTTCTTAAATAGTTTTTTTTTACATTTCCATATCTGTTGCAAAAATAAAATTGTACATTTTTATAGATTGAATAGAAGGTTAGACAATCAAATCTAAAATCTAAAGGTTTTCACGGCCGGTGTTTAGAGCTTAGGTAAGTTAAAAACTCTTTTAGGATATTCTGGATATAATCTGTACGGAATCTTGTTCATTTTATACTATCATATTTAGTCGTAAAAGGCATATTAGATAATACATACTACAACATTGAAACTAACCACCAACTACCCTTAATCATCCATTATCTAAAGCCCTTCACATACTTTATACATTATATATACATATATATAGAGATCCCATCCTTTAAACACATCACAAACCACCACTCTATCGCGGCATTATATTCGGGGAAACGAGACCCATCTCCGACCTAACGGACATTGATTAACGATCCGATCGGGCAGCATCGGACGAGCAAAAGGATTTGAATAAACGTTTGTAAATCGAATTCCGATTATCTAATCTGACGCCCGTTACATGCGGAAAGCGCGTGCAAGAGATAGAGAGCTGGCAGGGTACATCGGTGGAAGACGAAGATGGAAACCGTCGATGTAGCGAACCGACGGCATCATAAATCTATTGGCCGTGAATACAGAGTGCCACACGGAAACTGGGGAATTACGTAATCAAATTTAACAGGATTCTGACTTATCAGTGCAACGCGGACTATATAGAGATCTTGCAGGATCCTCGCAGGATAAATGGACGTGAAAATATATATTATTTATAACAGGAAAAAGATTTTAGCGATCGAGGATTTTATATTTATCAATTTTAAAATTAATCAGGCGAAAATAAATTTAAAATGTTTACGTTTTAAATATGCACTGATTGTGGGAGATAATTCTCGTGTGCAATGTGCATGATGAGAGAGACTATTGTGTTTAAGCGATAATAATTCGATAGTAGAACCGCAGCTCGCTCAGCAATAATAAAGAGATAACCGTTATACGGATTCCGACCGAATTATAATTATATCTGCCCCTAAAACCGTATTAATACCGATAATGACTGGCGATAATTGGACAAAATTGAAATCTATACGCACATATAGGAAGGATACCTAGAGAACGGTGACATATCGATATTATTGGAATCGTGTCGAATAGTAAAAGCGTTTGATGGTCGTTTGTGCCGGGGCGGCCGAATAGGATCTACGTTTTCTATTTCGGTATCCTATATACATACATACATACACGCTAGTCCCGTGATTATGTGTTTGACAGGATTCTGCAGTTGGCAATGCTGATCCTATAACGATATGACACGTGCAGATTATTGGGAATTATCGGCCTATATTATTGCTAGCTTTAGTACGGATTGAATCTGCAATAGGAGCCTGATTCATAATTGAATGGTAGCGATATTTTATTTCAATACATACAGAGTGAACTGATCTTTTTTTATTTCCCCCAATATAGTTCCAACTTGTACGTCTAATTAAAAGTCAATTTATTCTAAAACAGAGTAATTATGATGATGAATCAGGTATTTTCTCTGTACAAAAAAGTTCTCCAGCAAAAGTTCGTTAATTGATAGGATTAATAAGTGTGCTGATGAGCCCTGATGCGGACGAAACGTGTCTAATTTATTAAAAATGTGGAGTTTTCTGCATCTGTTTGAATAGTACACGACAGCTTGTTCTATTTCAAGAAATAACTTCTTTATAACCTAAAAAAAATGGATGACAGCTATCAAAATTATAATAGTGTTGTTAGTTCAACCACGATCATAGAAAAAGGCGCTTCTATCGGTTACAATTTCAAAATTTTTCACAAGTGCACATGTATATTTATGTTAAAAAATTTGACAGCTGTCAAAATTATTACATTGTTAGCTTCGATGTAATGTTTTCCAAAAGTACCATAACCATAGCTAAGAAAAACAACTTTGACAGGTAATTAAATTCTGTCACGTACATATGCTAAAAAAATTTGACAGCTGTCAAAATTATTGTATTGTTGTCAGGTTTTAAATAACTTGTAACAAAATTACTGTAAGCATAGCTAGAAAATGGTACTCCGATTGGTAGTGAAATTGATACAATTCTATCACGTACATACATGTATTATGTTAAAAAAAAATTGACAGCTGTCAAAATTATTGTATTGTTGTTCTAAATAACTTGCAACAAATTTTAAATAACTTTAGTTAAACTAAAAATATACTAAAAAAATAAGCAAAATTATTGTATTGTCAGGTTTTAAATAACTTATAACGAAATTACTGGCGTAGCTTACTCCGATTAATAGTTAAATTAGTTAAATTGGTAAAAAAATGTGAATTCAAAATTATTGTATTGTTATCAGGTTTTAAATAACTTGAAACAAAATTAATGTAAGAGTAGCTTATACGGTTAAAAAATTCTATCGTTAATATACGTTAAAAAAATTGACAGCTGTCAAAATTATTGTATTGTCAGGTTTTAAATAACTTGTAACAAAATTACTGTAAGCGTAGCTAGAAAATGGTACTCCGATTGGTAGTTAAATTGGTACAATTCTATCACGTACATATATTATGTTAAAAAAATTTGACAGCTGTCAAAATTATTGTATTGTTGTCAGGTTTTAAATAACTTTTAACAAAATTACTGTAAGCATAGCTGGTAAATGGTACTTCGATTGGTAGTTAAATTGGTACAATTCTATCACGTGCGTATATTATGTTAAAAAAAATTTGACAGCTGTCAAAATTATTATTGTTGTTTTTAAATAACTTGTTTAATGTTTCGTAATATAAAACTTTTTCTGTCGTTAAAATTATCTGTCATTATTATTGTTGTTAGTTTCTAAATAATTTTTGTTAAAATTATCAATCTTATCTAAAAAAAATGGAACTTCGACGGGCATTCGATAAAAAATGTTTGACAGCTGTCAAATGAGTGAAAAGTGTTGTCGGGTCCTAAATTAATCAAAATTACCATAAAAGTAATCAGAGCTGGAAAAAAGGGACATCGGCGGGTATTGAGGTTATCACAATTCTATCATTTTTTCGAAAAAAAATGACAGTTGTCATATTTAAAGTTACCATATTTAAAGTTAGTACAATTTGTTTCCCATCTGTAGAAAGGGGAATTTTAAGAAGGACTAAGATTATTAGAACGTTAACATCTCTATAAGTTGGAAAAAATGTTTGACAGCTGTCAAAAATTATTATACTTTTGTCAGTTTTTTTAACATAATATTTAATTAAAATTACCATAACCATAATCAGAACTAGAAAAAGGGACATCGGTAGGTATCGAGGTTATCACAATTATATCCCCGAAAAATTTTTTTGACGGCTGTCAAAATTCTTAAATATTTTTTCGTTAAAGTTAGTACAATTTATTTTCCGTCGCTAGAAAAAGAAACTTTGATGAGGGCTAAGATTATTATCACATTTATAAGTTTAAAAATCGTTTGACAGCTGTCATAATTATTATAGTGTCGTCAGTTTTTAAATAATTTTTGATCAAGAATATCGTCGCTATAGCTAGAAAAAGGAATTTCCAGAAATATTCGGATAATTACAATTCCATCGTCCTCATAAATTGAAAAAAATATTTGACAGCTGTCAAAATTATTAAAATGTTATCAGTTTCAAAATAATTTTTCTGACAATTACTATAACTATATCTAGAGGAGACGAATTATGATAGGTACATGAAGTATTACGATTGTATCATCGCGATAAATTGAAAAATAATATGACAGCTGTCAAAATTATTATAGTGTTAGTTCCTGTCATAATCGTAGCAAGCACAATTTGCTTTCCAGCTGACCGGTGTTAAGATTATTTTATCATCTTTATAAATTGACAAATTTATTATAGTGCTGTCATTTTTTGTCAATATTTGACAGCTGTCAAAATTATTATAGTATTGTTAGTTCCAAAATAAAAAAGGTACTTTAAAATTTTACAATTCAAACATTTTCAATTAAAAGTTGAAGATATGTTTGACAGCTGTCAAATTTATTAGTGTTAGTAGTTTAGAGCTAGCACAATTCTATCATTTTTGTCGAAAGTCGAAGTCGAAAAAAATGCTTGACAGCTGTCAAAATGATTAAAGTGTTGTCGGTTCCTAAATTAATCAAAATTACCATAATAATAATCAAAGCTAGAAAAATGGACATCCGGGGAGGAGGTGGGAGGAGAGGGGGGCATCGGCTCCCTACCCTCCCTGCACCGTCTACTCACAAACAGTCGAATCATAGGAGTGTCATTAATAATAATTGACCCACAAGATTTTAATTTAACATGTAATACCACCTGTATACAGGAAGATAATTGGCAGTTCATCAAGCTTCTTAAACATCATCATCATCATCAGGATTTAGGATTTAACCTCCAACGTACCTGCAACAAAAAGAAACCCACATTAATAACGAACACATGCATCACAGATCTCGTAGCAAATCACGCGCATGCACAATAAGAGGGAGATCTTTTCTTTAGGGCTTACCCTGACATTTCCAATAAATGTATACTCTAATTGAACTAGAAAGTTACAGCATTCATTTTTAAAAGCTCCCATACAAAAAAAAAACTGTATTTAACCCCTCCCCTTTCTTTGTATCCAGCGTGCGTGTAGGGTGAACATCTGCTTGGAAGCTCGAAGTTAGTAGGGATCCGTAATTATGTGGACAGATGCGACAGATTTTAAATATGTACGATGATATAGATGTTATCCCCCTCTCTCTTCTACTCTTTAATTTAATATAACGTTAAAAAATAAGCTCGTGCAAATTCCACTATAATTTACGGTAATTTTAATCAGCGTCATACATTCGTATGGAGCTGGCGCGGTGAGATATAGATTATTTAAATAAAGTGCATCGCTGTGAAACCGAACATGTTTCAAAGAGAAAGAGCAGATAGCAAAATTCGTGTACGTACATTTCAGTACGGAATAGCTGTGTAAATCCTTGAAAATGGAGACAGATGACCGCAAACTGTCAACGTAGTGAAACGTTGCGAAACGTAGTGAGAGATTTCCCAAAAACTCTACGTACAACGTTGCACATATCTGCAACAGGCAGATAAGGTGTCCGCCTGACTTAATGGTACCCCTCCCGGTTTAAACGTATAAAATTCGCTGACTATCTAATGCGCCAGCCAAAAAGGTATATTGTACAGGAGACAGGCAGACTGTAACCGATGCAATATTACGAAGAGAGTGGTGGAGGGGAAGAGGGTTAAATGGCGAACGCAACATCGTCGGTTCTCTTTAGCGATAAATTATCAAAAAGTGATTAAATGCCACACACAGAGAACGGAGAGCACGTTGAACATATGACGGTCGTGGTGTGCGTTTAACATCGTCGAAGGATCGAGAACCCTATGGTGTTCTATATATGGCTATCTCTCTCCGTTTCACTCACTCTCCGCGATGATTATAGTAGGTAATGAACGGTTAAGGTCTGGTTTTGACTTGCCCTTTTCGCCGAATTGGAATTTTTATCGGAGATATTGCTAAATTGCACTTGAAAACGGAGGTTTGAGATTATAAGTTGGTTGGACTGCATGCGATGACACATCCTGGATATAAATCTTTCGTTTTCACGAAGACAATTGTCATTGTCAACGCATTTCTTGGCTGATATGTATGGAATATCTTAGAATTTTTAAATTGGTTATCCAGATGTCGTTAAAGATTTTCCTTCTTAGCCAAAATGTTGGATACCAACCCCTGTTCAACCTGTTTAAACTCCTACACCTCTTCGTACACTGATGAGAACTAACATGTCCGAAACATCAGTGGTACCTTGATTTACGAGAGCAATTCGTTCCAGTAACATGCTCGTATTCCAAAACACTCGTATATTAAAGCAAATTTTTCCATAATGAATAACAAAAAGGGATTCCTCCTTCCTTTCCTCCTCATCTTCAGATGCGGTCTCCTCCACTGCTTCTTGATGTTGCTCCTAATGCAGATCTATTAGCTCGTCGCTGATCAACTCATCTCCATGTTCCTCCACCAGTTCCTGAATGTCCTCCTCCAATCCCATGGTTTTCCCCAAGGATACTATTTCACCGATAACTGGCGGCTCTTCTTCTTGCACAAACCCCTCAACACCATGTCCAACAACACAAGTAGGCCAGAGCTTTCTCCAAGCGGAATTGAGGGTTCTCTTGGTAACGTCGTTCCATGCTTAATCAATTATCTTGACACGAGTCACACGGTCACATCGAAACATCGTTGAAATCGTGCTTTGGTGTAAAGCTTTTGGGAGGAAGGAACTTAACCTTAATAAACTGAAATTCTTCTAGTAAGTCGTCCTCAAGGCCTGGAGGATGAGCAGGATGTGCTAATTATCCATAATTAGCAAAGCTTTAGGTGGCAAATTTTGTTCTAATAGGTATTTCTTCACTTCACGACCGAATACCTGGTTGATCCACTCAACAAACAAGACACGAGTGACCCAAGCTTTATTGTTAGATCTCCACATAACGTTTAGTTGGTTCATTTCTTAAAGGCTCGTGGATTCTTCGAATGATACACGAGTAATGGCTTAACTTTGAGATCACCGCTTGCATTTGCACACAACAGGAGGGTGAGGCGATCCTTCATTGGTTTGTGATCCGGCATTGCTTTCTCTTCTGCTGTAATATAGGTTCTTTTTGGCATCTTTTTCCAAAACAGCCCCTCTCGTCACAGTTAAAAACCTGCTGTGGCAGATAACACTCGGAAGCTATAAGCTGCTGGTACTCGAGAACAAACACCTCGACTACCTTAACATCGGAACTCGCAGCCTCCCCATGTCTCACAACACTATGGATGACAGTTCTCCGTTTAAAATTATCAAACCATCCCCTACTTGCTTTGAAGTCCTTTTCTGTCGACGTACCTAGGTAGCTTAGTTGCTAGTTGCTTTTCGTTTATCCATATCAGAAGTAACTTTTCTACATCTTCTAGTACATGTGGTCGGTTGCTTTGATATTCTTGTGACTCCTGTTGCTACATCAAAACAAATCGTTGATGTAGACTTGTTATAAAATCTTGCGATGTCGGCTATTCGCATGCCTCGTTTGTGTTTCTCAATGATTTCCTTTTTAATTGTAACCGTAATCATCATTTTTTTCTTGTCGCCGTCTTTTTCAAGTTCAAGTTCAAGTCAGGGTAGTTCCAATTGTATCTAAACTTGCTTACTGAAATCCATAAAAAGCAGAAACATGTCAATTTTAGAAGCTCTCTCTTTCTGGCTCACTAACTCATATATTACTCTAAAAATGTTCAACAGTAATATGAAGTTGTTTGAAGATAGATTTGGTATCATGCCATGAACTATCATCATGACCAATTCATCTCCGTTCAAAAAAATGTTTGACGACATCCAGAACAGTAAATTATCTTGACCACCACCTGGTACTACCTCACCTTCTATTGCCGATTTTTTTTTACTGAAATTTTTCATGAAAAACCGGCTGACCTGATACTGTTGTTTATCCAAGCAGCCACTCTCGATTTTATAGTTTTCTCCTTTTTTGGCAATTATTTCATGTGAGAACCAATAATCTCCTTTTACACTGAGCATCAGAGAAAATGGACCACCCGACAAATTTACGTAATTATCCACATTTCTGAATATTGCTTGTCTTTTAGTGCAATAAATTTATTATATATTATTATCGTCCGACGTTCTCATGAGATAAAAATAGAAACTAAGCAAAAATTGGAGAATTTTTAAATTTCTTCAGAAAATACTAAAAATAATATTGACCATTCACACTACAACAAATTGAAGTGAAGAGGCAAGAAGTAACAAAAATCATTCACCTCCGTTCTTCTTCAGCAGGTCCTGTATGCTTGCTTGGGGAAAATTCTGCCACTCCTCAATAAGGGCCAATCGGAGGTCTTCCCGTGTTGTTGCAGCAGGTATGCGACGTCTTCCACGCCTTTTGAACTGGTCCAAAATATGCTCAATCGGATTCATATCTGGGGTTTGAGGAGACCAGTCTATTTTTGGAATACCAACTTCTTCAAGGTGTGTGGTCGGGCATTATCCTGCATTACCAGGAAACTATTACTATTTACCATTGTAGAATCTCTCTCTCAAAGTATCGTCGGGCTGTTAATGCGCCTCTGTCAATCAGAACGAGATCAGTGTGTGCCTCAAAGAAAATTCGTGCCCAAAACATTACTGAGCCACCCCGAAAGCAACCTGAGGTAGCCGAGTACAGGCTGTCGTCTACTACAGTCGTCCATTGTCCAATTTATGTGTTCTCGGGCAAAAGCAACTTTACGTCTTTTGTGAGCTGCAGTAAACAAAGGTCCTTTAGCTGGGCTGCAAGCTGTTGAACCACTTTCCCTTAACCTTCGTTGAATAGTGGAAACGCTGACTGCTGTGAGCTGGAGCTATTCTGACCTATGACAGGAGGTTGATCAGGCAGCAATTTCAGTCACAGCCTTCCATGTTATCCTTAAACTGAAAAAGTGACTAAAAGAGTAGAGCTTCCTAACGTTAGGACTCATTTTAATTCATTGGTAACATGTTAGGAAGAAGGAAAGCTTATCCACATGTGTTAGTGCCTCCTCAATTTTCAAGCTCATTGGGGGAATGAGGTGTCCAAATCATGACATTTAAGTTTTGATAATTATCTTAGAATTTGATCAATTAAGTGCAATCCTGATAGCATCGGATTGTGTTCCATTCTCGTCCTGCCTGCACTCTATTTTTTTTTTTGTTCATTAGACCATCAATTTTTACCAAATCTCTAGTTCTATCCAGTTTTTGTGTGCTTTCGCCCAATGCAACCATTTTTGCTTATTACATTGTCGGCGGAGAGGCCCATGGAAATCAGCCTCTCTAAACGTCCCTGACCAGTACTAACGGACACCTTTCGCAACAGGTCTCTGTTAAACTCAATGTTGCAATTTTAGATGCTGTTAAGCGACGATTACTTTTACAAATTAATGCAATCTGTACCTTTTGACGTTCGTCTAGAAGGGCTGAGATGCTCTCACTGGCTTTCTACGAGGTTGTTTGAGGCTGTGAGGAGTATTATTTGATCCTTTTTTTTTTCTTATTATATATTAAACAGGAAACAATGGCCTCATAGTTGAACCTTGCGGTAGTCCAAATCCAATCATCAAATTAATATTTTAATTCGATTGGTTGGGCCCTACTTAGAGCTTGCATCAAATCTAGGATAGTTTGTTGATTTTGTAGCAAATCTCAAGATTGTTTTACTTAGGTGATTCCATGTAATCTTGTATCGATGCTGTTACTCCTTATTTAGTCTTGGATACATTATCGTTTTTACCTCACTTTGTTCTAGTTTGATTGTACGAACACTGACACACGTGTGGCTAAAAAATTCGAGACAAAAGTTCTTGTAAAAAATACAGCAACAGATATATTGTTTAAGAATACTTTTCCATAACATTAACTCAGAGTTCATATTTCGTAGACTTTAACACAAAACAAGAAAAAAAAACAAAAAACAAGAGTATCGTTTGTAACATGTAGGATGAAAGACCCAGCCACTAAACTCCGTTCGGAAAAAGCATTAATTTCAGCCATCAGCCAACCTAATTTTCTCTTTCTCTCAAAGTTGAGAGGTAATTTCCAAGACTGTACCAATTTCGAGATATACGAGTCTCCAGACGCGATGTAACGAAATTCCACCGTGACGCCACGGCCGCCGCCGACTTTGTTTCGTCGCCCAACACCCCTTATGCAACATCGACAGGGAGAGAAAGGGAGATATTTCCATAATTCAATAGAAATATAATCTGAAAGTACGAAGGCGGATATTTTGATGTCTTGATATCGTAAGCTCTACGCGAGATTTTCGCAGTCGCAACGAGTTGAAGAGGTCGAGAATCTCTTCTTCGGCGAAAGCAAGCAAGCAACGAAAAAGGAAAAAAATCAGTTCGGCTCTAATTCAATCACGGCCGACGTAGATATTGCGTTCTCGCTACATAAATACGTTCTCCTCCGATCAAGATATTCAAATTTTAGTGTTCGCCGTGTGCGTCATTGTATTCTACCACTCTCGAGAACTGAAGAGGATCCAAGATATGGTATATTGCAGAAATGCGATGTTACATATTTGCGCGCCCTGGTCGTTAGATGTTTCGTCGAATGTGATTTAGATTTAAGGTTAGGATGGGGAATCGAAATATCAAAAATGTAAGCTATAATAGATAAAATCTAGTCGTCGTGTAGATTGCATTTTTATCCTATCTATGTAATACACAAGCGTTATTATCCTTGTTGTACGCATATTTTATTTTTTTTTAATTTAGTCATATTTATGGCTCCAATAATTCTGATAACATCAAAATTACGACCTAATTAAATTAATAAGCGGGGATTTTATTCATTTCAAGCCTCCAGTATCACAAACATTTAAATTATTTATCACCACATTCCCTATAACATACACATACATCGTAATTTAGGTTGATCGATTTTATCCACAACGTGATACACATTTATACATATATAGATGTTATGAACAAATGCCGGAGTAGCCGGAGTTATGCATTTGTTTCGGACGACGAGGGAGGTGGGAGGGGGACACCCGAATATCTAAATTAAATAAATAATACTCTCTCGCGACTATTGTGGCATGGATTCCCGAATAGAATCACAATTAATTAATGGGTTGGATCGAACGAAACGCAGCTAGAGAGAGAGAGAGAGAGAGTTACGGCAACAACGTACCACCACTTCGGAAATTTATGTTTTGCTACGCACTGGGGACGACCCAAATCCGAAACGTGGTGTTGGAATGAGGTTCATAATTAAATATGGGAATTTATACGTGATTTGATTAACTGGTGTCAATCCTCCTTTAAAATATGAAGTAGACTAGGGTTGCAGTAACGAATCAAATAATTAGGTACCACCCTCTACCCTCTTAACCCCCTCAGTGCCACTAAATAGCTGTGAAAGTTGAAGATAATGTGACAGCTAATTTTCTTCAATTTTTCAACATTTTCCTGCATTTTATCAGCTTATGCAACGTCAGCTCCAACGAGGTTCTTATTTTTTTATGGCTTTTTTAATCAATCTCTTTATTCCTTTCCCTTCTTCTCCTTCTTTATTTTTTTCCCTAACCTATCATTTCCTTTCGGTTTGATCATTTTCTGCTGCTCGCAATGTGGATAAGATCCAATAACTCTCGAATTATTTGGACAAGATCCATTTTTTTTTTCCTTGAATTATTTGGACAAGGAGATTCTCATTTTTGATGGCTTTTTTAATCAATCTCTTTTTTCTTCTTCTTCAACTCTGAAGTGTTTCAGGGCAGATCCCTGCTAATTTGAAAAACTGCACAGCCAATTGTTTTTTTCCTTATCTCTCATTTCCTTTCTATTTAATCATTTTCTGCTGCTCACAATGTGGATAAGATCCAATAACTCTCGAATTATTTGGACAAGATCCATTTTTTCGTTAAAAATATCCGGCATTTTATCAGCTTTTGCCACGACAGCTCCAACGAGATTCTCATTTTTGATGGCTTTTTTAATCAATCTCTTTTTTCTTCTTCTTCAACTCTGAAATGTTTCAGGGCAGATCCCTGCTAATTTTAAAAACTGCACAGCCAATTGTTTTTTTCCTTATCTCTCATTTCCTTTCTATTTAATCATTTTTCTGCTGTCCACAATGTGGATAAGATCCAATAACTTAGGAATTATTTGGACAAGATCCATTTTTTCCTTAAAAATATCCGGCATTTTATCAGCTTTTGCCACGACAGCTCCAACGACATTCTCATTTTTGATGGCTTTTTTAATCAATCTCTTTTTTCTTCTTCTTCAACTCTGAAATGTTTCAGGGCAGATCCCTGCTAATTTGAAAAACTGCACAGCCAATTGTTTTTTCCTTATCTTTCATTTCCTTTCTATTTAATCATTTTCTGCTGCTCACAATGTGGATAAGATCCAATAACTCTTAAATTATTTGGACAAGATCCATTTTTTCCTTAAAAATATCCGGCATTTTATCAGCTTTTGCCACGACAGCTCCAACAAGATTCTCATTTTTGATGGCTTTTTTAATTAATCTCTTTTTTCTTCTTCTTCAACTCTGAAGTGTTTCAGGGCAGATCCCTGCTAATTTTAAAAACTGCACACCCAATTGTTTTTTTCCTTATCTTTAATTTACTTTTATTTAATCATTTTCTGCTGCCCACAATGTGGATAAGATCCAATAACTCTCGAATTATTTGGACAAGATCCATTTTTTCCTTAAAAATATCCGGCATTTTATCAGCTTTTACCACGACAGCTCCAACGACATTCTCATTTTTGATGGCTTTTTTAATCAATCTCTTTTTCTTCTTCTTCAACTCTAAAATGTTACAGGGCAGATCCCTGCTAATTTTAAAAACTGCACAGCCAATTGTTTTTTTCCTTATCTCACATTTCCTTTCTATTTGATCATTTTCTGCTGCTACAATGTGGATAAGATCCAATAACTCTTGAATTATTTGGACAAGATCCATTTTTTCCTTAAAAATATCCGGCATTTTATCAGCTTTTGCCATGACAGCTCCAACGACATTCTCATTTTTGATGGCCTTTTTAATCAATCTCTTTTTTCTTCTTCTTAAACTCTAAAGTGTTGCAGGGCAGATCCCTGCTAATTTAAAAAACTGCATAGCCAATTGTTTTTTCCTTCTCTTTCATTTCCTTTCTGTTAATCATTTCCTGCTGCCCACAATGTGGATAAGATCCAATAACTCTTGAATTATTTGGACACGATCCATTTTTTTCCTTAAAAATATCCGGCATTTCATCAGCTTTTGCCACGACAGCTCCAACGAGATTCTCATTTTTGATGACTTTTTTAATCAATCTCTTTCTTCTTCTTCTCAAACTCTAAGGTGTTACAAGGCAGATCCATAATAACTTACAAACCACACAGGCAATTGTTTTTTTCCTAACCTTTCATTTCCTTTCGGTTTGATCATTTTCTGCTGCTCACAATGTGGATAAGATCCAATAGCTCTTGAATTATTTGGACAAGGTCCATTTTTCCCTAAAAAAAAAACTGCTGAAGAGTCTCTTTTACGTCCAAGAGGGTCCTCTCTCACATGCTGACGCTGTCTGGGTAATGTTGTACAATCAAATCTTAGTATGAAGCCCAGAAAAGACCACAGTTAGTCAAGCTAATTCTCTTAAATTTGTCAACATTTTCCTGTATTTAATCAGCTTGTGCCACGTCAGCACCAACGAGGTTCTTATTTTTGATGGGTTGTCTTAATCAATCTGTCTTCTCTTCTTTTTCACTTTTAAGGTGTTACAGGGCAGATCCCTAATACCTTAAAAACCGCACAGACAATTGTTTTTTTTCCCCCAACCTTTCATTCAATAGTTCTTGAATTATTTGCACAAGATCCATTTTTCCCATTAAAAAAAAACTGCTAAAGAGCCCCTTTTACGTCCAAGAGGGTCCTCTCTAACATTCTGCCGCTGTTTTTTCAACGTTTTGCTCCAGTTTCGATTAGTTGCAACATCAGTAATGTAGGAATAGTCGACCGTTACAACGTAAACGTGGGATACGATAAAGGTTTGAAAATTAGAGATAACTGATTATACAGGGTGATTAAAAAGAACGAAATAATGATCCTGCAAGTGATATTATAGATATAGTGTGGTGGAGCACCATTATGCTGAAACCAAATGGCTTCATTTGACAATTTGATCTCCTAGGAAGTCGAGGTAAGCTTCAGCTGTCAAAGATGTTATGGTGCTATAACCTGGCCGAAAATATAGCTCAAGATGTTGCCCCCGAATTGAAAATTTAAAACCTTTTCAATTATCTCGAAGAGGGTGGGTAATAATCTTATTGATCTTAGATTTAGCTCAACAGGACTGCCACACTTAGGTATATAAATTATGACAGTCACCTACGCTGGTCATCGGGAGCCAGATCTAGATTACTAACAAAACTGAGGCTAAACGCAACGCCCCAAAGTGTCTAAGTCTCTCTACCATTTAATACCATATTAAGACAACCAAATCGAAATCATCTTCGGCATCCACTCTTGTGGGGAGCTCAAGACCTGATGCATGTCTACAGGTCTTTCTTCCCAATTTAAAATCACGTAATCTATTCTTAAGTATTTCGTATGGAGGTACTATTTTTATAGCCAAAAAAAATAAAATCAATTTGATGACATATTCAGAAAACTAGTTCTAGCTAAATGTGTTTGTTTTTTTTTTCGAGCTCCCCTCGTATACACCTCAAGATAGAAGCTTATCTCTAGAAATCCCTTCCTTTTTACGCAATCGTCTCTACAGGCAGCACTCACCCACACACACACATACGGCGACAACGAGAGCGAAGCATAGCTTGTAAGCTATATGCTTGCTCGTAAGAGCTTCTTTTCTGAAACATTTAAACCGATTATTTTGAAACGTCAACTTGGGCAACGATACAACGCAGAATCTTCTTGATATTCCCGGCAATACTCACGTTGAATCCTCTTTCTTTCTTTATTTTTTTTTCTCTTCTATATACATATATATAATCTCGCCTCTATATCTCCAGTTTCCATCTCGATCTCGTGGTCGGATTTTTTTTAAAGGTATCGTTGATGGAACGATGCGGTGTAAGGAGTGCTGTATCTTGCATTTTTAATGAGATTTATTTACGGATTTTCTCTTTTATTTTTTTTTATTTAAATACATTTTTTTTCTCTTGTAGGGAGATGACTCATATACTTCATATCATTTAAAATGTAAAGCTGGTTAAATATAACGAGAAGAAATCTCTGTATCGGACAATTACGAGCTCAAATCCCATGAAAGGGTTTTCTACCTCTTTTGTGTGTTGGTTGCAGGAATTGCTCCAAAATTAGATTACAACGATTAACAAAGGCTATTTTTTTTTTTTCTTTAGATTTTCCCTCACCGAGTCGTGTATAGGCGTTACATACTGATTCTAAAAATATACGATTCGCTGACGTCAGTTATTTCGGTTTCACCCTTTCTATTACCGTAGGAAAAAGCAAGCGGGGTAGTTGTACAGAGTTGGCCAAAAATGAAGCCATTTATATTTAGATACTTTAATAAAGGCTAAGGGACATGGTACTATAGTGGTATGTCTCTCTTTCTATGCCAAATAATCACACTAAGCTATTAAGGTATTGTTTCATTTTAACCCTTTGGAACTGGTCTAAACCAGAATAGCGACTGCATGTCCTGCTCCAGGGGCTGAAGGTGAAAATCTGGAACATCTTACTGCACTGCCATCACGGAAACCCGAGCTAATTATCTCGGTAAAGACGTCATGGACGAAGAGGAAGTACCTGCTCTGAAACCATCACAGCTAGACTGGAGGGGGAGCTTTGAGAGTGGGCATACTACAGCAGGTTACAGCTCATGCTAAGAGCATTTTGGAGTAATCTTATAATATTGAAATCAAAATCACCATAATTGGCTGGTCCTCATTGCTCCTAATCAGGGTAAATCCCGAAGAATCCAGTCAAGATGCTGCAAATGTACAAATTAGACCTCCAAGTCCTACTATAGAGCGGAGTCTGGTTCTTAAAATTCAAAAAATAAATTAGGAAGCAATATAAAATCTAAAGATTTCCAAAATTTAAACAAGATGAAGCGACGATGAAGCCTAATAGGCAAACCAAAATATTACTGTGGCACACAAAGATTGAGTGAGAAATAATTTAAAACTGCAATGATCTAGAATTAAAAGATTCATATAATAATGACAGTTGCAGGAGGTCTAGACCTAAATAGTTTTGGCTTAGAACCATTCAATTGAATTTAGAACAACTGTGGATGATCGAGGTCATATTTTGAGGGTTGGTCGAAATTCTATGTAAGAAATTGCTAAGATTGTCAGGAAGGTCATTTAAATAGAACCCCACAGATTAGTTGGTCCAACGATTCGAGATAGAGCTAGAGTGAGAAAAAAATTAAAGATTGCAATGATCTAGAATTAAAAGATTCATATAATAATGACAGTTGCAGGAGGTCTAGATCTAAATAGTTTCGGCTTAGACCCGTTCAATTGAATTTAGACAAACCATCATGACCAATTCATCTCCGTTCAAAAAAATGTTTGACGACATCCAGAACAGTAAATTATCTTGACCACCACCTGGTACTACCTCACCTTCTATTGCCGATTTTTTTTTACTGAAATTTTCATGAAAAACCGGCTGACCTGATACTGTTGTTTATCCAAGCAGCCACTCTCGATTTTATAGTTTTCTCCTTTTTTGGCAATTATTTCATGTGAGAACCAATAATCTCCTTTTACACTGAGCATCAGAAGAAAATGGACCACCCGACAAATTTAAATAATTATCCACATTTTTGAATATTGCTTGTCTTTAGTGCAATAAATTTATTATATATTATTATCGTCCGACGTTCTCATGAGATAAAAATAGAAACTAAGCAAAAATTGGAGAATTTTTAAATTTCTTCAGAAAATACTAAAAATAATATTGACCATTCACACTACAACAAATTGAAGTGAAGAGGCAAGAAGTAACAAAAATCATTCACCTCCGTTCTTCTTCAGCAGGTCCTGTATGCTTGCTTGGGGAAAATTCTGCCACTCCTCAATAAGGGCCAATCGGAGGTCTTCCCGTGTTGTTGCAGCAGGTATGCGACGTCTTCCACGCCTTTTGAACTGGTCCAAAATATGCTCAATCGGATTCATATCTGGGGTTTGAGGAGACCAGTCTATTTTTGGAATACCAACTTCTTCAAGGTGTGTGGTCGGGCATTATCCTGCATTACCAGGAAACTATTACTATTTACCATTGTAGAATCTCTCTCTAAGTATCGTCGGGCTGTTAATGCGCCTCTGTCAATCAGAACGAGATCAGTGTGTGCCTCAAAGAAAATTCGTGCCCAAAACATTACTGAGCCACCCCCGAAAGCAACCTGAGGTAGCCGAGTACAGGCTGTCGTCTACTACAGTCGTCCATTGTCCAATTTATGTGTTCTCGGGCAAAAGCAACTTTACGTCTTTTGTGAGCTGCAGTAAACAAAGGTCCTTTAGCTGGGCTGCAAGCTCTTAAACCACTTTCCCTTAACCTTCGTTGAATAGTGGAAACGCTGACTGCTGTGAGCTGGAGCTATTCTGACCTATGACAGGAGGTTGATCAGGCAGCAATTTCAGTCACAGCCTTCCATGTTATCCTTAAACTGAAAAAGTGACTAAAAGAGTAGAACTTCCTAACGTTAGGACTCATTTTAATTCATTGGTAACATGTTAGGAAGAAGGAAAGCTTATCCACATGTGTTAGTGCCTCCTCAATTTTCAAGCTCATTGGGGGAATGAGGTGTCCAAATCATGACATTTAAGTTTTGATAATTATCTTAGAATTTGATCAATTAAGTGCAATCCTGATAGCATCGGATTGTGTTCCATTCTCGTCCTGCCTGCACTCTATTTTTTTTTTTGTTCATTAGACCATCAATTTTTACCAAATCTCTAGTTCTATCCAGTTTTTGTGTGCTTTCGCCCAATGCAACCATTTTTGCTTATTACATTGTCGGCGGAGAGGCCCATGGAAATCAGCCTCTCTTAAACGTCCCTGACCAGTACTAACGGACACCTTTCGCAACAGGTCTCTGTTAAACTCAATGTTGCAATTTTAGATGCTGTTAAGCGACGATTACTTTTACAAATTAATGCAATGTGCCTATCTGTACCTTTTGACGTTCGTCTAGAAGGGCTGAGATGCTCTCACTGGCTTTCTACGAGGTTGTTTGAGGCTGTGAGGAGTATTATTTGATCCTTTTTTTTTCTTATTATATATTAAACAGGAAACAATGGCCTCATAGTTGAACCTTGCGGTAGTCAAATCCAATCATCAAATTAATATTTTAATTCGATTGGTTGGGCCCTACTTAAACTTGCATCAAATCTAGGATAGTTTGTTGATTTTGTAGCAAATCTCAAGATTGTTTTACTTAGGTGATTCCATGTAATCTTGTATCGATGCTGTTACTCCTTATTTAGTCTTGGATACATTATCGTTTTTACCTCACTTTGTTCTAGTTTGATTGTACGAACACTGACACACGTGTGGCTAAAAATTCGAGAAAAAGTTCAATTTTTAACTCTAACAATTACAAGATAGTTCACGTTGTAAAAAATACAGCAACAGATATATTGTTTAAGAATACTTTTCCATAACATTAACTCAGAGTTCATATTTCGTAGACTTTAACACAAAACAAGAAAAAAAAAACAAAAAAACAAGAGTATCGTTTGTAACATGTAGGATGAAAGACCCAGCCACTAAACTCCGTTCGGAAAAAGCATTAATTTCAGCCATCAGCCAACCTAATTTTCTCTTTCTCTCAAAGTTGAGAGGTAATTTCCAAGACTGTACCAATTTCGAGATATACGAGTCTCCAGACGCGATGTAACGAAATTCCACCGTGACGCCACGGCCGCCGCCGACTTTGTTTCGTCGCCCAACACCCCTTATGCAACATCGACAGGGAGAGAAAGGGAGATATTTCCATAATTCAATAGAAATATAATCTGAAAGTACGAAGGCGGATATTTTGATGTCTTGATATCGTAAGCTCTACGCGAGATTTTCGCAGTCGCAACGAGTTGAAGAGGTCGAGAATCTCTTCTTCGGCGAAAGCAAGCAAGCAACGAAAAAGGAAAAAATCAGTTCGGCTCTAATTCAATCACGGCCGACGTAGATATTGCGTTCTCGCTACATAAATACGTTCTCCTCCGATCAAGATATTCAAATTTTAGTGTTCGCCGTGTGCGTCATTGTATTCTACCACTCTCGAGAACTGAAGAGGATCCAAGATATGGTATATTGCAGAAATGCGATGTTACATATTTGCGCGCCCTGGTCGTTAGATGTTTCGTCGAATGTGATTTAGATTTAAGGTTAGGATGGGGAATCGAAATATCAAAAATGTAAGCTATAATAGATAAAATCTAGTCGTCGTGTAGATTGCATTTTTATCCTATCTATGTAATACACAAGCGTTATTATCCTTGTTGTACGCATATTTTATTTTTTTAATTTAGTCATATTTATGGCTCCAATAATTCTGATAACATCAAAATTACGACCTAATTAAATTAATAAGCGGGGATTTTATTCATTTCAAGCCTCCAGTATCACAAACATTTAAATTATTTATCACCACATTCCCTATAACATACACATACATCGTAATTTAGGTTGATCGATTTTATCCACAACGTGATACACATTTATACATATATAGATGTTATGAACAAATGCCGGAGTAGCCGGAGTTATGCATTTGTTTCGGACGACGAGGAGGTGGGAGGGGGACACCCGAATATCTAAATTAAATAAATAATACTCTCTCGCGACTATTGTGGCATGGATTCCCGAATAGAATCACAATTAATTAATGGGTTGGATCGAACGAAACGCAGCTAGAGAGAGAGAGAGAGAGAGAGAGAGTTACGGCAACAACGTACCACCACTTCGGAAATTTATGTTTTGCTACGCACTGGGGACGACCCAAATCCGAAACGTGGTGTTGGAATGAGGTTCATAATTAAATATGGGAATTTATACGTGATTTGATTAACTGGTGTCAATCCTCCTTTAAAATATGAAGTAGACTAGGGTTGCAGTAACGAATCAAATAATTAGGTACCACCCTCTACCCTCTTAACCCCCTCAGCGCCACTAAATAGCTGTGAAAGTTGAAGATAATGTGACAGCTAATTTTCTTCAATTTTTCAACATTTTCCTGCATTTTATCAGCTTATGCCACGTCAGCTCCAACGAGGTTCTTATTTTTTATGGCTTTTTTAATCAATCTCTTTATTCCTTTCCCTTCTTCTCCTTCTTTATTTTTTTCCTAACCTTTCATTTCCTTTCGGTTTGATCATTTTCTGCTGCTCACAATGTGGATAAGATCCAATAATTCTTGAATTATTTGGACAAGGACTTCTTCAACTCTAAAATGTTACAGGGCAGATCCCTGCTAATTTGTAAAACTGCACAGCCAATTGTTTTTTCCTTCTCTTTCATTTCCTTTTTGTTAATCATTTCCTGCTGCCCATAATGTGGATAAGATCCAATAACTCTTAAATTATTTGGACAAGATCCATTTTTTCGTTAAAAATATCCGGCATTTTATCAGCTTTTGCCACGACAGCTCCAACGAGATTCTCATTTTTGATGGCTTTTTTAATCAATCTCTTTTTTCGTCTTCTTCAACTCTAAAATGTTACAGGGCAGATCCCTGCTAATTTTAAAAACTGCACAGCCAATTGTTTTTTTCCTTATCTCTCATTTCCTTTCTATTTGATCATTTCCTGCTGTCCACAATGTGGATAAGATCCAATAACTCCCAATTATTTGGACAAGATCCATTTTTTCCTTAAAAATATCCGGCATTTTATCAGCTTTTGCCACGACAGCTCCAACGACATTCTCATTTTTGATGGCTTTTTTAATCAATCTCTTTTTTCTTCTTCTTCAACTCTAAAATGTTACAGGGCAGATCCCTGCTAATTTGAAAAACTGCACAGCCAATTGTTTTTTCCTTCTCTTTCATTTCCTTTTTGTTAATCATTTCCTGCTGCCCACAATGTGGATAAGATCCAATAACTCTTAAATTATTTGGACAAGATCCATTTTTTCCTTAAAAATATCCGGCATTTAATCAGCTTTTGCCACGACAGCTCCAACAAGATTCTCATTTTTGATGGCTTTTTTAATTAATCTCTTTTTTCTTCTTCTTCAACTCTAAAGTGTTACAGGGCAGATCCCTGCCAATTTAAAGACTGCACACCCAATTGTTTTTTCCTTCTCTTTAATTTACTTTTTGTTAATCATTTCCTGCTGCCCACAATGTGGATAAGATCCAATAACTCTTGCATTATTTGGACAAGATCCATTTTTTCCTTAAAAATATCCGGCATTTTATCAGCTTTTACCACGACAGCTCCAACGACATTCTCATTTTTGATGGCTTTTTTAATCAATCTCTTTCTTCTTCTTCTTCAACTCTAAAATGTTACAGGGCAGATCCCTGCTAATTTTAAAAACTGCACAGCCAATTGTTTTTTTCCTTATCTCACATTTCCTTTCTATTTGATCATTTTCTGCTGCTCACAATGTGGATAAGATCCAATAACTCTTGAATTATTTGGACAAGATCCATTTTTTCCTTAAAAATATCCGGCATTTTATCAGCTTTTGCCATGACAGCTCCAACGAGATTCTCATTTTTGATAGCTTTTTTAATCAATCTCTTTCTTTTTCTTCTTAAACTCTAAGGTGTTGCAGGGTAGATCCCTGCCAATTTAAAGACTGCATAGCCAATTGTTTTTTCCTTCTCTTTCATTTCCTTTTGCAATCATTTCCTGCTGCCCACAATGTGGATAAGATCCAATAACTCTTGAATTATTTGGACACGATCCATTTTTTCCTTAAAAATATCCGGCATTTATCAGCTTTTGCCACCTCAGCTCCAACGAGATTCTCATTTTTGATGACATTTTTAATCAATTATTTTTCTTCTTCTTAACTTGGGCTAAGGTGTTACAAGGCAGATCCATAATAACTTACAAACCCACAGGCAATTGTTTTTTTGAATAACCTTTCATTTCCTTTCGGTTTGATCATTTTCTGCTGCTCACAATGTGGATAAGATCCAATAGCTCTTGAATTATTTGGACAAGGTCCATTTTTCCCTAAAAAAAAACTGCTGAAGAGTCTCTTTTTTCCAAGAGGTATCCTCTGATGGAACTGACGCTGTCTGGGTAATGTTGTACAATCAAATCTTTTAAGCCCAGAAAAGCCAGAGTTAGTCAATTAATTCTCTTAAATTTGTCAACATTTTCCTGTATTTAATCAGCTTTTGCCACGTCAGCACCAATGAGGTTCTTATTTTTGATGGGTTGTCTTAATCAATCTGTCTTCTCTTCTTTTTCACTTTTAAGAAATTACAGGGCAGATCCCTAATTACGAGCTCAAAACCCATGAAATTGTTTTTTTCCCCCAACCTTTCATTCAATAGTTCTTGAATTATTTGCACAGGATCCATTTTTCCCAAAAAAAGATTGCTAACGATTTTACAAAGGCTATTTTTTTTTCTTTAGATCTTCCTCTCAACGAGTCTGTATAGTTTTTACAACTGATTCTAAAAATATCGATTAGTTACAACGTCAGTAATGTAGGTTTCGACCGTTACTATTAAACGTGGGAAAAAGACAAAGGTTTGAGTTAGTACCATCATGTTGAAACCAAATGGCTTCATTTGATAATTTAGATCTCCTAGGAAAGTCTAAGCTTCAGCTGTCAAAGATGTTATGGTGCTATAACCTGGCCGAAAATATACTCAAGATGTTAAGGTATTGAAAATTTAAACCCTTTTCAATTATCTCGAAAAGGGAATAATCTTATTGATCTTAGATTTAGCTCAACAGGACTGCCACACTTGAGGTATATAAATTATGACAGTCACCTACACTGGTCATCACGGAAACCAGATCTAATTACTAACAAAACTGAGGATAAAGAACGAAAGTGTCTAAGTCTCTGAAACCATTTAATACAGCTTAAGACAACCAAATCGAAATCATCTTCGGCATCCACTCTTGTTACAGCTCAAGACAAGGAGCATTTTGGAGTCTTTCTTCCCAATTTGAAATCACGTAATCTATTCTTAAGTATTTCGTATGGGTACTATTTTTCCTAAAAAATAAAATCAATTTGATGACATATTCAGAAAACTAGTTCTAGCTAAATGTACAAATTTTTTTCCAAGTCCTACTATAGAGCGGAGATCTGAAGCTTCAAATTCTAAAAAATTCCTTTAGGACGCAATCGTCTCTAAAGATTTCAAAATTTAAACAAGATGAAGCGACAAGAGGAAGCATGCTTTAAGCTAGGCTTGCTCGTAAAGCTTCTTTTCTGAAACATTTAAACCGATTATTTTGAAACGTCAATTTAACGATACAACGATCAGAATTTCTTGATATTCCCGGCAATAATGATAGTTGAATCCTCTTTCTTTCTTTATTTTTCTTCTTATACCCATATATAATCTCGAATCTATATCTCCAGTTTCCATCTCGATCTCGTGGTCGGATTTTTTAAAGGTATCGTTGATGGAACGATGCGGTGTAAAAATTGCTGTATCTTGCATTTTTCAGGAAATTTATTTAAATTTTCTCTTTTATTTAGTTTTTTATTTAAATACATTTTTTTCTCTTGTAGGAGATGACTCATATAATATCATTTAAAATGTAAAGCTGGTTAAATATAACGAGAAGAAATCTCTGTATCGGACAATTACGAGCTCAAATCCCATGAAAGGGTTTTCTACCTCTTTGTGTGTTGGTTGCAGGAATTGCTCCAAAATTAGATTAGAACAACGATTAACAAAGGCTATTTTTTTTTTCATATTTCCCTCACCGAGTCGTGTTGGCGTTACATTCTATTCTAAAAATTGCTAACGATTCGTCAGACGTCAGTATTTAAATTTCAACCCAACTATTAGTTGGTCTAACGATTCAAGATAGTTGCAGAGTTGGCCAAAAATGAAAGATTTATATTTAGATACTTTAATTAAAAGATTCATATAATAATGGTATGTCTTACAGGATGTCTAATCACCTAAGCTATTAAGGTATTGTTTCATTTTAACCCATTCAATTGAATTTAGAACAACTGCATGATGATCCAGGTCGCTATTTTGAAAATCTGGAACATCTTACTGCACTGTAAAAACCCGAGCTAAGATTGTCAGGAAAGACATTTGGATAGAACCCAACAGATTAGTTGGTCCAACGATTCAAGATAGAGCTTTGAGAGTGAGCAAAAAGCAGGTTAAAGATTGCAATGATCTAGAATTAAAAGATTCAAATCATAATAATGATAGTTGGCAGGAGGTCCTCATTGACCTAAATAGTTTTCCTTAGAACCATTCAATTTGCTTTAGAACAAATTAGATGATCCAAGGTCATATTTTGAAGGGAGTCTGGTTCTTAAATTCAAAAAATAAATTAAGATTATCAAATCTAAAGATTTCCAAAATTTAAAAGATGAACCGAACAGATTAGTTGGTCCAAAATATTCAAGATAGAGCTTGAGTGAGAAAAAATTTAAGATTGCAATGATCTAGAATTAAAAGATTCATATAATAATGACAGTTGCAGGAGGTCTAGACCTAAATAGTTTTGGCTTAGAACCATTCAATTTAATTTAGAACAACTGTGGATGATCGAGGTCATATTTTGAAGAGGGTTGGTCGAAATTCTATGTAAAAATTGCTTAGATTGTCAGGAAAGTCATTTAAATGCAACCCGACAGATTAGTTGGTCCAACGATTCAAGATAGAGCTAGAGTGAGAAAAAATTAAAGATTGCAATGATCTAGAATTAAAAGATTCATATAATAATGACAGTTGCAGGAGGTCTAGACCTAAATAGTTTTGGCTTAGACTCATTCAATTGAATTTAGAACAACTGTGGATGATCGAGGTCATATTTTGAAGGGGTTGGTCGAAATTCTATGTAAAAATTGCTAAGATTGTCAGGAAAGTCATTTAAATAGAACCCAACAGATTAGTTGGTCCAACGATTCAAGATAGAGCTAGAGTGAGAAAAAATTAAAGATTGCAATGATCTAGAATTAAAAGATTCATATAATAATGACAGTTGCAGGAGGTCTAGACCTAAATAGTTTTGGCTTAGACCCATTCAATTGAATTTAGAACAACAACTGTGGATGATCGAGGTCATATTTTGAAAGGGGTTGGTCGAAATTCTATGTAAAAATTGCTAAGATTGTCAGGAAAGTCATTTAAATAGAACCCAACAGATTAGTTGGTCCAACGATTCAAGATAGAGCTAGAGTGAGAAAAAATTAAAGATTGCAATGATCTAGAATTAAAAGATTCATATAATAATGACAGTTGCAGGAGGTCTAGACCTAAATAGTTTTGGTTTAGAACCATTCAATTTAATTTAGAACAAGAACTGTGGATAATCGAGGTCATATTTTGAAGGGGGTTGGTCGAAATTTTACGTAAAAATTGCTAAGATTGTCAGGAAAGTCATTTAAATGCAACTCGACAGATTAGTTGGTCCAACGATTCAAGATAAAGCTTCAAAAATCATAAACCTATATGGTTTTTGAATTTCTTCTTCTGACAACATTTATACTGCAGCACTGGCACATTTAGTCACTTGTTTTGTATCCCTTCAAACCATAATCTGTTTGGTTTTCTGAACTGTTGTAGTCTTACTTTTACAATTGACCAATTAATGTTTTTGATCTTTTGGCTACATTGTAATGTACTTCTCGACCTAACGAGATAATCTTAATCTGCTGAACTGAAGTGAACCTCCTCTAACACGTTTACAATCCACAATTCTGAGTGGAAGTCTTCTCCCGATTAGCGTTAGATGTCACTACCAAACTATAATTTGTTTGGTTTTCTGAACTGTTGTAGTCTTACTTTTACAATAGACCAGTTAATGTTCTTGACCGTTTGGGTACATTGCAATTTACTACTCGACCTAGGTAATTTTACGCCTGGAGTGAACCTCCTCTAACACGTTTAACACGTTTACCATCTACAAATCCACTTAATATGAGCCAATCTCAAGCGGTTTACTGCAATGGATGGCAAAAGAAGTGTCTCAAACGGGCATAGCTTACGTTCTCTTAAGGAGATACGTGAGGTGTGATATTTAGACAGGGTTACCGACCTACAGGCCTTCTATGAACCGACAACGCAGTCGTTCAACATCCAGAGAAAGTGTTCAGGAAGCTTGTTCGTCAACGCAATCTCGACCGATAACAAAAGCATGGAATCCTTGGAGCTGTCAACGCGTTTCGACCAACACTCCAAAAGGGGGAACCATAAGCGGGGGAGGAGGGGGAGTTTCTATGAAACCAAATTTCTTCATGAAACCAAATAATTAGGTTTTCTAAACTGTCATAGTGCTGCTATCACCCTGGATCTTTTGAACACATTTTCCAGTTTCTGTTTCGTTTAAACAATATTTGGAAACCAATCTAATCTTTCCAAATTATTATGTACCTCTATGGAATTGAAGGCAACCAATTGGTAAGTCGAGTTTCAAATGCCTTTTGGTAGATTTATCATAGATGACCTCTCAACATAATCCTAAATTTATTTGAACTAAAACTGCTCTTACAGTTTCGTTCAAGTTTTTTTTTACACCACCCCACGTTGGCCGGCAAAATCTGTTACCCGTTGACATTAAAAAGTTCTAAATGGAAAACGTTCAGTGAGTTAAGGTGAAAGATATCCCAAAAACTGCTTCGTCCCATGCTAACAAAATAAAGTCCTTGCATTTGGATATTTCTATCAACTTTGCTACATCTTGAACTTCATGCCATGAGAACTCATAACAATTGACCCTATATCTACAACTAGACACATCAATTCTAGCTATATTAACTTGTTTAAAACAAAAACTAGTAACAATAACCACCCGTAGATGGCAGCACTTACAAGAATCATATCGTCCGCTTGATTGAAGCCGTCTAGACATAAGAATGCGCATTACCCCGGTAAAAGCACGTCGGAAATTGATACAAAAGAAGAAAAAAAAAACGGAAAAGAACTAGGAATAAGTGAGCAAGTAAGTAACTAAACAGAAGCCAAAGCCCATTCAACGATAAAATTCACCAGATTTCTGTCGGGGAAAGTACATAAACGTTGCTGCAGTCTCTCTTTTATAATTTACATCTCACAGTATATATGTTGACTGAATCGGGCGCGAGAGAGAAGGAGAGATAAAAGATACGTCTCTTCATTCTCTTTTTTTTTATAGTCATAAGCAGATTTTTATTCGCTTCTTCTTTCCATTGAACGCTTTGTTCTCAGTCGTTCAAGTCGCTTCACAATCCGACGACGACGAGGACGACGTCTGCTCTTTAACTTGACGTCATTGTTGCCCCCGTTTCGAATGAGATTTTGTCAAGCTAAACAATGTAAATATTGTCTCTGTCTCTGTGCTATAAGTTGGCTGTGTGAGACGCGGTCGCGCGAATAGCCTCGTTAAAATTGTCTCAATATATTTATATGTCTGTACGAGGTATACAGTTTTATATTTTCGTGATATTTCGATTTTAACGTTGCTTTAATCCTGTGCTCGTGTAAGATAGGGTGATTCCTGCGGAATCATCACGATGAAATTGTTCTATTCAACCCCTAAATTAAATGATAGAATAGGAAGGGGTTGAAGCGAGAATATACAGCGTCGTTCAAATTATCGTGACCCTTTCGTGATCGACCGAAATATTGCATGTCTTTTCCATTTCGGCGAAAAAAACTCCCAGACGTTTCATCAAAATATACACAAACTTTCCATGCACACCTTCCACCCTCTAATATGTCGGGAGGGGGGCATTATTATTTGTCTACACCCTAGTACATATCTGGCACGATAATTAAAGTTCTCAAATCCATACCTAGATGACACTAAATGCTGGTTTCGGTTCGGATCGCGTGCCCTTATCACGCGGACGCTATCTCGAAAATCCATATCCTAAATACACCCATCGGTTCCGAAACGACAACAACAACATGTCTGGACACGCAGCCGTGTATAGTGCATCGTTAAAACGCGATCGCGTTGATGCATGATGCATGTTGCGTTGGCGCATCGAAAAAATTACGTGCGCATAGGATATATGAATGTATATAATGTGTTGGTTGTTTTTTTTTTTGTTTTAATACACCCGGTGTACTCGATATAATGGCGTTGACGAGTGATATTAACGCGCTGCGATGACCCCGACATGCAATAGGATAATGTTTAGATTGTGTTTTTTTTTAATAGATGGGGAAGCTAATTTTTTCCTCACATTTCTCGCTAAGTAAACTAATAGATGTGTTTGGATAAGAGTTTTGGAAGACAGATTTTACAATTTTAGACTCTCTACCACTACAAATACTAGATTTGATGCCAAAGATTGCTTATGAACATGGCACACATGAAGAAGTTTTAAAAAAGAAGAAGCTATAGCATTCGTTAACAACTGCTCTTCAAGAAGATATGGGATTAAGACCAAGAAGGAAGGATCAACAGAAATGGTACACTTGTAGATTGGACTTCTTAGTCATGTAAAATCCAAACTTAATTGTTCAACACGATATGGCTCTTAGGATAAATGATCTGGTTGCCCTGCTTAGCACAATTGAGTTGTTTCAAATTAGTTTTGCTATCTCAAAAATCTTCTACAGTTCTACCAGCTCTCTCATAATGTCCCAGAAATAATAATATAAACAAATGAAGTCATTGAAGTCACGAGAAAACGTAGCCCAAAGTGCACAGAGGCACTTTCATGCTGGTATCACGTACCACGTTTGATCCCCAGTAAGGCATCAGCTAAGAATTCAAATTCCAAATGATCGCTTTTAATAAGATCCTAAAGGTGTTGTCTCCTCCAGAGCAACGGTGGCCAATTTCGAACAATTAAAAATTAAACATGAATTCCTTGAGCGGACGTTGTTTGTGTTTTGGCTACACGACCGTGTTATTGACACAGAAGAATCGTCACACATCATTTTATCTGGGCGATGTTGCTAACAGAAAAGTCTTTGCGCGCATGTGAAGAAGTCGAGAAGCTAGAAAAGTCCTCTCATCCCCCCTCCCGGGAGGTGAAGAAAGAGGTCTGCAGCTGATCTCAGCAAACACTTTTCGTTATAATTTTTGTAATAATTACTATAGTGGTAGATCACACATGCCTTTAAGTAATGCAATTGATTCATTTTCACTGAAGAAATCACTTTCCATACAACGAATCTTGGATAAATGAAAACCCCAAGCTCCACGGAGGATGAAAAGTATTTTTAAAACAGTTTGGAAAAGAACTTTGTAAAATTAATATGGAAAGGCGTCCTCAAGGTAGAGGATTACAAAAATTCTACACTAGTGCTTTGCAAACTTTTGGGTACAATTGCAATACAGCAGCAGCTGTGTCAAGGAAAAATGTCGTGACAGAACCTAAAGGTATGGCCATTCAAAATTTACCTAGGAAAAGAAGATGTTTTCTCTGTTCCAGATCAGCAGATTGAAAACATATAAAGGCTTGCAGTTAATGTGAAAAATATGTTTGCCTTAGGCACATCAGCAGTGAAGATCGAATTGTTAGAATAAAATGTACAAATTGTTAACTTCTTTAGTTATTAAAGTAGTCTTCAGGCTTTCACGGCCGCTGTTGATGGCTGCTCTTCGGTTCTCGGCTTCTCTGCCGTGTAGAAAGATTGTGGTACTTGACGTTTCGATCATCATCATCTGAAGAAGATCAAGTCAAGTACCACAACCTTTCTACACGGCAGAAAACCCGAGAACCGAAGTTCTTTAGTTATTGAAACCCCCTCCCACCTCTTCCATGTTTTCTGGGTACATGAATAGATTCCTGCGACTGTTAAGAGAGTCCTCGATGTACCCCTCGGCAACAGTTGAGGATTTCCAACCCCCCCCATCTCGTTTAATTCTAGTTCTCTCTATATTAGCTCTTGATTCTGTTGATAGAGATGTTGATAACTTTCAGCGACGAAATGCCCACCCGGTCTGTTATGTTATCTACTGTCAAGGGACTGAGCTCTTCATGACGTAATGCCCTAAAAATTGTTGCAATTTCATGACACGTTTTCGTTTTGTTTGTTAGTGATGTCCATACCTTCAAGTTCTCTTTTAAAAACACCAGAAACACATTTTTACTGAACTTGCCTTTAACTTTCTTCAATTTGCACCATTCAACAAATCTGTTATAGGCAATATTGTAGTGCTCGAGCGACTTACTAGGCAGCAAATCCAGCCGGTTTTTCAATATCTCCAGAAACAGCATAGGCATTGGCATCAGTAGAAAACCTACACAAAATGTTCTTGACGTTTATAATAAATAATTTTTCAAATATCACTGCGTTACCATGACTCACACCACTGACTCGTGACACATTTCATTTTTGTGATTAAATGTCAAAAAAGATTGTAAGAGAGAACTTCAAAACGAAACATGAAGGGGGTACTTATAGAGCAAAACCGATCTGATTATGGACAAAAAAAAAAATGAGATATATTCTATCTCTGTATGCCCCAAAAAGATTTCTGGAACGTAGTACTGATTCTGCTCTTTTGTTTTAGTCGCTAGGCACGAGTCAGGTTTTTCTTGACATGAACAGGTTAATCTTTTGCCGGCAGTCCAGTCAATAGGTTTTTTTGCTGCTAGCAATGATTATCTCTGCCGTTCATTGTGGTAGGCTGTCTCCTTCTCTTCACTGCATAGTATACAAATTGGCTCGTCCTTAAAGATGCCGCAGCACTGGTACAACTCACTTATTTATTTTGTGCGTCTTTGAACTGCAATCCTTCCGACTTTTTAAACTCTCCCAGTCCTGCTTGACTCATGATGGACGAAATACGTTTTCCAGCTTGTTTAAAAATAAAGAGACATTACCAGAGTTCAAGGAAAAACTTTAATCTCGACTCTGTTCAGTACTTAATACAGAATTTCCTTTCAATACATTCTAATACAATTCTTTTTCCACAAATTATCTTTACAGAATTTAGAGGCAGGCAATTCGTAAGCCAAGTTTCAAATGTCCAAAGCTCAATTTACTATTGAACCAACAATTAGGAAACATTAAAAAATTGTTACTTTCGGAGGTCTTCATATCGCCACCCCACGTTGGGCGCCAAAAGCTCCGAAGCAATGAATTAAAAACATTCCCGAATGCAACCAGAAATTTTGATACTCGAGCAGATTCTCTAACCTTAATTCCTTGACAGATTAAGACAATTTAAGCCCAAAACTATTTGTGACTGCTCTGATTAATTTTGACAGCTGTCAAATTGTCAATAATTTGATAAATAGCACTGATTTTTTTTTAACAACACTATAGTTATCAAACTTTCAATTTCTAACAATGTATCCGACACACCTCGCCGAATAAGCTTATGCACAGCTTACTTTCTGAATTATACAAGCCGAACGCTAATTACCTACCGTTATGATTAATTAAAGAATCACGTTTACGTAATAATTCAGCAATTCGTGTAACCAATTAGTCGAACTCTGTCAGCCGTCTCTGGTAGTGCTAAAATTGTTAGTATGTGTACCTAATTCCACACACACACACACACACCCACCCACAAACACATATATGTGTTATATGTAGACATAACTGATGGCCTGCCTCCCCCATACCCGGGGGAGGGGGTACCACCACAGCCTCTTCTATACCATCGCAGCCCTCTCGGCAGTTCTCTCTAGTTGTTTGCAAATTATTCCGTGTGTAGTGACCGCAATTTAATTTAGTACTAAAAGTTGAGTCGCCTAGACGCCCAGGGAATGTTTATATTATTAGAGGCCAACGACATTCAGCGGTTAAACGTTGAACTAACTAACATAGTAGCTAGTAGCAGACAACGTACGCTTTTGAGATATAATAGCGGTGATATTTTTTCAAAATTGTTTCGTAAATGTCTACAGAAAGAGAATTTTAAACGTGAAACGTGCATAATTTTGAATATTTTAAATGCTCGTTGGTTGTTTCATAGGTTGGCTGTATCGTTCTTAAATTAAAACGCAAAAAAATTGTATTCGAATCGTATTTATTTAAATGTATGAACAGAGAGCTCTGGACTATCTACGTAGTAAGAAGATGCAACGCATCATTTAAATGGTCGTTTGCTAGCTTCTCTTGCTAAAATGTCAGCTATTTCGTTGCTCTTGATCCTGTAGCATCCTATGGTACCCCAGCACCATCTTGGGAATCGAACTTGCAGTGCTCTGAGGGCAGCTTCGTCTTCGGATAGAATTTCTATCGATTCATTTCCAGGCAGGCAGTTCAGAATGCTTTGGGCTAGGGAAAGAAGGTGGCTTCGCCATCGAGTTCTCCAGCTCTCGAAATTCTCCAAAATAACAGATTTCTTTCTTCGATGTAGGGAGGGAAGCTGCCTCAGTCGCACAGCTTAAAATGTTTACATTAAAGGCGCCCTTTTGGACAGTGATACCGTGGTGGTGGATATAGTTAATAAACACAAGAAGGTCTCGTAGCTTTGTCCGTAAGTTTGGCATCCAAGATCACACAAGAAAATGGAGTTTTGGAGAGGTTCCTTCTTCGAGTAAACGGAACCATTGATTGATTGATCGTAATAGTTGAAGATACCAGTATTATCTCTCGTTTGGCCGGAGAATCGTTTGCACCCACTAGATTTTGCTCTATAGCAGGGACGGCCAACCGGTAGATTGCGATCGACTGGTCGATCGCAGTTATTAGTCCAGCTGATGGTTGCAAATATGATTGAAACCCGTGACCTTGATCTATTCACGAAATCCAAAGCATATATTACTAAGATTTAGCTACTTTTGCATAAATTTATATAATATTAATGACAACTGATGAGGCTCCTTCAATGACAGGTATTCATAATGGTTTTATTGCTCTTTGTCAGAGAGACGACGACTCATGGATATTTTTAAACAGCAATTAGATGAGAATGAACCAGATTTGGCGTTGGACATTGTAAGGTGGTTGAGTCGAAGCAAGTATTTGCAAAAATTTCGAGATCTATTAGACGAAATAATAAAATTTCTTGAAGAGAGGGATGATGATTATCAGCAACTGATTTAGATTGGTAATGTGATTTAGCATTTTTAGCAGATTTTACCAGAAAACTGAGCGCGTTAAGTCTCGAACTATGTACAAGGGAAGAATAAAACAGTAGCAGAAATGATGAGTTCTATTGCAGCATTCCAAATTCAAACAGCTATGATAGTTCTAGTCGTCGAGAAGAACAATTTTCAACAATTTGAAAACATACCTAGAATTTCATTCCTGGCTAGAACACAGCTGAAATTAAGGCAGTGGTATCAAACTTTGAAATTCGCTTTAGTGATTTCCAAAAAATTGAGAAGTTGACATGTATTAAATTGAAGATACATTTCAAGCATCTGGTCTAGATTTCTGAGCATCTTGGGTAACAGATTTATGTGAATCTTGCTTGACAGACGCTCATGCATTGGATTTTTTAAGGTTGGCAATTTCCAAGAACAAACCTGACTTTGATAATGTAGCAAAGATGAGAATAAAATAAAAAATACTACGCAATTGTGTACTGTTTCACTTAAAATTTCAAGAACTATGTAATTGGTAGATCCCACAGGCTCTCGTCAGTAAATAGTTGATCTTGGGTTTAATCAAGTTGGCCACCTCTGCTCTATAGACTCTTAAAATTGCTTCTGCCACAACACCAACTTCAACTGAGGAAGCCCAACCGCAACTTTAAATAGACAATTTTTTGTGCTCTTTTAAATGGTTATAATTTGGACCTCTTTATATAAAAAATCACACATTTTATTTTAGGGCCTGCTTTAGGGAAGGACAAACTGTCTTGTCGGCAGACCCCTTGGACGTTCTATCATTAATAACATAAAGGCTCGTCTCCAATCAGATTTCTCAGTCACTAAATCTCAATCCCTACTGGATCTTAAACAAGAGAAATCTTAGTATCATCATGGTCTTGACCCTTGGCCACGGCATCACCTCACGATGGACAGCGATAAATATCGAATCTGTTTTCCGAACATAGTGAAACGATCTAACAACGGTATCAACCACCTTGAGCTTGCGGACTTAGAACCGGATGATGTCAAAGTCATAGCTCTCAAGAAAATCCGAAACATCAGAAAACAGAAGCCTTGAAGAATTCGATTGGGACTATCTCATTCTTCGCAGCGAAGAGAGGCATTCAAATCATCTGCGTAGAGTGATTTGAAGATCTGGAGGCTATCATGGAGTGTTCTGATGTAATCGTCTGAAATACGATACCACTCTTGTTGCCAACATGTTCCACAACTCGTTTGGTGCCCTTTCGAACTTCTTACGCTCAAGATAATTCCAAACATGTTCAATAATATTTGAGTCCAGGCCTCCTCTTGTAGCCGACTAGTTCTTGATCAATCGAGAAATGTGCTTAGGACGGAATTATTACCAATTAGACGATGCCCAGAAGGTACATCAATTCGTTAGGATGAATTGCAGCTCTAAATCTGGATATTGCCACCCCCCATCTTTGATAGTTTCTTGTAAACATGGTTCTGCAAGAGCTTCTCTAACACGCCCTCGTAGATACTGAGGACTGTTCGATCTAAATAGTTGAAATTTAGACTCGTTGGTCCACAATACTTGTCTCAACTCGTCATCTATTATCAATTTTGTTTTTCAAAAACCGCGTTAGACTCAAAGCATGTACTGATGTGCTATTGACGTAGCTTCTTCTAACTCTCTAACGCCTGCAAAAAATGTGCATCCGCTCTAGTGACATTTTGCAATCGTTCAGGCTTCGTTTGCTTAGTTTTAAAATGATTACTTTTAATGGAAGAAGGATGGGCCAATCAGGGGCTGCAAAGATACATTTTTGGATCAAATATATATTTCTAATTTCAACCCCTCCTAAACAGATATTATCCGTATATCATCCGCCTCCATATAGCGAGGCATTATCTTGATTTAACCCGGCCCAAAAATCCAAAAAAATACTACGTAATTGTGTACTGTTTCATTTAAAATTTCAAGAAGTATGTAATTGGTAGATTGTGCAGGCTCTCGTCAGTAAATAGTTGATCTTGGGTTTAATCAAGTTGGCCACCTGCCACAACACCAACTTCAACTGAGGAAGCCCAACAACAATAACAATAAACATCGATATCACCACACACCACAACTTTGATTAATTATTCGGGACACGTGTTTCGAAAACGGTATTCGGTTGATGATGAAAACCCATGCGTTTTCGAAACACGTGTCCCGAATAATTAATCAAAATTGTGGTGTGTAGTGATACCGATGTTTATTGTTATTACGAGCCGACAGTCCTTGAAATCACTCTGAGGAAGCCCAAGATTAGTCTCCATATCTACCACCAGATTAACGAGGCATATCTTCCGTACTCAGCCAGTACAGCATTAGAGATATCAGTCTTTAATTAGAGATGCCAGCGTTTAACCAAACATATCTCTGCTGCATGGCTTTGTTCGTCACATCTTGAAGAAATGAGACTAAATTTCGATGAAACTTGTAACACTCGGTATAGAAGGCCGCCGCCGAAATTGACGATTGTAATTGTATCCTCTCTAAGCAAACAATAACAGTTGTGGAAAGGTTATCCCAGAGTAACACGGTTAGTATGTACCGGAGCGTTGTTAGGAGGATTAGTCCGATTAAGTACAAAATTACGAGTCTAATCTTGGTAATCGTCGACGTAGGATGGCATCGCCCTCATTAATAGAAACACACAGCCTGTGCCTGGGCCTGTGGACGGCGATTCACCAGAAGAAGAGAAGGCGGAAAATACATGACAAGCTCGAGATTACGTTGATCCTTATTTTAATCCCCCTGTACTTGTTTAACAACAACGATAAAGAAGTCCGAAATTAAAATTAAAATAAATTCAATCGAGCACCTGATCGAGTTGGAGGAAATTCATGACGTTCATCCGACATGATATAGTACTTCATTAGCAGCCAACGGTCCCTGTAACCTCTAGCATACAAACTTAGGCATTAATTATGGCCTGCCCTAGACATCAGGTAGTGACGTCTGTTTTAATGGCTACGCTTGCTATAGAATGTTTATGGTTACACACAGGAGCACGGCCAGGACATTTAACGAGGACCGCCGCGGGGATGCGGTTCGTGACGACCGCACCGCCATCTGTCACTGGATTGTCGAGTCACCCTCTTGATCTATAGTGCATGTAATGGTTGTACTCTGGTCTAGTCGGATAAAATAGGATTCCGGTTGTATCAAAAAAAAAAAATCAATCAAATTCACCACCCTGTATATAGTAAGTAGAAACAAAACTTCGGACGAAACAATGCGCTAGACGACTCCCGAAACACATTCGGACGAGACGACAAACTTCATAATAAATTGTAAGTTATTACCAGCATTTATCCGACAGGATAGACACAAAGGTCGGCCGAACTGCAGCCCTTCGCCCTTTATTCTAAAACGGTCGTCGTAAAACGGTCCGACAAGAACAAGTCGGCACATCAGAAAGAGTCCTAAACATATCAAGCCGGCGACGTTTGTGGGCCATCAGCGTCAAAACTTCAAGATTTACTCCGGCAAAGTTCTATAATACAATTTAAACGCGCGTAAAGGGCCTGACCGACGTACATGTTTAAAGCGAAGTAGGAAGTTCCATGCCGGTTTTTGTTATCCAGAACTGTTGGGATTATTTATTATAATGTATTTTAATTTTAATTTATAGCGACCAACGATGGTTATTACATTATATACCTATATATTGTAGAGGGATTGTTAAGTCCTTAATTCGACTGCATTGTTGTTTATAATGTGATTTTTCTGGGTGATTTCATCTAATTACGTTTACTGGCGGAAATTGAGAAACGACTGTAGCCGATTCAAGCGTAACAATCCGGTGTACAATCATGAATCGACCACACTATTATAGCAAAGTATTGAACTGCATCCACATCCTGTTTAATCTCATTAATTACAAATGATGTCTATTAAAGTTTTTGGGAAAGCTAACGCAATACTAGCTTTATTCGGTATTCTTTTTACGTCGCTGATATTTTTATGTCTCTCTTCTTTTTTTATATCCTCGTGAGGGTCGTAGCTAACGTCCCTAAAGGGTTGGATTGCTCAACGCCAGATGGCAGTACGGGACATTTCATAACAAAAGACAAATCACCGCGGAGGTTTCATAAAGCTCACGCTACTACTACCCACTATACTGAATAGCGATTCGTTGTGCAATTGTTGCGCGAAATTGATAATAATAGTTCGTATGCGGCATGTTTTATGTATCTTGTTATACAGGGTGGTTTACTGGTGACCCAACATAGCAATTTATAATTTTAAATTACGAATCGAATGCAATTGAGGGGCTCCTTCCTCTTTGAGCGTTCTTCTTCTTCTTATGCATGGATGGTTTCACAAGACTACCGACACCACCTAGTTCGTCCGAAACGTCGGTATGGAGAGAATCTCCATGTCCACCAACCTCTGGTGCCTATGCGATCACATCTTAGACCTCAGTCTTCACCACAACTCGAAAGATGGGGGGTGGTCAGTCCGGATCCAATCCTCAACGTCTCCGCAACGATGGGGGAGACGGATGCACCAACCCTATCGTTGCGGAGACAGATGGATTGGAGCACCCGTCTCTCGAATTGTGGTGAATTGGATCCAAGATGTGATTGCAGAGACTAGAGGATTAACTTCAAACCAACACCTCCGAGGATAACATCATCTTTAGGTTTCCAACACATTTCGCAGCCAGTTTGGTTTTCTCCATAATACGGATGGTTCTTCAGCTGGCGACGATAACTTTGGAGAGGATCTCTACGTCCACCAACGCTATCGTTGCGGAGACAGATGAATGAGATCCGGACTGACCACCCTCCGTTTCAAATCAATACCTCGATCCACTCTGAACAAAAAAAAAAAATTCACCAACCCCTTGGTGTTGGATGCTGTCATCCCTCGGAACCGACTGGTGGATTGTTTGGCTGTATCCAAAGTGAATCGAACCAGCGTTCTTAGATGCTACTGCAATCATCCTTCGGATCCGTCCTCTGAATTGGGTTCCTTTAATATTGAGTTTGGAGCTCGATCCACTCTGAACATAGCTAGACAATCTACAAACCCATTGGTATTGAGTGCAATCATCCCAACACCCAAGGGGTTGGTGGCTTGTCTAGCTCTGTTCAGAATGGATCGAGCCAAGGTTCTTAGATGCTCCTGCAGGCCGGAGATCCGCAGAACTAAGTTGCGCATTTCTGATATGGTTTGGAGCGTTGCATATCATTCGGAGCGTCTTATTTTGTAATATAACCAACACCTCCGAAGACAACATCATCCTTAAGTTTCCAACACATTTCGCAGCCAGTATGGTTTTCTCCATAATACGGATGGTTCTTCAGCTGGCGACGATAACTTTGGAGAGGATCTCTACGTCCACCAACGCTATCGTTGCGGAGACAGATGAATGAGATCCGGACTGACCACCTTCCGTGAAGAGGGTCTAAGATGTGATCGCACAGAGACCAGAGGATTCACTTCAAATCAACACCTCCGAGGACATCATCCTTAAGTTTCTCCATAATGTATTGGAGGGCTGAGCAGTAATCAACTCCCACCCCTGGTAGACAGAATGCGACACCATCGACAAGACTGATCAATTGAAGATAAAATGGACTGGGTGTCTAGAAGTTTGTTGGAGTAGCTTTGAAGAAATTCACTACTTAATGTCACTTCCTTTAAAATACTATTGGAAGCTCTGCTACTTAGCAGATAGCAGAAGATCTACACAAAGTATTTTGAATGAGTACTATCGCCTTACTTGTCAACTTTTAAAAGTCACTTTTTTGTCGTTGTTTTCTTTTCTTAATTCAGCCAACGTGTTTAATTAACCGCAACAAAGTTAGGAAGAGTTTGATGATGAAATATCTTCTTTTAGGGTTTCGTTTTTTTGCTAAGGCTGGACACGAGGTCCCTTAGCCATTTTGTCGTTTTATAAGGTGGCTCTTCTGGCCTGAGGTTGTGGTGGACATACGGAGCTTCTATGGATGGATTTAATCTTAAATGTCGGCTTGTCCTGATGACACGGGGTGGTGGCCTATCAGAGTCCAAATTCCCCAAATGCTGGATGAGCGATGCAGTTTCTTCTGCAGAACAAATACTTCACAGAAAACTTAGTAGTTATCCGAGGGAAGTGGGGTGGTAGAATGCCTAGAGTTTAATTAGGAATCGACTGACCTCGAAGAGACGATTCTCATTAGCAAACGTCGTTTTTGCAAAATTTAAAAAACGATTCTGCCGAGTATTTATCTGCTATCATTGTTTGATCATCCTCAAAGTTTTGGCCCAAAGAAACATAGTCATAGAAGTGTGTTTACTTGATTACTAGGGATGTGAGGGTGTCGATGGTTTTGCAAAAAAAGTGCAGAGTTTCGATTCATTAGACCTCAACCATTCTGCGGCTTTAATGATAGAACGTCCAAGCATCTGTCCTGCCAGAAGGAGCTTCGTGAAGGACAGGCGTTTGAACCTGCTGCAAGGACATCAATTGAAATTTATTTTATACACATGTATTAATCATAGGCGTCATCAAGTTGAAACTTCCACTTTAAATAGACAATTTTTTGTGCTCTTTTAAATGGTTCTAATTTAGACCTCTTTATATAAAAAATCACACATTTTATTTTAGGGCCTGCTTTAGGGAAGGACAAACTGTCTTGTCGGCAGGCCCCTTGGACGTTCTATCATTAATAACATAAAGGCTCGTCTCCAATCAGATTTCTCAGTCACTAAATTTCAATCTCTACTGGATCTTAAACAAGAGAAATCTTAGTATCATCATGGTCTTGACCCTTGGCCACGGCATCACCTCACGATGGACAGCGATAAATATCGATTCTGTTTTCCGAACATAGTGAAACGATCTAACAAAGGTATCAACCACCTTGAGCTTGCGGACTTAGAATCCGATGATGTCAAAGTCATAGCTCTCAAGAAAATCCGAAACATCAGAAAACAGAAGCCTTGAAGAATTCGATTGGGACTATCTCATTCGTCGCAGCGAAGAGAGGCATTCAAATCATCTGCGTAGAGTGATTTGAAGATCTGGAGACTATCATGGAGTGTTCTGATGTAATCGTCTGAAATACGATACCACTCTTGTTGCCAACATGTTCCACAACTCGTTTGGTGCTCTTTCGAACTTCTTACGCTCAAGATAATTCCAAACATGTTCAATAATATTTGAGTCCAGGCCTCCTCTTGTAGCCGACTAGTTCTTGATCAATCGAGAAATGTGCTTAGGATGGAATTATTACCAATTAGACGATGCCCAGAAGGTACATCAATTCGTTGGGATGAATTGCAGCTCTAAATCTGGATATTGCCACCCCCATCTTTGATAGTTTCTTGTAAACATGGTTCTGCAAGAGCTTCTCTAACACGCCCTCGTAGATACTGAGGACTGTTCGATCTAAATAGTTGAAATTTAGACTCGTTGGTCCACAATACTTGTCTCAACTCGTCATCTATTATCAATTTTGTTTTTCAAAAACCGCGTTAGACTCAAAGCATGTACTGACGTATGCTATTGACGTAGCTTCTTCTAACTCTCTAACGCATGCAAAAAGTGTGCATCCGCTCTAGTGATATTTTGCAATCGTTCAGGCTTCGTTTGCTTAGTTTTAAAATGATTACTTTTAATGGAAGAAGGATGGGCTAATCGGGGGTGCAAAGAAATATTTTTGGATCAAATAAATATTTCTAATTTCAACCCCTCCTAAACAGATATTATCCGTATATCATCCGCCTTCATATAGCGACGCATTATCTTGATTTAACCCGGCCCAAAAAGCCAAAATTTACTGCAACTTTCCATATCCGCGATAGAGTCATAACGGCTTATGATTTCTTACCACTACGAGCTCTAGTTCTTGTCCATATTTTCGATTCTTTTGTTCGCGTGTTTCCTGCGATCCTCCTCTACATATAATACACCCTTCTCACACCCATCTCTCAACCGTACCTTTCCTACTATACTACTACGATGAGTTTCTCCCCTTCCCCTATCCCCTAATAAGGCGGTTGCGTATCCATCCATTTTGTGATTGAGTGCGTGGCGATAGGCCATGACCATTCGAACGTTATAGTTTTCTTTTTTGTTTCTCCTCCAAGTTGGCGTGTGTGTATTATTAAACATGCGTTCAAAACGAAAATAACAACGCAAAAACAGCAGTTCTACCATCAGAGTTTAGATTCGTTTCCTCCTCCCACTTTCCCCAACCTCGATCGAGGTAAATGCTTCTCGGCACGAATATACAACACAATCGTCGGGTCGGAAAGCCAGAACGATTCGGCGGGTTGTTTCTATGTCTTTCGAATACGATATTAATGTGCTTCTAATGCTACCATAAACAATATAGAGAGAGAGTGGTTGATATCGGCACGTTATGTGTGCCGTGGGTTTCGTGGGATTGGATTGTAGCGAAGGTGTATATTGAGGGATATCACGCTCCCTTTACAATAAAATTATTATCAAAGTTGGCGATATCGTTTGAAAGAACTAAAAAACAAAATGTTTAAATCCAATTCCTCGTTCATGACTCCCGACTCAATATTCGTGTGTTTTCACCGAACGCGAATTAAAATCGCCATTCAACTCTTCTCTCTATCTTCGCGGAAAAGGTCTGTATATTAAAACGAAAGGTAAATACTGACACGGTCGCGAAAGAGGGGGGAGGAAGGAAGGAAAAATCCCGAACAGCATTAACGTTTAAGTTAATTTAATTTAATTGAAACGAATAGTACGACCGCAATAAAGAACTCGTATGCAATGTTTATCTTAAATATATTGTATAATTCGCTGTGGCGCATGAATACGAAGCTTTCGGGATATAAATTACAATTACCCGTGCATTACTCATTCTAAAAATAAACACTCGGACTTGGGCCGTAATAGAAATCAAGGTATGTATGTATTATATATTACAGGGTGTATGGAATATAAAAGGTATGGTACACTCCGTGGAAACAAAAATAGACGGCATTTTTTTAACACGATTCAACATCTCGTTAGATCGGGAGTGCCTCAGGGCTCTATGCTGGGATCGGACCTCCAACTTGCCGATAAAACCTCACTGGAGCCTCGCAAACGATACTACAGTATACAATTCGTCTAGAAACGAACTCCTGAGATTCGGCACAGACAACCTCCTCTCAGTCGATGATTTTGCTCTTCTACGAAGTCCTTCCACCTACCACCATCTAGGACCACCACCATCTAGGACTAATCCTGAATCAGAAGCTTAAATGGGAGCACCGAGTCTAGTATTTGAGGGAGAGGTTCTGAATGATATGCAACGCTCAAAACTACATCACCAATGCGCAATTTAGTTCTGCGAACCTCCAGCCTACAGGAGTATCTAAGAATCCTGGCTCGATCTGTTCTGGACAGAACCAGACAATCCACCAACCCCTTGGTGTTGAGTGGAGTCGGTTCCGAGGGATGACTGTACTCAACACCAAGGGGCTGGGCTGGTGGACTGTCTGGCTATGTCCAGAGTGGATCGATCTCCAAACTCAATATTAGAGAAACCCAATTCAGATGGTCAAATCGTTGTACAACGTCAACCAAATGTCGAACTCTCCATCCCTCTCGTGCGGAGAGAAGCGAGGAGATCTTGTGCAGACGTCTGCAGGCACAAGTTGATGCCATAGTTGTGTGATAATGTGATATCAGGATCGCCATGTGATAACACACTTCTTGTTGGATACAGGATCGTCTCAGATTCTAATAATTTCATATGGAGCGTAGAGAAAACAAACCTACTTCTGTAGAGGTCCTTTAAAATAAGATCCTTCGGATGCTGGTTGAACAACTCCGAGTTGACTTAAGAAATCTATCCCTTAAGGACCATCTGTCAACTTTGGCTGCCAATCCTCTGGTCTCATACCTAATGGAACTAGACCCCGATCGACCACCACCCAGGGTAAGAGTCAACAGAGTTAGGTTAGGTTAGGTTAAGAGTGGGGTGGCATGCGGGCCTGTTTCACCGCGACCTTTACAGGTCTATTGTGATCCCCTTTACCTTAGAGAACGCTCTCTAGTTTCGCCTTCTTAATCAGACTTATCATTTTTGAGAGCGGCTCTTTTGTGTAGCCGTTGGCTGTGGGGTTCTCTACCCCCATTGCTAGAAACCTTGTCCTCGCTAGGCCGTCACAGTGGCACAAAACATGAACTGGGGTTTCTTCTTCCTCTTGACAGAATCTGCAGAGAGCATTTTCTCCCAGGCCTATGTTAAACATATGCCTATTCAGTCTTCCTGTCTTTACTCAGTAGGTCTTCAGTAAACTTAGGCCTCTGTTCCCTTAGGAACTCCTTAGCCTGTCTCTGTCCTGGCGATCTTACCCACCATTCCTTGGACTTGTTTTGTGACCATTCGTAGATGGACCTCTTAATTTGTGATTTGGTAGTGCCGAAGGAAGGGGCCGCTCCTATGAAAGGCCTTGACGTCGGCCAGCTCATCGGTCGCCTCGTTTCCCTTCACTCCCATGTGGCTGGGGACCCAGGCCGAAGTGATTTTCCTTAGGGTGCCCGCCTCATTTAGGGCTCTTACGCAGTCCCAAACCAGAGTCAACAGAGTGCTGAGCATTGATAATTCATAGAAGACCTACACGTACGAAGATCACAACATCTTACCGATCGCAAATTCCGGGGCTGAGGGATCACACCCACGCAACCACACTGTAAGGGCCGGATGGGATCAACAGGGAGAAAAAAGAGCTAACGAACTAGCTAAGCTAAAGAAGAGAAACCCAATTCTGATGGTCAAATCATCGTACTACGTCAATCGAATGTTGAACTCTCGTTCGGAGAAAAGGATGGTTCCGAGGGATGACTGTAATAGCTTCTAAGAACGCTGGCTCGATCCACTCTGGATACAGCGCGAGAGTTCGACATTCGGTTGACGTTGTACAATGGTTTGATCATCTGAATTGGGTTATTTTAATATTGAGTTTGGACATTCTACCCACATGATTAAATGTAATAATCCTCTTTATAGATTTTAATAGATATTAAAGAATTGAAATATTTACCGCTGAACTCTTGGAAATCTCTGCAATATAGCAAAGCTGATTATTCAATCATAAACAATGAGATTTCTGATATTGCTTGGTCCGACATATTTAAAGATCAATCCGTGGATGATGCTGTTGATATTTTTTACTCTCATTTGTTTAAAGTTATTAAAAAAAATGTTTCCGAAAAGATTGTGGGGAGGTCTCCTTTTCCTGTATGGTATCGACGGTCTACTATTAAAATTTATAAAGAAAAGCGTAAGATGCACTCGAAATGGAAGAGATACTTAAGATTAAGAGATTACGAGTCCTTTACCATCCTTAGACGTCGACTCAAGTATGCCATAAATGTTGATTATCGAAATTGGATAAATTCTGTGCAGTCAAATATCAAATCGGACGCTAATAACTTTTGGAGTTATGTTAAGTCGAAGCGTGCGTCGTCCTTACTCCCGACGTGCATGCACCATATGAATGAAACGGCGACCTCTACACTGGGTATTTGTAAGTTATTTAATAGCTACTTTAAGTCTGTTTTTGAACAGGATGACTGTCTGCTGGACTCTTGTCTTTCGGTTGCTAACAATGCACCTTTTTCGGCTTTCAATGTATCTCTGATTGACCAAAGTTCCGTACTGCAGATGTTAAGATCTTTGGACGTAAGAAAGGGTAGTGGTCCAGATCATATTCCCCCTTTATTTATTAAATCTTGTGCTGAATCTCTTGCATATCCCCTATCTCTAATATTTAACTTATCTCTCACGCAGGGAACTTTTCCTCAAGTTTGGAAAAATGCTTTGATTACTCCAATTCACAAGGGAGGTAGCGCAGATGAAATCTCAAACTATAGGCCTATCTCGAAACTTAGCATTTTTGCTAAACTTTTCGAAAAAATCGTTACTGTCGAGTTATATCACTCCGTAAAGCACATTATCCTGCCACAGCAACATGGTTTTTGTAAGGGTAGATCTACCATTACAAATCTACTTACTTATACCGATTATTTGTCTTCTGTCTTGGATCAAGGTGGCCAGGTTGATGTTATCTTGACAGACTTTAAAAAGCTTTCGATAAAGTCAACCACACTTTATTGATTTCTAAATTAGTTCAAATAGGTTGCCATGGAAACCTTCTCCGATGGATTACTTCTTATATTAGAAATAGGTCACAGGCTGTTGCTATTAATGGACTTAGATCTGACTATATAAACGTGACCTCCGGTGTGCCCCAGGGTTCCCATCTCGGTCCGCTCCTTTTTAATTTATACATAAATGACATTGGTGGGGTTTTCAGCTCTTGCAGGTTTTTGTTGTATGCTGATGATTTAAAAATTTTTAATAGTATTGGTAGTATTAATGACAGTTTACAGTTACAATATGAATTGAATAAATTTGAAATTTATTGTAATTCCAATAAATTACACTTAAATATTAACAAGTGTAAATTTATTAGATTCACTAGGAAGCGTTTACCAGTTGAATTCAATTATACTCTCAGCAATAAAGCTCTGGAGAAGGTTTCCACTGTCAAAGACCTCGGCATAATTTTTGATTCGAAACTTTCATTTCAATACCACCTGGATTTCATTACTCGCCGTGCTTTTAGAACTTTTGGATTTATTTGTAGAATCACTAAGCCTTTTAATGATCACAAATGTCTTATTACCCTTTTCAACACGCTTGTGGTTAATAATCTGCTGTATGGCTCTGTGATTTGGAACCCCATGTATAATGTTTACATTGATAGAGTTGAATCGGTACAAAAAAAGTTTTTAAAATTTTTGACATACAAATTTGGCAACAATTTACAGAGTTACCATGAACGTCTGGTTGCTTATAGTTTATTATCATTAAAACATAGAAGGGTAATCGCAGATCTATTGATAATATATAAAATTGTTCATAATCATTTTGACTGTGACTTGCTCTCCAAAATGAGTTTTAGTGTCCCGAGACTGGAGGCTAGATCCTCCGCGACATTCCAACTAATAACTCAAAGAACCAACATGGGTATAAACTCACCGTTTTATCGAATGTGTAATAACTACAATAGTTTCGCGAGTAGTTTAGATATTTTTAACTTGTCGCTGTCTGCTTTCAGGAGTTCAGTGATCGGTCTTTTTCATGGATAGACTTTTCTGTTTTGTTTTTTTTTTCTTTTTTTTCTAGTTTAAGGTACTTATACTATTAATCCTACCACACTTTTATTTTATTTTATTTATTTTACTTACTGCTATCGCTTTTGTTAGTAATATAATTTTTTTTTTACTTTTACTTTTTTCTTAAGTTAGTTCGGCTTTGGCTGATGTTTTGTCTTTTTTGTATTGTATTCATGTATTACGTGGAAATTTTTTTGGGGCTACGACCCTGTCAATTTCCCGAATATTAAATAAAATAAAAAAAAAAAATAAATAAAATATAGTTTCTACCAGCTCCACAATCTTAGCTACTCCCATAGCTGAGACAACAATCTCTCATTGATTTGGAGGTTTAGTTTTTTGCTGTACTTTTTAATCATTGATCATATGAGATGAGTTGTATCCATTCCATCCAAACCATTTCAGTTATTCCTCCCAACCTCTCCATAAAAATGTGCTCACTTGTACTTATAAATCAACACGGCAAATATGCAATTTAATTTTGAAGTGATCGTCATGATTCACGCTTGAAATTTATTAAAAGGAAAAAAATAAAATTCCTCATACACCTTACAAAAAAAAAAGAGACCAGCGTCGCCTCGAGACACAAACTCGACTTATTTAAGGTACCCTTCTGGCGATTTCGACCGCGGTAAACTGGTTCTTCTACACACACACACACTAATCAAGATAAATTTCAGCGAGTGCTTCGGTTGCGTGCGTTTCTGCGAGAGCGCTTTTTGTTTCAATTATTCCGATAACGATTGTATCTGTCCGTGAAATTGGCGGCCTTATTTATAGCATCCGAAGATTTATACGAAACGAGAAATGTCATTATAATAATATTCATCGCCTTTAAGATTTAATTAGATACAGAGACGATCTCCGGACGAAATTATCATTCCACTACACGATACATAAACTGTCTGGTGCACTCGTGATCTTTTGTTAACAACCCCATCTCGTACACAAGAAACGAACTCGACGTCAAGAACACAGTAGTTGTAGTTGCATTTATGAACTTATAATAACTAAAGAGAAGTCCTCGCACCCCTCTTCCCCCTTTTTAAAGAACGAGATGCACTAATTTAAAAGCGCCGACACTAAACGGGAGTCTAGACATTTTCGTTAAGTACACACGCAGTCGGCTGAGAAAACCGCCGCAGCGCTTTAGCTAATTAAATCATGTTTAATTATCGAATCGCAGGGTCTTAATGATAGCCGAAGAGATGACGGAATAAGGTTCTTTAGCGATATTAATGTACATAGAAGGGGAGGGACGTGAATGCCATATAATTTGAAATATCCATTTCGTACTGGAAGATGAAAAGGGAGTCCACCCTTTAAATTAATTCAGTTTTAATCGAATTAGTTTTATTATGAGATCAACGCAACCAGTCCTCGTGGACACCCTGTATAAGCTAAACCACGAAATTATCATAATTATGACAGTTTGACAGGTTTTAGCTGTCAAAATATAGCTTATACAGGGTGTCCACGAGGACTAGTTGCGTCGATGGTGACTTAGCCTTACTACTCACCCTGTATCTGTTTATACATAGAAAGGAAATCTTATTAAGCTCACACAAAACGCGAAAGGGATTTTTTTAACGCAGAATGATAAAGAGGAAGCGGGTGAAAATATAAATGACCGGTCCTTCCCCCTACAATTTCCACCTTCTACTATTTACATTTGCCCGTTTTAATTACCATCGCATACTGAGTATATGCGCGGATAGCATGATAATATTTTTTATCGTAATTCGCGTTGTAAAGCAGAAAACTGCCATGTATCCTCGACTAGTACACGTTTGCGTCGTATAAAACGGCATAAATAATTTCTTAAACGAGTTGTCACGCATCTGTTAATTATGCGTATTTTTCCGAGCTAGCGATAGCATCGTTTTTCATTTTGTTTTATTACGTTTGGTATAATAGGGAGACGTACAACATGCATGTACGTATACGTAACGATGGTCGTTATAAAAGTGAAAAATTTGTTTAAAAAAAAAACTGTCTCCGAACAGCTCTTTTGAAGCAATTAAATTTGAATACGATTTCACATTTATCTTGTCACCCTGTATAGATATAAGTTGTCTATACATGCAAACGGTAATATCGGTATTGTCAGTAGCTCCGAAACCGTAATAAAATAGATGTAAATGCCAGTCAAGATCGCCTTCCGAAAAAAGGAAGAAAGGCGAACTATAAAATTGAGGAGGGTGGTCCCTCTACGACGACGACGTCGGGCAAAAACTGGCACCGGCCACAACCTCTATCCCTCAGACTTCTCGCTGCTTATTTGAATATTGAATTTTTATGAGGCTATTCCGGGACTGTTTTTTAGGTGATGTGCATGTAGAAAAACAAGAGGGCTATGCGGGAGCTCGCGACTGGCGACATCTGTTTGTCTTTGTTCTAACTATTATTAAAATATGGTTTCTTGTATAAAACTGGTGAGGGTGGATCTAAGTTACAACGATGTTATGTTTGTCTTGTTTATTATAATTGCTAACTTTTTTTTTTATCAACTACATACCATTTTTTTTGTTCCTGTAGAAGCGCGATCGAAACCCGTCGAAGTCTTCGTTATAATCTCTTGATTATCTATTAATAAATTTAAATCTTCTTTTAAAACTGTTCTACCTTCTATGTTGTGCACATTCTAAATTGCATTTCTAAATCAAAAATCAAAAAATCATGCCAGAAGTAAACGTAAACAATGTATAGATCTATATTATATAGAAGGGTGACCCTAAGCACACCTCTAAGGTGTATAAGGATTATCTCAAATTCCAAGAAAATTATCAAAACTTCAATGTTATGATTTGGATACCTCATTCCCCAATGAGCCTCCCTCCTAAATCACCTCCAAAAAACAAAATGTAACAATTTCACATTTTGTAATTAAATGATTACTAATTAATAAATGATAACTATTCTATTGCTGTATTTATCGAGTTAATTCAAATTTTTTGAAATTTTGTGGCTTGAGAACCACCGTTCTTCAAAGTAAGTTCTTAAAAATAAACTGAACGACTGTGTTTTCCTTTTACATCGTATCCTACGTAGAAATGATAACTGAGGAATCTGCACATATGCATTTTGGTACGGCGGGAACAGCAATTGCAGTTGTTTGTAATTATACGAGGGGTATTTTTTTTGCTAGTAATATATACGAGGGGGGACTCAAAAAAAATTCGGAATGACTTTATAAAAATACTTTTATTCATTTTATAGACAAAATACCTTTAATCTCCTTGTTACTAATGCACTTGTCCAATCTCTTATTCCACTGATCAAAACATTTTTTAAATTCATCTTCTTTGATGCCTGACAGCGTCTCCGTCGTTTTTTTTCCTCCAATTCATCAATGTCAGTACCACCACCCTCCTTCCGGCAGCTAGTGGGCTAGCTTCTGATAAAAACTGTTCCATACCTGATAAAAGCTGTTCCATACCTGATAAAAGCCATTTAGCACCTGATAAAAGCTGTTCCATACCTGATAAAAGTTCAGTACCTGACTTTATCCAACAGCTTTTATCAGGTGCTGAACGGCTTTTATCAGGTATGGAACAGCTTTTATCAGGTATGAAACAGCTTTTATCAGGTATGGAACAGCTTTTATCAGGTATGAAACAGCTTTTATCAGGTATGGAACAGCTTTTATCAGGTATGGAACAGTTTTTATCAAGTACTGAACGGCTTCTTGTTTATATCCACTAGCCCATTAGCTGCCAGAAGGTAGGAGTGGTGGGGGGGCGCCCAAGGTGCCCCCATATCTACTACTAATGTCCATAAAACGCCTTCCTTTCAGGTTTTTTTTTTCAGTCGGGGAAATAAAAAAAGTCATAGAAGACCACGTCGGGCGAATACGGGGGACGGAGGAGGCTTATGCATCTAGTGGAAAAAAGCGGCACTACCAAAACTCAGCTCACCATAGAGTCGTCCCGGTTTTTTTGGGTCCCCCCTCGTATATTCTATCAAGAAAGTAGCGGGAATTGGACAATGAAATACAAAATATGTATTAATCATCAAAACATTTTTTAAACGCACTTTTTAGACTCGACTTCAGTACCCGCCACGAATTCTCTTTTATCGTTATCTATCGGGGGTGTGGAGGAAAACGGGTGCCTCGAAATGGTAATTTCAGTTTTGGAAAAAGAAAAAAGTCGGCAGGTAACATATCAGGAGAATACGGTGACTGTTCGATAAGATTTGTCTAATTTTTGGCCAGAAATTCGCTCCGAATGAAAGCCTTGTGAGATGATGCAAAATCCATGCTCTCTAAAACGCCCAAATTCACCCTCTCACATTCTGGCAAGAATTTCGAGTGCACAACATCGCGATAATCGAAAAAAAATGTCAACATTGCCATTCCGAACCCTGACGCTGAAATTGACTCGTTCTAACATGTCTTTAACGATTGCGCTTTTGCACAAAATTCAGATCTTTCGCCACTAGTCGAGTGGCAACATGTTTCATGCCCAAACAATCGTTTAGATTGGTACGAAATTTTGACGGCTATCATTCTCAGACTTCAACGACTTACATCATCTGCAAACTTTGAACCTTTATTTAATAGAGTCTGGTACGACATTTTTATTGAGTTGAAGCAGTGGCTCGTTGAAGTGAGTCAGCTCTTTGAATCAGCTCACTGGTAAATTGACAGTAAGGTGTGAGGTTATGTTTATTTCAATCCTCTAAGTATTCAATGTCATTAACTGAAAATTTGTTCTGTTTCTGTCAACCTCTTTTGTTTGTAAAATACAAAATGACTTCGATTAATTTAATAATTTGCTTAGTTAATGAAGTGCCAATAAGAATTCAAAATAGCCCTTAATATATCAATTTCAAAGTCCTCTGCGACGAAATTAGTAAAAAATATTGGTTATCAAATATTTTTGGTGTTACGAGGACGACCTGTAATGCTTCTGGAATCGACAAGAAAAGCACGATGTTGGTGTGCAGTCTCCTCGAAGATTAATACACTTTTTCAAACGGTGCTGCAGTCTCTTCAAGCCGTTAGAGAAGTAGGATGTTTCGAGGTCTCCAAGATAATCATCTGTAGCAGTCATGACCTCCTCATTTGAGGCAAATCTCTTTCCTGCCAGCGATTTTCTCAGGTTTGGGAATAGGGAAAAGTCGTTGGGGGCCTCGTCCGATGAATATGGAGGATGAGAGAGTAATTCGTAGCCCAACTTGCAAACGAGATCGTTTCTCCTTCAATACTGCATCAATAAATCGTTGTAGTATTGCACCGTGATCGTCCTTCCCCTCTGCAGATCGTCAAGGAGGATCCCAGAAAATGGTCGCTATGACCTTTTCCTTTCTGCGGAGGTGATCCTTGATTCCTTGGTCTCCGCTTCGTAGTGGTGGATCCAAGTTTCATCCGCGGTTACGGAAAGTATGAAGAAATCCTTTCACATCATGAATTTTGTCGACCATTTCATCGTTGGTAGTGGTTTTTGGGGGTCTGGTGTTTGGGAACTCTCTTACCCAGAAGTTGATGGTCGAAAATGATGGAGTAGATTCGCCATGAAGTTCTAGCAAAATATTTCGAATTTCCGCTTCCGTTTTGCCGGTCACCCAAATGTGTTGATCAAATTTTGATTCGAATTTTTTAGAAGTTAGTAAGTCGATGGAAAAAATTGGAAACTCACGCGAAGATTCTACAGCAGATTCAACACCTGTATAAGTTGTTCTGCTCGTAAAATAATCGCAATCCAATGAATGTAAAGTACTTATTTGGTTGGAAACAGACGTAGCGATTACAGTTTTACATTTTTGTACCATTACACCGGTCAGTAATGATATAGCGGTGGCTGTAAGTACTAACGCCACTGTCACTATATATGTACAATATAGAAAATTAGATGTATGCAATCCACGATCAAAATTTCCTCTAATAACCGGTTAAAGATGTCATATTCTGCCCTGTTCAGTGTTACGAGGTGCGATGCAGGCTGTAATTTGCGGCACGCACATTCTCCGCCACCATTTACGGACTGACTAACGATATAATTGCGAAATCTAAAAAGGTTAAAAATTAGATCGAATTGCGTATGCAAAATAATTCATTAACGTGACGACCAGCATTATATTATTATTATGAATAAAATGAGGCAAATTGCGCGATATTATCTCACAGCTATAAACATATTCGCAAGGTTCGTTTGCATATTTTAATAATAATTACATGTGCGTCCGATTTTGATTGTTAATTAGTGCAAAATTGTATGCGTAAATATTTCAGTACATGTCCCGAATTAAATGCGCAGTTTGTTTAGTGTAAATATTGTTAAAATTCATCTTTATTCTGATTCGATTCAATTTAATTAATACTGCAGTATTATATAGAAATACTGGTTATTACATGACGAAGCAGAATCAACGTTTAAAGATGATGACGAGTATACCATCTCGATTAAAGCAATTATGTCCAATCCATCGGCTGCAACATTCCACCACTATAATAATAGCCTGTATAGGATGAAAATGACCTTTGTCTCCATCTATCTCCATCTATCTTCATCGTTCTAATCTAAAGTTAGAATTATCTAAAAGATACATGTAGATATTTCGATTAAAATTGCTTTCGTCGTTAATATAATAATAAATACAAAAAAAAAAAGGAGCGACCTAAAGTGACAACAATTAATCAAACTTCGATTTTATAAACGCGTCACGGGGTGGGAGGGGGAGAGTGTAGTACAGTATCCGATCGAATAATTAGGTCATAAATCATCTAGATAATGCAACAATAAAAATTGGCCCGGTGGAATTTCGGGAGAGCTCGCCTGACGGGGGAGTCTTCCACGTAAAACTAATCGATGTCGTAGATTTGAAGAAGAGGAACCGCGATGTTCGAGGAGCGTCAGAAGTGAGACTAACGTCGTCGACGCGTAATTATAAAACGTTGTCACGAGCATCGGCCGGCTATTAATCAAATGTTAATTACGTCGAAAGATGTCGACAATTACGTGCGCCATACTAACTTTTTCCCACCCCACCTTTTTTCCCATCCACCCCCCTTTCACTTCCTCCTGTATATTTTTATGCGTTATACTTACTAAGACGTGAGAGATTTTGAGAGCGTGAAAATTGCAATTTTTTCTAAATTTTTACACCGGAAAATATAGTGGTTTATTATATTTCTAACTTCAATATAATATGCAATTGATAAGAAATGTCATCGCCTGATAAACTTTATCTTAAAGCTAATTCAATTATATTCTATTGTTTTTAATCGTCGTTTTCCCCACCATAACCTTCCATAATATCGTTCGTATTATGTATTATTAATGCGAGGTCATAATGACAACACAAAACGATAAAAACCAGATGTTAAACACTCTTAAACTGTTGTAATAATGTCACAGACTTGCTGATAAAATTGAATACAATTCTTAGTAAGATTTCCGCTTGTTTAAAATTAGAACGATTCTGCATAATGATACTGTTATATTGTACAAATCATGCATCTATGATCGTTGCTTAGTCAGAACAAAATAGGCCCGAAAACTTGAAAACCATCACAACTAGAATAGTGCTTTCCTCGACATTTTGTAGAAAATTTAATGCTCGAGTCAAGTCTCGACCATAGCTGCAAGATTTGTACGTATATACAGGGTGTTTCAGAATAAGATGCTGATTCTTAAGGGTGTCAATTTTAAGAAGAAAAGTTCAAATAATCTTATGTCCTAAATCTCTTAAATTTTGAGCTACAGGGTATTCGTTTTGAGAAAAAAATCGTTTTTTTATCATAACTTTAATATCTTTCTAGATATTTTAATAAAATTTGACATATGCCTTCTAAGCAACAACAGCTACTTTTTGATATAGAAATTTTTTTAATTTTTTATTCAGTAGCGTCCGTACAGGATGTGGACTAGATATTTTTAGAGAAATATTATGTACGCCACTGCTTTTTCTTAAAATAAAAATTATTTTTAAAATCTCCATTTATTTTAAGGTAAATTTGATTTCCTGTTTTTTTTCTTCGTCCGACGAACGGTTTCCGATCAAAAAATAAAATTGGAAATATGTATTTTAAATATTACTCATATCTTAGTCTGGAGAATTCTTCATGATTTTTCGTTATATCCCTATCATATTCAACGGGTCCAGGCCCTACTTCCTCGGGATTTTCTATTACGTATAAATTTCTGCCAATGGTTTCTTCAAAGTGTTACCGAAAATCGTGAATTTAACGAACGAAGCTAATATTTCCAGGAACGGAATAAGAAATTTTCATAACAATCATTTTTGGGCTGAAAAAAACCCACATGCCATCATCAGAATTTTTGGTAAATGTTTGGGCTGGAATTATTGGCGATTATTTAATTGGGCCAGGCAGATTGGACGGAAACGCTAATCGTCAGTTTCTTGAATTACGTTCCTATTTTGATCCGTCATCGTATGTGGTTTATGGCACGATGGTGCACCTGCACATTTCAGTCTCCAGGCGCGGAAATTTTTAAATCAATTTTATAGAAATCGCTGGATAAGGCGGGGAGGAACACAGTCGTGGCCACCTAGATCCCCAAATCTAAACAGTCTAGTTTTTTTTCCTGTGAGGACACCTTAAGACTTTGGTTTATAACACCCCAATACACACTGAAGAGGAGTTGAGAAATCGCATAATACTTTGTTGTGACACTATCAGGAATACTCCAGGAATTTTTCAAAGAGTACGAGACTCAATGAGGAGCTCAAAATTTAAGAGGTTTAGGACATAGGTTTATTTGAACTTTTCTTCATAAAATCACGTAAGGATTGACACTCTTAAGGATCAGCATCTTATTCTGAAACACCCTATATATACAGGGCAATCCATCCACCAATTCATCATTGGTAACTTTGTTATTATTAAAGATACAAGATTGTTTAAATTAGCAAACTTGTAGTACTTTTAACGCTATTTAAGATGGAAGAATAAAAAAACAAATGAGCAGCCCGTTTTCGAGTTTTGCCGAAAAATGTTTTTTTTTTAAATGGAAACTCCTGTACATTATATCATTTTCTGTTAGAACTTTAACTTTTAAACAAAAAATCTTATAAGAAATTTGATACTGGGTTTAAAAATACTTGAGTTATAATGAATAAACGAAAACAGCTAAGTCGAGTGCATTTCTATGTATCTATGAAAACGACGATAAGACTTTCTTCCCAACGTCAAATATTAGTACAGTTTTATTAGTTTTTCACTCATAGGTTTCATTGTGCTAGTTACTAATTTGACAAAAAAATGATTTTTACCCATGCAGAAAAGTGTGACACTCCGAACACAACCACATGAGCAATATTTTCTGAGACTGTACCGAAAATTTAGAGGCAATGTTTTTGCCAAAACAAGGACAAAAAGGACTTATAAAAAGCGAGGCCAGGGAAATTGCAGTTATCGCATATTTTGAGGCCAACCGTGAGAATTCCATACTAGATATTGTCAAGGAATCTGATTTGAGTCACGGTACTGTGCATAGAATTCTGAAGTAACACAAATTCATTCCTTACTATATAAGTGCAAACCAGTTCAAGTTTTTTTGCCAGGGGATCCAGAAAGAAGAATGTTTTTTTGCGACTGGTATCTTAACTTTCATCGCCAAAATATAAACAACTTATTATTTATATATTATATGGAGCGATGAATCGAATTTCTCAAATTCTAGAATATACATAATATGGGATTCTCCATCCGATTGTAAAAAGTTTTTGAAAGAACACCCAGACATTCTTATCCCCAAGCCTGAAAAGTCAAACTTCACTGTTTGTATGTATTTGACCGAATATCAAAACAAAATGGAAGAGTTACTCAATCACCACAATGTATACAAGGTGTTAAATAATGACCCTACTAGGTAATATGAACGTAAAACCAATCTTTTCACCGAAGACCTTTTACATTTGCTTATCGTTTTGAAGGTTCTTTGAAGGTCAACTTTTGTTTTTTTTTTAATGGAAACCTACATTTTTGAATGCATCGTTATATTAACTACAAACGTACAAATAGCTTTTGTCTGAAGAATTTTCCTTTTACGTTTACCATTATTGAGAAAATAATGTTAATCGTATGATTTATTGTCAAATAGTTACTAAAATACCTTTCGTTCAAAAAACGTTTCTCAGAGTACTCAGACAAGTTTCTCAGTATTTATTTAAAAAACTGCAAATGTAATTAAAAAACTATTCAGACAAAAGCTATTTGTACCTTTCTGGTTAATATAAAGCTGCATTCAAAAATATAAGTTTCCATTAAAAAAAAACAAAAGTTGACCTTCAAACGACCTTCAAGACGATAACCAAATGTGACTCTGCCATTTCGTAGACTTTAAGAGGTAAAGCAACTTTTATTTGAAATATTTAATTGTAAATATACCGGGTGTAGAGTTACAGCCTGTACAATAAAATCCGGGACACCTGTATATGTAGGTATACAGCGTTAGTAAAAAGTCCCGGAACGGTCGAATAACTTTGTTATTTGAAAATTATGATTTCTGAAATTTGGTATGGGGGTAGGTATAGTTAATATAAATGCATTTTATGCAATACAGTTTATATTTTTTTCACTTCCGGTTTAATCAGCAATACGTCCAACTTTTTTTTTTTAAACGGAACGCCCAGATTTTTTTAACACTTTTGAATGCAAAATAAAAAATTACGTTCAGGAAGTATTAAGATGTTTATTTTTATTCACAAGAAAACAGTTAAAAAATTAAAAAAGTATCCTAATACAGAAAAATCAAGATACCTGTTTATTCAGGTTGCGATTACAATAATTGTTCAAAATGCTCTCCATTTACAATTTGACAAAAATGTAAACGGTCAGTAAAATTTCTTATTGAATTTTGTATTTGTTCTGGAGTGATGCGATTGGCTTCTTGAACTATTCCCTCTTCCAATTGTTCAAGATTATGGGGACGATTTTTGTACACTTGACATTTCAAGTGACCCAAAAGAAAAAATCTAATGGCGAGAGATCTGGCGAACGTGCTGGCCATTCGATTGCTCCTCTACGTCCGATCCAACGTTCCGGAAAAATTTCATTCAAATAATCGCGGACATTATGGGCAAAATGGGGGGGAGAGCTCTATCTTGTTGAAACCAAAAATGTGCATTAGAGTGACCACCTATGTTTGCATTTGGAAAGGGGGCCGCAAGTGCTGGAACAACCTGATTTCGCAATAAATTTAAGTAGACATTCACCTTTTGAGGACGGTGTGTATGGACTTGTTCAATCCAATGCGGATTTTCAATTGACCAGTAGCGACAATTATGTCTGTTCACAGTGCCGTTGAGACAAAACGTTGCCTCATCTGAAACAATGATGTGATCTAAAACATTAGGCTGCTGCTCGATCAATTCCGTCATTGTTTCGCAAAAATGTAGTCTACGATCTGGATCATCTTCAGTTAACTCATGGACGGTGCTGATTTAAGAATCTTATGAGCAAATCTCATGAATTTGACCTAATTCTGTTGTGGACACGTGCTGATGATTTTCTTCCACTGTAAGTAACACATTCAAACTAGTTTCTTCATCTGTTGCTGTTAATGGACGTCCCCTTCTATAGGTAAATCCTTCACCTGACGAAAGACTTCAAACTTTTGAATTGTTCGGCATACCGTACTTTGACTAATGTGACGATCCGGATAAACAGTATTAAACAAAATACGAACCTCTTCAAAAGAACGTTGACGATCACCGTACCCACGCGGCATCATTAATATCTCAATTCGTTCTGATTCAGTAAGTTTTACTGCCATTTTCAAATGTGTCAATGTCCAAAATAAGTAAATCTATAGCGATGCAAAAGTTAAAATGCTTTTAAAATTGTCAAATGTGACGGCAAAAAGAATTCAAACACTAAACAACAACTTTTTTCAAAGGTACCTTGTTTTTTCTGAATTAGGACATTTTTTTAACTGTTTTCTTGTGAATAAAAATAAACATCTTAATACTTCCTGAACGTAGTTTTCTATTTTGCATTCAAAAGTGTTAAAAAAATCTAGGCGTTCCGTTTAAAAAAAAAAAAGTTGGACGTATTGGCGATTAAACCGGAAGTGAAAAAAATATAAACTGTATTGCATAAAATGCATTTATATTAACTATACCCCCATACCAAATTTCAGAAATCATAATTTTCAAATAACAAAGTTATTCGACCGTTCCGGGACTTTTTACTAACGCTGTATATTCTGTGTTAACTTCAACTTAAATGATGTCTTCATATGAGAGAAACACGCGAGGTGAACTACATAGAATTATTTTCGGAGCGTGAACGTACATCATAGTTCAGGCAAGAAGTTCTGGGAAACAACCATCTGTTTCCTGTAGGTACGGCTGTTAGAGGTATTGGGGTGTTTAGTTTCGTCGTTTTCAACAAAAACACCCTATACTATACACTAGACATGTTTTCTTGTTTCGTTAGTATAGTTTCGACTTTTTTTTTTAACGTTTCATTTTCCCCGCAGCTACCTTGGATATTATTTATTTAACAGAACCTAATTTTAATATACAAATAACCACCTTTCTAGGCATTACTAACCTGAATACTTCATACATTGTATAAATACAAATATACATACATAGATACGTGTATTATGTAGACGTGGTGCGTCCAACCTTGCAGCGCATTTGAATACAATGCACATATTAGCTTTGATTATTGTAGCGCTTTGAATCATTTGTAAATATTACATTATACATAGTTCAGTGGACTGTTATCTACCCCATGGCTTTTCAAGTAATGTAAACGATACGATATCGTTTCCACACAGTTACACACATACAGACATATAAAATATACATACGAGGAAGAGTCAGAAAGTGGAAATGTAACCAAAATTAAACGAAAGGAATTTATTTATTAATATTGATATAATGGCGAGGATTTCTCTTCGAATTGTTTAATTAACTGCAAAAGCAGAAGTAAGAGTCGTAAAAGGTAATGTGCAGGTATACAAGAGGTAAATTATTCTAGGAAGAAGTCGGTGCTGACTAATGAAGTTGTTAAAAATTGTAAACATGATTTGGTTTGTTTTAGAATCCGGTTTCTTGCTCACTAAGAAAAAAATAGATAAGATGAAAACACAAAACCAGGTATAACTTGCAAACAGTATACTGTCGTTTATTTTTATTTAATACAAATATCGAGAATAGAAAGACTAAATTCCACATCAATATAAAGATTTTATATTTTTTGATAAAGAAATTACTGACGTGGAACTAAAAAGTCGAAACAAAAAAAGACCCAACCCACTCTTCTAAAAATGCAGATCAACTAAGAATTGCACAACCCAACATTTAATTATCAAGCTAAAGATACACAACAGAACAAGAACAGGAAAATGAACTAGGATATCGGCAATATCACTCCAAAAAAAAAAGAACAAGTTTTGCAGCATCTGAGAACAATGGTAGAAAAGTAAGCTAGGACATCAAGAAATCTAGAAACACTAGGAAGGAAAAACAAAAATTGGATACAGAAAAGAAAAACAAAGAAAGATACAACAGGTTAAGTGACCTGAAAGGTCTATTCTGACGTCTCTTTCTTCCTGTGTGGTTGAAGGTTTCTCGACTTCATAGCTGGCTTGCTAGGCCTATCTGCTTTAGAAAATTTAGAATGTGGGATGGCTTGACTTTTGGTAGATCTCCCACTTCTATTTCATAAGATCCTAGGCAATATCGATCTTTGAAATCAAGAAAAAAGACCTAACCCATCCCTCCAAAAAAAAAAAGAACAAGTTTCGCAGCATCTTACGAAACAATGGTAGAAAAGTAAGCTAGGACATCAAGAAATCTAGAAACACTAGGAAGGAAAAACAAAAATTGGATACAGAAAAGAAAAACAAAGAAAGATACAACAGGTTAAGTGACCTGAAAGGTCTATTCTGACGTCTCTTTCTTCCTGTGTGGTTGAAGGTTTCTCGACTTCGTAGCTGGCTTGCTAGGCCTATCTGCTTTAGAAAATTTAGAATGTGGGATGGCTTGACTTTTGGTAGATCTCCCACTTCTATTTCATAAGATCCTAGGCAATATCGATCTTTGAAATCAAGAAAAAAGACCTAACCCATCCCTCCAAAAAAAAAAACAAGTTTCGCAGCATCTTACGAAACAATGGTAGAAAAGTAAGCTAGGACATCAAGAAATCTAGAAACACTAGGAAGGAAAAACAAAAATTGGATACAGAAAAGAAAAACAAAGAAAGATACAACAGGTTAAGTGACCTGAAAGGTCTATTCTGACGTCTCTTTCTTCCTGTGTGGTTGAAGGTTTCTCGACTTCATAGCTGGCTTGCTAGGCCTATCTGCTTTAGAAAATTTAGAATGTGTGATGGCTTGAGTTTTGGCAGATCTCCCACTTCTATTTCATAAGATCCTGGGCAATATCGATCTTTGTAATCAAGAAAAAAGACCCAACACATCCCTCAAAAAAAAAAAATAGAACAAGTTTTGCAGCATCTTAGAACAATGGTCGAAAAGTAAGCTAGGACATCAAGAAATCTAGAAACACTAGGAAGGAAAAACAAAAATTGGATACAGAAAAGAAAAACAAAGAAAGAGACAACAGGTTAAGTCACCTCAAAGGTCTATTGTGACCTCCATTTCTTGCTGTGTGGTAGAAGGTTTCTCGACTTCATAGTTGACTTGCTAGGCCTATCTGCTTTAGCAAATTTAGAATGTGGGATAGCTTGATTTTTAGCAGATCTCCCACTTCTATTTCATACGATCCTAGGCAATATCGATCTTTGAAATCAAGAAAAAAGACCTAACCCATCACTCCAAAAAAAAAAGAACAAATTTTGCAGCATCTTACGAAACAATGGTAGAAAAGTAAGCTAGGACATCAAGAAGTCTAGAAACACTAGGAAGGAAAAACAAGAATTGGATACAGAAAAGAAAAACAAAGAAAGAGACAACAGGTTAAGTGACCTGAAAGGTCTATTGTGACGTCTCTTTCTTGCTGTGTGGTTGAAGGTTTCTCGACTTCATATCTGGCTTGCTAGGCCTATCTGCTTTAGAAAATTTAGAATGAAACCTATTTCATAAGATCTTAGGTGCACAGCTCATGAATTACGACCAATTGTTTTCATATGCCTTCGGAGCCGACAGTGACCTGATAAGATTCCTGTCAGTAAGCGAACTTCGTCTTTGCTCATGGTAATAAGTTCATTGTATCTGTTCTGGTTGTAGGTTCGCTTGTCTGGTTTTCCTTTGATCAACTTCTTTTTTTAGTTTCTCTAATATTATACTCTGTTTGATCCCGCGAAAAGGTGCAGGGCCCAAGAGAGATGCATTCGCTCCTTTTTTTTTGCAAGTTTGTCTGTTTCCTCATTTCACATGAGAGTGCCTTTGTTTTCCCTGCCTATAGCTCGCTATAGCTAAGGCATTTGTGAGCTGATTGTGTAGGAACTCAGTGTGTTGATCGCTCCTTAACTATCGGTCAAGATGATAATCTCCTGTTTCCGATAATTTCTTTCTAGGTTAAATCGGACTCATCTTTCTATAGCTCAGAGTAGCCACATATACTCCGATTCCAGTCCCTCCGGTTGTCCTAGAGGCATCTGTATACCATAATATGGCAGTCTTATTCAGTTCCTTTATGGTGTTTTGATTCCATTCGCTTGTGAAGCCTAGCCTCGTAGTGAAATTTTTTTCTAAGCTGAATTTCTTCGACATCCCATCGCGAGGCATGTCCCACAACGGATCATCTCCTAGTAGGATTTTTGATTTCTGCCTGATGGGGCCTTCTCCCATCAGTCTGTATGTGATTTGTCTGGCCACACTTTCCCACCACTTCTAAAACGGTTGTTGAGCATGTTTTCATTGCACCAGTAATGCAAACGCATGCCAGTCTTTGTATGTTTGCCTAGCTACTGCCCCATAGGTGATGATTGGTCTCACTATTGCAGTGTACATCCAGTGCAGAATTTTTAGGTTACTTTTTGGGACTCTTTTAGCTTTGTTGGTTACTTCCAATTCGTGCTTGTTCCAGAGAAGTTTATTATCCAGTGTAAGACCTAGATATTTAGTCTCTGTCTTCCACTCAATGCTCTGCCCATCTAGTTTGATGGTTTTGAGATTGAGATTCCTTTTCCTTGTGAAGACCACTGTGTAGTTTTGGTGGGGTTAATATTTAATCCCACCGACTGGCACCATCTTTTTGTAAAAGTAAGTCCTCTTTGGGCAATGTCGCAGAGGGTACTTTCAAATCCTCCCTTTACAATTATGACTATATCATCGCTATATCCCTGGCAGGATATGCCAATGACAGTCAAGCCGCAGAGGAGCTCATCTACAGTTAGGCTCCACATGAGCGAGGATGCAATTTCGCCTTGCGGACTCAATTTCTACTATTCTTGTTCCTCCTCTGTCCTCTGTTTTCTAGTGCTCTATTGACTACCTCGTGTGGAGTGTTGCCAAAAGCACCTTCTATGTCCAGAAAGGCACGTGCAATTGTTTCTTTGTTTTCCAGAGCTGTTGTCAGCTGCACCAGTGTGGATTGGCCTGTCTGGTACGCATACTGATTAGGATCCAATTGAATTCGATTCACGATCTCCGTTCTAATACAGTTATCAACGGCCTGAGTGAGGCTCGGATCTGCCGTCTAATTAAGTTTTTGTAGATGTATTTCCACTTTTAGGTAAAATGAAATTAATCGCTGTTTCATTTGACCTAAAAGTGGAAATACTACAACGATTGAAAGACTTGGATTTTTGAAATGAAAACGTTTTAAAATGAAACAACAATACGCAGAGGTTGGTACCGATTACTCGAAGAGATTTTATAAATAGATATATTAGAGAAAGAGATGCAAACAAAAATTCAATTCAACAACACGTTTAAGTTTGAAGGCGTTAGCAAAAAAAAATTCAGCAAGGTTGGGAGAGTAACCGCAAAACTAATTTAAATAAACCTGACATGACGTGAGATCAATTACAGCGTTTATTGAGATGTTATAATATTTAACTCTGTTTGTATAGACAAGCAGGCAGGCGTAAAAAAAAAGTTGGAGAAAAAAAAACACACAATAACCAGTTTAATTTGACTCACTTTATTCAAAACCTGCACATATATTAGTAGCTGTTACATGACATAGTACGTGCTCCATTTTACTTGAACAACTCGCGGCATCAATTCAAGACGGGAATAAACGCGAAAGACGTTCAGGTCCCTGGGCCTCTTCCAATAATACGAAGAGAAGAAGTAAAGATACAAATAACAGCCTAAAGCTCATCACGGCGTCGTTCAACTTAAACGAATTGGGGGGGCTCCCGCTGAGATGGTGAAACTTCATAAATAACTTAATCTTGATTTCTGGCCGTAATTAGGGCTCAATTCCCGTGACGACCTTGGCGGTGCCGGTGGAGCGGTTTCGACCACAACGTATACAGTAGGAGAGGATGGAATCGCTTCCATCACCGATTGCGTGACCGTTTGCAAAGTCATATCTCTTGATGATTATGATGATGATGCATGTACGTCAGGGATTTATTGCCGGATTAGTTCTTTTTAGTATCTTCATTTCAAACGTATTAAACTAAATGTTTGCGAGTGCAAACCTCATTCCTCCATTACTTACCGGTTAATGAGAAATATTTTCCCCCGGAAGTAATTACTTTTTACCTTTTGAATATTGGCCGCGTTTACCTCGACCGTCTAACGTAACTCGTAATCGGAGAAAGACAAGAAAAGCGTTAAAGTCCGCAGTATCAGCCGCAGTATCCAAAGCGTTCGTCTTGCTCTCGGAAAAACAATTAACCAGCGGCGTCCTACTCTACACTACAACATCAGCTCGGAGTAAAAGTTTCGTGTATATATCTGACCTCATCGCCGCCTCTCTCTCTCTCTCTCCCTTTCTCTCACTCGATACCGCAAAAGGCATCCGAGCGTTAATGAAAGCAAAAAGTGAGCGAGGATCGGCGCGGCTACAACATCGGTGGAGCATCAGTGCCGGTGTGTACGCGCGTCGGAAATACTGGATTTTCTGACAACCGGCAATAACATTCCCCGTTTTGCTCCTTTCGTTTGTTATTGCATTGTTACCGGTTAATGCCTCTCCGCTTTTGTTTAATGACTTTGGCGCTCAACCGGAGTCGTTCTTTTATATACACTCTCTCTCTCCCTCCGCTTCTATGTATAAGCATGTATATACCACTTAGAGGTTACGCTATATATAAACAGAACTTATTTTATTTTTATTACCTGTACTATACTATTGTTTAGGAGCGAAAGCTCGCAACAACGAAAACAAAAAAAAAAAGAAAAACGACGTTTTAGACTGGGTGGGATTCAGGCGCGGGAATGTATCGAGAGAGGACTACATTTTCGTTTAGTGACTTCGACGTGATCAAAGTTTAAATTCGCAATTTGCACTGAAGCGACTATAAAACTCGACGAGGAAACGCTCAAGTTCTCCGAACTGACTTGTCGTAGCCGAGTTGGGCGATAAATTTTATTAGGAAAATCAAGAGTATTTTAAGGGTTGAACGGGTAGCGTTTTAATGGGGACTCCGCTACGTTTACGTTTGCAACTGAATAATGAAACATCGAAAGATCTAAGATAAACGGGGTCGTATTGTTTTGTAAGACTAGAAATATATATTATATATAAAGTGAACTTCCTTCGGGTACGACGCTCGAGTATAATACTCTATTAATAGATATAAACTGCAGAGCTTGAGCCTATCGACTGCGCCAAAATTATTCACGAATTACTTTATTACAAGTTGACATCCGACAGAAATTGTGACAGTCACATCAAATTTTTTAGACACATTTTTTCACAGTGACATAAGTTTCAAACAAGATATGACGCATGCCAACGTTGAGATTGAAAAAAAAAGCTTCTTTCTAGCAATGTGACAGCTGTCAGAGTTATCACAGTAGTCAAATTTGCAAAAACAGACAATCAGAAACATTTTGACAGCTGTCAAAATTAGTTTAATTGTTGCATCCGTTAAAATAAAAACGACAGCTTCAAATAATGTCAAAAATATTTGTTAGTAAAATGCGCCTGCAAGCATTCTTACAATGCCGCTAGATATATTTTGAATTTTTCATTTATAGTCAAATTTGACAGCTACCAGTTTGATTTTTATAATTGTTGAGATAGGAGGAACGAACAATTTCGTGACGATTGAGAGACTAAGAATCGTAAAAGACAAACCGATTTTATAATTTTAAAGTTCTCAAAAATATTTTTAGTTATAGGTACGTGTCAAAAACAAAAAAAAATAATTGCAAAAATTTCCAAGACTTTTAAATTATTTCTGCAATTTGACAGCTGTCATTTTTATAACTGTCAAGATAAGAAAAACAATTTCTATTCCGTAGAAGGTAACTGTCAAACATTTATCGTTGCAGCTGTCAAAATAACCCTTTCCATGTATGATTATCCAAGCTGTAAAAGTATTACTTATAGGTTTTGGTGGCTGCTACAAATATTTCGACAGTTACACTCTGTTGCAACCGTAACCGTAGAAGGTAGCTGTCAAAAATTAATTGTTGCATCTGTCAAAATGATCGTTTTTATAGCTCCATAACTTCCAACAACGTAAAACGCGCCCGCAAGTATTTTTACAATTTCAAAGCCGCCAGATATAATTCGATTTTTGACAGCTGTCAGTTTGATTTTTATAATTGTCGAGATCGGAGGAACAAACGCTTTCGTGACGATTGGGAGGCTAAGAATTGCTAAAAACAATAATTCCAAAGCTTTTTATGTTTGCAATTTTACAGCTGTCAAAAATATTTGTTCTTTTTTTTTAAATCGATTTCACAATTTTACAACTTTCAGTTTGATTTTTATAACTGTCAAGATAAGAAAAGCAACTTTTGATTGACGATTAACGTTGAAACCGTAACCGTAGAAGGTGACTGTCAAAAATTAATTGTTGCACCTGTCAAAATGATGGCTTTTATAGCTCCATAACTTCCAACAACGTAATATGCGCTTGCAAGCATTTTTACAATTTCATAGTCGCCAGATATATTTCGATTTTTTCATTTATAGTACAATTTGACAGCTGTCAATTTGATTTTTATAATCGTCGAGATCGGAGGACGGAACGCTTTCGTGACGATTGGGAGGCTAAGAATTGCAAACAACAAAAACCGATTTTATAATTTTACAGTTGTCAAAAATATTATAGGTTATAGATGTCAAAAATAAAATAACCGGTTTTCTAGTCTAAGAACTGTCAAAATTTATTTTTTTTTAAATTTTAATTGCTACATCCCTCAAAATAAGAAGACAATAATTCCAAAGCTTCAAAATAATAATTGCATTTGCAATTTTACAGCTGTCAAAAATATTAGTTCTTTTTCATTAAATCGATTTCACAATTTTACAACTTTCAGTTTGATTTTTATAACTATCAAGATAAGAAAAGCAACTTTTGATTGACGATTAATGTTGAAACCGTAACCGTAGAAGGTGACTGTCAAAAATTAATTGTTGAACCTGTCAAAATGATGGCTTTTATAGCTCCATAACTTCCAACAACGTAAAATGCGCTTGCAAGCATTTTTACAATTTCATAGTCGCCAGGTATATTTCGATTTTTTCATTTATAGTACAATTTGACAGCTGTCAGTTTGATTTTTATAATCGTCGAGGTCGGAGGAAGGAACGTCAAAAACAAAGGAACCGTTTTTCCAGTCTAAGAACTGTCAAAATTATTATTTTTTTAATTTTAATTGCTACATCCCTCAAAATAAGAAGACAATAATTACAAAGCTTCAAAAATATTATTATATTTGCAATTTGACAGCTGTCAAAAATATTTGTTTTTTTTTTAATTGATTTCATAATTTTACAGCTGTCAGTTTAATTTTTACAACTATCTAGACAACTATGTAACCAAGAAAAGCAACTTCTTTTGACGATTAACGTTGAAACCGTACCAAAAATAACCGCTTTTACAGCTCCATTGCTGCCAACAAAGTAAAATGCGCCTATCAGTATTTTTATAGTTTCAAAACCGCCAGAAATATTTCGGTTTTTTTTTTTTCATTTATATTACAATTTGACCTTCACACACGTCGGTAAATTAAGGTTGTAGACGCAAGAGATCATTACGTTTCTATTACAGTTCTTAGAAATTAGCGCATTATATACAGGATGTCCAAAATTTAATCAACTCTCTTTTAGACTATTAATAGTCCATTATTTTAATTAACTTATCGTTTTTAAATCTGAGAAAAATTACTAATTTGACAGCTGTCACGTTTTGATGTCAAATTTGAACAGTTACTCGTGTTAAAAGTGTAAAAAAATAGCTGTTTCTCCAGTTTGACAGCTGTCAAAAGCATTTTAATTGTTACAACACAGAGTTCAAAAGAAATTGTAATATTTACAAGTATTTAAAATTGTTAAAGATAATTATTTTTACAATTTAATCTGTCTTCTACATTTTGACACGTACAATTTGACAGCTGTCAGAAATATGTTTACAGTTAGATCTGTAGAAACCGTAAAAGGAACCGTTTTTTTTGTAGCACTGGTTCTATAAGTATTGCGAAAAATAACTATCCGTGTAATTTGACAGCCGTCAAAACGATTTAAAATTTCTAACCGATTCTACGATGTATTTTATCATTTATATTACAATTTGACAGCTGTCAGTGTGATTTTTATAATTGTCGAGATAGGAGGAAGGAACACTTTCGTGACGATTGGGAGGCTAGAAATCCTAAAAAAAAAACCGATTTTACAATTTTACAGTCAAAAATATTTTTAGTTATATGTGTCAGTCTAAGAACTGTCAAAAGTATTTTTTAATTGCTACATCCGTCGAAATAAGAAGAAAATAATTTCGAAAGGTTCAAAAAAATAATTACCTATTTTTGCAATTTGACAGCTGTCAAAAATATTTAATTTTTTTAATGGATTTCACAATGACAGCTGTCAGTTTAATCTTTATAACTGGCGCAAGATAAAACAAGCAACTTTTTCTTGACGATTAAAACATTAAAAATCGTAAAAAAACAATTGATATTACAATTTGACTAATTGTCAAAATGTTTGACACGTACAATTTTTCAACCGTCAAAAGAAGCTGTCAAAAATTATATTATATTATTACATACGATATTATTAGCTGTCACAACGTATTTGGACAGCTATAATAGCGTCGATCTTGAAAATGTAATGGTTTTGTAATTTGACAGCTGTCAAAAATATTTATTTTTTTTAATGGATTTTACAATGACAACTGTCAGTTTAATCTTTATAACTGGCAAGATAAAACAAGCAACTTTTTCTTGTCGATTAAAACATTAAAAATCTTAAAAAAAAACAATTGATATTACAATTTGACTAATTGTCAAAATGTTTGACACGTACAATTTTTCAAACCGTTCGAAAGTAGCTGTCAAAAATTATATTATATTATTACATACGATATTATTAGCTGTCACGACGTATTTGGACAGCTATAATAGCGTCGAGCTTGAAAATGTAATGGTTTTGTAATTTGACAGCTGTCAAAAATATTTAATTTTTTTTAATGGATTTTACAATGACAACTGTCAGTTTAATCTTTATAACTGGCAAGATAAAACAAGCAACTTTTTCTTGACGATTAAAACATTAAAAATCGTAAAAAAACAATTGATATTACAATTTGACTAATTGTCAAAATTTTTGACACGTACAATTTTTCAAACCGTTCGAAAGTAGCTGTCAAAAATTATATTATATTATTACATACGATATTATTAGCTGTCACGACTTATTTGGACAGCTATAATAGCGTCGAGCTTGAAAATGTAATGGTTTTGCAATTTGACAGCTGTCAAAAATATTTATTTTTTTTTAATGGATTTTACAATGACAACTGTCAGAAGATGAGCAACTTTTTTTTTTAAAACATTAAACAATTGATTTACAATTTGACAATTTCAAAATGTTTGACACGAAATTTTTCAAACCGAAACTGTCAAAAAATTAATTGAAATCGTTTTCCTTTTGGTTTCGCAATTTGACAATTTTTTTTTTTACATCAGTCAGAAATACAATTTTTCAGAAATATTTGTTTAAAGAAACAATTGATTTTGTGTGATAGTTGTCAAATGTATTTTGACAGCTACAATATAAAATATAAAATTTAAAAAATCAGCTTCCATCAGCAATTAAATCGAACTGAATGCAGTTTTCGTCTATGTAAATATCAAGGCCGTTAAACATTTAGGATGATACCATCTCAGAAGTAGAAGTTGACGATTTTACAACCGGCTATAAAAACCCTTTCTCAATTAAATTCAAGTCTGGCTCTTAAATTAGCACTAAAATGAGTTTTAGACTTGTCCGCGATGCCTATAAACGGCGAAAGTTAACGAATAGGGTTTCTTAATCTCGACGCATGATATAATCGAGTTCAAAATAAATTTTCTGGAAAAAAAAAGAAGAAAACGGACGCAAAATATACAGGAGGTTGGCAGTTCCTTAAAACAATACAACCGATGTAGTAGTTCTATTGTAATACATACATTGTGATAAATGATAACGGCTATGTTTCGCGCACAAACAACTAGATGTGTAACCGGTACCTGTCGGCATAGAATACGCATTCAGAAGATTGTTAATGCGTGTGTGCAATGGAACGACAACGGAAACGTATCGGGATAGCGAAACAATACTATTCATATGTAAATGGCCTACTTTGCATCATATCACGCTACCTATACCACGCTAAATTTATGTGAAAACCTATACTGCGTGCGTATTCGTAAACGTCTTCACCTTATTTAAACCTAAATAATTAATTTTCCCACAGATATCACCTTGACTTCATCATAGACGTCGACGAAATCGTTGGGAGGTAAAACACATATAAAATATCGAAAGGTGCACACGGAGAGCACGCACTCTATAACATCGATGGGACTGCAAATCGTCGGGACCTCCCGTGAGCTGCCTTCAGCCACGCCACCACAATGAAGATATCTCTTGCACACGGGCGGCCAACGGCCACTCCCCAGAATATACATCTCTCGTAGCGAGCGAACCTCCGGCCGAAGCTCTTTCTTCGACCGCTGGCTGGTCCGGCATACCGTATGGTGGGATTGTAAGGTCGTCCAGTTTCGGCTCTCGTAATAATCGAAGTGTGGTTTATTATTTTACGAAAGTGTGTGACTCGATGAAGATTTTTTTTATCTTCGATAATGATGACGACTGGACGCGTCGTCGAAATACGTGTCCCGAATTGATTAAATAATTGTGGTGTCTGGTGTTACACGTCGGTAAATTGAGGTTATATTATTATATGCAGGATATCCAAAATTTAATCAACTCTCTTAAAAATTACTAATTTAACAGCTGTCAAATGTATTTTGACAGCTATAAATGTAAAATATGAAAAAATACTGTTTACAACCTGTTACATATGTATATTTTCGTCAGTTACTCATGATAAAAGTGTAAAAAAAAATAACTGTTTCTCCAGTTTGACAGCTGTCAAAAATATTTTAATTGTTACAACACAGAGTTCAAAACAAATTATAACATTTACAAATATATTTAGAATTGTGAAGAATAATTATTTTTAAAAATTTGTATTTTGACACGGACAATTTGATAGCTGTCAAAATTAACGCAATAGTCAAATTCGCAATAATCAGAAACATTTTGACAGTTGTCAAAATCAATTCAATTGTTGCATCCGTCAAAATAGAAAGGAGAGCTTCTATAAGAAGAGAAAATAGTGCCTAGAACTTTTTAAATTGTGACAAATAATTATTTCTGCAATTTGACAGCTGTCAAAAACATTTGTTCTTTTTTTTTTTTAATCGATTTCACAATTTTACAACTGTCGTCAGTTTGATTTTTATAACTGTCAAGATAACAAAAGCAATTGATGATTAACCGTAGAAGGTAGCTGTCAAAAATTAATTGTGACATCTGTCAAAATGATCGCTCTTATAGGAAGTTTTACAATTTCAAAGCCGCCAGAAATATTTCGTGTTTTTTTACCTTTCTACTACAGTTGTTCTTAGAATTAGTGCATTATATACAGGGTGTCCAAAATTTAATTGACTCTCTTTTAGACTATTGACAGACCATTAAAACTCGTATATTTGAACAATTACAATTGTCAAATTTAAATTAATTTATCGTTTTTATATCTGAGAAAAATTACTAATTTGACAGCTAGAAATGTCAAATATAATTTACAATCTACGCATGATAAAAGTGTAAAAAAAATAACTGTTTCTCCAGTTTGAAAAATATTTTAATTGTTACAACACAGAGTTTAAAACAAATTGTAATATTTACAAGTATTTAAAATCGTTAAAGATAATTATTTTTGTCATCTGCATTTTGACACGCACAATTTGACAGCTGTCAGAAATATGTTCACAGTTAGATCTGTAGAAACCGTAAAAAAAAACTGTTTTTCCAGCATGATAACTGTCAAAAGTATTTTAATTATAGCACTGGTTCTATAAGTTTCCGTGTGATTTGACAGCTGTCAAAACCGTTTAGAATTTCTAATTTCATCAGTTTCATTTTTATAATTGTCGAGATAATGAGGAAGGAACACTTTCGCGACGATTGGGAGACTTGATTCGTAAAAAACAAAAACCGATTTTATAATTTTACAAAAATATTTTTAGTTAGACGTGTCAAAAACAAAAGAACCGTTTTTCCAGTCTAAGAACTGTCAAAAGTATTTTTTAATTGCTACATCCTTCTAAATAAAAAGAAAATAATTTCGAAACTTCAAAAAAATAATTTTTACAATTTGACAGCTGTCAAAAAATATTTAATTTTTTTAATGGATTTCGCAATTTGTGACAGTTGTCCGGTAAGATAGGACAAGCAACTTTTTCTTGACGATTAAAACATTAAAAATCGTAAAAAAAAACAATTGATATTACAATTTGACTAGTTGTCAAAATGTATTTTGACAAGTACAATTTTAAAATCGTCGAAAATAGCTGTCAAAAATTATATTACATTATTACAATAGCGTCAAGCTTGAAGATGTCATGGTTTTGCAAATTTGACAGCTGTGAGATGTTTTCTTTTTAATAAACAATTGAAAAATAAGGATCCGCGTAATTTGACAGCTGTCAAAAGCACTTAGAATTTCTAGCCGATTCTACAAATTTCTAGCGGTCGAATGTATTTTGGCGGTTTAGCGGCTGTCAGGAATATTTTGACAGTTGCACCCGTAGAAATCATTAAACAAAAACTGTTTTGTCATCGTGATAGTTGTGAAAAATATTAGATAACACCCTTATTAATATCTTAATTCCGTAGAGTATAAACATCCATTTATAATAAGAAATAGATAGACGATTTAATAAAGTTCGACATTGCACTACACTTATAAATAGATATAAAATTACCCGCGTTCGCAATTACTAAAGAAAACACAACAAAACCTCCGCTGTTTGGCTATAGCATACTCTCGTAACAGAACAATCAGCTGTCGCATGCTAGTTTTCTCCCACAAGAATGGATTTACTCTGCGGAGAATTTATTTGACGTGCAACGGTAAACACCCGGGCGAGCATGCAGCGAGTGCTTTCTCCTCGAATACGTTACAATTTCTCACGATATAGTATTACCCCACAATAGTTAACATTAACAAAGAGGTTAGATTGCATCGACATCAACATCAACTGTACGTAACAGCATACGTAGGCGGGTTTGAGATTACGTCGAATATATAAGAAGGCAATTATTATTAACAAAGCTGGCCTGTATTTATAATTAACAAACGCCTGTTTAACATACAATAGCATCATTGGAGTTGAGTGTTTAAACAACGATTATATTCGCTTATTTAGAAACTCGATTGAATATCCTATAAATATTGTCATGATATTTATTTACACCACTGTACACAATAGTCTCGTTCCCAAACAAGATAGACTAACTTGATTTTTATCTACTTATATTCTGGTTCTTGTCTGTTGGTCGTCGTGAGGAGGTAATATGATAAGAACCAGTCCATCTGTTAAGGCGAAATAGATGTTGTCGTGTTCGGTGTTCTGGCAGTCTACAAGCTCGTGTTTTTTTAGGAACCGGCGACTACGATCGCTTTTGATATTGTACATGTTTGTACATCAGTCGTCTCTTTCGTGATCGCCAAGATAATAAGTCCGTTGGAAATGGTACGGAGCTCTCGTCAGCTATACATCAATATATTCAGCTGTCTCTTTTTTTTTGCAAAATTGATACCCTCAAAACGATCATATTGCGTGTTTCGGTTCGCGTCCAGACTCGTCAGTACACGACGTAATAAAATTTATCTATTAACATGTTTAAGAACAAAGAAATCTTGAAGAACAAAAACTATCTTAACGGTCGTAAAGATCAAAACATATCTAACAGCTGTCAAATCGTAAAAATAGTTATTTTTGACACATTATTAGGTACATATTGTTTTTTGGAAGCTGTAAAATAATAAAGCCGTTTATTCTTATCTTGACGAATGCAACGATAGAAATAATTTTGACAGCTGTCAGTTTTGTTCAGGATTTCAACTGTCAAAATACATCCGACAGCTGTCAAATTGTAAAAATAGTTATTTTCGACACATTATTAGGTACATATTTTTTTGGAAGCTGTAAAACTAAAAGGCGATCATTTTATCCTTATCTTGACGAATGCAACGATTGAAATACTTTTGACAGCTGTCAGTTTTGTTCCCGGTTTCAACTGTCAAAATACATCTGACAGCTGCCAAGTAGTAAAATTTTTTATTTTTGACAATATTATATGTTTTATTTTGGAAGCTGTGAAGCTATAAAGCGGTGATTTTGTCCTTATCCTGACGAATGCAATTTTTGACAGCTGTCAAATTAGAAAAAAATAGATTTGTTTCCGATTTCAACAAATGTTTAAATAGATCTGGCAGCTGTAAAATTGCAAACACAGTTGATTTATTGATTTCAGATTTGACAGCCGTATTTGTTCAAATACATTTAACAGCTGTCAACCTTTTTCCTGTTTTGACAGTTTCTAACTAATAAATTATTTCTAAAAAACTTAAAAATTTTTTTTTTTTTCAAAAGTTCTACAGTTGCAGACGTGATTTTTCTTCCGTGTGCTTTGAAACTATAAAATCAAGTAGGGGGTGCAGCTGTCAAAATACATCTGACAGCTGTAAAATTGTAAAAACGGTAATTCATTTCAGATTTGACAGTCGTATTTGTTAAAATACATTTAACTGTTCCCAACCTTTTTCCTGTTTTGACAGTTTCTAACTAATAAATTATTTCTAATAGCTGTCAAACTTAAAAAATCAGTTTTTTTTTTCAAAAGTTCTAGAGTTGCAGACGTGATTCTTCTTCCGTGTGCTTTGAAACTATAAAATCAAGTAGGGGGTGCAGCTGTCAAAATACATCTGACAGCCGTAAAATTGTAAAAACGGCAATTCTTTTCAGATTTGACAGTCGTATTTGTTAAAATACATTTAACTGTTTTCAACTTTTTTCCTGTTTTGACAATTTCTAACTATTAAATTATTTCTAATACCTGTCAAACTTTAAAAAAAAATCAGTTTTTTTATCCAAAAGTTCAAGAGTTGCAAGGGTGATTCTTCTTTCGTGTGCTTTGAAACTATAACAGCAAGTAGGGAGGTGCAGCTGTCAAAATACATCTGACAGCCGTAAAATTGTAAAAACGGTAATTGTTTTCAGATTTGACAGCCGTATTTGCTAAAATATATTTAGCTGCTGTCAACTTTTTTCCTGTTTCGACAGTTTCTAACTATCAAATTATTTCTAATAGCTGTCAAACTTAAAAAATAATAGTTTTTTTGTCCAAAAGTTCAACAGTCGCAGGCGTGATTTTTCTGCCGCGTGCTTTGAAACTGTCAAAACAAATATAATGGTGCAGTTGTCAAAATAAATTATAAAAAAATAAAATATATCTGACAGCTGTCAGTTGTCAAATTGTAAAAATACTTATCTTGTAAAAATTTAAATACTGGCAGGAATTTTACCTTTTTTTTTGGAAGCTGTCAAAACTATAATTCTGCCGTATTTTAACGAGTGTGACAATTAAAACTACTTTTGACAGCTGTCACATTAGAAAACTTGTCTTTTTCGCGGTTTCTACAGGTGTAACGGTCAAAATATTTCTGACGGCGTTCTGGTCCGATGATTTTTTTAATAAAATTCAAATCTTGGCCGATACAAAAATTTCTTTCAAGCAATTAAGGTTTAAAATTTTCTGGAATATCAGGATAATACAAAAAAAAATACAAAAAACATTATTTGGATGTCTTTTGCTCGGTTAAACCATAATTTTCGAGTTTTCTCTATTGCGTAGAAGGAATCGCCGCGAAAATCTAGTCGAAATCGCGCATAATTAAGCGAATTCGTTATATCCGGAAAATTTTAAATTCCTTCATTTTCGTGTTTCTACTATTGCGGGAAAGGGATCCGACAGAAAATCTGATCGAAATCGCGTATAATTAACAAATTCGTTATATCCGGGAATAATTAAAATAACCATTTTTCTGGGGTTTTCTATTGCGGAAACGCAATTTCAACGAGTTTTCGAGAATTTTTAAATGAATGTGTGCAAAAATTTGTGTAATTCTGCCCAAAATTGAGTTCGTTATATCCGGGAAATGTTAAATTTACCTTAAAACGATGCAATTATTAATCGCCAGAAAATCGTTAAAACCGCAAACAGGTACGGACATGAATCTCATCCAGTAATCGAAACCCTGTCAGTCTGGTGTTCGTACAAATAAAGCCATTAAAGAGAGAAGCCAACTACATAACCGCGAAGCGACCGCAGCGAAATTCCTAGAAGATTATCTGGGCTCTACACGGCCACTTAATTATTGTTCTACATCAAGATCGTCTCACGTGTTTACTCAACTGGTTTAAATTTTTACGGTTAACGCAATAAAAATTAAGATAATCATGCTGTCCGAGCCGATCGTCTTAATTATGTATAATATCAAACAAGAAGTGTGCTTCCACTACACACTAACACATCAATGGTTTTTAGCTCGGGTATCTTCTTGTGTGTACCTGAGAGATATCTCCGAGGAGAATAAAAAAAAGGAAAACAGAATGAAGAGGATACCAAATCATCTATATAGAGAGGTATGCTGCTGCTTCTGCTGCTGCAGTATTTAAAATCGAGAGTATAGACAAGAAGAGTTCAAGGTTAACAACTTTTCTTCTTTCTGAAGACTGACTCTTCTTATTCTCATCATATCCGTGAGGAATATACCGCTCATGGTGGCAATGTACAATCTAGAATCTTTTCCTCGGTGTAATTCTTGATTGATGGTTTTAATGGAAGGCTTTTTTATGCGGTGAAGCCGCTGTATTTCTGTACAAGAATGTTATAGAAGGGGATCTTTTATTTTATCATCGTATGTTTGTGTGGATGCAATCAAGTTTTATTGTCAGTTGATGGTATGTATAGTAAAATTGAGGATATAAATCTGGTATTAGATTGTGTGTGGGGGGAGGGGGAGTTGTACACGTCCCCTTATCTTAAATACATCAAAATTGCTTGGATAAAAACGGTGTAATGATGTGATTGACATGAAAGTGGAGGGTGAACCTCCACTTTCATGTCAATCACCGATTTAGTTTGTATATAGAAATGAAAATAGGATCTTGATCGGAAGTGGTACATTCTAGTACAGGTTTCGCTATAAATAAGTGGTCGTATCCCCTGTATATTAACTAACAAACGCTAAACGCGGTTTATGATTGGATAAATATCCGATTTAAATTCCCACACATTTCGAGGTATTGCATCGTGATAAAGAACTACTTTATAGTTTCCGAGATAATTCAATGAATGCATAGCGTATAGAGGATACTATACCTGCCATAAATGCAGATAGATAGAGAGAGAAACCAGAAAGGGAAATAGAATTCCAAATAAAGATTTATATTTCGATTTATCGGACGCACAACCATGCAGATCGGTATTCAATAGCCTGAAACCCGGGAAGCCTTAGTTCGCAACAACAAAAGCAATAACTTAGTTGAACGTAACATAGGAGACAAAGCGGGGAGATAGTATGATGTCCCCGGCCAACTAGACCCAAATTCATATTGCGCTATCGGATGACGTGCCAGCTAGGATTCTGCCTCTTCTATTCATATTAATGTATGTCAATATGATAAAGCTTATTTCGAGTTTGCTATTTTTGTTTTCGTTTTTTTTATTGAGAGGAAATTGAGGAACAAAACATTATTTAAAGCGAGATAGAGGTAATACACATGTAGCACCTACACCTACTAGATCATTTTAACGTACGGTCTTTTCGGCCATACCTGAGGGATTTAGTCAACGGTGGGAAGCGTATCCCAGTACTCTATGCTCTCGGGGCCCGTAATTCACCACTACCACAGGCTAGTGAGCGCGCACACATAATCTTCGCATTCTACTAATGAGCCCCTAATGTTCCAGGATGATGTAATGGCTGCTGTTCTTATATATATATATATGTCTACTACCCGAGAGAAGAGCATATGGGGTTGAATATATGTTGTGCGTATATAGTTAGGTTGTGTGGGGCTCTTGGTTAACGCAACCTCGTAAAAGAAATACATTCTGGTCATTTTATTTATGACTGCGAGAGCGGACTATTCATATTATTATATTTAGGTGGGGATTTCGGGCAGATTAATCGAGGGTTTTCGGGCGTTAAAGTTTTCATTTTAGAAACGAGGTTAAGTGAAATTAAGGCTGCGCCCCACAATTACGTACGACAATCGATTACGACTATAATAAGAGAATTCGTTATAACCGGAAATCGTCAAATTCATCCGTTAATTATCTCGTCCTTTGCTATATCTGAGAAACGCCGAAACGTCACACAAGAGGAGATGTAAAAATTCTGAAAAAATCTTGAGTTTGAAAAAAAAATTATAATTTGACAGCTGTCAAGTGTATTTTGACAACTATAATTGTCAAATCTGAATTAAACTACCGATTTTACGGTTTGGAGTGCTTTTCAAAAACTTTTTGATAGCTACGATGTATAAAATCGAACAAAAACCACTAATTTGACAGCTGACATATATTTTGATAGCTGTCAGGTATATTTTGACAGCTGTCAAGTGGATTTTGACTGATACAATTGTTAAATGTATATTTAGACGGTTACATCTATCAAAAGCTTAAATATAAGTAGGTATTTATTCAGTTTGACAGCTGACAAGTTGTGAAAAATAATTATTTTTACAACTTGAAATCTGTCATCTCCGTATTCTGACAAACACAATCTGGCGGATGTCAGAAATATTTTGACAGATACACTCGGAGACACCGTATAGAGACTGGTTTTCAACTGTGACAGCTTTCAGATGTATTTCGATAGCTACAAGTGTCAAATATGAAAATATACTGTCACATACAAGAGAGTTAGAACTGTTAAAAGCGTAAATATAACTGTTTTGACAGCTGTTCAGTGTGACAGCTGACAAAAATATTGAAGTGGTTTATTATTCCGTTAAATTTATTTAAATATTTGTTATCTTTGATAACGATGACGACTCCACGCGTCGCGTCGTCGAAATACGTGTCCGGAATTGATTAAATCTAAATTAAATTACCGATTTTACGGTTTGGAGTGTGCTTCAGCAACTTTTTGGATGGCTACGATATATAAAACTGAACAAAAACCACTAATTTGACAGATGTCAGATGTATTTTGATAGCTGCCATATAGATTTTGACAGCTACAATTGTTAAATGTATATTACGACGGTTACACCCATTAAAAGCTTAAATATAAGTATTTCTTCAGTTTGACAGCTGACACAAATCTAAATTTTAATTAACGGCACTGGTCAAAAATGTTCGATGGATAATTTGTCAAAACCGTAATCTGACAAGCACCTACCATCTGGCAAATCTGTTAAAATATTTTGACAGTTGCACCTGTAAACAGCGCAGAAAGACTAGTTTTATAGTGTGACAGCTGTCAGATGTATTTCGACAACTACAATTGTCAAATATGGAAAAATACTATCACGTATAAGTTTGACAGCTTTTCGATGCATACGATGTATAAAACTGAATGAAAACCAATAATTTGACAGCTGTCAGATGTTTTTGAAACTATTTGTCATCCTTATTGTGACATTTTAGGTTTGGAGGTACAATCTTTTCGATGGTTGTCCAAAACTGAACAAAAACCACTTTTGACAGTTAGTGTACTTTGATAGACGTAAGGTGTTTTTGCCATTAAATGGATTTTGACGAAATTCTATGATTTGAAGAGGTTTATCCTGTTAAATTTATTTAAATATTTTTTGATCTTTGATCGCGATGACGACTCCACGCGTCATCGAAATACCATCTGTCCTGGAATTGATTAAATAATTGTAAAGTCTGGTATTATCGTTGATTATACAGGATAATCTTTTAAAATAATTTCAGATAATTAAAACTCGAATATTATGAAAAAATCTAATTAAAACTAATGGTATTCTGGTTATATGATTATACAGGGAAATAGAATTTCAGATGATTAAAATCGTTCGTTATATCCGGAAAATGTTTTTCGTCGGTTCCAATCGCGAAAAAAATCTTTTATGCAAGAATATATCCGGGACTGTAATTAAAATCATTTACTTCGGACATTGTACCTACCTATTAGTATTATGTGTTCATTTTCTTCGAAACGGCCATTTTAAATATATAATTTTCCTTTAAGGCTGTTCGTAATTAGTCGATAAGCTCAAGGTGGAATGCTCAGTTATCAAGCCCGGGCATTATTAAGTCATTTTCTGTTTTATATTGCCTACTTTAGATAATGGTTTATTACACGCCAACGCTTATACTTCCTTATATAGTGCTCTCTTCATTTAAAGCTTACGTAAGTTGCATCCATACACATTTATTTCCTACAACTTAATACGCTCTCCCATATTATGCGTTTGTGAGATATCTATGAAGCGATTTCGGGCTTTTTTAACGACAGATCTCTCTCTCTATCTCTCGATTATGTCTTAGAGTATGTTTGATTGGAATTTGTAGACTCTCAGGTTGTTTTAGATACTCATATACATACATATAGAAACTGTTTAAATCTAGGTCATCAGAGCCAATCCTGAAACGGATGCTTTGATGCAAACTAGCATTACATAGAGCTTCCATCAGCTTGATTAAGTCGCGTTAGTTGCTTCGCTACCCGAATCTACGTTTTAGTTCCGCTAAAATTACCGTTTTCTAATATTACAAACGACGTAGGAATTAATGTATTACCCTGCGGTACACCCGCAAATATATCCTACGATATATTTAGCGGAAACTAATCGGCAATTTTCGATATATCGTAAAATATAAATCGTCCTGCAATAGTAGCTCATAGATTGTCTAGGTAGATGCCTGCAATCAGAAATTTAGTCAAGGTGAAATTCAATTTAGCAATCGTAGAGCAGTCTCTCTCTCCCCCGTCGTCTATTGAATTTATGTGATTTGTTAGCACAGGGCACAATTGGCAATAAAAATTGTTCCAATTTATTCTACCGCGTACAAAAGCTCCGGAAGCAAACGTCGTACACCGTTCCTAGCTAGAGCTTTATATTAATAAAATTCCGTATCGAGTTTTTCTTTTTTTCCCCCGAACCCCTTCAATTTCTCCGTCCTTTTCCTCGATTGTTTGGCGTTTCCGCCAAGACTGTAATAATTCGAAATAAAATTTTAAAAAGTTGAATGTAACTAAACAGAATTGACCTTATTTTATAACGAATAAACGATAAATTTTATTGTTGCCATTATTAATGTCTGTCGTTATAACTGGAAATCGTAAAATTTATTATATTTGAGTTTCTCCTATTGCGAAAAAGGAATTTTAGCGAAAATCTAATCGAAATCGCGTATAATTAAGCGAATTCGTTATATCCGGAAATGTTAAAATTCGGCATTTTTTGAGGTCCTCTTATCGTGAAAAAAGGTTTTAGGCGAACATCTAGTCGAAATCGCGTATAATTAGCCGAATTCGTTATATCCGGAAATTTTAAAATTCATCATTTTCGAGCCTCTCTTATTGAAAAATGATTTTAAGCGAAAATCTCGAAATCTAAAATAACAAATTCGTTATATCCGAAAAAATTAATCAATTTTCGTGTTTCTCCAATTGTGGAAAACGTATTTGAAAAATCTAAATCGTATATTTATCGAATTCGTTATCCCGGAAATTTGAAAATTCGGCATTTTTGAGGTCCTCTTATCGTGAAAAAAAGTTTTAAGCGAAAATCTAGTCTAAATCGTATAATTAGCCGAATTCGTTATATCCGATAATTTAAAAATTCATCATTTTCGAGCCTCTCTTATTGCGAAAAATGATTTTAAGCGAAAATCTAGAAATCGCATATAATTAAGCGTTCTAATTAATTAAAGCATTTTCGTGTTTCTTCTATTGTGAAAAACGTATTTGAGCGAAAATCTAGTCGAAATCGCGTATATTTATCGAATTCGTTATATCCGGAAATTTGAAAATTCGGCATTTTTTGAGGTCCTCTTATCGTGAAAAAAAGGTTTTAGGCGAAAATCTAGTCGAAATCGCGTATAATTAGCCGAATTCGTTATATCCGGAAATTTTAAAATTCATCATTTTCGAGCCTCTCTTATTGCGAAAAATGATTTTAAGCGAAAATCTAGTCGAAATCGCATATAATTAAGCAAATTCGTTATATCCGGAAATTGTCTAATTAATGCATTTTCGTGTTTCTCCTATTGTGAAAAACGTATTTGAGCGAAAATCTAGTCGAAATCGCGTATATTTATCGAATTCGTTATACCCGGAAATTTGAAAATTCGGCATTTTTTGAGGTCCTCTTATCGTGAAAAAAGGTTTTAAGCGAAAATCTAGTCTAAATCGCGTATAATTAGCCGAATTCGTTATATCCGGAAATTTTAAAATTCATCATTTTCGAGCCCCTCTTACTGCGAAAAATGATTTTAAGCGAAAATCTAGTCGAAATCGCGTAAAATTAACAAATTCGTTATATCCGGAAATTGCGAAATTAATCAATTTTCGTGTTTCTCCAATTGTGGAAAACGTATTTGAGCGAAAATCTAGTCGAAATCGCGTATATTTATCGAATTCGTTATATCCGGAAAATCTGCTAAATGTCCAATTTTAACGCTTTCTCAACTTTTTAAACGGATTTATGGGAAAATTTAAGCGATTAAGCTTAAAATTGAATTCGTTATATGCGGGAAACGTTAATTTTTACCGTTTTATACGAGATTATTCACGTTAAAAGGATGTAAATTTATACCCAATTCATTAGTGGGAATCGATCTTTAATGCTGCGCGAAAGGTAAACCGTAATATATACTGAAATAATCAAGCTAACGAGATGAAGATAATCTAAAATAAATGGAACATCTTTAGAAAACGGATACCACCTTACCAACCTAAATAAACATAATGCAAACTCGGAAAGATTAAACCGAGAGGAAACTAACAATTTCTTCGCGGTAATAACGCGATAGAAAGAGAAGTATTGCAGTGTTGGAATAATAATAAATACCAGATAATCAATTTACATACTAACTAGGTTGAGTGTTCGGTAATTACTGTTCAGTTAACGGCAGTAATTGTTGGCAATCTATCTTAATTTTCCATTAAAAGACGTTGTGGAGAGAGATCGGTCGACGGGCTATACGTTCTGGTAGTTCTCGGGGTGTTTCAATGTAGGGGGGTCCGAGTCCGGGAACAGTTTAGGAAAGACGAATATGTTTCATAAATTACGCGAAGGAACACTTTCGCCTTCCATTTATATACCGAAAACTACATTTAGAACTCTCCAAAACCGACAACGTACATTCAAGTGAAACTGAAGATCTATGTTTTGTACGTTATATATTTATAAACGGCTTCTCTGCTCTCTCTCTCTCTCTCTTTGTTTGTGTGTGTCTGTTCTAGATTTTCAGATTCTCTCCTGCCACCGCCGGTTTAAATTATAGACGAAATATCTCCGAGAACGTTTTAGGCGAATTAGCCGAGAATCTCGGAATTGTAACTTTTTGGCTTCGACGTAAAATTTTCATCGCTCGAAATGTCACGAACTATAACTAACTGATGTGATAAGTCCCTTTCGTATATATTTTCCTTTACTGTACGACTAACAAGAGAGTTGATGCTGTTTCGAATTTTAATTTACTCGGCGAGAGAGCGTTCAACAACTCCGTAACATCCAGCGAACTTGAAGTTGCAATTCTGTTAAAGACAGCTCATTAAAATATGGCCGCGTTTAGAAGTGCAGCAGCTCTCTCATACTGGAGCACACAACGCGATACGAAAATTATTAATGCACTTAGGAAGTTAGTCGATGGCGAGAATGGGGGCATATGTCTTACGCGACTGAAACTTTCGCTAATACGCTAGATACACACAACAAGAAGGTATGCACAAGAAGACGAAGAACTATACACTACGGCGCGCTAAGGAGGAAGCCGAGTAATGTCTACGAACTACCAACTTTATAATTACTCTCGATATCCTCTCTAAGAGGGTATAATGCTAAACAACGCTCCGAAAGGGGTTGATGCAGAGTAATTTTAGTTTTAGTTCGATTCTGCGGAGTCGAGTATTGAGAATGATGTGTCAAATTTATGATTTTCCATTTTCTCCTATTACGTACGACGAATTTCAGCGAAAATCTAGTCGAAATCGCGTATAATTAAGGGAATTCGTTATATCCGGATATCTTAAAATTAACCATTTTCGAGCCTTTCTTAAAAGGAAAAATGATTTTAAACGAAAAATCCGGTCGAAAACGCATAAAATTAACGAATTCGTTATATCCGGAAATTGTTTAATTAATCAATTTTCGAGTTTCTCTATTACGGAAAACGAATCTAAGCGAAAATCTGGTCGAAATCGCGTAAAATTAAAGAAATTCGTTATATCCGGAAATCTTAAAATCAACAATTTTCGAGCCTCTCTTATTGGGAAAAATGAATTTAAACAAAAAACTAGTCGAAAACGCATATAATTAACGAAATCGTTATATCCGGAAATTGTTTAATTAATCAATTTTCGACTTTCTCTATTACGGAAAACGAATCTAAGCGAAAATCTGGTCGAAATCGCGTAAAATTAAAGAAATTCGTTATATCCGGAAATCTCAAAATCAACAATTTTCGAGCCTCTCTTATCAAAAAACAAAAATCAACAATTTTCGAGCCTCTCTTATTGGGAAAAAAAATGAATTTAAACAAAAAATCTAGTCGAAAATAGCAAATAATTAACGAATTCGTTATATCCGGAAATTGTTTAATTAATCAATTTTCGACTTTCTCTATTACGGAAAACGAATCTAAGCGAAAATCTGGTCGAAATCGCGTAAAATTAAAGAAATTCGTTATATCCGGAAATCTCAAAATCAACAATTTTCGAGCCTCTCTTATAGGGAAAAATGAATTTAAACAAAAAACTAGTCGAAAATGCATATAATTAACGAATTCGTTATATCCGGAAATTGTTTAATTAATCAACTTTCGACTTTCTCTATTACGGAAAACGAATCTAAGCGAAAATCTGGTCGAAATCGCGTAAAATTAAAGAAATTCGTTATATCCGGAAATTTTAAAATTAACAATTTTCGAGCCTCTCGTATTGGGAAAATAAATTTAAACAAAAAACTAGTCGAAAACGCATATAATTAACGAATTCGTTATATCCGGAAATTGCCTAATTAATCAATTTTCAAGTTTCTCTATTACGGAAAACGAACCTATTCAAAGATCTGGTCGAAATCGCATATAATTAAACAAATTCGTTATATCCGGAAATCTTAAAATTAACAATTTTCGAGCCTCTTTGATTGGGAAAAATGATTTTAAACAAAATCCAGTCGAAAACGCAAATAATTAACGAATTCGTTATAGCCGGAAATTGTTTAATTAATTAATTTTCGTGTTTCTTATATTGAAAACGAATCTAAGCGAAAATCTGGTCGAAATCGCATATAATTAAACAAATTCGTTATATCCGGAAATCTTAAAATTAACAATTTTCGAGCCTCTTTTATTGGGAAAAATGATTTTAAACAAAAATCCAGTCGAAAACGCAAATAACTAACGAATTCGTTATATCCGGAAATTGTCGAATTCATCAACTTTCGGGATTCTGCAATTGCGGGAAACGTGTTTAAATGAAAATCTAGTCAAAAACGCGTATAATTAACGAATTCGTTATACCCGGAAAACGTCGAAAATTTTAATGTTCTGCGCACTCATTGATCATTTTTGCCCATTTTCACGCTAGATTTCCGTATACAGCATAGCTTCAATATGTTTAGAACGAATTTTTGAAGACGGATTCGGATATAACGAACTCTTTCATATTAACCGATTTTAATCAGATTTTTGTATAAATTTCTCCTACACAACCGATATTATCGAAAAATACGATCCAAAACGAATTAAATCTTTTTCCGGATATAACGAATTCGTCGATTTTAACCGATTCCGATTAAATTTCGGCGTGTATCTAATCTAATTATACATTCTAGGGACGTTCCTAACATCTATATGCGACTAGACGAAGCGTAGAAGCGACAAACATCGCATATTACAAGCTTGTACAGTCCGAAAACGATAACCGTTATTAAAATGGGGAACGGTGGAATATTAAAAGCACCTTTTATACTGGCGGAGATATCCAACCTCACATAGTTATTTTGCGAAGCATGCACACAAAGAAAAATTTCGTAGTACCGCCATAACAGCATGTTACTGTGTGTCTACTAATTGCCAGTAATTGCGGTCCAATAGTACGTTGTGCTCGGAATATATTTTCACAAATGGGATCATTTCTATTCACTTCAGATGTTTTGGCCGATGGAGAAAAAGACCACGATGTGGCGACCGCAGCAACATTTACATGGGACTAAAATGTTTGTATTTGTGATCGTATTGTTATAAAGGTAAAGATATATACGAGGTTCGTTCATTTGAAAAATAAAAATTTTCAGTTTTTTTTAACAAATAAAAAACCAGACTGTATATAATCAATCTATTATCTAAACAGACATTGAGGGTACAACCTATCTATGTCTGTTTCTTAACATTGTGCCGGTGACTAACAGACGTAGACGTAGATACATTAGGTACGGTTTGAATATATTTACGTTTATGCTTACTTTGATCAATATTGATTGTGTGGATATAACGCTCTTGTTTCCCATTCAAACGTCAAGTTCCCTAATTTATAACTACCTGGCTTTACCTGTGAACTCCGTGCAGGTAGTAACCCTACGTAGTTGTCTGAGAGTTTACCCACCAGAGTGCGTGTCTGTTTTCCCCGTTTTTCTTTTTTTTTTTTACGACAAAACAGGGTTGTTCAAAATATGTGCCATCTCCCTTTTAAAATGTGTGTGTGCGAGTAAAACTTGTAAATGACTCATTAATACCATAATGTCCGTTGTCTTTAGATATATATTTCCGTTAAAGCACCATTAAACTAACAAGAAATATTTAGTTTAGGAATTCGAATACATTTTTTTTCCGAACAACAAAAATTATAAACTCGCGTGAGTTCGTGTACCTCTTTAAAGAAAGAATGTTCAGATCTCGTTCCATTAACATAGAACTAACTATGTAGTAACCACAGAAAGATATGGATTTTACCATATATATACATAGGTAAGTATGTATAGTATATAAATATATTCGTTACGTTGCTACATCAACAATTTTAATGAGAAAATTCCAGGTGGTTTAAGGAAACTGCGATAGCCATCGTTTTCATTTTTTTCCCCTTAAGTATTCTTGTTTTAATGCGGCATTTCTAAATACGTACGTGTTTGTGGCTTGTAACGTCGGCATCACCTATTTCGGCACGATATAACGTGTTAAAATCGATTCGGTTATAACGAATTCGCTTATTCTAACCCCAATCGAATAGATTCGCACCTAAAATTGCTTAAAAAGTCGCTAAATCGCGAAAATAACCAATTTCGGACATTTCCCGGATATAACGAATTAACTCATTATAAGCCGAATCGACTAGATTTACGCTTAAAATTGCTTAAAAGGGCGAGAAAACGCGAAAATCGCCAATTTTAACAATTTCCGGATATAACGAATTCGCTTATTTTCACCCTAATCGACTAGATTTACGTCTAAAATTGTTAAAAAAGTCGAGAAATCGCGAAAATCACCAATTTTAACATTTTCCGGATATAACGAATTCGCTTATTTTCACCCTAATCGACTAGATTTACGTCTAAAATTGTTAAAAAAGTCGAGAAATCGCGAAAATAACCAATTTCAGACATTTTCCGGATATAACGAATTCGCTTATTATAAGTCTAATCGACTAGATTTACCCCTAAGATTGCTTAAAAGGGCGAAAAACACCAATTTTAACAATTTCCGGATATAACGAATTCGCTTATTTTCACCCTAATCGACTAGATTTACACCTAAAATTGCTTAAAAAGTCGCAAAATCGCGAAAATAACCAATTTCAGACATTTTCCGGATATAACGAATTCGCGTATTATAAGCCTAATCGACTAGATTTACCCCTAAAATTGCTTAAAAGGGCGAAAATCACCAATTTGAACAATTTTCGGATATAACGAATTCGCTTATTATAAGCCTAATCGACTAGATTTACCCCTAAAATTGCTTAAAAGGGCGAAAATCACCAATTTGAACAATTTTCGGATATAACGAATTCGCTTATTCTAATCCCAATCGAATAGATTTACACCTAAAATTGCTTAAAAAGTCGCAAAATCGCGAAAATAACCAATTTCAGACATTTTCCGGATATAACGAATTCGCTTATTATAAGCCTAATGGACTAGATTTACCCCTAAAATTGCTTAAAAGGACGAAAATCACCAATTTTAACAATTTTCGGATATAACGAATTCGCTTATTTTCGCCATAATCGACTAGATTTACGTCTAAAATTGTTAAAAAAGTCGAGAAGTCGCGAAAATCACCTATTTTAACAATTTCCGGATATAACGAATTCGCTTATTTTCGCCATAATCGACTAGATTTACGTCTAAAATTGTTAAAAAAGTCGAGAGATCGCGAAAATCACCAATTTTAACAATTTTCGGATATAACGAATTCGCTTATTTTCACCCTAATCGACTAGATTTACGTCTAAAATTGTTAAAAAAGTCGAGAAGTCGCGAAAATCACCTATTTTAACAATTTCCGGATATAACGAATTCGCTTATTTTCGCCATAATCGACTAGATTTACGTCTAAAATTGTTAAAAAAGTCGAGAGATCGCGAAAATCACCAATTTTAACAATTTTCGGATATAACGAATTCGCTTATTTTCACCCTAATCGACTAGATTTACGTCTAAAATTGTTAAAAAAGTCGAGAAGTCGCGAAAATCACCTATTTTAACAATTTCCGGATATAACGAATTCGCTTATTTTCGCCATAATCGACTAGATTTACGTCTAAAATTGTTAAAAAAGTCGAGAGATCGCGAAAATCACCAATTTTAACAATTTTCGGATATAACGAATTCGCTTATTTTCACCCTAATCGACTAGATTTACGTCTAAAATTGTTAAAAAAGTCGAGAAGTCGCGAAAATCACCTATTTTAACAATTTCCGGATATAACGAATTCGCTTATTTTCGCCATAATCGACTAGATTTACGTCTAAAATTGTTAAAAAAGCCGAGAGATCGTGAAAATCACCCATTTTAACAATTTTCGGATATAACGAATTCGCTTATTATAAGCCTAATCGACTAGATTTACCCCTAAAATTGCTTAAAAGGGCGAAAATCACCAATTTTAACAATTTTCGGATATAACGAATTCGCCTATTTCCAGTCTAATCGACTAGATTTACATCTAAAATTGTTAAATAAGTTGAGAAAACGCGTAAATCACCCATTTTAACCATATTCCGGATATAACGAATTCGTCAATTTTACGTGATTTTCGTTAAAATTAAGCGTAAATTCTTTCTCCGCAGTTAAAAAAACACGATAATCCATCGATTTTAATAAAAATTCCGGTTATAACGAATTCGATCGGTTTTACGCGTTATTTATTAGATTTTCGCGCATATCCTCGTATAAAATCACGTTTTACATGAAGAAATCACATTCCATCCATGCGCCTGCCCCTTTTTTTTTTGATCGTAAGACCACCAACGTTTCTCTCCTCATTAGATCTCAAGTCTGTTTAAAACAATATGGATTTCGATGAAAGGAGAAACCTGCTGTGCGTTGACCGCCAAACAATCTCAACTATTCGGCGCCGAGACAATACCTCCTCTGTATACCCATCCGAACAGATGAATGACGACAGGCCCGAAATGAAACTTTTCAAAGAACGATCTCTCCAACTACGTAATTAGTAATACGCATTATTACGATTTTCCGTGAAGCGAAGTGGATATATCTTAAGTTAAAGCAAATAGTTTCGGGTGAGATTCGGTTGAGTCATCGTAATTAATACCGGGGCCTTTACGCTGCGCCTCTATTGTTTCAAGATAAGATCTTAATTGCCATGCATAAGTAATCGACATTATTATACGTATAATATTCTATCCTAGGAAAGTAGTTTCGTATTGATAAAATAGAATTTCCCGGATATAACGAATTCCGCGATTAAAAGCATATTTTCGCGTAAATATCGCGTAAAGTCTTATCGGATAATGGAAGTAATTGAAACAGGAATAAATATGCAAATTATGGATGTGTTTAATGTTGTTTATCACCGAAAAACGTGGTCGTTATAACCGAATTCTTCGATAAATCGGGAAAAAATTAAAAATATCAATCGGACATATTACAAACGGATGTACTGTGACCTTCTAAGGTATCTGGACACGACTAGAGAGAGATTATGATAAATTCCGGATATAACGAATTCGTTTGTTATAAGCGATATTGATGAAATTTTTGTAGGAAATCAATTTTTATAAGTGGGGGAGTTGATAAATCGACGAAATAATCAATTTTCCGGTTATAACGAATGCGGTTGTTTTAAGGAAGAGAGTTATTTATAAAACGGCAGTTTCGTCCGCATTTTTACAACCAGGTTTACCTGTAAATTGAAACAATAAAACTGGAGGAAATATCTTCTTCGCAAGCGCAACTCTCCCTTTTTTTTTTAATTTTTGTGTACGGTAATAAAATCCATTTTTACTTTTCCCAACATTGCGTTTACGACTTCCGCCTAAATAAAAAACAAAATTTCGTGGTATCTAAATTATTTTAACCCCTCTTCAGGTGAACACACACAATGAAACGTTAAAAAAAAAATCACTTAAAACGTTATTCCTCTTTTGTTTTTAACTTTAAAATTTTAGGTCATTTATCACTAGATCTATCGCTGCTTTCGAATGTCGGAGCTACTAGAGTACACGAATAGAGATGGAAAGTTTGAGATAATCCGAAGGTAGTTCCCCAACGAAGTAAAATAAACAGTATCTGTCGCGTGTCAGACCTCGAACGAAGCGTCCCACCTTAAGCTTCAAGTTTACTCCGAGAGAGAACCTTCTGTGCAGGATATCCTTGTAGTCTGGCTTTCTACGCGAGTTAGATAAACATACATCCAACGGGAGGGCAATGTGGATGCTATTTTGGTGTCTTCCAGAGAGTCTGTGTTTAATAAATGTTTCACGTCACTAAGAACAAATATACAGAGCGAATGGACACCCTTCTAAATTTGTCTGGCTAATGTAACTCGCTTGAGTGGTATCCCAAATGAAATAATTTATATATACAGGGTCATCATAAATAAAAAAAATTCACTAAATTTTTTTCTTTTTATAAGTGGCACAGCCATATAAACGAGGTACAAAATTGAGTTTCCGTTTACCATTACAAAAAAAGGGGACACAGGTGGCTTGCGCAGCCTTCTAGATACATAAACAGTCCTTTTTCAATACAATTCCTTGAATAGTTATGATGTGATTCAAAAGCGTGCAAATTATAGACATATATTGAATCTAAATCGAATATTTATACAATACAGGGATACCCAAATATATCGTAACAAAAATTTATGAATAGAAAAAGCACCGGGATTCTATTCTCACAAACACGTTGTACATAATTCAACTAGCTGCGTTCTAGCGCGGAGGTATTACAGTTCAGGAACTTTAAAGCAACAAACCTCTCGTCATTAAAGTGTACAGTTCATTGATCTTCGTGGCGTTCAAGGAAGAGAAATTATGTAGTACTTCAACAACTCAACCAATGTCGGCAAGTACACAACAAAATTAAAACATGCAGTTTGAGAAGCAGCGCAGTTAATATAGTAGGTATAGAAAAGGTTATGTTGTTATGTAGTTTGTAAACATCGCTTGAACTTCAAGTGAGCGTAAAATTGACTTTATACGAGGTGAAACTTAAATTAAATACATAAAATTCTTTGTTAATATCGTATAAAACACTCTCATCTAAAATACATTTCCTTAAAAAAACGCTTTTTCCGGATATAACGAATTATATTTCACGCATTATCTCTTCGTAAATATATAACCACACTCCTAATTTGCAAAATTTTTATATAAGCTTGCTTGAAACGCGGTTTAAATGAAAAAATCAAGTAAATTTAAGGTTTTTCCGGATATAACGAATTATGTTTTACGCGTTATGCCTTCGTAAATATAATAATCACACTCCTAATTCACAAAATTTTTATATAATCTTGCTTAAAACGCGGTTTAAATGAGAAAATCAAGCAAATTTAAAGTTTCCCGGATATAACGAATTTCGCGTTTTTTTAGGTTTAATAGTTTAATAGCACCAGATTTTTGCACAAATAATAAAATTTATGCATATTATCGAGAACACATTCAAATAAAAATAAATTGTGCGTAAAAAACGTGGTCGTTATATGCGAAATTAGTTGAAATTCTCCTCGAAAACTGTCGAATTTATAAATTATTGCATTTTTATTATTTCTATTAGATTAAAAAGTGAATTTAATGATAAAATCAGATAAATTTAAGATTTCCCGGATATAACGAATTCGTCGTTTTTTAGCAGTTTCAAACTGATTTTTTTAGATATGTCTAAATATGATTGAGAAAACACAAAAATTGATCGATATGGCGTAGAAACGTGTTCGTTATATGCGAAATTAGTCGAAATTATGCTCAAAAACTGCCGAATTTATCAATTATTGCAATTTTATTGATTCTATTACATTAAAAAGTGAATTTAATGATAAAATTAGGTAAATTTAAGATTTCCCGGTTATAACGAATTCGTTGTTTTTTAGCAGTTTCGAACTGATTTTTTTTAGATATGTCTAAATATGATTGAGAAAACAAAAAAATGATCGATATGGCGTAGAAACGTGTTCGTTATATGCGAAATTAGTCGAAATTATGCTCGAAAACTGCCGAGTTTATAAATTATTGCAATATTATTACCCGAACTCGCTTAAAAATTTAATTAAATTCAAAATTCCGCCATTTTTAAGATTTTCCGGTTATAACGAATTCGTCGATTTCTAGCGATTGCGAACAGATTTTTAAGATAAATCTAAATATGATCGAAAAAAACTCACATTTAGATAAATCTCACGCAAAAACATATTCGTTATAAGCGAAATTAGCCAAAATTATATTAAAAAGAGTACCAAATTTATAAATTATCGCAATATTATTGTATAAAAAAAGTGGATTGTATTAAATTAAATTCGTTATATAAAGTTTCAGATAAGAGAAACCCAAAAAACATGTTCGTTATAAGCGAAATTAGCCAAAATTATGTTAAAAAGAGTACCAAATTTATAAATTATCGCAATATTATTGTATAAAAAAAGTGGATTGTATTAAATTAAATTCGTTATATAAAGTTTCAGATAAGAGAAACCCAAAAAACATGTTCGTTATAAGCGAAATTAGCCAAAATTATATTAAAAAGAGTATCAAATTTATAAATTATCGCTATATTATTGTGAAAAAAGCGGATTGAATTAAATTAAATTCGTTATATAAAGTTTCAGATAAGAGAAACCCAAAAAACATGTTCATTATAAGCGAAATTAGCCAAAATTATATTAAAAAGAGTTTCAAATTTATAAATTATCGCAATATTATTGTGTAAAAAAGCGAATTGAATTAAATTAAATTCGTTATATAAAGTTTCAGATAAGAGAAACCCAAAAAACATGTTCGTTATAAGCGAAATTAGCCAAAATTATATTAAAAAGAGTATCAAATTCATAAATTATCGCAATATTATTGTGAAAAAAAGCGGATTGAATTAAATTAAATTCGTTATATAAAGTTTCAGATAAGATAAACCCAAAAAACATGTTCGTTATAAGCGAAATTAGCCAAAATTATATTAAAATGAGTATGAAATTTATAAATTATCGCAATATTATTGTGTAAAAAAGCGAATTGAATTAAATTAAATTCGTTATATAAAGTTTCAGATAAGAGAAACCCAAAAAACATGTTCGTTATAAGCGAAATTAGCCAAAATTATATTAAAAAGAGTATCAAATTTATAAATTATCGCAATATTATTGTGTAAAAAAGCGAATTGAATTAAATTAAATTCGTTATATAAAGTTTCAGATAAGATAAACCCAAAAAACATGTTCGTTATAAGCGAAATTAGCCAAAATTATATTAAAAAGAGTATCAAATTTATAAATTATCGCAATATTATTGTGTAAAAAAGCGGATTGAATTAAATTAAATTCGTTATATAAAGTTTCAGATAAGATAAACCCAAAAAACATGTTCGTTATAAGCGAAATTAGCCAAAATTATATAAAAAAGAGTATCAATTTTATAAATTATCGCAATATTATTGTGTAAAAAAGCGGATTGAATTAAATTAAATTCGTTATATAAAGTTTCAGATAAGATAAACCCAAAAAACATGTTCGTTATAAGCGAAATTAGCCAAAATTATATTAAAATGAGTATGAAATTTATAAATTATCGCTATATTATTGTGTAAAAAAGCGGATTGAATTAAATTAAATTCGTTATATAAAGATTCAGATAAGATAAACCCAAAAAACATGTTCGTTATAAGCGAAATTAGCCAAAATTATATAAAAAAGAGTATCAATTTTATAAATTATCGCAATATTATTGTGTAAAAAAGCGAATTGAATTAAATTAAATTCGTTATATAAAGTTTCAGATAAGATAAACCCAAAAACATGTTCGTTATAAGCGAAATTAGCCAAAATTATATTAAAAAGAGTATCAAATTTATAAATTATCGCAATATTATTGTGTAAAAAAGCGGATTGAATTAAATTAAATTCGTTATATAAAGTTTCAGATAAGATAAACCCAAAAACATGTTCGTTATAAGCGAAATTAGCCAAAATTATATTAAAATGAGTATGAAATTTATAAATTATCGCTATATTATTGTGTAAAAAAGCGGATTGAATTAAATTAAATTCGTTATATAAAGTTTCAGATAAGATAAACCCAAAAAACATGTTCGTTATAAGCGAAATTAGCCAAAATTATATAAAAAAGAGTATCAATTTTATAAATTATCGCAATATTATTGTGTAAAAAAGCGGATTGAATTAAATTAAATTCGTTATATAAAGTTTCAGATAAGATAAACCCAAAAAACATGTTCGTTATAAGCGAAATTAGCCAAAATTATATTAAAATGAGTATGAAATTTATAAATTATCGCTATATTATTGTGTAAAAAAGCGGATTGAATTAAATTAAATTCGTTATATAAAGTTTCAGATAAGATAAACCCAAAAAACATGTTCGTTATAAGCGAAATTAGCCAAAATTATATAAAAAAGAGTATCAATTTTATAAATTATCGCAATATTATTGTGTAAAAAAGCGGATTGAATTAAATTAAATTCGTTATATAAAGTTTCAGATAAGATAAACCCAAAAAACATGTTCGTTATAAGCGAAATTAGCCAAAATTATATAAAAAAGAGTATCAATTTTATAAATTATCGCAATATTATTGTGTAAAAAAGCGAATTGAATTAAATTAAATTCGTTATATAAAGTTTCAGATAAGATAAACCCAAAAAACATGTTCGTTATAAGCGAAATTAGCCAAAATTATATTAAAATGAGTATGAAATTTATAAATTATCGCTATATTATTGTGTAAAAAAGCGAATTGAATTAAATTAAATTCGTTATATAAAGTTTCAGATAAGATAAACCCAAAAAACATGTTCGTTATAAGCGAAATTAGCCAAAATTATATTAAAAAGAGTATCAAATTTATAAATTATCGCGATATTATTGTGTAAAAAAGCGGATTGAATTAAATTAAATTCGTTATATAAAGTTTCAGATAAGATAAACCCAAAAAACATGTTCGTTATAAGCGAAATTAGCCAAAATTATATTAAAAAGAGTATCAAATTTAAAAATTATCGCTATATTATTGTATAAAAAAGCGAATTGAATTAAATTAAATTCGTTATATAAAGTTTCAGATAAGATAAACCCAAAAAACATGTTCGTTATAAGCGAAATTAGCCAAAATTATATTAAAAAGAGTATCAAATTTATAAATTATCGCAATATTATTGTGTAAAAAAGCGGATTGAATTAAATTAAATTCGTTATATAAAGTTTCAGATAAGAGAAACCCAAAAAACATGTTCGTTATAAGCGAAATTAGCCAAAATTATATTAAAAAGAGTATCAAATTTATAAATTATCGCAATATTATTGTGTAAAAAGCGGATTGAATTAAATTAAATTCGTTATATAAAGTTTCAGATAAGAGAAACCCAAAAAACATGTTCGTTATAAGCGAAATTAGCCAAAATTATATTGAAAAGAGTATCAAATTTATAAATTATCGCAATATTATTGTGTAAAAAAGCGAATTGAATTAAATTAAATTCGTTATATAAAGTTTCAGATAAGAGAAACCCAAAAAACATGTTCGTTATAAGCGAAATTAGCCAAAATTATATTAAAAAGAGTATCAAATTTATAAATTATCGCAATATTATTGTGTAAAAAAAGCGAATTGAATTAAATTAAATTCGTTATATAAAGTTTCAGATAAGAGAAACCCAAAAAACATGTTCGTTATAAGCGAAATTAGCCAAAATTATATTAAAAAGAGTATCAAATTTATAAATTACCGCTATATTATTGTATATAAAAGCGAATTGAATTAAATTAAATTCGTTATATAAAGTTTCAGATAAGATAAACCCAAAAAACATGTTCGTTATAAGCGAAATTAGCCAAAATTATATTAAAAAGACTATCAAATTTATAAATTATCGCAATATTATTGTATAAAAAAGCGGATAGAATTAAATTAAATTCGTTATATAAATTTTCGCGTACGATAAACCAGAAAACCATGTTCGTTATAAGCGAAATTAGCCAAAATTATATTAAAAAAGTATCAAATTTATAAATTATCGCAATATTATTGTATAAAAAAGCGGATAGAGTTAAATTAAATTCGTTATATAAATTTTCGCGTACGATAAACCAAAAAACCATGTTCGTTATAAGCGAAATTAGCCAAAATTATATTAAAAAGAGTATCAAATTTGTAAATTATCGCAATATTATTGTGTAAAAAAGCGAATTGAATTAAATCAAATTCGTTATATAAATTTTCGATACGATAAACCCAAAAAACATGTTCGTTATAAGCGAAATTAGCCAAAATTATATTAAAAAGAGTATCAAATTTGTAAATTATCGCAATATTATTGTGTAAAAAAGCGAATTGAATTAAATCAAATTCGTTATATAAATTTTCGCGTACGATAAACCCAAAAAACATGTTCGTTATAAGCGAAATTAGCCAAAATTATATTAAAAAGAGTATCAAATTTATAAATTATCGCAATATTATTGTGTAAAAAAGCGGATTGAATTAAATTAAATTCGTTATATAAAGTTTCAGATAAGATAAACCCAAAAAACATGTTCGTTATAAGCGAAATTAGCCAAAATTATATTAAAAAGAGTATCAAATTTATCAATTATCGCAATATTATTGTATAAAAAGGCGAATTGATCTAAATTAAATTCGTTATAGAAATTTTCCAGAACGATAAACCCAAAAAACATGTTCGTTATAAGCGAAATTAGCCAAAATTATATTAAACAGAGTATCAAATTTATAAATTATCGCAATATTATTGTGAAAAAAAGCGAATTGAATTAAATTAAATTCGTTATATAAAGTTTCAGATAAGATAAACCCATAAAACATGTTCGCTATAAGCGAAATTAGCCAAAATTATATTAAAAAGAGTATTAAATTTATAAATCATCGCTATATTATTGTGTAAAAAAGCGGACTGAATTAAATTCAATTCGTTATACAAATTTTCGCGTACGATTAACGCAAAAAACATGTTCGTTATAAGCGAAATTAGCCAAAATTATATTAAAAAGAGTATCAAATTTATAAATTATCGCAATATTATTGTGAAAAAAAGCGAATTGAATTAAATTAAATTCGTTATATAAAGTTTCAGATAAGATAAACCCATAAAACATGTTCGCTATAAGCGAAATTAGCCAAAATTATATTAAAAAGAGTATTAAATTTATAAATCATCGCTATATTATTGTGTAAAAAAGCGGACTGAATTAAATTCAATTCGTTATACAAATTTTCGCGTACGATTAACGCAAAAAACATGTTCGTTATATCCGGAATTCGTCTAAATCAGACAGTAATCGCTCTATACAATACTAATTTTGAATATTCTGATAAAATGGAGGATTATTTCCACTCTCTATAACGACGAACCACGGTATAAACGGATTTTATCTACAAACATATAAAAGGATGTAAAAAACAAAGGCTGCGTTGGAATGCGATTAATTTAAAATTTAAAAGATGAATCGGCGAATAATAAATAATAACTAATAACAGAACCTGAAAGTCTTTGAGGGCCGCTTCACTCAATATATCAATATTTACAATAGCTTCATTATGAACGCTTCTCTTAACCTTGACAGATTCAATATCATTCCTCTTTTTTTATTTTCGCTCCTCTTTTTAAAGAGTGCTGAGCTGTATTCTCCCTTTTATCCGTTTCCAATGTTACATTGATGACTGGGTTCTCTCTTTTCGCTTTATCTTTGTTAGAAGAACAATAATATAAAATTAATAACACAACAAGATGAATTCCTGAGAACGTGCACGAGAGAGCATTCAATTAAATCATCTTTTTTTTTTTTTGATGATGCCAAGTATATATTTCCCACCCTTTCACATTGTCGGGCGCGACGCGTTTCACCGCAATTACTTCTGAAGCTTACCAAGCCGTAAGTGTGTACCGGTATTTATTCAACCGTGAACAGCCTGTGAATTACTTGTAGTGGGTAGTAGTAGTGGTAGTAGTAGTAACGTTATATTCGGGATAAAAGCGCATCTTCACTTTGAAAGATGAGTTTATAGCCGTATATCGCACAATAACAGGATGAATAATACACGTTAGTAAGGGAGTGCATCGCCGCCGCCTTTTATGCATAGTTTGTTAATTCGAGCGAGCATTTATCGCATTACATTTGCGTAATTTAACTTACAAAGTTAACCCGACTAACACAGACAAGAAATATTGGAAACTGTGTTCGTTAACGCACCGAATAAGGGGTGAATTATTTCACTTAACAAGATAATTCGACAATTTTCGAATATATCAGGGCGATTCCGCTCGAGAAACGGTAAAAAACGACGTTTGCCGGATATAACGAAATCAATTTTAGGCGTTATCCCGCAAATTTTCATCTAATTTTACTTAAATAGTCGAGAAAAAACGGATAGGACACGAATTGGACTTTTCCCGGATATAACGAATTCGTTAAATTTACGTTAAATCCACTAAATTTTGGCGTGAGATCGTTTTCCACAATGAGAAAATTGAATTTCAGGCAAATTCGACGAATTCCGGTTATAACGAATTTCGTTGTTTTACGCGGATTTTACATAAATTCGGGTAGATAATTCGAAAAATCGCCTTGTATATGTGAATTTAATTGTGTTTGTGCCTAAAATCGTCGTTTTAACGATAAAGACGACCCAAAATCTATCAATCATCTATAATATAGAGAGGCTACGGTTAAGTTTTGTTTACCGAATGCGCCCGCAGTCTTCGACAATGAGTTTATCTCGAAATCCCCAAGGGTTCGGACCCCTTAGAAAGGGTTCATATCCTTATACGCCGTATATACCTCCCTAACGTACAACAACGAATCTAGTAACCTGCGTAGAGGCGAACAAGAAATCCCAAATATATACCTACTTGATTATCTTTCTGAATAGACACACACAGACACGGTTAAAGGGATATATCCGACATGATGACTGCAGATGTAAATTGCGGTGTGGATTCCAGTTTTTTTTCCTTTGTTCTTTTTTTTTCTTTCGTCGTTTCTTTCGCCGCCTAAGGGGGTTTGTTCGAAATCCAAACGAGTATTACAATAACATACCTGAAACAAAAAAAGAAAAGACGTAAATTTTAAAATAACATAGGAGTATCAATTTTGTTGTCTATCTCTATGACAGATTCGATAGATAATTATTATCTCTGTTGTGGAATTATTCCAAACAGGAAGTTGATGTAGTCTCTTAATCACTCAATTCACGATTTTCTAAGAAATATCTAATCTTTACAATACTATCTTAAATAAATTTGTACGAAAGGAGATATAAATTCCACGCAAGGTATATCTAACTCTCTTTGTTTCCATATCGAAGGTTATACAATATACATACAAGGGCAACCTAATAAATCATAATTCAACTTGGCAAAAGCTCCTCCAATGACAATGGAAATCGGAAGATATGATATATTAGATGACTGACAGCATTTTCTCGGTACAATAACGACGTGATCGGCCCCGACGGACTTGTTAATAAAACTAGAATTTTTCTTACCATTGTTGGAGCACAAGAGATCTGTCTTGTGGTTAGGTGAAATCCATTTGCTACGCGAGACGAGATTTATACGATTTTCGACAGTACAAAGAGTCGTGTGTCGTACGCAACATTAAAGGGAGTAAATATTTTCTTAAATTAAATCTGATCAATTCACCAGACAGCGTTTGTATAATTTATGATGAGTAAATCGATTTAATGTCATCCGGATATAACGAAATTGTTAGCGTCGATTAAAATTCGTGTTATTTCAACAATTTTTAATCAAAGTAGGCGGTTTCCGCGTGGAAAACGGTTAAAATTAACGTTTTTCCGGATATAACGAATTCGCGTTATAAAAATGCAATTTTATGCAATCTTGCATTTTTTTATCATGTTAGAGGGTCCAAATTAATGCAATTCTGCATGTTTTAACCATATTAGAGGGGTTGCACGCCGAAAACGGCTAAAATTAACGTTTTACCGGGTATAACGAATTTACGTTATAAGTATGCGATTTTATACAATTTCGCACTTTTTGATGATTTTTGAGGGGTTACAAGCTGAAAACGGCTAAAATTTACATTTTTCCGGATATAACGAATTCGCGTTATAAGCATGCGATTTTATACAATTTTGCATTTTTTTTATCATGTTAGAGGGTCCAAATTTATGCAATTTTGCATTTTTTAACCATATTAGAGGGGTTGCACGCCGAAAACGGCTAAAATTTACGTTTTTTCCGGATATAACGAATTTACGTTATAAACATGAAATTTTATGCAATCTTGCATTTTTTATCATGTTAGAAGGTCCAAATTTATGCAATTTTGCATTTTTTAACCATATTAGAGGGGTTGCACGCCGAAAACGGCTAAAATTAGCGTTTTTCCGGGTATAACGAATTCACGTTATAAGCATGCGATTTTATACAATTTTGCATTTTTCGATGATTTTGAATTCAAGCTGTAAGCATGCAATTTTATGCGGTCTTGGATAAAATTGCATAAAAAGTAGAAAAAATTGAAAATTAACCAAATTTAGACGTTTTTCCGGATATAACGAAATCGATCGTTGTATAAAAAGTCGAAAAAAATTGAAAATTGACTAAATTTAGACGTTTTTTTCGGGATATAACAAATCCATTAATTAAAAACGTTAAAGAATTGAAGAATAAGACAAATGGGGCCGAATTTAGTGTTTTCCGGATATAACGAAATCGATTGTTGCATACAAAGTCGAAAAAATTGAAAATTAAAAGAATTTTGACGTTTTTCGGATATAGCTGAAGAATTCGTTAATTAAAACCGCTATGGACTTGAAAAATAAGGCAAATAGGACTAAATTTAGTGTTTTCCGGATATAACGAAATCGATTCTTGCATAAAAAGTCGAAAAAATTGAAAATTCACCGAATTTGGACGTTTTTCGGATATAGCTAACGAATACGTTAATTAAAACTGCTATGGACTTGAAAAATAAGGCAAATAGGACTAAATTTAGTGTTTTCCGGATATAACGAAATCGATTGTTGCATAAAAAGTCGAAAAAATTGAAAATTCACCGAATTTGGACGTTTTTCGGATATAGCTAACGAATTCGTTAATTAAAACTGCTATGGACTTGAAAAATAAGGCAAATAGGACTAAATTTAGTGTTTTCCGGATATAACGAAATCGATTGTTGCATAAAAGTCGAAAAAATTGAAAATTCACCGAATTTAGACGTTTTTTCGGGATATAAAAAATCCATTAATTAAAAACGTTAAAGAATTGAAGAATAAGACAAATGGGGCCGAATTTAGTGTTTTCCGGATATAACGAAATCGATTGTTGCATACAAAGTCGAAAAAATTGAAAATTAAAAGAATTTTGACGTTTTTCGGATATAGCTGAAGAATTCGTTAATTAAAACCGCTATGGACTTGAAAAATAAGGCAAATAGGACTAAATTTAGTGTTTTCCGGATATAACGAAATCGATTCTTGCATAAAAAGTCGAAAAAATTGAAAATTCACCGAATTTGGACGTTTTTCGGATATAGCTAACGAATACGTTAATTAAAACTGCTATGGACTTGAAAAATAAGGCAAATAGGACTAAATTTAGTGTTTTCCGGATATAACGAAATCGATTGTTGCATAAAAAGTCGAAAAAATTGAAAATTCACCGAATTTGGACGTTTTTCGGATATAGCTAACGAATTCGTTAATTAAAACTGCTATGGACTTGAAAAATAAGGCAAATAGGACTAAATTTAGTGTTTTCCGGATATAACGAAATCGATTGTTGCATAAAAAGTCGAAAAAATTGAAAATTCACCGAATTTAGACGTTTTTTCGGGATATAAAAATCCATTAATTAAAAACGTTAAAGAATTGAAGAATAAGACAAATGGGGCCGAATTTAGTGTTTTCCGGATATAACGAAATCGATTGTTGCATACAAAGTCGAAAAAATTGAAAATTAAAAGAATTTTGACGTTTTATATAGCTGAAGAATTCGTTAATTAAAACCGCTATGGACTTGAAAAATAAGGCAAATAGGACTAAATTTAGTGTTTTCCGGATATAACGAAATCGATTCTTGCATAAAAAGTCGAAAAAATTGAAAATTCACCGAATTTGGACGTTTTTCGGATATAGCTAACGAATACGTTAATTAAAACTGCTATGGACTTGAAAAATAAGGCAAATAGGACTAAATTTAGTGTTTTCCGGATATAACGAAATCGATTGTTGCATAAAAAGTCGAAAAAATTGAAAATTCACCGAATTTGGACGTTTTTCGGATATAGCTAACGAATTCGTTAATTAAAACTGCTATGGACTTGAAAAATAAGGCAAATAGGACTAAATTTAGTGTTTTCCGGATATAACGAAATCGATTGTTGCATAAAAAGTCGAAAAAATTGAAAATTCACCGAATTTAGACGTTTTTTCGGGATATAAAATCCATTAATTAAAAACGTTAAAGAATTGAAGAATAAGACAAATGGGGCCGAATTTAGTGTTTTCCGGATATAACGAAATCGATTGTTGCATACAAAGTCGAAAAAATTGAAAATTAAAAGAATTTTGACGTTTTTCGGATATAGCTGAAGAATTCGTTAATTAAAACCGCTATGGACTTGAAAAATAAGGCAAATAGGACTAAATTTAGTGTTTTCCGGATATAACGAAATCGATTCTTGCATAAAAAGTCGAAAAAATTGAAAATTCACCGAATTTGGACGTTTTTCGGATATAGCTAACGAATTCGTTAATTAAAAACGCTATGGACTTGAAAAATAAGGCAAATAGGACTAAATTTAGTGTTTTCCGGATATAACGAAATCGATTGTTGCATAAAAAGTCGAAAAAATTGAAAATTCACCGAATTTAGACGTTTTTTCGGGATATAAAAAATCCATTAATTAAAAACGTTAAAGAATTGAAGAATAAGACAAATGGGGCCGAATTTAGTGTTTTCCGGATATAACGAAATCGATCGTTGCATAAAAAGTCGAAAAAATTGAAAATCGACCGAATTTAGACGTTTTTAGGATAGGTATATCGAATCCGCTAATTAAAAGCGTTATAGAATTGAACAGTAAGACAAAAGGGGGCCGAATTTAGTGTTTTCCGGATATAACGAAATCGATCGTTGGATAAAAAGTCGGACAAAGTAAAAATTAACCGAATTTAAACGTTTTTTCTGACATAACGAATCCATAAATTAAAAGGCGTTATAGAATTGAACAATAAGACAAATATGGGGTTGAATTTAGTGTTTTCCGGATATAACGAAATCGATCGTCGCATAAAAAGTCGAAAAAATTGAAAATTAACCGAATTTGGACGTTTTTCGGATATAGCTAACGAATTCGTTCATTAAAACCGCTATAGACTTGAAAAATAAGGCAAATAGGACTAAATTTAGTGTTTTCCGGATATAACGAAATCGATTGTTGCATAAAAAGTCGAAAAAAATTGAAAATTAACCAAATTTAGACGTTTTTTCGGGATATAACAAATCCATTAATTAAAAACGTTAAAGAATTGAACAATAAAACAAGTGACGCCGAATTTAGTGTTTTCCGGATATAACGAACTCGATCGTTGCATAAAAAGTCGAAAAAATTGAAAATTAACCGAATTTAAACATTTTTCTGCCATAACGAATTCATTACTAATTAAAAGCGTTATAGAATTGAACAGTAAGACAAAAGGGGGCCGAATTTAGTGTTTTCCGGATATAACGAAATCGATCGTTGCATAAAAAGTAAAAAAAAATTAAAAATTAACCGAATTTAAACGTTTTTCTGACATAACGAATTCATCACTAATTAAAAGCGTTATAGAATTGAACAATAAGACAAATATGGAGCCGAATTTAGTGTTTTCCGGATATAACGAACTCGATCGTTGCATAAAAAGTCGAAAAAATTGAAAATTAACCGAATTTAAACGTTTTTCTGACATAACGAATTCATTACTAATTAAAAGCGTTATAGAATTGAGCAATAAGACAAATATGGGGCCGAATTTAGTGTTTTCCGGATATAACGAAATCGATCGTTGCATAAAAAGTTGAAAAAAATTGAAAATTAACCGAATTTAAACGTTTTTCTGACATAACGAATTCATCAATTAAAAAGCGTTATAGAATTGAACAATAAGACAAATATGGACCCGAATTTAGTGTTTTCCGGATATAACGAAATCGATCTTTTTTGTAGCGATAAAAATACACGGACATTTAAAACGTTTAATGGTGCGAAGTTTGCCAAAGAATGTATGTTATGGGTAGTATTGAACACGGTGTAATTTCTACATTTTAAAACGGATCTATTTTACGAGCTCCATTGTTTTTTTTTATTTGGTTCGTTTCTACAGAACATTGGGTATGTAGGTCAGTTACCACGCTCACATACGTGAATTCAACGATGACAAAAATTTTTATAAAAATACATTCTGTGTTTGGTTAATTGCGTAACTCACGTGACAATATTTATTTTTATATGATATAAGAGTTATGTTATGTTTAATTTTAAAATATCGCAACGATATCGCAATTATTTGTTCAAGTTATTCCACCTACTTATGCGTATTACTTGATGTAACTTTATCAATATTTATTCTATTTATTTATCAGTTTTTGTACGGATAAATTCAAGGTCGTAATAACACAATTTTTTAACTTAGATATATACGAAATGCGCAAACGAATAAATATGGCGCAGTCAGTAGGATACAAAAATTATTATAATTTAAAGCAAAACTAGTTTGTCCTATAAATTTTGTATGGATGTACGCACGTGTTCACACCTGTACATACATACATAAGTTATTAGAGCTGAGGCCTCATGTCACTTCGCTTATTTGTTTTTAACGACTCCTTTGGGACCTGCACAATGCCCATCTAGAGTCATTTTATCGCAATTACGTTTGAATAAAAAAAAGTAGGCTAGAAAGGGTCTACCCATATATTGGGTGATGGATTTTAAAATGATGTGGCTCATTTAATATCATGATTGGATGGATTTGAATCAGAGATGTGTTTATATTAGGATACCTAATACGACCATTAAAATGATTAAGGTTTATAATGTTAATACTTATGGAAATCTGGCAGGATTTTGGCGGCCATTTTTAATTCTGGAAATTAATTATTTATACCCATAGGAATCGATTTTATAAAAGTAGGTTTGAATTAATATTTAATATGATATAAATTTATCTTACGATAGTTAAATACAGTTTTAAAGATAGGAATCTAATGCAAGTAAAATATAGGGTGAAAAGAAAACAGCAGATGGTTCCAGATACAAAAAGGAAAGGTAGTGCAGATGGTCCGGTGTTTAAATGCGTCGGTTACACTTAATAACATAATCCGGCATATATAGTGCGTCTTAAAAAGTAAGTAACACAGAAATATTAAAAAGAAAACTAACATTTTTCGGTTATAACGAATTCGTTCGAATACAATTTCGATCAATTCACTTTTTATGCGTGTTATTTCACAAATTTCTATCATAATTTCGCTTAAATTGTTGAGAGATTATTAATAGGACTTGAATTTGACGTTTCCCGGATATAACGAATTTGAGTGTTTTACGCGAATTTTACATAAATTCGGGTAGATAATTCGAAATAACGCCTATATATGTAAATTTAATTGCGTTTATACCTAAAATCGTGTTCGTTATAAGCGGAATTAGACGTATTTGTCGTTTTAAGAATAACATAAACGAAAAAAACGACTCTAACTAACTGTATTTTCTAGCAAGCAAAGATAACCTTGAGGGGGAAGGGGTTAGAGAGTACAGGCAGTTAATAATACTGGTCGTTATAACCGAAACGAATTCCGGTTATAACGAATTTGGGTTTCTTACGCGAATTTTACCTAAATTTGGGTAATAACAGCTATATATCTGAATTTAATTGCGTTTATACCTAAAATCGTGTTCGTTATATGCGGAATTAGACGTATTATTTGTCGTTTTAAGAATAAGATAAACGATAAAGACGATTCTAACTCTGTATTTTCTGGCAAATAAAGACAACGCGGAGGGGAAGAGAGAGATCGAGAGAAAAGGCAGTTGGTAATGCTGGTCGTTAATCGATTTAAAATTGATTTAAAAAAAGAGTTCTGAACTTTATATATTTGAGGTGTTTTCTAGCGGTTGAAGATGACGTCATTGTTTTAAATGCACGCTTCTAACCGATTCCGCGTATGACGTCACCGGTAGATCGCTACAATAATATAGTTTAAATAAAAATGAAACCGTTTCAAGCGGTTTGATCGCTAGAAAACACCTTCGATCTTAATTCTAATTTAAGCCATAAAAGACTGGAATTGTATCCATAACAATATGGTCAACGTAAAAAAAAAAAAGGTAAATTTAGTTTAAATAATTTTGGGTAGATGTCACTACGACAACAGGGTAAAAAAAAAGCTCTTAGAGTATGCTATAGTTTGCCAAATTTGCTATCAAGGAGGATAAGTTGATTTGGCCAGAAGACAATTATCTATGGGGGGAGGGTGGTGATGGTAGTGGCAGGGGAAAAAGAGGGAGAGGGGGTGGCAGAAGATTTATTAAACACTAATTTAGATATTACAGCACCCATAGAACGTTGCATCAATCTCCTCTTCTTTCGGTTCGCAGATGATATGGTGGTAATAGCTAATAGGCAAGAAATATTGACGAATGTGATGGAAGAAATAATAAGGGAAGGAGAAAAAATGGGACTGGAGATAAACGAAGGCAAAACCGAAATAATGAGACTCGGAAGAGTCTCATGTCTCAGAGTCTAGTGATGGAAACAGGGAGGTTGAAATAAAGGAAAAACTATTGACCGCAAATAGAGCATTTTTCGCTAACAAGAGCTTAACTAAAAAATGCGAGGAAAACCTAAGAAAAGTAGAAAGAAAGATATTATGAACAATATTGGGACCTGTCAAAATGGGAGAAAATCACTATAGGAAAAGATATAGTCAAAAGAATCAAGCGACAAAGGACAAGATGGCTTGAACATGTATGGAGAGCTGATGATTGCAGAATTAAAGAAATGCTGGTTTGGGACCCAAGTGGAAGAAAAAGAAGAAGGAGAAGACCACGGTCGAAATGGCTAAATGAAGTTCTGGAAGACTTGAACAGGGCAGGAATTAAAAATTGGAAGGAAAAAAAGTAGTACTTAATAGGAAATTATGGAAAGAAATCTGTGAAATGGTGCAGCAAAAATAGTGATGGGAATTGATCCATACCTAAAACAGATTTCTCTGGAATACGAGAGCTCCTCGGATCAAATACGTAGGGGTAGTAATAGATAATAATAAAATGTCAAAATTTACTGCAAAGCAATGGCTTCAATCTTATTTGACAGATGTAGAACTTGACATTAACATTTTTAATCTCTACGTCATCTTATGTTGCCATGATAACGAGATTTTGATTTGAGTTAATCGATTTAAAACAAAGATTTTTGAACGTTATATATTTGATCTTAATTCTAATTTATGCCATAAAAGACTGGAATTGTATACCTAACAATATGACCAACGTAAAAACGACATAAATGAGACTGAAATAAGTTTAAATGATTTTGGGTAGATGTCACTACGACAACAAACTCTTAACGTATGCTAAAGTTTGTCAAATTTGCTATCAAGGAGGATGAGGGATAAGTTGATTTGGTCAGAAGATAATTGTCGATGGGAGGGGGTGGGAGGGGCGAGGGTAGAGGCATAGGGAGGGGAGAGGGTGGCAGAAGATTGAAATTGAGATATTTCAATTACGGTAAGTTTATACCAGTCTGTTATGACAGCTGCCAAACGACTTTATAATGACAACCTATACGCAAAATCTAACAATAAAAGCAAGACAGTTTGGAATATTATAAACAGCAACATTAGAACAAATAAATCTTATCAAACAATTGAAGAAATATGTTATAAGGATGGCTCAATCACGGACCCCGTAGATATCGCGAACGCTTTTAATGACTACTTTGTCAATGCTACTAGCGATTACATTTCTCATTGATCTCTGCCATTATGCAATTAAAATCAACTAATACACAAGGTATGGATAACATTAGTAGTAATATTTTAAAAAGATGCATAGCTTTATTTGTTGTTCCCCTAACAGCACTGATAAATAGATCATTTGGGGATGGAATCTTTCCAAAATGTCTAAAAATATCTAGGATATTACCGCTATGTACATAAAAAAAGACGACAAGAAAGCGTTACACAACTATAGACCAATATCACTTATTTCACCATTCTCCAAGATTATGGAAAAAATTGCATGTGAAAGGATAGCACCACAATATTCTAAGCTCATCACAACATGGGTTTCTTGCTGGTAGATCCACGCAGACTGCGATTTTGCAATTTAGAAATCTGCTTTACGATAAACTAAATGACGATCAAAAATGCCTTGGAATCTTTATGGATTTGAGTAAAGCTTTCGATCTGGTGGATCACAACATTTTATTCGAAAAGCTATCTTTTTATGGAATACGGGGACCTATGTTGCAGTGGATCAAATCCTATTTGGACAATCGCCTTCAAGTCGTTGAGGTAAAAGGAAGAATGTCGACCCCCCTGAATCTTAAATGAGGTATCCCTCAAGGTTCAGTTATAGGACCTCTTTTATTCATTGTATTTGTAAACGATCTGCCTAAACTTTCTACGCAAAATAATATTGTTATGTATGCGGATGACACAAGTTACGGTCCGTGAAGTTGGCACCACAAAGTGGTCAAAAATCGACAAAAATGCTAGAAAGGATTGACCATTTATTGACCATTATTGACCATCAGCGATTTCGTTTGACCACCTCTTGTTTAGGCTACAGCCTCTATGACCACCCTTCACATTTTCAAAATTTTCAAAAAAAAAATTTTTTCGAATTTTTTTTTTTACTGCAAACTCTAAAATTTTGTTGCAGTATAGGATTGACCAAGGTTTGACCATGATTGACCACCAAATAATTTTTTTGAAAACTTAAAAATATTCGAAAAAAAAACGAAACAAACAAATTCATATCTCCAATCAAATGACATCAAACCCAGATAATGTTATAACCTCTTGCGTCGCATATTTCACAAATTTCGAGAGGTGGTCAAACGCTGAAAATAATAGAACTTATTGCCTCGTGTCTCTAGACCACACAAAGCTGAAAATTATCGTTTGACCACCCTCCGGTTAAATTTTATCCGATCTTAAAGTTACGTTTAACAGTTTCAAAGTTTTTCGCGTTTTTCACAAATTTTGAGAGGTGGTCAAACGCTGAAAATAATAGAACTTATTGTCTCGTGTCTCTAGATCACACAAAGCTGAAAATTATCGTTTGACCACCCTCCGGTTAAATTTTATCCGATCTTAAAGTTACGTTTAACAGTTTCAAAGTTTTTCGCATTTTTCACAAATTTTGAGAGGTGGTCAAACGCTGAAAATAATAGAACTTATTGTCTCGTGTCTCTAGATCACACAAAGCTGAAAATTATCGTTTGACCACCCTCCGGTTAAATTTTATCCGATCTTAAAGTTACGTTTAACAGTTTCAAAGTTTTTCGCGTTTTTCACAAATTTTGAGAGGTGGTCAAACGCTGAAAATAATAGAACTTATTGTCTCGTGTCTCTAGACCACACAAAACTGAAAATTATCGTTTGACCACCCTCCGGTTAAATTTTATCCGATCTTAAAGTTACGTTTAACAGTTTCAAAGTTTTTCGCGTTTTTCACAAATTTTGAGAGGTGGTCAAACGCTGAAAATAATAGAACTTATTGCCTCGTGTCTCTAGACTACACAAAACTGAAAATTATCGTTTGACCACCCTCCGGTTAAATTTTATCCGATCTTAAAGTTACGTTTAACAGTTTCAAAGTTTTTCGCATTTTTCACAAATTTTGAGAGGTGGTCAAACGCTGAAAATAATAGAACTTATTGTCTCGTGTCTCTAGACCACACAAAACTGAAAATTATCGTTTGACCACCCTCCGGTTAAATTTTATCCGATCTTAAAGTTACGTTTAAGAGTTTCAAAGTTTTTCGCGTTTTTCACAAATTTTGAAAGGTGGTCAAACGCTGAAAATAATAGAACTTATTGTCTCGTGTCTCTAGACCACACAAAGCTGAAAATTATCGTTTGACCACCCTCCGGTTAAATTTTATCCGATCTTAAAGTTACGTATAACAGTTTCAAAGTTTTTCGCATTTTTCACAAATTTTGTCGTCCTGGCCTCTTTAAACGTGATAGTGGGCAATTCTTCCTCATCATCATCCTCAACTTCATCCGCTTCGTCTGTCGCTGTACACACAATATCGTTATCCGTTAGTATTTCTGCAACTACTACATCGTCGTCGCAATGGACAAAGTCATCAAATGTCACATGATTTTCTTCGTTTTGAAGGAGGCGATTCCATTGAATTGGATTTACATGAACTGAGAAATCATTCACATCATCTTATCATATTGATTATTTGTAGTGATGAAACCACAAGCTCGGAAGCAATTTCGGATTGTGGATTGAGTGATATTCCTCCACGCTTTGTCAGCAATGTTCATCGCTGTAAGAATTGTTATTTTGAGCTCGCTTTGATCTTCGATGCAGCTCAAAAGTTGGGAAACAACTTCCTTCCGATAAAAGGTTTTGAAATGTTTTATAATTCCTTGATCAAGGGATATCAAAAGAAATGAAAAAGTTTTTGCTTTCCAATGTTTTTTATACCACCCGGTCAACTGGATGAATAAATTATTATTATATTATTATTATTACGGTTCACAAACCAATCTTTTAAAGCTTCTATTAAATTTCGTTTGTATCTTTATTTTTCTCTCTCAACGTTAGGAACTTAGCAACTTAGGAAAGGTCATTCATGTGAAACATCATTGAATTTAGTACTTGCAAATTTGAAGGAAGAAATAGAAAATAATAACAAAGTAGTAGCAGTTTTTCTTGATCTCAAAACAGCATTTGAAACTATTGATCGAAATCGATTAGTTTAATTAATAATTAACTCCACAACTATGGAATACGAGAGCTCCTCAGATCAAATACGTAGGGATAGTAATAGATAATAATAAAATGTCAAAATTTACTGCGAAGCAATGGCTTCAATCTTATTTGACAGATGTTATGTTATGTTTTGCCATGGTAACGAATTTTGATTTGATCAAGGGAAATGGCCCTATAAGTAGGTACATTGGCTAACATTACAAGTAACAATTTTTATACTTATGATACTTAAGAATTGTGAAGGTTTAAAATCGAATTTCCTGTTTAGAATATTTAATACAAAAATGGATTTAACCTTCACCAAACAATAATTATACTCGTTTTAACAACATTATGACTAATATATTTTTAATTAGTTATATATTTATAAATTAAAAGGGAAAACTAACCTCTATGATGCCTGACATGATGATTAGCAGGGCTCGAACAACAGGGCTGCTCATTGTACATAGTCCAACTATTCTCGAAATCTCCACTAACCCCCACAAACAGGTTCATTTCCACAAGTAGCAACACAGAAATCGTCAATTGAATACAATAGAACGATTTTATAAACATGCCAGCCATTTTTGTTTATATTCGAAGGGAACACGTGGTCTTCTACAAAACAAGCTAGACCACCGAATACAAACTTTCCACCGCTGATTTCGATTAAAATTCAATCGAATCGTTTCTATTATAGTAATAATCGTGTAATAAACGCACTTATGTAGAATCGGCACGCACTAAAAACGCAAACACAAAAACTAAAAATATAAATTTCACGGTCGGCTTCCTTTAAAAAAAAACGCAAGGGGAAAAATTAATAAATATGGCGGACTAATGTCACACGTCAAATTAAGATCCGTACTATTTTAGGTGATTCTTTTAAATCGAGTTCGTTTGGGAATCGCAAGAACTGGACATTGTTTATGTTTGGAAAAATACGTAAATTCGACCGGCGTCGGATATTAAACACTCTACCCAACACAGCGTCGGACATCGAACTGAATCATTTCAGGACGCTTTCGGATTATTTGGAAGTTGGTTCGGGTCGGCGACGGAAACGAGCGAACTCGTCCGATTTATAAAGTTAGAGCGTCTATCGGTGACTCCGATATGTTACCCGCTTTTTCCTCGAGCTTTCGAAAACTCTTCGATACCGCAAAAAAATAAATGATTTATTTAATATAAATACTAACATATATATATATACAGGGTGTAACATTAGTGCGATATTCTACGATCCGTAACCATCATTATCTTTACATTTTCTAAAAAAATTGAATATTTGTGTCAGATTTATCGTTAGATATTATTGTGGGAGTGGTTTTATATTGTTTGTCCACAAGAAACGGAGATAGTTAAGCCCTTTCTGCATCTAAGACAAAATAAAACAACAAACAAATATATTGTTAAAAGAAACTTGACATTTCATATTTATTACTCTTTGGCGTGTTTGGATGGTTTCTTCATTGGCCAGCAACGCCAACAATGTTGAAGTAAACTTCTTTATATTCCTCTTCTACGTAGGTTAGCGGTTTTTGCAAATGCTCTGTCTTGATTTCCATTATATAGGAACATTTCGCTCAGGATATGCTTTGCTGTGACTGGTAAAGAAAGTACTGGAACTGGGATATATAGAAAATGTTTCTGGTTTTTCCGGAACGCCCCTCTTATTGGTTGGAGTGCAAGAGATTGTTTTTTGTAATATTTTGTCCACCAATTTTGAGCAATTTCTTTTACTGTAAAAATTTGTTTTGCACGTTAAAACCAGTTCAGTGTATTGGTAAACGGAGACGATTCTATCGAGTTGCTTTCATTCTTTTTTAATCAATCTAAAATCGCTATCACAGGGTAAAAAGGAGTGCTCTCTGGCAGGGAAAAAATTATTCCACTTTATCGAATCTACCTGTTTCATACGTACTATAGTACGGTTCTTGGTTTGCTCTGGACAATTGTTCGAATACAGCCGAAGTTCTGTTATTGATTCAGGGATGCTGTTTTCAAATTATGAATTCCAAAGATATTAAAGGTCAGTTTTTACACTCTTTGGTAGATTGGCAGCAAGAGAGTAGCAAATTTTTGACAAGAATACATCTTGTGCATCATTTTTAAACCTAGCCTTGGATTGAGATATTCATAAGTTTGATCCTTGTAATGAGCCACCTTCATGGGAAATGCTTGAATATGCTGGCGTATTAAAATATTAGTTTCTTCCCTTGTTGCATGCGTTTTTGGATTTGTTCCTCGCTATAGACGAATATTATTATTAAATTTTGTTTTTATTCATGAGAAAGTCTCTTTTGTTATGCAACGACACTTCAGTTTCTGCACCTGCCTCCGAAGACTCCGATTCACGTTCCATGATTAAAAAGTATTATTAAAATAAGAACTAACAGCACTAACTCACTGCACGTCCTCACAATAGCATGTTACTGTGTCGGCTATACCTATAAAGCCGATAATACAGGAAGCAATACATCGTTTGCTGTTGAGAGGTACCAACCATGTACAAACTAACATCACTTGGTCCCTTTCAACAATAAATTTTGTTTAGAAATTGTGCCCACATCAATACTATATAATAATAATTTGAAATATCTCTAAAACCATTAATTTTAACTAAATACATGCTTTATTCAAACTAATAGATAATTAAATTTCGCTTTCACCTAACCCATAAAAATATAGTATTTCAATTTGATTGTTTCAATTGTTTTAAAAAGTCATTGATTTCTAGAACACTCTGTATAACGTATTTAAGTCTACATCTGTTTATTGTCATCATGGGAGATGCTTCTAACGTTATGTTAAGTTTCTTAATGTTATATTTTTTCCGTTCTACCGAAATAATGGTTTTTTTTTCTGAAGAGAGCGAAATGTCAAAATTTTTAAACAAACGTCAATATCTTGTAAACTAATGAAAATAATTGAATATGATCCTGTATAAAGTTGCCTTAAAATTCCTCAGGCAATTCAAAAATGTGATCGTATATAGGGTGTTCCATTTAAAAAAATGCAAACTGAACACCCTGTATATCGTAGAATAATTTTACGTTATAAATAAATGCGTAATTAGAATAATGACCGGCTAATAAGAAATAACCCACGATATACGTGTAATTTGCGTAGGATGTTGATAAATAAGAACGAAAAAAAGAAATGACATTAGGTAACACTACAGCTGGTTTAGGACAAATTGTCGATGGTCAGATTCGATAATCGATATCGTTTATAATATTAATCTAATATCAATTACCCTAAATTGTAAATCTATTTTTGTCGGAAGATCGATACGATATTGCGTACGATTTCGATTCGGGATTTAATCATTTATTCATGCTCATCTCATTCATAGATACAGTTTGGGGGCATCAATTAAGTTAGTTACGCAAATCGTACATTATTAAAGGTTCGCTTATTTTTAGATTCACCTAATTAGTAGGGATTTGTATTTTCTATAGTACCCAATCGAGAGGTATTTTGCGTAGACGCTGATGCGCTGACCGACCTCGACCGTTTTAATCGATCCTTTATAATTAATTTTAAATAAGCTGGATGCCCTCGAAGGCGGCACACGTAAAATAACTATAGCCCACGCGTTCTTATAAAAGTATAATTTTCATATTATTTTTAACGTGAACATCAGGTGTATCGATATTGTATATATTTGAATAATAATTGTAATCGCGATGCATAATTTATATTAGCAGTTATCTGTTGACGTGCAGGTCTAATTTTAGCCGAAGCTCCCCCACGATATCATGTATTGAGATAATATTGGATAACACTCGGCATATTTTATTAATCTGATGTTCTAATTTGGAATATAAATGTAAAACAAAAAAACTTATTAGAAATATGCAACAATAGAAGCATATTTTGCATTATTAAACGTCAATGTGTTCTAGTAATAAAGCTAATTTACTAACAGGCATGTAGGAGCTACTAAGTAGCGATTTAAACGACATTGAATCAAGGTTATGTCATTTTTTGTCCGCCTTATCGTTTTGTTCATTTATTGAAGGAAAATTGTCAAAAATATTTGTGAACCATTAAGTTAAATACTGATCCGGTGAGTAAACCATTACTAAGAATGAGCCATGCCAGTTTAAAAAAGGAGAAAAAATTAGGAACCTAATTTTCATTCTAGCTTCTTCATTCTCGAAAGTAATTGTCTGTTAACTCTAGCCGCGAAAGCCTTTGTACCGATTTCAGGGCAATAATCAGTTAGACGTATTGTTTATTTTAGAATAATGACAGAGTGGTGAAACATCATAATCATAATATATTGCCACATTTTCTCGTTGAGATGACTCAAAAAAGTTTGTCAGAATCACTGTCGTCCACTCCCTAAGACAAAAAAAGGAATTTAGGGAAAGCACTGTTCAAAAATGTCAGAAGAATTCCATTTGGCTCTTTTTTTTTTTCTTTGAAATGGGGGAGGGTTGACTTGTTTCTAAAAAAAACTTTCCTGAATGGAGACCATTATTTTCTATGTAAAAAAGCAAAAAAGACTTAAATACCTAAATTTACATCAGCATTTATTCAAACCTAAAAACTCCAAGAAAGGGCGGAGCCAGGGGATGGTGAGCCGAGAGGGGTGTCTCTTGTTGCCATATTCACCACTAAATCCCAATTTCAACAAGTAGTGTTACTAGGAAAAATTATGGTCAAAGATAGGACAAAATAAAAGAGGAAACTGTTTCAAAAACTCAAAACCTACAGAAGCTCACGGGCGACATAAATGGGGTTGTAACGCTCCTAAACGTTTACTAAAACAAATAAATACAATTTTACAATCGCCACCCCCTTCCAGAAAAAACTCCAGCAAATCCAAGCAAAAAGATGCCCAAAAATGTTATACAAATTCCATTGGATTCTAATTCTTTCCTTTAAGAAGTTTATCAAGCGGAGAAGGGGGTGGTAATAATGCTAAACTTTCTGTAACAAGAATGAATACACATTTTTGCTTTTTAAAGCATTTTATCCTTGCCAACCCCTAAGGAGAAAAAACTCCATCAAATCCAGGCAAAGAGATGCCCAAAAATATTGGTCGAATTCCATTCGATTCAATTTTTTTTCTTTAAGAAGTTTACCGAGCGCAGAGGGAGGTGGTAATAATCCTAAACTTTCATTAACAAGAATGAATACACATTTTTGCTTTTTAAAGCATTTTATCCTTGCCACCCCTTACGAGAAAAAACTCCATCAAATCCAGGCAAAGAGATGCCCAAAAATATTGCTCGAATTCCATTCGATTCAATTTTTTTTCTTTAAGAAGTTTACCGAGCGGTGAGGGGGTGGTAATACTCCTAAACTTTCATTAACAAGAATGAATACACATTTTTGCTTTTTAAAGCATTTTATCCTTGCCACCCCCTACGAGAAAAAACTCCATCAAATCCAGGTAAAGAGATGCCCAAAAATATTTTTCTTTAAGAAATTTACCGAGCGCAGAAGGGGGTGGTAATAAACCTAAACTTTCATTAACAAGAATGAATACACATTTTTGCTTTTTAAAGCATTTTATCCTTGCCACCCCTTACGAGAAAAAACTCCATCAAATCCAGGCAAGGAGATGCCCAAAAATGGTGCTCGAATTCCATTCGATTCAATTTTTTTTCTTTAAGAAGTTTACCGAGCGTTGAGGGGGGTGGTAATAATCGTAAACTTTCATTAACAAGAATGAATACACATTTTTGCTTTTTAAAGCATTTTATCCTTGCCACCCCTTACGAGAAAAAACTCCATCAAACGCAGGCAAAGAGATGACCAAAAATGTTACACGAATTCCATTCGATTCTATTTTGTTCTTTGAGAAGCTTACCCAGGGGAAAGAGCGGGTGATAATAATTCTAAACGTTGAATGAATACACATTTTTTTTTCTTTTTCAAGGAGAAAAAAGTTTCAGAGAAAGAGATGTTCAAAAATGTTTTTCATTCTTTAAATCATCATCACTTTAATGCTTCTGCATTTTACCATCATTTTTCTACCATTTCCACCCTTTTCTTTACTGAGGTGACTACCTTTAGAGTGTTATCAGGTAGGTGAAGGAGAGTTACCATTATTTCAAACAAATTCAATTCAGTTTCAAGACAAAATAGATACAGATTGATTTATAGCAAAAAAATATTTTAAATTTCGGTAGCCAATAAAAATAGAATAACAAATTAATCGGATTATAAAGACGCCCACTCCAAGAAGCATGATAGAAAAAAAGATATAAAATATTGATTCCATTTGTATCTACTAAAAATATCCATTTCCACAGAATTAATTAATGAACTCTTTAGTGTACGTCAGCATTTCATTCACTTGATTGAAGCGAGATTGAATATTAAAAAGCTGATAAATCATTAAAAGATTTGATCGGATTTCTCCACCTCCCACGTCCGTCACAAAATAAAAGGATTTTTATAGTACTCTTATACAGACATGCACCTTAAAATAAAATATATTTCTCGAGGAAGTTTATAACTTTTCTTTTAGATCTTTTGTCATATTCTTCGGATTTTATGTTACACTTGAGGATTCTTCTGATGTAGCAGGTTAGATTTGATTAAGAAAATTTTTCCTATAAAAGAAATGGAATAGTTCGTCCCGAACAAACTTTAAATTTGTAGAGAGATGATTGTCGTTGCATGTTTTATCAGAGATAACACGTCTATATAAATAGATTTTTATAGGTAATCGTTAATAATACACAGCAACTACCTCGCTGGTATACATAGACCGAACCTACTCCGAAGATATATCCGCTAATGCACTTTTAATCGCAATACACGTCTAAACATGCAGCTTGCATATCCCGTATGCTGATAAACGGGGTGGAGGGGGGTTAGGAGATGGAATAAAATAGATGTGAAAATAATTGAGGAGGTATGTGCTACCACATGTTGGAAAACCCCCCTTTTAGAAAACGTTAATACGAAATCGATACCCTGATGCACCGAGTTTCAATCGTGGAATAATAATAGAAAAAAAAAAAAAACAGGAAATAATAATAGCGGTACTAATGGAGTCTTATTTACGAGGGTTGTCCGATAAATATTTAGCCTACAAACGAAAAATAAAAATTTTGGAAAAGTGGTGATTTATTTCTCAACAACTCCAACTGTCCTTGTAATTTCTTGTTTCTTTGTTCTAATGCTTCTTTTTATTATATCTAGTATTCTCTTTTTGTCTTTGATGAAGTAATAAATTGATTACGAAAGCTCAGACATTAAAAAAGAGTAAAAGTCTGTTTTTTTTTAATTTTAGGCTGCTGCCTATTATTCCAAACTCATCCCCTCCATTATACAACCGTTAATTTCTACTCGTTGCTATTTAAGATTTTTATTGTTTTTGCAGTGAATTCTGGCCTCCAAAAGAGGCTGAAGCTTCAATAATGAAGCAGACGTATTAGAGCTTCAAAGACTCATTCTTGAAGACGATGATGACAATCTTATTTCTTGTTGATTTTTTTGTTCTATTATTTTTTTATCGGCAATTTCCTGCTCTGTCTCTACTATCTCTATCCTTATTTCCTTACCATTCTTTTTAGTTTCATCAAGTTTGTGTGCAAGAACTACAGCGCTTTCAAAATCTTTCCTCATTAGAGTCGGCCATGCTTTTTTTTTAATGGTTGGCCAGAGTGCATGTCAATCTGTCAGAAATGCATCATTTTTACGGTTTGGTTATGTCATATAAATGTGTATCTGTAATAATTATAGAGTAATTAAGTTTTTGAAAAAATATTTATTGGAAAAACCAAAATTGAGAGAAAATAGTACTAAAGCAGATGTTGGAAATGTTGACCGTTGTTTTGTAGACAAAGTTGAACTCTACGCTTCATGCTTTCAAAGCCGTTTATTAAGATTTCTTCGGTGATGTCAGCACAAGAATTAACAATAGCATTACGAAGCTCTTCGATTGTTTGATGTCTGATCTTGAAAATCGTATTCTTTAAAATATGGAAAAATAAAATAATCTAATATTGTCAAGTCTGGAGATCTTGCAGGAAAATTAAAAATTCTTGTATCGAAAAATTGCTGTAAAAAAGCTGGTGCATTGTCTTGCTGGAAATATCCTACCGTAAGTTCATCATCATGAAGTTCGATATCTTTCAGCAGTTATGGTTTGGTTAAAAAATATTGGCCCAATAATTCGTCTTCTTGAAACTGCTAGCCAGACACCTATTTTTTGCGGATGCGACGAAGTTTCAGTGAATTCATGTGGATTATCTGCAAACCAAATTCTCATGTTTTGCTTGTTTAAATAGCCAGAGAGATGGAACCACGCCTCATCAGAAAAATAACATTTAACGTTATTATTTACGTCATTCAAAAACCATTGACAATCCTGTGGTCTCGTACCCAAATCTATCTCTTTAAGTTCTGAAACTGCTTGAATTTTATAAGGAAACAATTTTAAATCCTTTTTTAAAATCGTATGACATGTTCCCACTGACAAACCAACTCGTTGCGACAGATTTTTTTGATAAGTGTTCCATTCGCTGTTGAACATCTTCGATTAAATTTGCTGTTCGTTTTTTAGGTGCTCCACCGCCAGCTTTACGTATTACTGCACCTATTTCGCCAAATTTAATAACGCAAGCTTTAATGTGTTTTAGCAGTTGTGCGTATAAGTAACTGGCAAATTAGGAATTTGTTGTCGGAATTCTTCTATGCACCGATTAATGGAATAAACCCATTCTCCATTTTCTAATTTTTGCCCAGTTCTATAGTAACATTGAATTATAAATATTTTATGTTCTAATTCTAACATTATAATAAAATAATTAAAAAAATATAAACGTCAATTATTTGAATTTAAGTTTGACAACTGTCAGAATTTGAAGTTTT